>OW152827.1:11566136-12766136 GCA_933534255.1 Iphiclides podalirius | reverse complement strand
ACAAAATCCGTTGATTTTAATAACTTCCACGTCGAACGAAACCAAAATGTTGTATATAAATATAGCACTTGATTATAATTTAAACTGTATTTAATGTTAGAAAAATTTAGATTTGAATAACAACCAACCAAAACGAGATGTCACACGCCAGAGCGTCGGTGAGAGAGAGAGTATAGACAAAATAGATCATTGACAATAGACAATAGTAGTGTAACTTTATGCGTTCATACTAACACCCTCTCCTGAACGCAAACCCATTCCAACTGTGAGATGACGCAACTTTGGTCGATGTAGTCCCTTTGTCAACGCATCCGCCAACATGTACTCGGTGCTTATGTACTCCACATGTATCGCCTTGGCAGCAACCTTTTCTTTTACGAAGTTGTAGCGAACATCAATATGTTTGCTGCGAGCATGGTAGACATTAGAGCCTTAGCCAGATCGCCTCTTGAACAGCTGATGCCAGAGACATGTACTCAGCCTCAGTGCTGGACAGTGCCACTGTGGTTTGTTTTCTAGAGTTCCAACTTATACATGCACCCTGAAATATAAATAAATAACCAGTGCAGGATCTTCGATCTATGATGTCGCTGGCCCAATCTGCATCGCAATAACCAACTATGTTTTTGTTATCCTTTAAGTTTCAAATCAATAGATCCTTTCAAGTAACGAAATATTCTCTTGACAGCAATCCAATGTTGCATTGTTGGATTGTTATTAAATCTACTCACAGTATTAACAGCGAAGGCTATGTCTGGCCGTGTACTTTGGGACAAATACAACAGACAGCCTACACTTTCTTGATAAGGTACATTTTTCAATACTTCAGTTATATTTTCAGCCTTTTTCAATTGAATCCCAGCTTCAAAGGAGTTGGTACAGGCTTACAATCACATTACAATTTGAATCTGTGTAAATTTTTTTTTATGTATAATATTTGATCTAGTGATATTTCCTCCAAATTATTACTTTGTGTTATTTTAAAACCAATACATTGTCTGGCTGTACCAAGGTCTTTCATTTTGAAATTTTCTTGTAGTTTTTCTTTCACAAATGATGCTGTTTTTTCATTATTGAACATATAGAGCAAATCGTCAACATACACTGCTATAAACAGTATACATCTTTATTAACAATTCTGTAATAAATGCAAGTATCTGCTGTTGAGCGCTTCAGTCCAATTTCAATAAGGGCAGCATTAAGTTTCTTATTCCATTGCCGGCTGGCTTGTTTCAGGCCATACAATGCCTTGTTAAGCCGATATACTTTATTTTGAATTTCATAACATGGTGGCAGTGACATGTAAATTTCTTCATCTACATCTCCTTGTAAAAATGCTGAGATAGCATCCATTTGATGAATTCTGAGTCTGTATTTAGCCGCTAGGCCAATCAAGTATCTGATTGATGAATGGCGTATAACTGGTGCATAAACTTCATGGTAGTCTACACCTTTTGTTTGTTTAAATCCTTTTATGACAAGACGAGCTTTATATCGAGTTATGTTTCCAGAGTCATCTCTCTTAGTTTTAAACACCCATTTGCATGGAATTATTTTTTTGTCAACAGGTGAATCTATGATACTCCAAGTGTTATTTTCAATTAAGGATTTATATTCAGTTTCCATTGCTTGTTTCCATAATTCACCATTTTCACCGTTTAGTGCTTCAGTGTGATCTTGTGGGTCGTCATCTAATAAGCTCATCTTAGATTCTGAATTAATGCATAAAAATGATTTAGGCTCTGAAATGTTGGTGTATAATTCTTCTTTTCTTCTCTGTGTGTCTCGACGAGGTCTGAGATTTACATGACATATTTCAGGAGAACTGGAACTGATATTTAATGAATCTGAAGGTATGTATGTCTCATCATTAGGGTCCTCATAATAACTTGAACTATTAGAGTCTGATTCATAATTTACTTCTACATTATGATATTGTGTTTGATTTTTATCTGTCTTAAAATTTAATATGCAATCATTTTCTTTAGTGCAGTTGTTAGATTTGCTTGTAAATATGTTTAAATTTTTCTCTTTCAATCTATTTTCCTCTTCCACCAATTCCTTTGACTTTGCGTTTGTGGTTTCTTTAAAACTGGTATTTTTGATCATTTTATTTTGAGGGACTGTCTGTACTAAAAATACAACATTTCTACTAATTGTTACTTGCTTTGATTTCTTATCTATAAAGCGATATCCTTTAGTGCATTCGCTTTAACCAATAAATGTTAAGTTACGAGACTTCGGATCTAATTTATGACGTTTTTCTTTTGGTATATGTACCATTGCTTGGCAACCAAATACTTTCATGTGACTTAAGTCAGGCTTGGATCCAGTCCATCGTTCCTCAGGGGTAATGTCCGACAGTGAGCGAGTTGGTGAGCGATTGATGATGTAGGCAGCAGTTGCTATTGCTTCTCCCCAATACTCCTTCTGTAATGAGGCATTAAGTAACATACATTTAGCTCTTTCTATAAGAGTTCGATTCATTCGCTCGCTTACACCATTTTGCTGAGGTGTGTATGGGACAGTTGTTTGGTGAATTATGCCAAATTTCTTAAGATATTTATCAAATTGACTGTTCATATAGTCTCTTCCATTATCGCTGCGAAGTATTTTTATTTTGCAGTTTAACTCATTTTCTACTTTATTTTTAAATTCCAGAAATTTTTCTAATACTTCAGATTTACATTTGAGGAAATAAACAAATACCTTTCTAGAAAAATCATCTATAAATGTTAAGAAATACCTAGCGCCTCCAAGTGAATGATTCTCCATGGGTCCGCATAGGTCCGAGTGAATGAGCTCTAGCAATCCTGTTGCCCGGGAGCCTTCATTCTTGAATGGTTGCTTGGTTTGTTTTGCCTCCAGACAAGATGTACATATGTATTCCTCATCTTGTTGACATATTTTCACACCAAGAGTACATTCTGGAATCTTTTTAAGATCATTAAAATTAAGGTGACCTAGTCTTTGATGCCATAAATATTTGTCTTCAGCTGTAGCTGCCATTGCCTGCCCACTTTGGTAAGTAAGTAATTTGTGAGTATTATTTACTAGTTTTGCATTGGCGACTATTTGATTATTCCTGTTCATTATTGTCCAACCTGTCAAATTCTACTTTATTGCCATTCATAATAATTTTGCTCACAGAAAGTAAATTTGTGGATAAAGTAGGAATATATAATACATTATTTACCTGAATACAGTCAGGTTCATCAGTAATTTTGTTTGGGACTTGGATGTTTACAGCTTTGCACAGTGAGAACTTTGTTGTTTGCAATCCTGATACTTTGTACAGGCGGTGCAGTTTCATTTTCTAGCCAATCATGGTTCATTGTCATGTGGGCTGAAGCTCCGGAGTCCACATACCAACTCCTGGCATCTTTTACAGATGTAGCTGAAAAAGCTGCGACAAAACCATTTTTAGTACTTTTGTTTTCTTTGTTTTTATTTTTATACCAACATTGCTTGCCCATATGCCCATATTTGTTACAGTTGAAGCAACGGGGGCCTTTTAGTTTACCTGAGTGACTGTCTTTATGTTGAGTAGTGTTTATGAATTTCTTAGACTTTGCATAAAAAGCTGTTGTACTTTCTGATATTGTTTTGACTTCTTGTTATAGCTTAGTTTTTATCATATCAGCACAATTTTTTATGCCTGAGCTTTCTATACCCATGATCATGGGCTGATATTCATTTGACAACCCGGCCAACATTAGAGTCCCGAGCCACTCATCATCCACATTGAATCCTATTCCTCTCAATTTATGTGCTGTTGACATCAATTTGTTAATATATTCTTCTATATTTGTACTAGATTCTAGGTTGGTCTAAGAAGCCCTACTTTACGGAGCAGGCCAGTGTCTTCAAATGCTTTTGATAAGTTGTCCCATACCTGTTTTGCTGTTTTTGCGTCTTGAACATGAACAAATAATTGTGGATCTATGAACAAAATCATTTTTGTTCTGGCTTTGGTGTTCTTTTTAGAATCGCATGAATCAGACAATATGCATTCCCACAGTTCTTCGTGTTGTAAATATGCTTCCATTGCAAATTTCCACGTTGAAAAATTGTCTCTTCCAGTTAATTTCTGTATTGTTAATGTGTTTAAAGCCATTTTGTAGCGTTTCAGACACAAAACTGAAAAATCTAATTTTTGCGGAACACGAGGTTGTATCCTTACCTTTCACCGAATTTATATTTTTATTATATACAGCTTTATTTTCAAAAATATTATCAGGCAGGGACGGCCCATAACCTGTTGTATATAAATAAAGCACTTGATTATAATTTAAACTGTATTTAATGTTAGAAAAATTTAGATTTGAATAACAACCAACCAAAACGAGATGTTACACGCCAGAGCGTCGGTGAGAGAGAGAGTATAGACAAAATAGATCATTGACAATAGACAATAGTAGTGTAACTATATGTGTTCATACTAACAGAAAAGGTTTCTTAATTACAACAGATAACCTTTTGGGAGCCGGCAGGAGGGAATAATTAAGATGCAGTACAAAGAACAAGCCGTGTTGAGAAAACCATAATCTTTTATTGTCACTCGTTGCTATATAAATTTGTCAATAATAGGGTAATGCTAGACCGATGAGAGTAAGGGTGTAAAAGATAAGAGTTATTATAAAAGTACAAGCAACATTATTTAGGATAATTTTTAACTAATGGAATTTTAATTTATACAACGAAAAAATAAACATTGGAAACTTAAAATTGAAAAAACTCTGCTTTAACAAAAATAACGTATTAAAAACTAGTACTTATAAATCTAAAATATCTTTAAATTTAACTTTGCGACCTGACCGGGTGGTTACAGGCTGTGCGGGCGTTTTAATGGGCACGGCCGTTTGGCTAATAGGAGGTGAAAGAGTCGGAAGGACTGGGGGCTCCGGTGCCAAGTTGTTAGGGGACGGATTGCCGTCTGGGTCAGGTGCAATATACGCAGGTTTTGTTCTGTCGATGCTAACCTCAGATCTTCGGCCAGAAATGTCTAAGTGTCTTTTCAGATCTCTTCAACACTCTGTAAGGGCCTGTATAAGGTGGCTGTAGAGGGCGTCGAACGGAATCTTCGCGGAGGAACACGTGAGTAGCATCAGGTAAGTCCTTGAAAACGAAAGTTTTAGAATTCGTGTGACATGATGCTGGAACGGGGCGAAGTTCTGCAATCCGTTTTCGCAACTGTGCAACAAAATCATCGTCCATGGTCTGAGGGGAATTGCTAGCCACCAGGAACTCGCATGGTAGGCGTAGCGGTTCCCCATACAAACTCTAATAAATTTGTCAATAATAGGGTAATGCTAGACCAATGAGAGTAAGGGTGTAAAAGATAAGAGCGGTGCTACACAGTAGCAAATGAGTCGCCACATCCTTATCTAAATTACATTTTAGCTTCTTATAAAAGGAGAGACTTATCGAAAATAGCACTTTAATGTCACGTTTAATAAGTCGTTACAATTAATCGACTATTGAGATCAGTGATAATATGAGATCTGTGATAATATGAGATCTGATTCGTAGTCGTGTAAGTACAGAAATTAATTTTACTTGTAATATTAGTCTAGTGGTTACTAATATATACCGAACACCATAATTATGTTCTATTAACTATGAACAAAGTTGGTGTTTCCATTAATTTTTAAGGTTCCGTACCCAAAGGGTAAAAATTACTCAGCCTCCGCTGTATGTCTGTCTGCCTATCTATCCGTCTGTCACCAGACAGTAGGTATCTCACGAACCGTGATATAACAACAAAGCCGCTATAACAACAAATACTAAAAAATAGAATAAAAACATATTTAAGTGGGGTGATTTTCCGTTCTTATAGATAACTGTACGGAACTCTTCGTGCGTGAGTCCGACTCGCACTTGGCCGTTTTTTTTTATTTAGCTGGCACCGAGAAAATATCTGACTTTGCTACCATACTCAATGACCTCAACTATCCCAATAAGTGGGCCTCAACATTTGAAGACCAAAGTCTTCAATAAATGTGTGCTGCCAGTGATGAGAAACGAGTCTCACTGCTGGCCGTAGGCCGTAGGAAGCTCAAAGTCACTCAGTGAGTTATAGAGCGGGCTATGCTCAGTATTTTCTCTGCGTGATAGAGTTCCCAATGAAAACATCCGGAGTAGAACAAAAATAACCGACATAGCTCAGAAGATTAATTAGTAAGCTGAAGTGGCGATGGGTCGGTCATACAGCTCGTAGAACGGATAATCAATGGGGAAGATTGGTTCTTGAGTAACCCTCATGCTGGCCATCGCAGTGTAGGACAACCCCCCACTAGATGGAGTGACGATATGTGCAAATGTGCTGGCAGTCGATGGATGCAGGTGGCTCAGGCTCGTGCTTCGTGGCAGTCTATGGGTGAGACCTATGTTCAGCAGTGGACTGGAACAGGCTGAAGCGATGATGATGACGAAGTTTCACCAGACCTTCGTTTCTCCAGTTAGATTCTACTGTGAATGGGTCAGGGAACATCTGCTGTTGCACGAATGTGTTCTTTTTAGGGAAGGTAAAATGTTCTCACAAAATAACGGCATCAAGTTTAAAGTTTGCTCTTTAGACTTTTGTCTAGTCATTGAGGTAATCAGGCAGTTTGCACGTTGGTATTGCAGATATCCGCGGGTATTAGCAGTATTTTCCTGATCAAATAAACCAACTAATAGTTTGCGAACTTCATGAATATATTTGAAAACATTGAATGTTGTGAAAAGTTCATTATCAAAATTATCTTGATTTAAAATAAAAATCTATTTTTGTGGAATGTCTGAAGTGTCTGAAGGTCATGCAAAGTTTGGAAACAAAATATTCGGTTTTTGTAATTTGAAATTTAAGGATTAGGAATTAAGTATTACGATATAGTTTCATTCAATGATGTTTAATAATGTAGATGAGCCATGTAACACTGCGTGGCGTTTAAGAATTGTTCCGTTTAACGTTATATAACATATAAAAGTGAAAGTGTCAGATGGTATAGAACGTAGGATACGGAAAGAGATAGCAGTTAATAGAATTACATTAATTGGAGTAATTTGAGCGCCCCAATTTCGGTGCGCTAGACTACTATCTATTGTATATAATATCATTGGCTTCATTTGAAAAATGTGAGTAATAATTTCAACCTGAAGTCAGAACAAAAGATATTGCACAGTGATAAAAAAAAAGTATTTCAATTCAAAATAAGGCGAAGCAAGAAAAATGAGGCTCATTTTGTTGCACACCTTGAGAAATTTCACCAACGGAATGGTTTAAACCTGCTCCAAATAGATCCTTTGTGTTTCTAATTGTAAAAACGACTCTGCCGATTTTCTTTTAAATGAAATAAAAGCTTTTTAGCATTGAATTTGTGATTAACTGGAAAGTGCTTTTAACTAACTACTATTTGTGTTGCGTTTAATAAATCCGAGCATCTTATCCGCTTTAGTGACTATGTTATTAATATGTGATGTAAATTTTAATTTAACGTCAATAGTTACACCAAGATCACGGACTTCATTAACTTCTTTTATAGTCACGCTGCCAATCCCGTACTTAGTGACAAGCGGTTTAGTCTTCCTAGAGTTCTTTATATGGTAACATTTATTTATATTGAGGGTCATATGGTTTTCTCGACACCAAATTTCAATTGCATTAAGATCTCTTTAGATGAGGCAAGAGTCAGCGCTGGACGTTACAGTGCGATGAAATTTTAAGTCATCGGCGAACATGGACGTTTTACAATGTTTGATACGGCTGGAGAGGTCGTTAATAAATATTAGAAAGAGCAAGGGATCTAAATGAAACCAATTTAACACATTACCCCCCAAACCAAAAGCTTCAAGTTTTTTAATAAGAATGGTGTGATGAACTTTATCAAAGGCACTGCTGAAGTCTGTATAAATAGCATCGACTTACGACCTTTATCTATTTCTAGGGATAATTCAGAAATAAAAGGAACTAGATTAGTCTGGGTTGAATGACCTTCTCTAAAACCATGTTGACAATCTGAGATGTTAATATCTATAAATTTAAAAATCGAAGGGTAAATTAATAATTCAAACAATTTTGAAAAACAGGACAATATCGATATTGTTCTTGTTTTTACTTTTCCTTTTTAGTATTTATGCCTTCGTTCCGGGTTAACTATTGCGTACCTACGCCCATCGTATTTGCTATTCAAAATATGCGACTAGAAATTCACCTAAAATATATATTTTATTTAATATGAATGTTTACTGGCCATAAGAGACCATCTCTGCCTCTAAAGACCAATAATTTAAACTAAAACTTTTGACGTAGTTCAAAAAGACCGCAGTTACGTAACGAGGTCCTTAAAGGATATTGTAGTTCGTCTTTATTCATTCGTACTTACTCAAACTCAGATCAAAGAGATGTCAGTAGTATTGAAAAAAATTTGGAGCAAACATATAGTACAGGTAACAATAATAATATAATGGTTCCTACCCGAAGGCGGTACAACACTAATCCTACACAATCGAAACAGGCGTCCCCTCCCTAGTTCGAATGCAATGTCATGGTGGGACCGTTGGCGCGAATTTATCTTATATATTAGAGCGACCGCTTTAATGGAAATGAATTATAAATTTGCTTTGCCTTTTTGCTTATTTGAGTATGCGTTTTCCTCCTTATAGTAAGTATTGAAATACCTATCATCACTGAACACTATAGAGCGTGGCGTTACCATCGCGACAATAAATGAACACACGTCTAACGCTACGTGCCAATAATCATAAAAAAACCTTAACGTTAAACAAAATCCATAATTAAAAAAAAATATTTTTCAAACAAACTAATTAAGTAAAAAAGAAACAAAATTTGTAACATCCTATACAACTCGCGTCACAGCGTCGCATTACAAGCCTCTTCTTCCCAGATTTGTTAAAGAAAGGTATAATCAAACCCATCATAAGAAAAATTGTAAATCAGACCCAAGCAATTACCGCCCCATTACTATATTAGCTACAATTTCAAAGATTTATGAGAAAGCAATGTGTGTTCGCGTATACTCATTTTGCGAAAAATATAAAATATTTAACGATGCCCAAAATGGTTTTAGTAGAAAAAGATCCACAACATTAGCAGTCTACAAATTTATCCAAGAAGCTCTTTCCATATTAAACAATAAATCGTATCCAGTAGGCTTATTTCTGGATATGTCAAAGGCGTACGATAGAGTACAGCATGAAATACTTCTTGAGAAGCTGTACAGTATAGGAGAACGAGGAGTAGCGCATAAGTGGTTTACTTCATATTTAAAAGATAGGGTACAATATGTAGAAGTTAACCATTTTGATGAACTAAAAAACGAATTTGAACACGTCCACTCAAATAGTACGACCTTAAACTCATCTATACCTCAAGGCAGTGTGCTTGGGTGTTTGCTATTTCTGATATATACTGCGTGTCGTTACCATCGCGACAATAAATGAACACACGTCTAACGCTACTTGCCAAAAATCATAAAAAAATGTTAAAGTTAAACAAAATCCATAATTAAAAAAATATTTTTCAAACAAACTAATTAAGTAAAAAAGAAACAAAATTTGTAGCATCCTATACAACTCGCGCCACAGCGTCGTATTACAAGCCTCTTCTTCTAACAGTATGTTTTGTCTCTTTTAAATTCATTCAACCCATTCATATACTTTGTGACTTTTACAAATGAACTTTATGTTACGCTTATAGGTGAGGGTGTTCTAAAATTCTTTGTTTTGGAAAATTTAATAACTCTGTAAATATTGATGTTTAAAGAATTTAAATGTTTAATACAACTTTATAAAGTTATCCCCTATATGTGTGTTCATTTATTGTCGCGATGGTAACGACACGCTGTATAATACGTAATGATGCGGAATGTTTTACGCCCTTGCAGTATGCATTACGAACAATGCCGTCAACTAATAACCGCCGATGTTACATAATGTTCTAATTAATAATTTTAACTAGTGGACGCCCAGTGGTCGAAATTCAACCATGATTAATTTAAATTATAAGTTTTAACAATATTAATCTACTCTTAAATACAATTAACAATAAACAAAAGAGTATATATCCGTGTGTGTCAAATATATGATGGTGTATGTAATGTTTTATATATTGTTTTAAAATAGTTTTCATATATATTAAAAAATATTATTATTAAATCTTCCTTCTCTATATAAACTATAAGTGTGGGAAATTTCATACTCCTCCGTCCTCACAATTTTCGTAAAAAGTCGTACAAAGTTTTTGCTTCGCGTATTAATATATACATAACAACAGCCTGTCCATGTCCCACAGCTGGGCGAAGGTCTGTGTTTAGGACATATCCATGACATATTCACAAAGCGATCCCACCGTAGACAGCACTGCAGGTTCACGCATGAAGTCTACCTCACAAATGAGTACGTGAGTAAATTAACACTAAAAATTCCAATTAATGATTTCATTGTCACTAAAAATTACAGATAGCAGTAACGGTACCTGGATTTAGCTCAGGTTGTTATTGTATTTAATTAAAATCATGGTATTAGATTTAATTAAAATCGAGCACTCGAGCACACCGAGTAATCGTGGCTTGGATGATAAGTATTAATTTGATGTATAAAAGCTGAGATAATATAATCCTTACTAATATTATAAAAGCGAAAGTTTGTATGTATGGATGGATGTTTGTTACTCGTTGACGCAAATATTGCTGAATGGTTTCTAATGAAACTTTACAATAATATAGCTTATATATCAGAATAAGACATAGGCTATAATTTAAATACATATTTGATGTATATCTGTCTTCCTGTCTGTATGTTACCTTCAGCCTATTCTACGCAGACGTAGTCGCGGGCAGCAACTAGTATGTTCATAAAACACTTATTAATATTATATAATAAATTTCTTTTGAAATTTCGTTTTTGAGAATTTTTTGAATATGTGTTGCTTACACTAGATGCATAAATCTACGATGCTACAAATCACACTGAAAGTTCTTAGAAAATTATACTACGGCTCAACGTAGAAAGTTGCCAATTCAAAGATTATCTTTGATTCTTGAGAACAAATAAAGTCACAGGGCGCCAGGTTGGAACTATACAGCAGAGTACTAAATATCTCGATACTTGCCACACTTAAATGAAAATAGGACTGAAATTCATCAATTTCAATCTGACGGTATGTTTATAATAAAAATATGCCGCGAGACAATACTTAAACTATTTAAATGTAAATATTTTCATAAATATGTTATTGATTAAAAAAGGTAAATTTTTTTGAAATCTTAATTTTTCGTTATCCTGATGAGATAGAGCATTTTTCGGAAAATTAAAAATTGTAGAAAAAAGTACGAAAAGATTGTCGCCGCGTGGCCTGACGCTGTAGCCACTAAGTTAAACGGCTGATTGCCACACCGACGAAAATCTTCACGTCTTTTATCTACATTCTTTTTTAGCATTTGAAGCAATTACTTTTTCTACAAATTTTAATGTTAAGTGCAGAGATTAGTACTATAAAATTTTTTCTGAAGTTATTCTTTTGGCGCGTTTGGAAAAAAAAATCTCTCTCTAATTTCAGAGCTATGCTCTCGTCAGAGCAGCATCCATGTCAGTTCAATTGTGCAACTCCCTCCATCTGTCTAAGCTCAAAACCTTTTCTTCCCTACATGTCTTAACAAAGTAGACATATGGAAAATATTATGAAGGTAATATAAGATTGCGCGCGCACAGCGACAACGAAAAAACATTGTAATTGACCAATATCGACCAACTTTTGACATCACTACATAGTATAAAACAAATTCGTCACGCTGTTTGTCTGTCCCCATGTATGCTTAGATCTTTAAAACTACGCAACGGATCTTGATGAGGTTTTTTTACTAGATAGAGTAATTCAAGAGGAATGTTTCATGTATAATACATTGCACCCGTGCAAAGCGGGGTCGGGTCGCTAGTTTAACTATAATTCAAAGTTATTTATTTAACCCGTCATCATTTGTATTTAATAAGTCTTAACACAAACAAAGAGTACTAGCACAGGGGACAACTTTTTTGGTTATTTTTCTTTTACTATGCTAAAGAAGTATAAGTTCTTACACACAACGTTTTTTCTATCAGACGGAGCATGTTTAAGAAGAGAAGATCATTTTAAACTTTCTAGGACTGCTTGCTATAATAATATTTTTTTGTACATTTATTGTATTGTCTTTTATCCTCGCTCTCATTTATTCTAGTGCAAAAAAGATAATAGAAATAGTTCTCGATTTCTAGGCGAAAAAGAAAAAAATGTAAAGCGACTCCGATTTTAAACAAGAAAGTATTATTCTCTTAGACAACAGGGAGGAGAGATCGTTGAAATGTAAAGGAAAAAGACATAATAGAGCGTTTGTTTTATAGTGGAAGTTTAAATAGACCTAATAAAATGAATCAGAATTTTTTCTAATTTCGAATGTGCTTCTTCAGTGTTTACATTAAAATTCAAAGTTTTAAGCAAGATAATTTCTTGTATTTACGCGATTACACATTATAAATGAAACTAATTTTACGGATTTATCGCGTTTATTTTTAATTTTAATTCCCGACGTCTGTCCCGTGACCATGAACGCTGTAAAGGGTTCGAAACGTCGGGAATTAAAATTAAAAATAAACGCGATAAATCCGTAAAATTAGTTTCATTTTTAAGCAAGAGTTAAGTACTAATTTTATACCTAATTTTGGACGACTGAAATTGTTTCCCATTTTCGTGCATTTTGTAAGCTACATCCTAATCAGATTTGCGTAGGCGAGCTTTTGGGCGGTTCGTTTATTCGTTTCACCGCTTCTTTTGGATCGTAGAGTATTAATTTAGATTAACTCGTAAATTATAATTTGAGATTATATTTATTCACTTCATTGTGTTCGGAAACTTCACAGCATACAATAATGTGATGATAGTAATCATATGTTGTAACAATAATCATATGAAAAAATGTTATTGACAAAAATATTTAGCCATTTAAGAAGACACAATAGTTTACATTGTCCATGGTATATTTCCGCGGGAGGAATAATTTAAATTTAAAAAAGGACATGTATCTTTATGTACACACGAGCGCATATGTGAGTGTAAGCGCGATCTTGCATGCGTGTGTGTGTGTGTGTGTGTGTGTGTGTGTGTGTGTGTGTGTGTGTGTGCGAGCGTGGATGAAAGAGAGATAGAGAAAGGACTATGCGTCTTATTGATCCGGTATATTTAGAAGTGCCTAAGAAATACTACTTAAAAATTATTTAGGAGTTGATGATATACTCCAAAGTTAACAAACATGTTATTATAACACAGTATACAATAATGAAGTATAAAGTGTTAGCATGTTTTGTTTTTGTCATAGGAACATGAAATTAAACTGTGCCGCGTAGATGCCAAAGGATAATTTGTCCAGTAATGTACCCCACTCCATACGGCCATGTAATGTATCGCATAGCAGCCGTATGCCGGAGATAACTCGTACGATTATATCTGCTAAAGAAAATTTATACTTCTAATTGTTTGAATAATTTAAAAAAAAATCATTTGAATACGTTCCATTTTAGGAATTCGAGTTACATACGATGGAGAACAAAAAATTGAGACATACTCAAGTGTACAGTGGACGTAAGCATAATATAAAGGTAGTGAATAATGGTTTCCTTCTAAATACGTTGAAGTTGAAAAATAAAACCACTTGGTAATTGTAATTATCTATTTTATTACTCTCAATAATTATAATACTTAACCTAGAAAAAAATATTAAGGTAACAGCGCTTTGCTTAGTATATCTTGGCTGCTTTATGGTTCACAGTCGAATGCCGTGTCCCGACTGCTGTCAATACCTTGTGAAAGTATCACCTGCCACACACAAGCATTCTAACAATGGATATGAGGTGAAATTGGCACGAAACCGGTATCATATTACTTTTTTTATAATTTATTGGGACATAAAACAGTTATTCATTACCAATTATACATAAAATGGAATTTCTAATTATTAAACTAAACGTTTAAACGTTTTAAACGACTTGCCGATATAGAGAAAAAGGTAATTAAAACGTTTTAATGTTTTCATTATCTGTTGTTGGAATGGGTATCCACCAAGGACTGATTCTGGACCTACTTTTGGCAATAAATATGTATAACAGATTTAATAAATATGAGAATATATTATGGCATATCTCTAGCAGATGCTCTCGTATAACTTACTACACTTTGCACTCACCTAAATATCTATTATATATTGTACCGCACAGACAGTAAAAAGGAACACATCTGTCATGATGAGCTTTTGACGAAAAGATATTCATGAAGAGGAAGAAAAAGAGGAGAAACTATTTGTACTGAGACGGTACAAACTCTAAGAAGGAAAAAAGTTGTGAGGGTTAAGTATTCAATATATATAAAAATATGGTAACTATTTCTTTAATTACTCTTTCGACCCATTAATTAGTTTGAAGCCAGAGCAGTGCTTATATAAAAACAAACGTCAGAATAAACAATTTTTAAACTCGTTATCTGTATTCGGAAGCATGTCAAGCAATTACGTGCACTGTCTATATTTGGTTTATTTTTAGACGTATAATGAGAGATGTTTTTATTAACGTATTAATATTTTAAAAGCGATAACTGTATTATCGCCGACATAAGACTCTTATTTACTAGTAAACGTTAATTAGGTACTTCAGTTATCTTCTTTCTAGTTTTATCAGTTATTTTAGAGTAAGTTAAATTAAATTCGCTTATAATTAAATAATATGAATTATGTGATTTGGAATCTCATAGTGTTAGTTAATTAATAGTTAGTTAATTCCAACACCTAATCTAATTACTTTAATAAAATTTGTTATGAAAAACTATTTCATAAGGTTTGATGAATGATCAAAAATATAACAAATATTGATTTCTTGTTCTAAACTTTAGTGATTTTAAAGTTCCAACGATGGTTAGCGATCTGTAAATTGGATGCGTGAGCAACGAAACTTATTAAAACTTTTTACTGCATTCAAAGAACTTTATGCCAGGGGAACTTTTCAAACTTTTATAGGTTTTTAGGGTTCCGACCCCAAGGGTAAGACGGGACCCTATTACTAACTCCGCTGTCTGTCTGTCACCAGGTTTCATTGTTTTTTGTCTCTTACAGTTCAGTTGTTATACAATCTTCATTGATATTAACATTTAAGTCTTTCTAATGTAATTACGTCTAGACTCATTGTTGAGGATAGAGCTTACAAAGTACCAGAAAGTAAATATTAATAAACATAAAACACATTTAGTCAGAGCATAAATGATTTGTGTGGATTTAAAATCAATATTCAAGATATGAATAGCATTCATTTTTAATTATATGCATATATGTGATGTCATATAATTTTATCTAAACTCTTTCATCACCCACACGCGAATCTTACGTGTGTTCATTTTTATGTGATTATAATAGAATCTTCTTTGAATTTAATATTTTGACGTCAGAATCACACTATGAATAAGCAATAAACAAATGTTAAATTACGATGTTCTTCATAACGACCAACTCAATATAAGACAGGTTATATTATGTAAATTACGTTTTCTATAAAAATAGTTTCATCAAAATGTCTTCCTAGTGAATAAAATACCTGCAGAACTGTATAGAGGAGGAGAAAAGGCACGTATATATCACCCTTTACAAGCAACGTACACTGCAGTGTATTAGTTTAATTTATAACCGACACTGGAACTCGAGTTTGCGTTGTGGTGTTTTCAAATAAAATCTATACATTTTATCACAATTTTTTAAAGTGCGCTGCTTTAATTAAATATCCAGATAGTTTTATATCGAAATGTTAAGAGTTCATGGTTAAAATTATCTAAACGTATGTTAATTTACGACCATGTCAACATTTAGTGAACGAAATGTTAAAAGTTCATCGTTAAAATTATGTAAACGTATGTTAATTTATGACCATGTTAACATTTAGTGAAACATTTTCGTAAACTCATGAAAATATAAAGAAGTAAAGTAACAGGCTATACATGTCCCACTGCTGGGCAACATGCCTCGTCTGTGCACCCTCTGTATATTTATTTATTTATTTATTTACACACTTTTTTTGTACCAACTGGTACAAGCGGCGGGCTTAATACCATAAGGCATTTTCTACCGGCCAACCGGAAAGTTAGTGAGAGAGAAGTGTATATACATTACTATATAAGGATTACATAATAGGTAAATATATATATCTATCAGGTCATAGTCAGCCACGCCGCCCCAATGCGGATTGGCAGACTTCACATATCTTCGAAATATATTATATTTTGTAATTATTTACAAAATATGCAGTTTTCGTAATGATGTTGATGCACGAAGTTAGCATTTAAAATTAACAATTTCATTTGTAGTTGGTAGTATATGGAATAAAAGGCGAGCACTCGGACACTGATTAATGATGGCTAAATTAATAAAATTATAAGTAATGCTTTTTTTTTAATTACTATAAAAATGTATTTAAATCTACAATATATTTTAATTACTGTAAAAATATATCTAGACACGTAATCACTTGGATTTTTATGGCTATTATTTACTTTGCACTAAAGTTCCGTTCCGAAGAGAAATAAAATACATCTATGGCATTCTTGCCATTATTATAATGTTTCTTAAACGAAAGTATTTCATCATCATCCTAGCTCTCGATAAAAAACCGGCCACGTCACGTTGGAATTAAGGAGGTAACAGTGTATTAAATTTTAACCTGTGTCGTAACCGTCGCCTTATATCAACGTCCACAACAATAAGATATCTAGGAAAGGTTTGGAAATTTGAATAGCATATCATCTGTTTTCCGTGTTTCTGTTCATACACTTTCAACCAATGATGTTAAATGTAAATGCGAATCACTAAAAAAATAATCAAATAATTGATCATTGTTAATTGCACTGAGATTTTATCTATACCGGTTAAGTGTCTGACGGTCAGGTTGGCCGAGTGGCCTGAGGCGCCAGATTTAAGCTCTGGTTCCCGAGAGGGAGCGTGGGTTCGAACCACACACCTGACATGTATGATTTTTTTTTATTATATAAGCATAAAAGTCACGTTTAATGTACAAAATTTTTCACACGGAACAAAATGCTGACTCACAAGACTAGTTCGATATTTCTAATTTTTTTTAACTGACTACTAGGATCATAATTCCATGCTTTAACTAAAGCTGATTTATAACTGTTTTGTTGGTGACTAATACATGCACTTGAATAAGAATACGTTCTTTAACTTTACTGTTCCTCATAATAGTAACGTTACTTAGATTGTTCCAGTTTTTCTTTTATTTTTACATTTACTGCTTAGTTATTCTTTTTAACTCCAAGTGTAAACCAATGCTAATTTTATATCTTATCCTTTAAACGAGGAATCCTTGTAATCGGAATCTCGGAAACGGCTCCAGCGATTTTCATGGAATTTATTATGTGCGTAGACTATAATTATATTAGAAAATGTCCTTGTATCCCTGTTTTCAGGGAATGAAAAATATCATTCGAATATGACAGTAAATTTCGCCGCAATAAAAAATGTTATAATAGCTCGGTTGGTAATCGGGCGGCCCCAAAATGAACGGCCGCGGTTCGTATCACGATCATTTATTTTTTTATTTCCAAAATACATGATTTACCAAAAAAAAAAAACCTCCTCCAGGTACTTGTTATTTAAGTGACAATTATTTAAGAGTGCATTGACACAATGCACTCTTTCCTATAAATTGTTTTCACAATTTGGCGAAATAATTTATTATGTTGTATTTTTCACTTAATAAATAAATAAATTAGTATAAAATAAGAAAAAACACATTACTTTTATGTTATTCTGTCGCTGGCTATACAGGGAGATTTTTTGAGAAGTGCCCAAATTTACACAGGAGGTTCAGACTCGGTAGTATAATAGTTTATTGAAATAAAAAACAAAGTTTTTTTTTCCAAAAAAAAATGCAATTCTGTTCCCTAAAAAACAGAGCGTGTTGACAATGTTGTAATCGTTCATAAATATCTAAATTCTACTGTGCACGAACTTGTGTGCGTGGTAGTTATGAATGATCGCGCGTAAAATAAATGAGTTGCGTATAAAACACGCACGTTTTGAGATAAGTTCATATAAATGTAATTAATTACTTACGACTGATTTTAAATATTAATCATTTTTTTATATAACATTATTTATGTCTAGAATTTAATAAAAAAATGGATACCCTTAGAAAAGCTACCTTGTATACAGGGTATAATAAAATACCTCCCGATCCAACCTTTTCTTCAAAGGACCTGTTTCATGCGGCAAATGAGGTCGCCGTGTGGCGTGTATTTTGCAGGCGCTGGAGTACTCAAGCATCAGTAGCGTTTGTGCACCGCTCTCCTAACGCCAAAAGTAAAACGACGTGAAGATTTCGGCTTCAAGATCCTAGGACAGGTAGCCGGCAGTAGGACAGGAATAGGCACGCACTTTCATCGTATGGTCCGGACAGAAAATACCCTTTGCGATTTCAACAAAAACTGCGTACGGCAATAAATTTTAAAAATAAGTAACCTTTTTGCTGTCTAGAGCTTATAAAATTAACGTAATGTAAATCTAAAAATATAATGGCCGTCATGAAATATAAAATGCCTTGGTACCTGACGAACTCGTTCTTCGTAACGTTTTTACCAAGAAATAATAAATCATGACATCATTAACTTAGAGAGCACTTATATAGGCAGCCACGCGTCAACCTTTCGCTTGAGAACGGTACGCTCGGAATAAATCTATAAATGTATTTTTTGGTAGTTTCCAAATTCTAACGGATCTTGTGATATTAAAATATGTAGAAAAAGTGCGAAAAGATTGAAGATTGAAGATTTTTCTACATATTTTAATATTCAATCTTAAGTGCAAAGATTAGCACTATAAACAATTTAAATTTCTAAAGGATCTTGTGATATTTGAACTTCAGATCCATATCAAAACTTTTCCAAAAACGTTCAAGTAACATATTTCTTTTTCGCCAACCTCGGTATCGTATCGTACTTTTACGGTGGTTGGGCAGCCTCGGCTGTTGCACGAATGGGCAGGCTCGTCCGGGTAAGTACCACAACCTCACAGAAGACCGGCGTAAATTGGAAGTATGACAAATACTTTCGCGTTTCGTCTGGTGAGTGAGGTGGCTACAGTGGCTTGGGTGTAGCAGATGTCGATGGGCGGCGATATTCACTTAACATCAGATGAACCGTCTGCTCGCTTGGCAACTTTACACATAAAAAAAAACTTGTACCGAATTCCGAATTCACCGCGCAGACAACTTTTTCTTTAATATGTAGTTTACACAAGACACAAATAAAATAAAAGTACGGTAACTTCTATTTTTATTGGGTGTACGCAAAATATTCTTAACTTAAATATTCTTGACAATTCTTAAGACATGTTTGAGAACTAAAGGTCCTTTAATTAAACAAATTCAAAAGGTCCTTTAATTTATAGAATGCCAGAGTAATGTGCAGATTGTAATAATAGAAAAGAACATACCCTAAGAACCCATAATGGCTGATAATTAACGCTATATACGTTTATAGAATAAGCTTTATTCG
The DNA here is from genome assembly GCA_933534255.1 of Iphiclides podalirius. NCBI lineage: Eukaryota > Metazoa > Arthropoda > Insecta > Lepidoptera > Papilionidae > Iphiclides > Iphiclides podalirius. Next base: position 12,746,563 of record OW152827.1, on the reverse strand, counting down.
ATATGTGATATTTTTATACTTTGAAAATACGAAATCAAAACACCGGTCAAGTGCGAGCCGGACTCGCGTAAAAAGGGTTCCGTACCATTATCTGTAAAAACGGCAAAAAAATTATTTCTGTTGTTATGTTGTATGGGAGCCCCACTTAAATATTTTATAGCGGCAACAGAAATATATCATCTGTGAAAATTTCAACTGTCTATCACGGTTGATGAGGTACATACTGTTGAGAGACGGATAGACAGGCAGACATACAGAGGAGTCTTAGTAATAGGGTCCCGTTTCACCCTTTGTACGGAACCCTAAAAATTGTTAATATCCTTCACTTCAGCTCCAGACCAGTCGTTAGACGATCACTGCATTTTTATTAAAGCATGTCAAGTGTATGTGCGAACGTTACTATTTTACTGCAACCATATAAATTATTTTCATGCCACGTAGGAAAAATGAAAAGGAATTATTTTTTTTTATCGCAATCTGTACAGCGAACTGCAACATAGAGTGAAGTACCCGCAACTGATATTGAAACGAGTATTCCGATATTAAAATCGTGCACAGTATGAAATGTAGAGATAGCAGCCAAGCTGATAATTTATCATCCAATGATATTAAAATTTTGCAATATTATAACCCTCTCCTTTATCTGTATATTAATAATGTTATTTTTTATATTTAAAAAAATATCAAATAAAAAAAAATATTGGCAAAATTTGTTGACAAACGTCCGGACAGGTGTAACTAAATAAAAGCTTTTTTTATGTGAAATGTGTGTGTGAGCAGGCGGTTCACCTGATGTTAAGTGAACCGTCACCCATGGACATCTGACACCCGAGGGTTGCAGATGCGTTGACAGCCCTTTGAAAATTGGCTTGTAATGATGAACGTAATGAAAACGCGTAAATTATATCCTGCTAGTTAGATCATCACGTTTCAGTTTTAGAGGATACACATTAAGGCTTTTACTTTCACAACTTTCGTTCAAAAACATTTTTACGGTAAGCTTAGTCACCTTTTTACGCAAGAGCGAACATCCGTTTATTTTTAGCTTCATTGTCAGTCAGGCGGATCTTGCGGTTAGCGGATTCGGCCGTTAAATTTTAGATGTGGAATTTTATGATTTCCGCGTGTTTTTGCGAAATTAATTGTGGCTATTCTTGCGAAATTACTTATTGCGTTATAAGATAGCGGTGGCCTTGTAGGTGCAAGATCAACCGGGGGAGCCACAAATAAAAAGTTTGTGGGTTCCCGATTTTTTTTTCAACTTTCGCTTTTAACGAATTCTGTATTAAAAACTTATACAAAGTTTGCGGTCGGTGTACGGCGACAAGCACTTTCATGTGGTAATCATTTAAGAGTACAGTAAATTTAGAATTTTTTATTTTTATTTTTTATTGTAACTCTGATGTTTAGTATTACTATTATGCCGGTCTTCTGTGAGGTCATGGTACTGACCAAGATGGACCTGCCCATTCTTGCAACAGCAAATATTGTTGCGTGGTCCTACCACATTTAATAAACATACTTTTAAATAACTATAACTCTATAGTCTAAAAGTGCGGCACAGGGCGTCGTGGGTTCGATTCTCACTAGGGAAGAGTATTTGAGTGACCTGCAGATAATTGTTCCGAAGGACCCTCCTTCTTGACGTCTTATCTTATAATTAAAAAAAAACCACGAACGTTTCCGTACCAATATCTACAAAAACGGTATTAAAATCATGTCTGTTGTATCCCCCACTTAGAAAAAAAATATTATGTTTTTAGTAATTGTTGTTATAGCAGCAACAGAAATAGATCATCATTGAAAATTTCAACTGTCTTACTATCACGGTTCATGAGATACAGCCTGATGACGGGACAGCGGAGTCTTAGTAGGTTTAGTAGATTAGGGTACGGAAACCTAAAAAGAATCTAAAAAAAAGTTTTTGTCTGTGCAATTTTGTGTATAAATGATAGGTACACAATAAGTAAAGCCAAAGTAAGATATAATTCCTCCGCAATTTTCATTTATGATGTTTACGGTTTACAAAATAACTTACTTCAGCGCGGTTGTGACAAGGGTCCACAGTACGCGTGTCACCCGTGTTTATTATATTAACATGTTCACGAAATTGTTAGTCCTATATGAGAAAATCTTTATCATAGAATGACTCATTTACCCTTAATCTAGTCACTAACCGTAACATACAATTTTATTTTCATTATTTATTAAACTTATTTTTTGCGTAAATTAAATTTCACTTTTTCTTGTCCATCGACTTAAACATTTTTTTAATTTAAAAACTTTTTAGATAGCTTTATTTGCAGTAATACATAGTCTAAACATTCATTTATATGATAGAATCTGTTAATCGATATTTCACTCATTTAGCACTTTCGCGCTTCCTTATTTTCACAATTCATTTTTCAGTTGAGTGGTAGAGAGCGCCTTATGGTGTTAAGTCCGCCATTGTACTTTATTGTGCAAAAAGTTTTTGAAATGAATGAATAAAAAACTTTTCTCATACAAAAAAATGGTTAGTTTTCTTATTCATAGAAAGCACCAGCGGAGCTATCTAAAACGGTTTTTCGCGTTTGTTCTAGTTGAATGCTTTCTGTTGCTAAATTATGCAACTGGATCGCCAAAGTTAAAAGCCTAACCAGTCACGTGACTCGAAAGTACTTGTACCTTACTGAAGACCAGTGCTAAGTGTGAAAACGAATGCACATAGTCGCACACCAATAATTTAGAAATAACTCACTGAATATTAAATGATAGGGAAGGTTCGCTGTGGCAGTTAAAGAATTGCCCAAATTCTACAAAGGGCGTTATTTATGGCCACTTTCACGCGGTTCCTAAAGCCCAACGAAATTGAAACGGTGGTACAGTCGCCCCCGCCTCCACCCCCGTGAAAGGGTAATTTGACGAAGCGACGAAATGTAACGCTATAAATCTTAAATAGCAAGCCTTAACGGTATTATCAGATTAGTTGTATTAAACTGAATACGTTTAGATTGCATATCATAGCCTCTGCCAGTGTTTTTGGTGAAATTATCCGATCTGAAATTATTTAAATAGCTGTTTCGAACGATCGCATAATGCAATGGTGTACGAAGAAACAGTATAGTTATCACTATTGTCAGTAAAAACAATATTGTTCGCCAATCATTGCTTCAAATCCTAAATAACAATGTAGAAAGAAGGCGTTAAGATTTTCGTCGCTGTGGCTATCAGCCGTTTAGCTCAGTGGCTAGAGCGTCAGGCCGCGAATGTCGAAGACGTGGGTTCGATTCCCACAGTGGCGACAATCTTTTCGTACTTTTTCTACATGTTTTAATATTGTTCGGTTGAATCGAAAGTAAAATAAAGAATTCAAGTTGAAATACAACAGTATTTACTATGACAGACATAACATGCACCTAAAATACACTCGAGTGTCCGGCCTTAAAGCGGAACTACTCTTCAGGAGTGATGTTTAGCGATTGAACGTATTTTCGCAATCATTGTTTCATAGCAAGGATTACAATATCCCTATGTGTTCGTATATTTTCCCTATTGGTCAGAGGAGACCGATGGGTAGTTTGAGCCCGGTCTCTAGGATTGTTACATCAGCAAGTGACACGGGCTGTCTACAGATCCAAATTTGTCGCTAATGCATATTAAAAAGCAAGTAAACATTTTAATACTCCCGTCGCTATACACAATCGAGAACATCATGTATGTACGAAATAGTATACACCGTTTTTTACAAAAAAACATACCGCATCGCGTCGAGGTCGTTGTGGCACGGTCAAAATATAGAGGATTAGACTATCTAAAATCAGGAAATCGTTTCTTGGTAGATGTATTAACTTTTATAATAAAATAGGTGATATCCACCAACAATTAAGTGTAAACAACAACTATTTTGTTAAAACTATACTTATGGAAAGGGCCTATTATAATGTCGAAGAATACATTTAGAACAAGGATGTGAGGAAATGAATCTTGCTCTGCACTTGCAAGTCCTCTGGCTGCTCCTAATTTTATACTTAAATCCTTTTTTGTACTTACATAATTAAAAAAAAACGAAAAAGAACAAGACTGCAGAGTTTATTGCCGTTTCTTTTCTGGACAGGTCTACTTTTGTGAATCGGTAGTAGATTTTTTGACGATTAATAAGAGCTTTAAATAAACCTATATGGTATAAATAAATTTTGACCTTGACTTGACTTTGAATACAAATATTGTGTCTTAACTGGATGCAGAGCACCATAGTGCACCTTATTACGTGTTCCGTCATTTTTTTTTTTGTTATAATTATATTTTTATAACATACATACACACATAAATATTATAGTTTTTTGGATGTTATCCCCTTCCTCTTCTTCTTTGATTAATGGCCTCTCTTAAAAGAATTATTTAATCCTCTTTGTCATGAGACCAGATCTTGCATTAGGATATTTGACGTATGGAAGTAGGAATGAGTACAAATGAAACACATTGTGTTATTTTCACATGTTTAATGAACAATATTTCAAATAATTTTCTTTACGGTATTTTTCAAAATTGTATAATATATTGTATATTTTTAAATAGAATGCTATACAATAAGATACAAGCCCTGTTCATTCACTGTAAGCCTTAAGATCTATTTTCGATTAGCTTTCCCTTGGAGACACCGCAATAAATAGGTAAGATGCAAATTTTTAGAAACAGGTTCAATGAGATTTGTTGAATGGTGACCGCTATTAAAAAAAAGTATTTACTACGCTTCTTGTGACAATCATTTGATTTTGTTTAATCTAATTTGCACGACGTATACCAAAATACTAAAGATTTTCTGGCATGTGTTGATACATATAGATGTATGTATGGATTTAGGCTAAACAGACATGTTTTCTTACAAGATGAACATTTGCGTACTACTATCGTGACACGTCTATGATCTAAAACTTTGTTTAAAACTATTGCGAAATGAATACTATTTGACCTCTCATCAAATACCTGTCTATTCTTTTTATATTATGTGCCACAAAAATTACTACATAGTTTATGAAGTAAATAATTATTTGTAATGCAAAAAAATGAAAGAAAATGAAATTCGTTCATAAGAATTTTGTTTTGATTTTTTAGGAAAGTTTTTACTTTTCTAGTTTTTTGGTAATCACGTGTGTTGAAAAATAATCAAAATAGATTTGCATCTAACGTAAAATAGTCACATTGAAAAAAAACTTTATATTGCAGTGTCTCGGATAAAGCGGATCGTTTGCAATTATCATACAATATCAATACAATACGTCAATAACAGTTTTGTGCGTGCTAAATAAAATTCACATATCGGTTGTATCCATCATTATATCTCAATAATAAATTAAGAACCAACTGTTCTCGAACTAATGTTACCGAACGGACTTATCTTATGTGATTGTTATAGAAAAATAGGAAATGAATTCTAAAATTTAAATCGTTATTAATAATATTAATATTGCCTAATTGGTACATTTTCATCCCGTTTTATATTTATGACAAAGCGATATTCAATTTAGCTAAAATTATAAATATATACAATATTCGTTAAAGAAACACCGTGCTATCTAAATTACTTTATAGTTTATTGCATTTTATGCGTTAATAATTCATAGACATGCTCTCGTGGTTCATCCATTAGGACATTTGGAATAAAGTGTTATTCACTAAAAGCGTGAATTATCCTTAAAACTTTACTCAATAAGTACACCAAGGGTCCCTCAATTTAGACATTTCTTTTTAAGGTAAAAACAAATAGATAAAGGCGCTAATTAAAACAATTTTCGATTGGGAAATATTAAATACTATAATTTATATTTGGATTGTTTTATTAAAATAAAAAGCAGAAGTGAAGGGTATAAAAAATCAATCTACGCTTTCAGAAGAGTGAGATCTGCAATTATATACGCTCTTTTATTTTCTGACCTCACTTCGCATCTCGTTCTCTTAAATACAATATATAGACCAGTTACGAAAAATTAAATTAAACGATTACTTGGACATTTTTAAAAAGATCATACTACTCACGAGCAGTTTGATAATTAAAAACATAAGTAATTTTATTAACGCTATCTATGTACTCTTAGACAACTATATTAAATTTATTTATACACGTGTAACATTTATTATAACACCAAGAATGATAAAGTGCCGATGATATGTGTCTAGTGATGCAATTTGTATTTGTTGGAATATAAAATATTTAACTCTACTTTGATATATTGTATTATATTTACATTTTATGTAACGCATGACGGTTAAAAGCTAGATCATGTCATGGGAGAAGATTGCCTAGAACGCGTCACTATCTACGGACGAATTTATCAACACTATAAACGATGATGGAATATTTATCTGAAGATAAACGTCTTAATTACATACCTAATTCTACAAAGATGAAGATTAAAATGTATATGCATTATGGAGCACTATATGACTAAAATAAAAATCACAACAATACCAAATCAAGAACTTACCGCAGCGTACGATGTCACTTACATATTTATTTATAACCTATGCCATACATCAGTGATTACATATTTTACCTGTTTTTAGATTTTTGATAACATGAAATAGGATATGTGAAAAGTTCTTTTAAATAGATCTATTGATCTAAGTACCAAAGTAAATGGCTTCATTGTCACACTTTGGAAGATAGATGTTCGGTCCTGAACATAAGGAATTTGTTATTTATAAGTGTGCATGTACAGAAAGGAAAGAGTTTGTCATCATGATGATTGCACAGGAATTAGGTTCTAACATAGTTTAATTAATATTCGGTGTAGTATGTAGTGGTATTAAATGTCCAATTTATTCGAACAAAACAGAAAATTTTCGCTTCCATCCAAATATTTCTTTAAATATGATTAGTAGTATAGAATACCGTAATCTGTGCTTAGATGCATCAATATTATCTTTTAAGAAGTACCTTAATCCTTTTAATTATATAGTTGTCAAAATTATTCTCAAAATTTTTGGGGAAAAATGTAAATAAATGTAAAGAACTTTTAAATTTTCTCCGTGACAATATACATATTATGTACTTGCAATATAAATCAATACGTTAACTTGATGTACAAGTTAAATTATACTGAATAACAAAAGTCCTATAACTAAATATCATTGTCTAAAATCAATTTTGTAATAAATTAGACGATCATAATAACCGATTATCGCATCTGTGTAAGCAAGCATTGTCTCCCGTTACAAATTTAAACCGTAATTAAATTTAATTGTATTTTTAATCTGGTCTCTTCCAAAAATAATTCAAACGCTTGCTCCCATTAATCAACGATGTAAACGCATAAATTAAACGTTAAGTCGAAGCAGACGACTTTCTTTTCTCAACTTTATTGTCCCTTAGTTTGGTTTCGTCCAGCGATTCGATTTTATGGTCCCTTAACAGCGGCGTCCTCGCGTCGACCCTATAGTCGAGACTTTTGTCCGCATAAAGTTCGTTTTTAATGTTGTTCGCTTTCACTGTGCTATTGCTTTCAGTTGATTCTTGTCTGCTTGTTTTGCTTCCGCTGCTGTCGCGTTCTATTCCCTCCTCGGACCTCTCGCTGTGGAAGGCCATATTATCGAAACACTGAGCTGGTACTATGTTCACTGATTTCATTATCGGTATCGCTATCGCAAGTGCTGGACTCAGATCTCTTGGACTCGGCGTAAGGCGGGTTGCAACTGATAAGTCCATTCCAGGCATTAGGCTCGCAACTGTAGGATATTAAATGAGACGTATTAGGATATTTACCTCTTTATAATTATCTTGAATTAAAATATTCATTATAAAGTACTTGTGGCATAGATGAATTTACTTCATTAAGTTTAAGATTTGTATTGAAATCATCTAATATTCAACAATAATTAATGTTGATATATTTGTAATAATTGATTCAGGGTATTAAGCGCATACTATACGGGCTTTTAAAAATAATTACACCCACATGCTCATAACATGCTCTAAGTAAAAATCAGACGTAATTAATATAATTTAAACTAAACAAGAATTATAAATGATACATCATTGAAGGAAACCAATTAAATCAAAAAACAATCAGATTCTCATCTCAACATTACATCGAAATTTAATTTTATCAATTCAAGAGGAGTTAAGCTAGGACACAACAATAAAGGTAAGGAAAAAATGTTGAATTAATTGATGTACAGAAAAACAACGAGAACAGAAAATTACAAGTAGCAAAACGTTAAACAAATAGACACAAATTACTTTACATAACACATTGAAAAGCGTCGATGTTAAACATTACCATATCTTGGTGAAAACTATTGCAAAACTTTAGAAAACCTTACGGTAATAAATCTACAGAGATTTTATATAGACAAGACCATTTTTATATATTCAGCATTATCAAATTGATTATAGGAGGTCTGGCCTAACTTTTTACTGTCACATGAAGTAGGTACATGTACAGTGTGATTTAGTTAGTTATCAAGTCATGATTTTTGAATAAAGTACGTTACTGTACATAATGTGGGCAAAGGCCACGTCTGTCCAGAGGGTGTGAAGGCATAGTTCACCACATGACCCTACCACAGATTGGCAGACTTAATAAATCATCGAATTTTTCTATTTATATAATTTCGATAGTATTCCTTCATATTCCAGATATTATATACCGGATTTCTGACGGTTTTTCCATCAACGGACAGAATGTGATAAATCTGGTTGCTCAAGTACATTGCATTAAGCGGTCGTCGGGACACTGAGCTATCGCGGCTCTTTACTTGATATGTATGTAAATAAAATAAATGTGCTAGTTTATCAGAACCTTAACTTTCGATTGGATTATATAACACTTTTTTAAATGTTAAAAGGTTTTTTCACGCGCAAGAATTTGGACATTGCTATAGTTTTCACACTTCTATGCTTTGCCACATACGTTGTTAGTGTAACGAACTGAAAATATCTGTGGTGTACCGCTGTGTTCAGTTGTATTTGAGTTGCTGCTGGTCTCGTGTTACAATAAATGGGAGATTGGTGATTGTTGCCTGAAAAAATTCTATTCAATTAGATTTATTTTAGACGATTATAAACTGGTAGAGTGAAAAAAGCCGTATAAAAACTAAATTCCAACCAAAATAAAAATCACAAGATCAACAATTGTAGAATTATCGACAAACTACAATAATCATACATGTGTTGTAAGTAATAACAATTATAATAATAATATTGGTATACGCAGTAGTACTACACAACATATCTACTTCAAAGACATTTCTACGACAACATCGATTCCTTTGAGCAAGTAAGCGACTAGCTGTTGCAGGATAGTTTTCGAATTAAAATGTTAAAACTGTGCCGAACCTTCCTGCTGTCACCGATGAAGCAATGGGACCTAGTTGTTGGCTTCTTTTTGCTGCTTGAAGATACATTACAGTGCATTGTGGAGATGAGTATGATGTCGGGTTAGTTATGAGTTAATTTTAACATTCCATTAAGCTAATTCCTTATGTGCAGGCGACATACTAAGCCCGTTCTGGGAGCATTCCGCGCCAGTACAATGTGTTGCTTTTTAAAGCATGTTTAAATTTTTTCTTTTGCAGTTGTTTGGTGTAGTTTGGATCATAGCCTCAAGCTCACTACGATCACCATCTGTGAACGATTACATAGCGTAAGCTAAAGTTAGTCGGGTGAGTTCCTAAAATCATGTTTGATTAGTAATTATATTAGCTTAGCGTTTTTACAAAATCTGTTATCCTTGGCTATGACTTGAACTTATTAGTGTTATATCCTGAAGACGATTGTTGATTAATACGGTGTTAGTATTGACAGAATTCTCCTTTGATCTTAGATTTTTTTTGTATTCAAATTATTAGTAGTAGTGAGCTTTGCCAATTCTTTTGTTACTGTTTTAATGCTGACCATTGCTGCACCATCTAATGGCGGTGTGATTGCTTACAGTGCCCGTTACAATTACTTCTACCAGTGGCTACTAAACTTTAAAGGCCAATTTATACGCAACTTGTCTTTAAAACAGTACATATTATAACAAGAGGTGAGAACAAATTTGGAAATGTTTTTTAATATTGATTAGATACAACTGTACACATTTAACTTAGATAAAAAAGATAAAACATATTATACATTAAAATTAATTTATATATTTAACACTTTTATCCATTTTGAATATATATCTAAAGATCAAGTAAATTATGGGAAATACTTATCCAGAGGGTATATGAACCAAAATACAATTATTTATCATATTTAATATTAGTGGTATGTAAAATATAGCACAGCTCCCATTCAACAATAGTAACAATAGTTGTCTTACCCATGTTAGGTCCCATCATATCTTTAGGGTGATTGGTCTTAATAGCATTCATCCTTCTGTTCACTGCTTGTGGCCCCATTCCGGGTGCTAATGGCCCTGCTGGGGCTCCAGGAACGCCTGGAGCTCCTTTATTTGGATTAACAAGGTATTTAGCAGCTTACTTAAACTTTAAATAAAAAAAGAAAACTAAAGTGTTCAATGTCTTTCTAAAGAAAACTAAAGTGATCATTGAAAGAAATTTCATTTATATCGAGTTAACCTGTAGCTTGGAGTGTCTTTGATTCATTGCCAAGGCGTGACAAGAATTGTACCACTAACAGCTAGCCGCATTTCTTGACTTAGTTTATGTTTCCGAGTTTATATACGAAGTGGGGAGCGCTTTGGTAAGTTTGATTTATCCTTCTTCAGTGTATTTTAGTGTCTGTTTCAAATTGAGACAAAATATATCTCCCTGATTATTGAAGTGAAACTTCTTTATCGGGGTTGGGAAAAAATTAGTGTAACATTTTTGCGTTACGCGTCATCTTGTTGTTGTGGTTTTAATAGTTGACGCTAGATGGCGTTAGTTCCTTTGTGTGTTCATAACAATATATATATATATATATATATATATATATATATATGTGTTATATTAAAGTGATCAGCAAAATCAAAGGGTTTATTTTAATTGTAATTCTAAAATGTAAACAATATATTTCGTATTTCAGTTAACAACGACATCAATGATAGTAATAATTCTATTACAATTAATGAAATTCAATAATAATATTTGTAGTAATGACAGTGCTAGCTCTAATACTTTACTTCAGAGCACGACACTGTAGAGACTTCCTCTTCTCCAAAGGCAGGTACCGCCCACCGTGACCTGACTGCGCCTTCCACCGAAGACACAATCTGAAGCTGACCGATGATGCTCTTCGAAGCCTCGATCGGCTCCTGGAACTTGCGGTTGCGACGTCGATCCAACGTCCGCAAGTTCGGTTTTCCAAAAAACTTAACTCACAAACACTCGCGCGCGAGTCGAATGTCTGCCGTCTACTCACTGGTTCACTATTCGGCAACGAAGGACGCAAGTTGCAAGTTTTTTAATCAACTTTTTTTTTTTTTTTTTTTTTTTTTTTTTTTTTTTTTTTTTTTTTTTTTTTTTTTTTTTTTTTTTTTTTTTTGGGGCTGGATGAGCCACTGTTGGCCTTAGGGGCCTTCACAGATCCGACGGACTTGAGGTGGCCGGGCGCTCGAGGCGCCTAGCCTGAACCTCGCGTATTTACTATTACGCGTTATGGTGACTAAGCTTGAGGGCTCCCGAAGGAACCTCGGCTCGGGCCGTCACGCTATTTAATTCACCGGTTTGGGAGGCCGCCTAGCTCTTAGGGCGCTTTGGCGGGGGCTCCATGGAGTGATCTGGCTCAAGGGTCCCCGAGAGGGGACCTCGGCTTGGGCTGTCACTCAGTAGCTGTGATCTGACTGGGTTTTAAGGGCCGGACCTCGGCTCGATCGGTAGCTGTGATCTGACTGGGTTTTAATCAAACAATTTTTGCGGACCCTCATACTAATTACAACGGTCAAACCATAGTGTGTTTTAATTTACTACTAACGCCACCTATGTATTACAAATAAGAAACTAAATATTATACAAAGCTAAAATGAAATAATTGTAGAATTTGTATTTATGTCTATGATAATAAAAGCCTTTTATTAATTTAACTTTATTTTACCAATTTCTGTAAAGTTGCATATAGTAAATTTTTTTTTGAAAAATAACGTCATAAAAAAGTTTCACTTCTTACGAGTGTACGCTAGTACACGCACACATACTTTTTTTTTGTTTGATTATTATGCGTCATCCAGTTGAACAGGAAGATGATAGAATTTTATTAATGATAACATCATAAAATTGAGACTCTACCATTTTAATGGAAACGTATTAAATTTACCACTAGTTCCGCCACTTTTAAGAAGGAAAAAGCAATTTTGTTTCCTTTACTTTGAGTCACTTACTTAGGGGTGGCCTGGTTGGCTCAACATTAATCACTCTCCGCCTCTTCTTAGGCAATTTCGCCCTCGCTTGTGTATGCGAATAATACATGGCGAAATTGGACACGATGACCGGCACCGGCAAAGCTATTGTCAGCACCTGTTGAGTTTGACTTTTACGATGTGATTACATTAACAATATTTGGATTAAGTAATGTAAAAAGAAATGCAAGGATATTTATTGATGGACTATTAAGTACGATTATTTTCCGGGTTCCGTACCCAAAGGGTAAAACGGGGCCCCATTACTAAGACTCCGCTGTCTGTCTGTCTGACTGTCTATCCGTCTGTCACCAGGGGGTAATGGATCTAATGAACCATGATAGTTAGACTGTTGAAATTTTCTCAGATGATGTATTTCGGTTGCCGCTATAACATAAAATACTAAAAAAAAGAATGAAATTATTTAAGTTACACTAAACGGTATTACCTATCAACCAATAACAAATTTTTGCTATTCATCTATAATTACAAGTTATCTATTAAAACCTTACATTTGTCTTTTTCACAAATAAAGAGCACTGGCACAGGGGATATGATTTTTAGTTTTTTTTTCTTTTGTTACGCTCTAGAAGTATAACTTCTAACTTGCGTACATAAGTACACACAGTTTTTTTACATTCATATTTTAGATGTTCAATGATATGTTCTCTTTTACAATGGGAACTTAAACTAAAGACGCGTAGAACGACACAAAACACTTTGATGTAAGTATACTTACGCCCGCCAACGCGCAAAGGGCTCCGACGAACATACCAACATATGTTTTCGGCGCCATGTCCCCATATCCCACTGTTGTCATGGTGACCAATGCCCACCATAACCCCAATGGTATGCTGTTGAAATCATTGTGCGGATTCGTTTGTATACGCTCCGCGTAGTAAACTAGACTCGCGAATATGACTATTCCGAGCACAAGGAAGAAAACTAGAAGCGTCAACTCCTTAGCTGACGCTCTAAAAGTTTGTATTAGTATCTTGAGGCCGGATGAGTGTCTGGTGAGCTTGAAAAGTCTCATGATCCTGATTATCGAGAAGAACTCCAAGATGTCCGCGTTCTCGACGTGCGACGCGTATTTCTGGAGGATGAGGTCGATGTAGAAGCTCATCGTAGCGATGTAGTCGATGATGTTGACGGACGACTTGACAAATTCACACTTGTTCGGCGACGAGATGAACCGCACTAGTATTTCGAGCGTGAACCAAGCGTTGCACACGCATTCGATGTAGAAAAAAGCTATGTGCGCGTTCGTTTGCACTTTATCTAGGGCCCAGCTTTGTGTCTGGTTCGCGGTTGTCACCGTATAATTCCTAATCACCGGCACTCTCATGTCTGGATGAGTCTTCAGACAGAACGAGATTATCGATACGCATATAAAAAACACCGAAATCACACCGATTATCTGGAAAGGAAAGATTTTTTTAGAACCAATAATTTTTATTTTTGTAACGAAAATAATGTCGCACAGTGTGTCATTCACTATTCCCTTCTTTTCTTTCTTTTCAAGTACAGAATATTTGACAAACATTTCGTAATAGTACCCACGAACACACGCCTGTTTCATCTAAAGAAGAGGCTTGGTTTGCTAAGCCTAAATATTGTCTGTGTCCTATGTACCTATGCCAAACATATTATGCGTATGTATGTGCTGATATTTCAACACATTCCTTTACAGCATATCTTCCAATATTACCTTTGCTGCATTCGAACTGTACGGCTCATCGAAGAGAGACCACATCTGCGGCTTGAGTTGCTGCCACCACGATACCGTTCCGTTATAGTAGTCCTCCTCAAATCCGAATTTGCGGGCGACTTCCTCGTCAGACGGTTTCTCCGTGTCTAAGTCGAGGCGATCGAGGACGGCTAGGGTTTCTTGGGTGTCCCGATGCTAGAGGGAGATGGAGATATTTATGGTATCTTAATAAAAGATCGATGATGCGATTATTTTTTTTTTACGTCCAAAATACCACAGTCCTTAAAGACGAAAGTCTTTAACCAGTGCGTGCTACCAGCGATGAGGTGTCGAGACGTGGTCTCTCACTATGGGCCTCATAGGAAGCTCGCGGTCGCACAGCGCGCTATGGAAGGGGAATGGTTGGGGGTTCTCTACGAGATCCAAACAGAAATGAGGAGATCCGGGAACAGAGTTACCGACATAGCAGAGCGAGTCAGCAGGCTGAAGTGGCAGTGGGCAGGGCACATAGCTCGAAGAACCGATGGCTGTTGGGGCAAAAAGGTTCTCGAGTGGAGACCACGTGACGGCAAACGCAGCGTAGGAAGGCCTCCCACAAGGTGGACGGACGACCTAGCCAAGATCGCAGAGACGCGTTGAATGCAGGCCACTAACGACCGGTCGAAGTGGAAGTCAATGGGGGAGGCCTATGTTCAGCAGTGGACGTCCTACGGCTGATATGATGATGATGATGATGATGATGCGATTATGAGATCATGATAATTATTTTCTAAGTTTGAGGTTTCAATTACTGCGAACCCACTGACCTACATTTCAAGCAGCCAGTTGCTAAGTCTTTTGAGTCCCTACTAACATTAGATTTACGAGAATTTAAGATAAATAAGCGGTGATCTTGCTGTAGACGAGAGATTCGCAATAACTAATGCATAGCAACAAGTTACTTCGTTTCGTTTCTCGTCTTGTTCTTCAATCCTATTGAAAAGCATTGGCGTGATCCTTTGGAAGACCGTTGAATTTATACGTGTTAAAATTAAATTACCTGGGTATAAGTCATCCAACAACATGGCTCAACTTGATTCGCGTCAAGACCCCAAAACTCGAGCTCCTCTTCAAACAGCGGCCCGCAAACGTCTGTTGGATAATGCAGCTTCCCAGTCCTGATCGAACATAAAAATATTAATCAGGTTAGAGAACAATTTTATGTTAAAAAAATAATAATAATTCAAATGAAAAATAAAAGCATATCATTTCAGTCAAATAAGCTTAACTGAACCATCTATTTTTTTTTTTTTCATTCTAAACAGCTTATTTATAATCATTTAATCCATTAATCCATTAAGCTCATCCGAATATTCGAGAATTGCAAATTATGGGACCTTTAGTGTTCTAAACAGCTTATTTATAATAATGTAATTCATTAAGGTCATCCGAATATTCGAGAATAGCAATTCATGGGACCTACATGCCTGTTTATCAGAATTAGATACAAAATATGTTAAATACATAAAAAATTAGATTCATCAGTAAAATAGAGTTTCACTTCACTAGTATCATTTTGACTTGTCTAATGTAAATGAACTTTTGTTTATCAAGAAGTAGTACAATGCATCAGTTTCTCTATGCTTATTATAAGCTCATGAATAAACCCATACATCCATAGTAATAGATTATACAACCACAGTGACTAAATATTTCTTGTTGGACACAGGAATTTCATTAAGGCCAATACATAATAACATTACGTCTTCTGCGTGCCGTCGTCTAACCAAAAACTTTTAAGCAGCCTGCAAATCAATATCACGTAGATTGCTACATCAATCAATCTCAGAACAACTCGACCCGAATCACATCAGAGAAATCAGAAACGGGGCAAGCTCCCACAAAGTGTCTGGCCCGTATCAACGTGAATCAATTTGTGTGTTATATGAGCAAGAACAGAAATAACAGATATGTATATATATATATATATATATATATATAAATCGGGGTGCGGTATATGGGTGGCGTTGGAATGTAATGGATTTTGAAAGACTAATTACACGCCCAAATGCGCTGATGTGAGAGTCTTAATGATACTTTTATAACCGGGTAAACCTTAACAGAGTATATGTGCTATACATGTAAACAAGACATAACGGAATGTTTGATGATGGATGTGTTAATTATCTTATATGATACATAATAATTAGCATATCCATTATCTTCTAACTGTATCTAATATAATGAAAAAAACTTGATGAAATATACTGGTGCAAATGATTAACAAAATTATGGACGTGTATTGAATAATATTAAGATGGCAAACATTTAAATTAATAATCACGCATCGGAGTACAAATTGAAGAAAATATAATTCAAGTTTTTATATCTACTACTCGAAACTAGAGCAACAGAATAACATCAGTACGTATTAAAAAGTGTGCTGAATGTAGGAGAAATATTTCAAATTTTCTTTTTCCTTACAAACGGATTTAATAATGTAATTCAAATGAGATACTGTCGGGAAAATAACGTGAGCTTTTCGTATGGTACTTTAATAAATATAAATTCGGTTTCATCATTCATTCGCCTTTTAATATAATGTTCTTCTAATGTTCATAATGTACAAAAAAGGGGCTGGAATCGTACTATCGTAGTAGTTATCTTTTTTTTAAGTAAGTGGCCATTGCTGTACCACCATCCCACCTGATATTAAGACTTGTGATGGTAGATGATAAACACACCAGCTCATAGAAAGCATACTAAACTACTCTACTCTTCGAGACGTCCAATCTATGATCTCGCAGACGCTGGCATGTTATTCCCGTTCGTTCGCTATGTGGAATTTCGAAAATAAAAAGATGTATCCACCAAGCGTCTATTTGTCCGTTGATGGTAAGGGGCGGAGAATCAATTCGTGCAGATCCAAACTAAAATGAAGCCTGTGGTATACTGAGAGGCTGGATACCATTTGCCTGGGCATGAGGGTAGTCAAATTGGTTCTAACTAATTTAGGGTCACATAATACCTTCAATATTCAAGAAACTTCTTCTTTCTCACTCAATTTCTGTCGTGATATACCTGTATTACTTTAGTCATACGCTATACCTGTAATAGTTGAGAACTTGCGCGAAGACGCCCGGATGACGGTCGAAGAAGTACTCATTGAGAACTGGATCGTAGTTCGCGAGAGCCTCGGTGAGCCTCGAGAGCCGCGTCGCCGGTATTTTCTTCAGCGTCGCCTTGTACGTCTCGTGTCGGATGCCACCAACGTTCAGCACCACGCGGTTTTCCGCGTCCATGTTCAGTAGGTTCATTTCTGGTGGAATCAATAGTCAAGTAATTAGAAATAGTCCGTTAATCCCAACCTGCCTGCTAGAAATAAAGCTCTGCTAAGGTTTATCACATAGCTTCTCATTATTCCTATACAAGCAATGGTTGAAAGCTGTTTCAAGCACGTCATTTGTTTATTTACTCCTTACTTTAGGATAACATTATCCTGTGTTGTAAGAACGTTTTACAAACATAAATTTCACATGGACAAAAACACCCAGATGCGAAACAACTATCTGTGGGTCTCACAAGTAGTTGTTCCGTGTTTCCACACGGAACAACTACTTCACGGAACAACTACTTCTGAGTCGATTGATTGGTTTCCACGACCCCTGACGCTGAAGTCAATACTTTGGCAACTGCGCCGCGAAGTCATTTATTAATTATGAAAGCATTCTTAATTATTTTATGAGACGTGATATATTTATTTATTATGTAATATAATATAAGCCATATGCATGTCGCTAATATGCTGCTAGTCTTAATTTTTCATTAATAATCCTTTTTGATGGTATTTCTGTACTTGTATTTAAACCTAACCTCTTTGCTCTGAATATATTGATCCATGCTTAGTCTATTTTAGAATGTAAACTTTTATGTAATTTGTGTGGTTTGCCCCGTTCTTACTAGCAATGTCCCCTGAACGGTCGCGGGAGTAAACGAGTGGAGTCAAGCTACGGCGAGCGACTTTGTCCGCGACGTAACATAACCACTATGTAACCTCCCTCCGGTCTACTCAGCTCTGTGAGTGGAGTCATGGTGCATCGGCTGTGGAATCTGCAAATAAAAAAATAAGTGACTGATAAGTCGCTTGTGAGACAGAATGATAAAGAGAGGGATAAAATGTTTGCATTTTTGTAATTTCTTTAAAAAAAAAGTCCGCAAGTGAGCAGATGGTCTGCCTGATTTTAAGTGATTGCCGCTGCCGATTACGCTGACATATTTATCACCTGGCGGGTTGCAAGTGAGTTGCTAACCATTACAAAATCTTGCTTCGGTACCCTCACTCACCAGACAATGCGATACTTCCACCCCCCTCTTCTTACACTTTTTACCATAAGCAAGTATAGTTACGATTTCACATTATTTAGTAAAAGTAATACTAGATAGTATTACCTATTTATCACCTACGGACCAACAAAAATCACAGTACTATTTACGATTATTTATTTCTTTTATTATATGGTCTCAAATGTATAGGAGTACCGCTTACTTAAACGTAGGTGGTTATTTAACTGTTATATCTCGAGGAAAATGCATTCACTCGGAACATAATAAGTAAAACAAAGCGATGACCTCTTGTGAATGTTGAAGCCTACTCGTCTGTGGGTAGCTCTCTACACTGTTAAATTGTTATTTTTATATGAAGTTTTATAGTAATAAAAGCTCACCGCCTTCAACTTGTATATGGTGGGCAGAGTTAGAGAAAATTTATACGTTGAACAATGTCTCTTTACCAGAACCACCACGGAAGTGCTAAACGAGAAACTATCTGAAAAATCAGGACTTACTCCGATTTTTTAACGCAGACTAAATCTGCTCAAAATTATGATATCGTGAAAGATGGGTTGGGCGTAATATGTTATGACAATTATAAGAGATTAGAATATTTATATAACACTAGCGACGCGCCCCGGCTTCGCACGGGTGCAATTTATTAAGCACATAAACCTTCCTATTGATTCAATAGAGTGATTACTCTACCTATAAAAATATCGTAGTAGTTTTAAACATCTAAACATACATAGGAACAGACAGACAGCGGGATGACTTTGTTTTATACTATTTACTGATTTTAGAGTATCTTCGTGCATAAGTACTGAATTATGTTTCAACTCTGATATTACTTTGTACTTGCACTACGTCCCCCTTATTTGAAGCCATCTGTTTTATAACACCGTGGTGTGGAGCGCAGGTAGACGGGATCAAAGCGAAACTGAAAACAGGCAAAGCAAAAACATACCACCTTCAGATATTTGGGAAAGGACATTAAATAAATCCCAGCCATTATATTATATTTATCATATTTACATATTGACAATATAATGATAATTTTGAACTTGTTACTTTCGAACTTTGGACGAATTCATGGATTTATGTTAGGAAATTAAATACTGGCAATTATTTTATGAATTTTACTGCAACTCTTGTAAGAATAGAGAAAAGCTCTTACGTTTTTCTACTCCAACGCGGGAGAAAAAAAATGACAAGCATCCATGTAGTCCTAATCAAGTTTGATTCATTGTTTATTATCGGTTATTTATTTAAGTTGACGTATTAAACCTGGCAAACAAAAAAAAAATTGGTGTCAATGACGGAATTCCAAGGCACAGTGTCAGATCCGCAGTCAAAACAGCAGTGGAGCCACTGCTTTATACCGTCTGTCTTCAAATGAAATAGGAATAAATTTCGCTTCATTTCTGTAAGTTATCGACTTTACATACTTTCTTTAGTACATACAATTTCATAGTTTTATCTAGCCCATTCGTTAAGTTCTCATGAAAAAAATTAATTGCTTATCTGCATCGATCGCGTCGATGCCGTTTGCCAATTCATTACTTTTGCGTACGCCCGCGGGGCGATCTATATTATACGTCATATAGATTGGAAGGTTGACTATCGGCGGATAAATAACGCAAATAGACCCTGGAATCGCCAGTGCGGGCTCTATCATTTACCAGCCACGACGTATTCGCAGATCGATATCGGCCGGCGGTCACGCCACGGCGTGGAATAAAGGCCAGCCGGAACGAGTGTGGCTATATATAATTTGTTTAAAACATAGCTGTAGTGTTTCTCTGTTCTGGTTTGTTCGGCTCGCGCAGGTATATCTGGACGCGGGACGCGTGGGAGCAAAAGCAATCATTGCGGTGGAACTCGACGCTAATGTTTCATCGTGTATGACACGTTTAAGGGTAGAAGCCTGAACTGAGATTCGTTGATCCTAACGTGTAAACAGATATAGCTTGACATAAAATTTATATATGATCAATCGGTGGCGCTTTAGTTAGGCCATTGGCTTCGGCGACGTGAGTCGTGGGTTGATTCCCACACGGGACAAGTATTTGCGACAGCTAATTGATCTGGGTGTTTCTTCCCAAGGGGAGTTGACGTCAGACAGGCGGCCAATACCATTAATAGCATGATTACATGTTGTGGCGCCACTTATATGGGATAAAGGTATGTTAAGAAAGAAAAAAATAATACTTATAATATGTAAATTAATCAAACTCTTAATAGACTGTGAACTCTTCTTGTTGAAAAGAGAGAGTAGAGATTTGTGATTTTTTAACTTAGTAATTGGAAAAAACATTTGCATTCTCAAATCGGGAAAACTCACCTTCCATTACATTAGATCCACTGACAGACCTAAATGATGAAATTAAATATTTCGAGCATATATAGAACTTCTGACGACATTGATAAATTATGCATACGTCAAGTACACTTCTTGCAGTACACTCTAAAATCCAATGTCTTAATTCACTATAACATGTTTTTCATATAAAAATACGTTCCACTAAAATTTACAACTTATGTAAAGGACAGCACAAAATACGTATTGTATTTACTTTTGTTTTAAAGTCACATATATTAAGTTCATTTTGGACATATTCCTGTACCCTTACCCTGTATAAACCCGTACCCTGCTCATGTTTGATAATGCTCAAATATCTTTAATAACAAGCATCAAGGAACCCAGTAAGATATCTATATCTGAATTTACCTCACGCAGATGCACTGCAGCTGCAAGGATCAGATCTGTATCAAATTCACAATTGGCATTATTACTTGTCGCACGTGACTGGAGCGATCCAGGTTCATTTGCATGTGCAAACAACGGATTCAGCCGCAGAAACGGGCGCGTGTCTCGGAAATAAGCTGAAAATCCCTGGGTGGATCCCAACGCTACCTTGGATCGGCTTTATCACACGACTTTCCGTACATCCATCCAATACAATTGCACCCACCTCTATCTCCACTTTTGATCTAAATCCCGATGTCTTTCAAGAAAGAAAAAGTCGATGCATTTTACCCACTCTCTTTCTATTAAAAAAACACACAGAACCTATCGACCAATTACGATTTGCTACTTTACAACCGTCTTTCGTAGGCTGATATAATAATATTTGTCGCCTGGTATCCCTTTTCAGAAAACGTGTTATTGATAATATTAAAAAAAAATATATAAGTCGTAGCGACAGGGACATTAACGCAAATTAATGGACATTGAAATGATCAAAATAGAAAATGATCTGTCAGACAATTGGGGACACATTAAGCTTTCTATTGGAATTTGATACCATAATGACAGTTCCATTCACAGTATACAAACATTTGCCGGCGAATAACTCAATTTGCTTAATCACTATTCATTGCCGAATTGATGTCATTGACAAATATATTTACAAAAAATATGTTTAAGCGCTTTGAAAAACTCCTCTGTGATGCATAAAGATATTCAAAGAGTAAATCGGTTAGTAGAAAGAATTAAATTACACGCAGATTTAAGTATTCGCATATTAGCGATCTTATTGTTCAATCTTTCTATCACTACAAATATTGTAGGGTCAATTAATCAAATTTGATTCAATTTATTTAGTATTTTAGGAAAAATATTATTAAAATTATGTATTATAACACAATTCCCAGCTTCGAGACTGTCGCCAAAACCATAGATCATCTTGCTGTTAATTATCGGAAATTAAAAATCAGAAAAAGTGTATCAAAAAGTTAATTTAGAGAAGGTATGTTACCAATTTAGACGTTGATGACATATGGTTTTAACATTGATTTAGACTAAACATTGGAAAGGGATCGAAACGTCGGGAATTACAATTAAAATTAAAGGCGATAAAATTCGTGAAATAAATCATTTGATATTGTGTGATATTCGCGTAAAATCAAGAAACCAATTGGTGAGTAGGAAACACATGCATAAATACGAACGAATAGAAATACAATTCGAACGAAATGACGATAAAATCTTTCGATTGGCTGATGATAGGATAGATAAAACAAATGAAATGGGCAAAGCTAAACAGAGCTGAAAATACTTTATAGAGAAAACCGACGTTTACTTTAGTGAAATCGATCGGAAAGGCGTTAAAAGAATTGTAAAGAGTGTGGTCTCCGCACAATTAATTCTTGGCAACTGCGAACGCTTTGGACATTTGACAAAGTAGTAAGTCGTAGCGTATTTTTCTATGGTACTGGAATTTGAACCCTTAATTTTGATTGCGATTTATCTGCTTTTTAAAAGTAAATCTAAATATCATCTATTTGAAAAATCTTAATATTCTTATGAGCAGAAATCTATGTTACTCGTGTATTTTGTGCAATGTACACTGCGCACGTACAAGATTTTTTACTTAATTTGCTTAACCGAGCTGGCAGTGTACCTGATGTAAAGTGATAAACACCGCCCATGGACACTTGCTACACCCACGGTTGAAGATGTGTTGTCAGCTTTTAATAAATTTGGCCCCGATTGTCTCACTCACCCTAAAAACGCAGAAGTATAAAACTTCTGCTCCACGACGGTTCTGTGAGGTCACGGTACTTCCCCGAACAGACCTGCTCGTGTACTACTGTTGATTTGTGAGGAATCTGTATTTCTTATACAGCTTATGTGTACATAAGCTGCTCTACATACACTACGTTACATTAACATTTTTTTTTTATTTATATTTAAATTATCAGTGAGGTCAATCGTTATAGATATTACAAATATTCAACATTTATAACTAATAAATCACGACACTGAAAACTTATTATATCTCGTGATGAGTTGCAGATGGTTATATCATGTTCCTTAACCTTTTTTCATGACAAGCAGTTAAGAGTTGTTTTTAGTTTTTCCTTATACTTTTGGTATTAATAACCACAAATATTTGAAAATAGGAGACAAGAATCAAATAAGCCAAGGTGTCGTGCGTTATAAAAGGAAAAATGGCGTTAATCATAATAACCTACATCACTAATGACACAAAGACTTGCGTCAAGCTAATGGATGTTGTATATCTATACTGAATCAGTTTAATATACAGGGGTCGAATAATTCCCGCACAATGCTGGAACACATTATTTTGCCGGACTTCTCCAGATGTAGCATCTGGCTTACTCCGACTGACAGATAAAAGAAACTAATAATGAACATTTACGAAGACAAATGGCGAATATCGTGTGGGAGCTAATAAATGTTGATATTTCTTTTATCTTTCACCCATTTCAAGAGTTTGTTGCTAAGTTATAAGAAATAATGCCAATTGTGAGTATAATCAGTGGACGAGAGGCGATTAGGCTTAATATATATCTATTATAGTAGGAGAATAGTTTAATGTTGTAGTATTGTTGTGTAATTAAGAAACCATTTAAAATATAAGTATTTTCAATGATAGCAACTATGAACAATGGGAATCAAATAATATTTCAAGTGCCGTTTTGATATCGCATACAATTTTATGCAGTGACCATCAAGATGAGCACAGTCAGAGGTCAAATTAAGTTTATATGATTGGTTAAAGCAGCTCTGTACACCTGCGGTTGTCGCATTTTAGTTGGTCAAAATCCAGTGTCTATAAAAAGTCGTTGCATTTTACGGTATCGGTGGTCATGAATTATTTATCAATAAGTAATTAATTATCAATATCTATGTCTTCAGTCTTATTAATTAATCAGATGCCTTCATCAGTGGTAAAAATATCTAGTACACTTGTTAGAAATTTAAATTGTTTATAGTGCTAATCTTTGCACTTAAGATTGAACATTAAAATATGTAGAAAAAGTGCGAAAAGATTGTCGCCGCTGTGGGTTTTTCTACATATTTTAATGTTCAATCTTAAGTGCAAAGATTAGCACTATAAACAATTTAAATTTCTAAAAAAGCAATGGCGACATCTCTCGTTCGAATTATCATTGTAAAACGATATTAGAAATTGTTTGTATGCTGGAAAGGATATAACAATAGATGGCGCCAAGCATTGCTTCAAATGCTAAGAAAACAATGTGGAAGAATGCGTTAAGATTTTCGTCGGTGTGGTAATCAGCCGTTTAGCTCAGTGGTTAGAGCGTCAGGCCACGAATGCCGAAGACGTGGGTTCGATTCCCACAGCGGCGACAATCTTTTCGCACTTTTTCTACATATTTTAATGTTCAATCTTAAGTGCAAAGATTAGCACTATAAACAATTTAAATTTCTAAAAAAGCAATGGCGACATCTCTCGTTCGAATTATCATTGTAAAACGATATTCGAAATTGTTTGTATGCTGGAAAGGATATAACAATAGATGGCGCCAAGCATTGCTTCAAATGCTAAGAAAACAATGTGGAAGAATGCGTTAAGATTTTCGTCGGTGTGGTAATCAGCCGTTTAGCTCAGCGGATAGAGCGTCAGGCCGCGAATGCCGAAGACGTGGGTTCGATTCCCACAGCGGCGACAATCTTTTCGCACTTTTTCTACATATTTTAATTAGTACACTTGTTATTTATTCTTAATTTTCACACAGTTGAGATAATGGTTAAGGAAAAAGCGTATTCGAATTAAATTTGAAACATTATAATAGCAACCGACAAGGACACACACAAAATTGCGTTCAAAACAGCTGAGTCATTAAGAATTTATACAGACACTCCGATGGAGGGACGTACGAAATATCTAGTAAACAGACCCACATTCGCGGGCGGAATCTTTACCAACGCCGCTCGGAGCAGTAACGAAACCGGGAATTTGTTTTTTTTTTACGTTTGCCAGTGGATTTCTCCGCGGTCTGCCTACATATTGTTACGTCGAAGCATCGACGAAAATATGGAGTGCCGCGTTTCTGTGTCGGGCAATAACGTATGATTTACGATTAGGTGCGAAGCTTTGCGGAGTCGTGGAATTATGAACGCGCTGTTATATGCCAGACACGACGGTGTTACAGGCGACCGTTAAATGGAAACTGATGAGTTTTCTTTGCCTCGGTCTGGTTGCAATGCATGAATTATTTTTTTTTTATTTGGAGAGTTGCCAAGCGAGCAGGCGGTTCACCTGATGTTAAGTGAATACCGCCGCCCGTGGACATCTGCTACACCCGAGGGTTGCAGATGCGCTGACAATCTTTTGACAATCCAGCTCTGGCTACTTCACACACCAGACGAAACGCAAAAGTAATTGTTATACTTCCACTTTACACCGGTCTTCTGTGAAGTCGTGATACTTACGCGGATGAGCCTGGCAATTCGTGCAACAGCCGAGGCTGCTGCATGGCCCTACCACAGTCTATTATGAATTAGCTATTTGTACATTTGTTTATGGTTCATTTGTTATTATATTTAACATTTATTGATGTTAAGTCATAACCGCCGCCTAGGACATTTTATTTTGAATTTTATGGTTGCAATGTGTTGCCTTCTATTCATAAAGTGGGCTACGGCAACTTCACTCACCAGACGAAACCCAGAAGTGTAACAATACTACTTCCCGCTGGTCTTCTGTGAGGTCATGGTACGTACCCAGATGGACCTACCGAATCGTGGCCGTTAAGAAATCTTTGAACCTGAAACCCTTAGCTACGAAAGTTTTAAAATGATGGATATCGGTGTTGTTTGTGTGTGGAACCAGTCCGTTCAATATTTCGCGTTTATTTCCTTTAAACTACTTTAAAATTAGTCTCTTTGCTTGGATCTTGGTAAAATTGGTAGTCATTGGTGGGCATTCAAAACGTAAATATTTTGATAGAATTCATATGAAACTTGTTCCCTTTTTACCTAAAGTGAATTGACTTAAAAGGTACATATCGGGTATCGAGAAGTGTTAGTGTAATACTAGGGGTGTTTTACATGGCGGTGGTTATCACTTAACATCGGGTGAATCTCCAGTGCGCTTTGCCATTTTATTACATAAAAAATTAACCACCTTTATTTATTTGCATTTCTCCGGATGCTATGATGACTGCTTTTAGTCTTCTGCAGGAGTCATGAGCAAAAATCAGTCAGTCAAAAATCAGCCCAATTTACAAAAGGTTGTCAACGCATCTGGAACCCTCGAGTGTTGCGGATGTCCATGGGCGGCAGTACTCACTTAACATAAAGTGAACCGTCTACTCGCTTGGCAACTTTTCACATAAAAAAAGTGTAATCCTGCAATATCTGCGTGTTCCCCTCGGTAACCAGCGCTATTATTGTTCTTTTTTGGCCTTCCATTAAACAAAAAAGTGTGTTATTCAACGTGAAATAAAGACGCGGCTGAAACAAGCGTACCGTCGCTTTATATTATGATAAACATTTGTATTGTTCCATTGTTTACTCACTATTGTGATAGAAGCTTAGAAACGTTGAAGGTTATACGCGTAATAGTATCAGGTTAGTAACGTTACCGTTACCACGGCAATATGACAGCAAAATGTTAAATTTTTGACGAGGCACAGACACTTGCGGTGTTCTGAACAGATGGTGGACTTCCCATGTTCGTTACAGTTTTAATGTTCAATTAATTTTGTCTTCATTAATGACTTTGTATTTATCTTTTTTATGGTTAGCCTTGGTTCGAATCGGTGGGGCGAGTTGCTAAGCTATTTACTTCGGTGCCGGTGGTCGGTTCGATTCCCACACGGGACAAATATGAATGATCCATAGATAATTGTTATAATTGTTTCGGATCGAGATGTTTGTTCCTAAGCAGCGTTAATACCAGGTGGCCGATCGTAAAAAAACTAGCCAAACCACTTACAACGTTCGTATATGTTGTACTGACCATCCCTAGGTGGGATCAGGGCAGGTGGATGATGATAATGGTTACAAAAAAAGAAACAGACTATACATGTCCCACAGCTGGGCAAAAGCCTCCTTTATACAGAGGGTATATATATCAGGGCCACCAACTGCTGGTTCACCACCCGGCCTCGCTGCGGATTGGCGGACTTCGAACATTTTTTTTTTTATGTGAAAAGTTGCCAAACGAGCAGACGGTTCACCTGATGGTAAGTGAATACCGCCGCCCATGGACATCTGCTACACCCGAGGGTTACAGATGCGTTGACAACCTTTTGAAGATTGGGCTCCGGCTACCTCACTCACCAGACGAAACGCGAAAGTATTTGTTATACTTCCACTTTACGCCGGTCTTCTGTGAGGTCGTGGTACTTACCCGGACGGGCCTGCCCATTCGTGCAACAGCCGAGGCTGCTGCGTGGCCCTACCACCGTAAAACATCTTCGAAATATTTTTTTTTGTTATTATTTCGAAAATATACGGGTTTTCTCGTGATATTTTCATAGGTGTTCTCAACAGGCCACCGTATTACGGGGGATAAAATGCTCAGTTAGAAAGGTTCGAGGTGTAGGCTATTGTACAGTTTACGTTAACATAAACACTACTATTTAGAGAACGTATTACATATTAATTCCACATGATATATGGGATAATACGGATATATAGATAATTCAATATATAGGCAAAGGGTGAGGTATGATAAATATTTTTATTTTATTTAAATATAAATAAAAATTTAATATTTACTAACCATCTGTCAAATTATTCACCTCTGACCCCATAGTAATTGCGATAGTTCCCCTAGTTGTTTAAAAAACGAACAAACACTGATGCGCGGGCTTTCATATTTATAAGTGCTGTAAAAACTAGGTCAAACAAGCTCAGATTAATGGGAGGATTTAGACAGTTCGCAATCTCCGACCTTTCCACAAGGAACGTCAGGGAATTCTTTTTTTATTTTAATTAATATCAATTCAAGGATAAAGTGGGCATAAGTTGGAAATACTTTAATCCCGTCTATGCGATTGCCGCAAAAACGCCCTCGAATTTCTTCTCTCCTCGTCGGAGTTTATATTTCACGTCGTTCCCCCTCGGGCGGAAAATAAAAAAAATCGCGGTACATTCCAGTTTCATATCTTATCCAACCAAATGATTGTACTTTGCAAAATTCTAGTTTATTAAATACGTTCTTTGTGATATTACTTTCGCTCCGTTTGTAAGATACCTTTTGCGAAAAGGTAAGAGGCGTAGGTAGGACGAAGCCACGTATTTCATGATATTGTGTTGTTCATTTATTCAGAGTAATAAGAAATTCCACACTTATAACGATACTGCCAGAAATATGTGACATATAATATAACAACATATATCATTTTATTTTAATGGTCCGATGACATAAAGGAGACAGCAGGCCCAGTCTGGACAAGGGAAACAAAGAGTCGTGCCAAATTGGAGAGGCGTATGCCCAACGGTGGGCGAACACACGCTGAAGAAGAAGAAGAAGTAGTATAAAGAGGTAAAGTGATGGCTATTGGATGCAGCGTCGAGGTCGTGGGTTCCTACGCGGACAAGTTTTTGTGTGACCCACAGATGATTGTTTCGGATTTGGATGTCTGTTTCACAACGAGGGTTGAAGTCAGGTAGGCGGCCGGTTATAAAAATATAAGCCCAAACCGCTTACTTTAATCACATGTTGATGATGTCGACGATGATGAAGGACTGTAAAGACAACTCCCAAACTGACTTTAATATTCAATCATAGCCCCAATTTTATTTCAAGAAAAGAACTTTTTTGGATACAGATACAGTGGAGACCTAAGCCACTGACTGGAGACGAAGTAGTTGATGTTAAACGCACTGGCTAAATAACAGGTCAATCGATATTACTTAAACGATACTCAATTGTGAATCATAGTTATACTTCATTACGAATTCTACATGAGATATTTAATTTAGCTATGGAGGGATAAGCTGCCATCTTGCTGACTATAAAATATCAGTCTATTTACTTTAACCGAAATTAACAAACTTTACCGTCGGAACGTCGTTTGGGGTCCTACCGGTAATAGAGGCTCAGTCAAGAATGAGACCGACATAAATCTCGAGACGGTCTATTGTGCGGACGGTCTTTGTCCAGCTATTTGCGGCTAGCGTTAACGGCTGCTTATCTCGGCGGTAAACATTGAGAAGAAATGATGTCAGGTCCTGTTCAGATAAGAATTAGATGCTTTCTTATATGAATAGGAGCCGAGCTTTAATGACGTTTCACAAAGGTGAAAAGTCTTGGCTAAGCCTATTTCTTTTTGGGTGTTTTAATTATTTTTAAATTGAAGGCACGAAAAGTATACGTCCCTACGTTTGGGTGAACTATAGTAACTTTACTCAAGAATCATTGTGTAGTGTTTTATCGCAATCATATTATGTTATATAACTTAGGTCGAGCCAAGGAAGATGATTTGAGATCACAAGCAACGTGGACTAAAGTTGGGATTGAAAGGCTGTAGTGAAAAAACTTTTATACTAGCTGACTTGTATTTTAGCCGTGCACGTTCAAATGGATACTATCCAGTTGCTAGCTAATTATATTGCGATAAAAACGCAATTAACATACTAACGCTTTTACATTATAACGTCACATTTTAACATCAAAGAAACCTTTAAAATTCCATTACTCGATTCAGTCTCTAAGGTTTATTATTATATAAATAAATAAACTTGATAGAATGCAGCTATAAATCAAAGAAAGAAGAGAGATCTTGTTTGAAAAGCTGTCTTTGACTTCTGGATGGAATACTATAATTAATCAAGCAAATTTAATTGAAGATCATACAAATTTCTGTCTCTGTACCTATGACTGTGAATAACAGAGTAAATAGTAAATGTGAGTGGAATAAGCTTTTTTATTTTTTATTTACTTTAAAGTACTATCGTTTTTCGAACAAGCCATCTCTTCGAACTTTAATTAAAATCTGATAAGCCGTAAGCCAAACACAATGAAGTCGGTACAAACAAACTCACACAGTCTTTTCGATTTGAAATTGCTTCTTTGTTGGTCATATAAAAAAAAAATCATTGAATTTTTTATTGAATTTTTCATGCCCTCTGTGGGCTCGAACAAGACCTTCGCTGTACCTGACTTTGCCGCATGTAACAAGTACGAATACGAAGACGCAACCTATAGTAACCAGCTTGTATTTAAGAATATGGGCATCAAGTTATCTTTCTTGTCATTAGTTTTCAACTGAATTCAAAAAGGAGTACTCAATTCATCTGTATTGTTTTATGTTTGTAAAAAATTAAGTGGAATTAAGAACCTCCTCCTTTTGAAGTCGGTTAATAAGCAGACGGTTTACCTCAATCCACCGCCGGTCACCGCCATCAATCGCCATTTTAACACAAATCCGATTGCAGATGCGTTGACGATCTTGCAAAAGGTGGACCTGATAACTAAATCGCTTGGACAAAGCCCAAAAGTGTAGTTATACTTTCGCACCACAAAATACTTCTGTCAAACAGTGATAGATACCCCATTTCCCGTTAACTGTAGACTGTTGCATCAGCAAAGCGCGAGGCTTAACCACAGATATTGAACCAACCATCCATCCTCTCATATTAAACTATCGTAGCGAAGGTAGCTGTATAGTAATTTCCTTAGAGGTGCTATTTATTTTGCACAAAAACGACAAGATTTGGTAATCCATTAATCCCTATCGCAACCCTTATCTGTTTGTACAGTCCTGTAAGATGTACAGGCATTTACTGTATTAAATCAATTCAGCATATCGGAATTTCGGGTACATAAAGGTACTTGTATGCATGAATTCTAAGGTATTTCGTGATATGAACACTCAGCTATTAGCCATGTTGTATAATATATCTATGGTATTTTTGGTTCAAAATGACCTTAACTTTGAATACATTTAATGAGAACATAGTTAAATGTTGTTTGCTAAATGCAGCATAATATGTTATGATAATGTGCTTGTGTTAGTAGAAAATTTATAGAAATAAATTACATAACTTTATAAACGTATATCTACCTAATATGATGATTAAGTGTCGAGCTTCGTGCTAACTTTCATTAAGTTGAATCAAACAGCTTAATGTTTCATACCATATTAATTTGTATTATTCGGATCTTCGGTACAAGATCCTTTAGCCAATATTCTAGTAGGCTAGTATTCTAGTTTACGTGTCTGTGTGAATTTATTTCCCAAACCTTCCCTGATATTTTTCCAAGCAAAGGTTCCACAGTAAGCTCCAAAGACGGATAAGGATAGGGAAATAATATTATCTTCCTTTGTTTTCGCCCTGAACTACTTGAATAATAATGCTGTTTCCAGACAAATAAAGTTTGTTTACTGTCGGAACGAAACTATTACAAGTAGCGTGTAATGTATTCTTTAACTGCCTACAGCAAATGTGTTCTAGGAGGTTGTTCCGTTTGCCGAATTTGTACACGGGTGACGTGTAAATAATCTGTAAAGATATGAATAGTTCCAGTTTGAAAACGCAACACTTCCAATTCCTATCAATATTAACTCTATAGGTGTAAACATATTTGTAGAGTCTAAAATCCATCAGCCAAATCGTGATTGTCTGCTGTTATATTTCTTCTCTTACAATTTTTTTTATTGGCTATTTATTATATTTACTAGTAATAATGTTACCATTGTCAATGCCACATGTGTCAAGCGAAAACTAAGGCAATTGAGTATTGGCAGCTATTACAATATCTGATATATATAAAACAAATATGAAGCAATGTGAGTTATTGATAAAAGCGTTAAATTCATTTGTAAATGTACTCGCAGTAAAGTAATGAGCAAAACCAAGAAAATCGTGGACTAAAGTAAAAATAAGCCATTAAAACTAAAAATAAGCCATTTCCAAAAGGTTTGCAAGAAAAAAATGTGTAAATATCGAGTACGGTTACCAGGTTGAGTTTTGAATAAAATTTCTAACACTTCCTACACCAGTTCGGTAGACAATGGACAAAATTCGGCGGTTTTACCGTAATCGACATCGACTTTTTTGGAAGCGTACCACGGAGGGTTTGAGGGAAAATAAAAACGAAAAAGAATTAACGTCACAGACATTGTTCCACAGACTCGCCGGTAAAATATTCACTTCAATGGATTTTTCGCGAGGACAGATTAGTAATAAAACAGACATTCTTCTATTGTTTATGATAAGTATCATTTGGATTCATTTTTGAAATCCTGAATATGGTTAAATTTTTATATTTATTGCGGTCTTTTCTTCTAATTTTTCATCGAGTTTTCCAATATCAGTAAAATTTTTTTCTTGGAAAAGTTATAGAAATATTAAAACTGCATGTTTTTGTACATCAAAATGGCGGTCTTCCATCGTTATTTTATTAATTTAAGGAGATAATTAAGAAATAATTCTTCCCTTCTTTTATAACATAACGTTCTTTTATAATATAAAATAAGTAATCCTAATCGTATATTAAAACACCCTTTAAAATATTTTAAAATCCTGCTCTTGATAACGTTTATAATAGCACAATTTTATATATTAACTGGGGGAAATGCTAAATTGCGTATACGCACGAGTTTAGATATTGTATGTGGGTTCTATGCCCACACGGAATAAGTATTCGTGTAGTAAGTAATCTATTTTCGTGTACACAAGATAATAGATTCAGATCTCGAGTGTTCGTCCACGTGAAATTTATGTTTGTAAAAAGTCCTTACAACACAATGTGATAGTATTACTCTACTGTAAGGGCAATGTTTCTAAAAAGAAAAAAAAACTGACCCACAATTTTCTTAACTGCTTATTTAAAGAAAATCGGATGAAAAAACTTAAAAAAGAAAATTTGGAACCGAGAGTATAATGGGAAAATTTTAATAGATAAATAGTATTGTGTTGTATTACATTTTTCGCAACTTCAAACAGCAGAGAGGATCATCAATGAATCTACAATTAAATGAATACCACTAATTCAAATTTAATACAAAGAAAAGACCACAATACGAGTTACTGTTACTATTATATACTGTTAAGTGTATAAATCTAGTTTCCATAATATACCTTTTTTCATCCTTACCTGTACATTGTCAATATAAGGTTCTTTCATACTGAGGTTACGTTTACATAACTATGACCAAAACTTACTAAAATCTGTCAAGAATCTGTTACAAACATAATGGGCCTTCTGTGCTCAGAAAGGACATACGCACCTAAAGAATATAAACGAAGTACTAATTTATATCAACAGATTAGACGAGAGGGAGATTAAAAAGCTGAATCATGTTGATTCTCTGTCTATATTTATCATAAGTTCATGCGATAAGCCCAAGTCCAGCGTTTGACGTACAAAGCCTCAATTATCTTACACTTTATTTCACTTAATTGATCCATTACTTTTATCTCGACGTCCCATCGTAATACAATTTGTATCAAGGCACCAATCTAAATGCCTCTATGCTCCAATAAATAAAGCTTAGCATGTTTTATTCCCGCAGAAACAAGTAATATGGCCATATTATTCATATATATATATATATAAGTCAGGCCATATACAAGGCCATATAAGTCTTTCTTCGAAGAAAGGTCTAGATATTCTTTAAGTGCTTATTTATCTTTATCTCATTTGAATAATACAATAAACGCTATAGATTCGATTAGACTATTTATTTTTGGTGTATTTTGTTTAGTATATGTTAAAATTATAACATCGTAATACAATGAAAATAAATATTATAATATAAAAAAGAAGCATAGGTGTATGCCAGTATGATTTCTTTAAGTTTATACCAAATCTTCATTATCCTCTGTAACCTTTACAGCGATACCAGGTGACTACTTTTAAATGTATAGAATAATTAATAATACTATATAATAGTCAACGATTTTGCAAGTGGAAGTTTGCAAAACAATAATGACACCAAGAAAGTGAAATTTTAACGGAGATAGAAGACTTCAGTTTGGAGCACTTAAAAACTGAATATTTTAATGTAATTTTCAATAGAAATCAATATGTTATTTTTTTGTTATTGTTGTATGAGAAATCATTCTTCCCTCACTGTAGAATAACAATACTACGCGTTATAAGGACATTAATATAAACTAGTGGTCGCGCAGTGGTCGAAATTCGACCACGATAAACTGTAAGTGTGGGAAATTTCATATTTCTACATCAATTTAACTTACAAAGTATGTTCAGCAGTGGACTTAAACAGGCTGCCTTTGGCGTTGAGTGCCTTTACTTGCAAAAAACTTAGTTAAAAAATTTTACCTTTATAATATATTTTATACCTTTATAAATTGTACCTTTATTATATATATTTTTATGCATGAAATTTAAATTTAGTTTTAAATAAGAAAATATTTGATCTAGGTATGAAGTTATTATATAGTTCTAGAACTTAATAACAATCTAGTTATTTATGGCAATTGTCATATTTTAAGAATTTCTTCTAGTTCTACGTAAATCACATAAACTTACTTATATTGAAACCAAAAATAACTATTTTATGAGACTTTGTTTCGTTAATCGTAGGTAATATGTTGTGGAATAAAATTTAATCATAGGTTCGGAGTAGTCTAATAAATTTTGTATATAACAAAGAAAGGAATGTTACATATTTATAATATTAATATAGAAACTTGTTAATAGTTATAAACACCAAATTTCTTGAAATTGTGTCAGTGTTTGTAATAAGTAGGCAAGCTGTTACTTTCAAAATCGATACCGTTTAACTATGTAATACGCGACGGAAATACAAAAAGCTTTACACGACGGGCTCGTGTCAAGGTTAAGATTTGTACTGACATTATTCTTTTGGTGTTGTAAAGCGAATCATGAAATCACGTCATGGATTAATCCTAGTAATATAATATATCGTTTGAATTATTGGTATGGTTAAAATTAGGTTCCATTCAGACTAATTTGACGTTTTCCGTGCATAGAACTTCTATAATATTTATTAATGAGAACAAGGACAATTACGAATAATAATAATACACATTACCACCTATTATATATATATATATAAACATAAGGATATTTTTGTCCTTTACATATTTAGATGACTGTTTATGAGGACACTGTATTATTGCCTGTCCTGTCATATTTCCTGTGGGATCCACCATGACTGTAATAATAAAAAAGCCTCGCCAAAAAGTTTACGAAAACCGTATACATAATCATCTCATATTTACGAAGTCATTACATTAAATTTGACATAGCCTAAGTTGCACTTCGGAAATACTAAGATAACAAATATAAGCCCAGTCAAGGACAGGCAGAAGTAAGGAATAAGAACTTTAACAGCATTTAGAAGTAAAGAATGAGAACTTTACGAATGAGAATTTGGAAGAAAATTGCCCAGTCTTCGTAGTCCATTACATGAGAGCTTAGAGCAGAGAATATTTTTCACTAGTCTTATTAATCTGCAGTGTCCATATCAGACAGGTGTCAAAATAAATTCCCATATTCTGCACCTTATTACTATACGGGTATGAGTACATCTAAGAATAAATGGTGGTAAACTATACTAGTCGATTTCATCGTCAATCAACAAATCTAGCAAATTAAAATAGATTGAGTTTTCATCAGATAAATAATGCCTTCAACAAATCTAGCCAATGACAATAGATTGAGTTTTCATCAGATTAATAATGCCTTACTCCAAGGAAAATCGTTTGTGCTGATTGCTATAGACAGGTTTTTCAGAGTACACTGGATATAAATGAGGTAATCATCAGCTTAAGTGTTAAGAACGAAACAGGGGACGACGATAAGTGATTAATGGAAATTACAAACAAAATACGAGAGAATACGTCGCCTTGTGGAACGCCGACAACGATACCATCGTTCCAGGTTGAGAAAATATTCTGTAATATATATAAATCACTGGATACGAAGTTTCAAATAAGGTTAGTTTTGTATAAATGTTCAATTGTAAGAAATAATTGGAAATACCCGGCGTAAAGTAATTGGAAATTCTAAAATTAATAAAAGACGGGCGTTAGCATCAAATATAATTACTTTTACATACCATAATTGTTCCTTAGTAATTCAAAATTTACGTCGAGTTTGAAAATGATGCGTTTTATTCGACACCATAGTTCCCAAGTGGCCACACTCGTCAGAATCGGAATGGAAATGGAATTGTATCCAAATAATGTTTACGTTGCAGCAAGGCGAGGTAGATATATCAAAAAGTTACAATTTTAAAACCATAAGTTTTCTTCTTTGTGTGGTTTATAATAATTTCCACATTACACTTTGGAAGTTCATAGTATCGTTCTCACGAGATGATAAATCAGTTTGTGTGGTCTTATAGTTTTATTTAGTTCCTTATTTCGCAAATTGTTGGATTTAATGCCCACAGCATTAGTGCTTGTATGGTTAAGTCATTTTCCTATGAGAGTTTGTCAGCAATCTGTATTTCTGTTCAACAAATGAAATATTGCACATGATTTTCATAGTCACATATATCGTTCAATGTCTTATGAACTTTATTACCTTACTTCGTTAAAAGTAGTTAGTCTATTTCACAAAGTTCCACGATATACCATATATAGTATACGTACATTAATATATCATGGCATCACTGCATAGTATAAAACAAATTCGTCCCTCTGTGAGGCCTTTGTCCCTATTTATGCTTAGATCTTTAAAAATACGCAACGGATCTTGATGCGGCTTTTTTTAGTAGATATAGTGATTTAAGTGGAAACTTTATTTGTACAGTACATTAAAACATAAAAAAACCTTACTAATAATTACAACTCTGAGTTTTATTAATTTATAAATTATATTTAAGATATAACAATATGAACTTACGTCTATGCATTATTCGTGAATGTTCTGTGCTTAGCTTGCGTCATGAATATTTAACACAAGGGTTAAGGTTCACACCCAAAGGATAAAATTCATCCCTCAAAATGAAAGACGTTGGGCCCGAATAACATTCTTCTAGCATTTCCCAAGTGAAATTTTCACATATACGATCTTGTGAAACAATAAAATTTTTAACAGAAAATAATCTAAAAAAATTATTTCGCTGTAGGTACAAATGTTTCAGATTATGGTAAACAGTTTCCGTTCAGTAACATTCTCCGTTGTAAATGAACCAGAGATTCGATATGAGTAACAACGAATGTTTTAAAAAAAAGCCGTCAATATTTATTCACGTGAAACCGTACTGTGCGTTTATTTTCGTGAGATGCAATCTTTAGTCGATTGGGATTTATGTATTTCCATCAGTAGAGGCCGAATAGAGCGCTAAAGAAATACTGTCAAATTTATAAACTTGCCATTCCATGGACACGCAAGGTTTGTTTACAGTTACGTTTTTAAAAAATCGCGGTGAACGCTAAATATTTATATTATCTAATAAAACCCGTCGTAATTTTAACTGAGAGAACTAAGTAAGTAACTAAGAATTTGTCATAAATTACCTTGTTTCCATTCTCTAAGATACTAATATATTGCGATATACGATGTGTACTGTATATTATGTATATGTGTTATTCTTACTGATAATCGTAAACAATAATTGCAAGGAAATATAAAATTCCAAACCAGAAGGTTAGATGGAAGGTGGCAAGCAACCTGGTGGTTAACCTGATGTTAATTGATAACCTCCGCGCATGTAATAGAGTAACGCAGAAGAATAACAGAAAATGCTTGAGTGTATTGAATTAAAAGTAAGCACCCATAGGTTAACAGATACGTTGCCACCTTATAAAAAGAGTGGGTCCCGGTCACCTCAGTAATAGAGTAACGCAGAAGAATAACAGAAAATGCTTGAGTGTATTGAATTAAAAGTAAGCACATGGACACTGTGCTATTACGCCTTATATACTAATATTTCAGTAAAGTTTTATCTATTCTATAAATTGAAAACATCATATCTCAAGTTTGGATTATTTCTGATTATATAATCTGCAAAATATTATACATAAATAAAAAAAAATAAAAAAAAAATAAACAAACATATTATACTTATAACTTATAATGGATTTTCTGCATTTATAATCTTATATTATCTTGATAATATAGAGCAATCAAAATATTTTTACTTCTTGTATTTATGAACTTATAGATTTTTAAATATTGATTGATAGAATTTGAAAGATATAATAATCTAAAATAATAATCTATATAGATGTAAGGTAAAATATAAGTTTACGGTAAAAGTTGTATCATAGCTAATTATTTGCGGGTGACACTTTCTTATTATTTCAAGCAAGGGGGAAAGATATAACATTAGGATAATCTAATCGAGTACTGAATGTTGTGCCAATGGGTTCTTCTAATAAGTCAGTTTAAGAAGTAGTAATAAGAGTTACAATAACTAGTTGATTTTCATAATACGGTCGATTGAAGAAGCGATAATTTATTTATATTATTACCATGTATTGCTTCAAAATAGTATTCGTTAAAAGGTTTTGATTGACTGTTCCGTTGATCACGATTTGTCTAATCCCTCCCTTAGATAAGCTGGATATATGTATATATATATATATATATATATATATATATATATATATATATGCAAATGCATATATAAAAGAAATGTATAAAATGTAAAATAAAATAGAATGCCAAATAAAATCACAAATCCTTATGAACGTCGGAACAGAATAAATTTAAATTTCGTTGAAAATCATCACATTATCTGCACTGGTAAGCAAAATGATGCGTTGATTTCGCAGATGCATCGACTCTAATATCCCGATTTAGATTTAACACATGCATAATAAGAAGAACTGTGGGCAAAATGCAAACATGTGTGCGGAATTACTCGTCACTCGTCCAAATAGTTGCTCTAACCGTGATAATGCGTACAGCTAAGGATTGTAATAATTCGCAAGCGTATTTCCGATTACAACGTGACTTCAAACTGAGAGTATTAGAATTTGACTGAATTACTTTGCTTAACTTCTAAAGACTTCATTGTCTTCGATCGTGTGAAACTTCCCGCAAATTAGCACAGGTCGTCACTATGTCTAGTTGGGGCTCGTCCTACACTGCGACGGCCAGTACAAGGCAGCCACTCAAGAATCTCTCGTCCCCATCCGCCATCGAACTCCGCATATGACCCGCCCATCACCACTTCAGCTTGCTAATCTTCTGAACTATGTTGGTTACTTTTGTTCTACTACTCTTCGTCTTCGCCTCGCAAATAACAATAATAGGAAGATTACAGTTTCGTTCGTACTCAGTTTTCTAACAATTGGTACTGGTCATCCCAGTGTACGACTACTACATGTACACACTACATGGAGTGGCAACCTGTGCAAATGTGCGGGACGTCGATGGATGCAGGTGGCTCAGGATCGTGTTCTGTGGGGTAGGACTATCATCAGCAGTGGACTCAAACAGGATGAAGTGATGATGATGATGATGTCACACATCAACTAAATTTTTTATTAAACCAAAGACCCGAAGGGAATCGTCTTATGTGCAGAGTCTTTCCTATTGTGCATTGTAAATGGGAGTAGAATGGAAACGGTGCTATTGTTAGTAGCATTACGCTATCAATTTTACGACTTCAGTCGTGAACGTTCACAATTGGATCCGTTCAATGCAAGCAGATAATCTTAATAACCTCCCCTCGTGTAAAATTGAGCGGAAATTTCCCATGTAGAATGAATACAGTCCCCGTTCCATGCTATAAAATATTACTGAAAAAGTCTGCTTTAATTGTTAACTAATATTTATTTTTAAGTTGACAACGATTTGTAAAATTCCAAACCAGAAGGTTAGAAAGACGGTGGCAAGCGAGCTGGCGGTTCACCTGGTGTTAAGTGATAACCACCGCCCATGGATATTTGCAACACCCTTCGGGTTGCAGTTGCGTTGCCAACTTTTAATAAAGCTGGTTACTTCCCCGGACGGACCTGCCTGTTCGTGCAACAGCGAAGACTGTTGCGTGACCCTACCTAGTTAATAGTAATTTAGAGTGTATACTAATTTACAGTATATAAAAATATTGATAAAGATCGTGAATAGTCTAATGTGTTAATGAAATAATAGTAGGTAGTAAAGTAAATCGGAAGCCTATATGTTACAATGTTGTGCAAGGCCTCCTCTGGGTGGAGAGGATAGTTCACCATATGTTAAATCCTGGCAATATATTGCAGGATTTAACATATCTTAAAATTATATTTTCTTTATTATCATTATTATTTCATCATGTTTTTCTTCAACACTGAGCTTATCACATATAAGTAAGCACTTAAATTTCAAATGACAATTTTATCTGTGTCTGAGATGTCATGTCAGACATAGCGCGCGTCGGTGTGTGTTAGTGCATTTTGGTGATAAATACAAACATTATGTGATTTTTTCAAAAAATGATGTTAAACTAATAGATTTTGTTTGCAAATCATTTGTTGTAGTTAGAGGAATGTTAAATTAACTATAGGAGCGTATAAATTTACAGTAAACTATTAAAGGTATAAGGTATCAAAAGATATTATTCAGAGGATCAGGGAAGCTCGTGAAGTAATCTAAAAGATTGGATCCGTCGACAAAAATAGTATCTTTCTTAGCATAAAAGCCCACTGTCCGCCCATTTATCTATTTCTGACGTTTTCCTTATACATTATCTTTTATTAGCGTTTCCCTATTTCATAATTTATGCGAATGACGTAAATTTTCCGTGGAGCTGTTTTGTTTCGGCTGTTTTGTTTCCACTTAGAGGAATCTGAGCGTCTAATCTATGATCATTCCTTACTATGCAACACGAAGGCGTTTCAGAAACAAGTTGTTGATGTTCCAATGATAAGCGTGTGAATTATTTCGGTTAGTGACGCAATCCGATTGAAATAAATCCTATTAATATTGCTAAGTTCTATAAATTTAACGAATGGGCACTTACGAGTATATAAATTATTAAATTTTACTGCCATTCGAACATCTTACATTTGTTACGTTGTTGTTTAGTAGCAATGTGGCGATGTGACGTGTGGATTTGGCTGACGTTCAGGATATGACGTAATACCTTGTTATAGTTAGATAAAAAAGATGTGTCATCATTGAGTATGAAAAGGGCGGACTACGGAGCTTTTATTAAACTGTCCACTCCGCGCGTTCCTGTCGTATGCCCAACGACACTTAACTACCCTTTTGTGGGTCGAAGTACGTATTTTTTCCGAGCAGGGTCTATTATATAGTATTGAAATTCTCTATTGTTAAGATTTGAGGCGGTGAACTGAAATTATATTATAATCAATTGTAAATGGACTAGCATTTTTACAATAAAGTAATTAATAGAATAGTAGCTGAGAAGTCAAACTGGTGGCATTAGGGTTTTAATTCTAATGGCGAGATTGTGTACGTGCCTAATTTTTACCAGCGTAATTTGTGCCCAGTGTGTATAATAGCCCAACCCAAGGTGGGTTGATGTCAGACAGGTTACAACATGATTCAGCAATGTGGGATTATGATGATGTATATAATAGCTTGCTACTTTGAGATTATTCGCCTAAAGAAAAGTGAATAAGATTTTATTTATTAGAATAGGATAGTCACCAATATTCCAATAACTATATCCATTCTGGCTAAGCTTAGATAAGAACTGAATATTATGCGTATGAGAAGAATATCCTTAAAGTAATTGACCAAATCCGTAAAATCAGTTTCATTCATGAAACTCCGATATATCTTTATGAGTATGGAACCCAATGTATCTACGGTATATTTGGTCATTCAAAATAACTGTGGCCGTATCGAGACGCCAATCTTTATGTGCTTATACCAGGTTCGGTACAGCTAACAAAGCTAGGGGTTGCGTATAAAATTTAACGGGGAGGTGAACTGATCTAAATTTTCATCCTTCGGGAATTAGTGTCTTATTAATGTTTAAAAAATTGTGTTCTTTTCTCCTAAAACACGGCAGCTTCCAAAAAAACCATAAAGCGATGAAGTGTGTGAAATTAAATCATCATTTACCTGATATTTTATATGTATTATATATATTTATATATACATTGTGTATTTAATATGTTTACTTTATTTAATATTATATATTGTATTATATCATTTTGTATAATTTACTAGGTATACATAATTTATAATAAATGCACCTAGGTACCTAAACTTCTCTGCATCACTCATAAGTTGACTAGTAGATAATGCTGATGGCATTAAGTCCGCATTTGTACATATGTTTGTGCGTTAAGAGCAAATAAATAAATAAATAATATGTGCCCAATTACTTTGAGTTAGCGTGGCATGTGGTTTAGGTCCATCCGTCTCCATCAATCACTTCCTCACCCATAATTTTTTCACATCTTCGTATAAATTAGTATAATTATCTTCGTATAATTATTCCTGATTAAATAGGTCTACCCGAATATATGGGTTATAATGGGTGTTTAACGACCCGAATGGCGTAGTGGGTAGTGTACCTGTCTCCTGCGCCAGAGGGTGTGGGTTCGATTCCCACTACTGGAAAAATATTGTGATGAACATAGTGTTTTTCTAGTGTATGAGTGTATATATAGGTATTTATTTACAAGAGAAAACAATGTTTAAGTATGTTTATCCGTTATGTAGTTCCTGTAGTTCAAGCTACAAATTGTGTAAAAATTTATCCTAAAATATAAAATTAAAATATTAGAAATTACTACGAACGTGTTACGTGTGTGTAGCGACAAATTTTCGTTTAATAGTGGATTAAGTTCAAGTATTCTGAATTTTATAAGTTTATCTTAGTCGACGATAATAAATGTTTGATCGCAGTGCATTAATAGTAGCAGGGGCTACGCAATACAAGTGATAAATCGTTGCATTTACATATTGCTGTAAACGCAAAGATTTGCAA
This sequence comes from Iphiclides podalirius, assembly GCA_933534255.1. Lineage (NCBI taxonomy): Eukaryota > Metazoa > Arthropoda > Insecta > Lepidoptera > Papilionidae > Iphiclides > Iphiclides podalirius. The sequence continues at coordinate 12,703,666 of OW152827.1, read as the reverse complement.
GTTTATTATATACACTGCAAACAGAGATACTCGTAAATATGTAATAAAATATTTAAAGGAAGCATGTGGATCGTCATCTCAACAGTTGTACAAAAATTGAAGATTGTTTTTCACATAAAAAAATGTAGGTACTGTATAATAGCCATACCTTAAATATAATTTGATCATTTGGTATTTTTCAAGTGAAAAGCAGTAAAATACGTTTATATTATATATAATTTGAACCCTATATTTTGGGCTGACTTGCCGAACCAAAAATACATTTATGTAACTTCTAAGATTCCGCCGTTTCCAGAAGAAACGCCGATTGGTGCATCGGCTAAGGCTGTTGCATGGCCCCTACCACTGGTAATTTCTTCATCCCAGCAATGCGGGTAGATTGAAAAAAAAAAAGAAGATTTAATGTCAATAAGACGTAGCATAGGATAGCGTTTTAAAAACTATCTCAGCGAGCTCGCGTCTTCTTAGTCAAGTATGCTTGAGATCAGTTGTCTTTGTTTTCTTCATTCTTAGTTTTTATATGTTATAATTATGCATAAATTTATGTAAAGTAAAGTAAAGTAACAGCCTATACATGTCCCACTGCTGGGCAAAGGCCTCCTCTGTACAGAGGGTATCAGGGCATAGTCCACCACGCGGCCCCACTGCGAATTGGGGGACTTCGCATATCTTTGAAAAAAATTTTTTTTATTATTTCGAAAATATGCAGGTTTCCACACGATGTTTTCCTTCACCGCGGAGCACGTAATAAGTCAGCACTTAAAGTTAAAAACTTCATTGGTGCCGGCACCGGGGATCGAACTCAGGTTGCTCGAGTATATTGAATAAAAGGCGAGCGCCCGGACACTGAGCTATCACGGCTCTTAATAAATTTATGACTTACATGAATTTCTATCGTAAATAGCTCGTTGACATGTGAACAGCATTATCCCTGTTTAACTGTTTAATATTACTATTTTTTATTTACAATTTACTTAATAACGGTGGTAGGGCCACGCAGCAGCCTCGGCTGTTGCACGAATGGGTAGGCTCGCCCAGGTAAGTACCACGACCTCACAGAAGACTGGCGTAAAGTGGAAGTACGACAAATACTTTCGCGTTTCGTCTGGTGAGTGAGGTGGCCGGAGCCCAATTTTCAAAAGGTTGTCAACGCATCTGCATACCCTCGGCTGTAGCAGATGTCTATGGGCGGCGGTATTCACTTAACATCAGGTGAACCCTCTGCTCGTTGGCAACTTTTCACATAAAAAAATAATAGTTTAATAAAATACCAGACTATTTTTCTTAAAACATATAGTTGTACATAAATACTTAACAACGTATGACGTACCTACTTTACGTCTAAGCATAAATATCATTCTATTCTCAACAACCGTACAAGACAATATAATTAGGTGACTTATTATGACAATTTTTGTATAACACTCCTTGTGAAAATTGTAAACATTTTTATAACAAACAAATAGAAGCAAACATATAGATAGTTTTTCGCCGTAAATGGCGTGATATACTTGTGAATAACATTTACGGAAATACAGCACGTGTGCATGAATGTTAGTCTGTTAACCATATAGCAGTTATTTGATTTTAGCCACAAACCTAAACGTTTGGACCACACACAAGCAATCACAAATCCGCGCGCTAGCCGAGTTTACGGCACAGTAAAGATACAAAAATCTCACTTTTATCGCCCGGATTAAACATTATTGGGTCGTAAAACTTTTGATTGTATACCGGGCGGCGCGTTGAAGTCTAGCGTGACGTCATGTTACTTCCAGCCGGTTATTGGCAAATACTTCAGTCGAACAAGCCAACACAACAAGTTTCCAAAAACTATTTCGTTTACCTCTAACGCCTTTAACTCTTCTCATCTGCTCTTTTCAATACCTACGGACCGGCGTAGTATTCTTTTTTACATCTTTAATTTGGCTATTATTTACATTACAGCAATATCTAGTTGGTTGTTTTGAGTTATTGCGTATGGAGTCAATGACCCACTACGTTAACCCAGTTACGGGAGTAAAGGCTTCGATATGATATTTATTTCACACTGTTAAAGAATAGCGTGTGTTTGTAACAGTTCCGTCTTATGGATTGACTGAAATAGGAATTCCGTCTCAAACTATTCACCAAAATGACATGCAAGGCGCACCATTCATGCTGAGAAAGGGAAAGTGCCTGAAAGTATTGTTGATTATCTTTATCTAGCCAACTACCCGCTACCTAATCTTTTCGTATCGATAGCAAAACCTTTACAAACGGTATCCACAAGAGGTAAAAGAACTACACTGTTAGCAAAATTCATCAGAATATTTTGCAGTTGGTGGGCAAGCATGGCTATATCAAACTGTAATAACAAATATCATTTCCATGCATCGCAGTTAAGACGGTAGAGCTATTTAATACCATGCACTTGAAACCCTCTTTATAACCGAGCGCAGCTACGAAAAAAACTGTTTACCTTATCGTAAAAAATCATCGCCGCCCACGAATAATAATAACAAAGGGATTTCAGCTTGGTTTGTACTAAGTTTTCTTCCGCCTATATTTTCATCTAGCAGACGAATACAGAAGGAGAACAGTAATTTGTTTAATTGTTCTAAAAAAATAATGCCAGATATTATAAGCTTTGCATCCTCCATTAGAACGGTTTCGTGGATTTCATATGATAGTGCTACTACTTTATGGCATGAAATTGATTAGCGTTCTTGGATTGCCGAGTTTAAAGTTACAGGACCATATTTTCCGTGGAACTTTTTTTGTTACGCAAACTCTTTACTTTACTTAACTTTTTAAGTTCTACGACCAAACCTGGATGACCAAAAAACGAAAAAATCCTCTATTAAACACCCTAAGGAAAAGCCAGTCAAATGCGAGTCGGAATCGCGTACGAAGGGTTTCGTACCACCTAATATATAAAATTCTCGTGTCACGGTGTTTGTAACTCAACTCCTCCGAAACGGCCCGACCGATTTTCGTGAAATTTTGTATGCATATCGGCCAATGGAGGAGAATCGGACAACATCTATTTTTCATCCCCCTAAATATTAAGGTTGGTCCACCCCAAACATTTTTTTCTACCCTACAAATAATTTATAGGGCAAAACAACGTTTGCCGGGTCAGCTAGTTATCTATAAAAACTGCAAAACATCATATCTAACGAATGGAGCCCAACTTAAACATTTTTTATTCTGTTTTTTAGTATGTTATAGGGGCAACAGGCAACATTATCTGTGAAAATTCCAACTATCTAAATCACAATTCATGAGATAAAGCCTGGCGGCAGACGGACAGACAGACACACAGCAAAGTCTTAGTAATACGGTTCCCGTTTTACACTTTGGATTCGGAACCCTAAAAAGCCAGCAACACCCCAGTAAATGTCAGGGAATGCCATCTATCAGTAGGCACGGTTTTACGCGCTGGCAACACGCGACCTGCTAGGCGGTGGTATTATTGATTCGTTTTGTTATACGTATGACGGTTAACAGCTGCGTCTATGCGCATTACGTCTCGTTGCTACGGGCCGGCATCGAAAGCTCGAAGATAATTTTGATTGGATTTTCATCGTTTAGTCAAGTCAGCGTTTAACATTTGAACTACAAAAAAGGTATATGTTACATATCTTAACTATATTTTTATGTCAGGTATACATTGCATTTATGTCTAAAATACCTTATAAAGCTTTAATTATATCAGTTTACTGTACATGTAAACATATAGACACATATACGCATGTCTATATAATGGCGCGGTAAAAGGACATACGTTACGCCCCACTATTGTACTGTGGTCTTCATTTTAAAAAGGACTATTATGTATCAATTAATTAAATCTTATCTTAAATTGTAACTTATTACAAAAATGGCATATTTAATACAGGACTGCGATTGTTTCCCGTTTCGCAAACTACAGTTCACGAACACAAAGCACTGACAGGCAAGCAACAACTGTTTGTGTATCTCACAAAGTTTTGTATGGGATCGTCCCCATAACCCGCCACGCAATATTAGCTCTAACTTTGGATAGTGTATGTTTTCAACATTCATAAAAACTTCACAACACCTATATAGAGACAAACAATAGTTCTAGCTGTACCTGTATTTAACGTATGTTTGAGAATGAACAGTACGTAAGTATCATCGTCATCTTTATTTCAGCCTGTTTAAGTCCTCTTCAATATAATATGTTTATCTCAATATACATAGTGGTAATAATTCTTCCGTTTTAAGGCATTTATTAAGACATATTAATAAGCGGTAAAAATTATATATATCTGATGACTCCGTGGCGCAGTTGCCAAGGTATTAGCTTCGGCCGCGGGGGTCGTGGGTTTGATTCCCACACGGAACAACTATTTGTGTGACCCACAGATAGTTGTTTCGTATCTGGGTGTTTGTCCGCGTGAAATTTATGTTTGTAAAACGTCCCTACAACACAGGATAATGTTATCCTAAAGTAAGGACAAAGTATAAAAAAAAACACACATATATATATATATATATATATATATATATATATATATATGTTCAAGGCGCCATTAAATGTGTAACTAAGTGTTCAATAAATCACATTTATTATTATTATTATTTATATATATATATATATATATATTACTATTTAAAATATGCATATGAATATATACTATAGTTTTTAAATATCAGCTTTTTCGTTTTTTGACATCCTTCTGAGCACCTAACAAATCTTCTGTACCACTCCAAGGTTGACTGGGAGATAATGCTTTTGACGTAAATTTCGCCTTTGTACTATTTGTGCATAAAGAATAAATAAATAAAAAGAATACCTAATTTTATTAACTACATTGTCTATATTGACACAATAAGTAAAATGATCTTCGGACAACAATATTTAAGTGTAATTTTTTTAAAATATGCTTCAATACTAACTCAATAGACCCAAAGCGGTTAATAAACCTTATTTCTCGCGCGAAAGATATGGTTTTCAAAAGCACTTTTTTCCTTTTTTTTCCTTATATTTGAGAAAAAATTTCGGTCCATTTAGTATTCTCAATATGTGTGTTTATATTAGACGATAAGCATTGTAATATATTACGAGTATATGAATAAAAATAGAAAGGATAACGAATATAGCCGAATAGAGTGTATCTAGTTTGGCGCTTTTAACTTTTATATCAAGATAAGCAACAAGTATCCCGTCTCGGACCCAAGAACAAAGAACCGCGTATTACCATATTTAACATTAGCTTGGAAGGAAAATGTTGCGTGGAAATGTAAGAGCCTCGTCCAATGTTTCTAAGTAGTCCTTTTAATATAATTTATCTGCTTACTTATTTATATTTCTTGCAGTGAAAACAAGATAATGACATATATAATTCAGGCATTCACCACTTCACTTATTTAAGAACTAGCTGATCCGGCAAAAGTTGTTTGCACCACTTGTGGATGGAATTTCTGAGATATCGTGATGAGTCAATTATCGGTGGAAATCTCTTATATATATATATATATATATATATATATATATATATATATATATAAGAATATTTTTCAGTGATTAGGATGACACAGCAATCAAAACACAATTGAGTTTCTCTGTAAGTAAAGAAACGACATTTAATGTTAATAATCACAATGTCGATTCCTAAATCACTATTTTACTTATTAAATATTTTTGTAATAAGATTATTTTCATGAATTGTTTCATATGACAGCTTCATTCTTTTTCTGTTTTAATCCGGCGTCAAACATAGTTTCTAAAATAAATTTTATCAACGGCAGGTGCGCGAAAATATTTCAATTAAAGAAAATACTTAAATAAAAGAAAATAATATTTTTCTATATATATATATATATATATATATATATATATATATATATATAAATGGATTACAATATTAGGAAGATATCACAGAAAATAAAAAAAAGAGATATTTCACGACCAAATTAAGTATTTAATTACAAAAATAATGTTTACTACTGAATAAAGACATGTAAGTTTTGACCGTTTTTAATGCGTTTCGATGAGTGAGGTAGCTGAGCCCACTAATGTAATTAAATAAAATAAATTATGTATTAATGAAACTATTAAATAATAGTTTAAGGAAAGGTACTTACGGACCATAGAAGATTGCAATAATTATGTTATTAAGTGATTTGTGAAAGTGTTTATTAAGTCTGATAGTGTTGGGTTCGATTACCGCACGGGACAATTATTTGTATATTCCACACGATATTGTTCCAGATCAAAGTATTTATCCTTGTTTAATATTTACTGCCCTACCATACATATAGGAGTAGCTTTTATAAAAAAAAAATAACAATAGTTTAGTTTAAATATTTGTTTTAAAATTTCAAAAAAACATTTTCAATCACCATGCTGGAATACTTTAGGCATTCAAAAGCGAAGCAATCTTGCTCGCCCTCGATTCAGAACGGACACAGACTACCAATAGAAATCAATTTCGAGCAGCACGCATCTTTATCTTAAAACCGCGCGTATAGATTGTATTGTTTTAGATTGTGGGGAGCGGGAACTATAGCAATAACCAGTCAGACAACAGCGGACGATTCTGTGCGAGTTTCAAAGTTGTTCGTGTATTCTGTTATGTTGCGCTTTGTTTGAGTTTCATGCAAGAACAAGCAACCACATGCTAAACGGGCTTACGGCTTTAAACCCCCATCTCTCTCCTGGTTATATTTTGTTGATTCTTGTTTTATTCGTAAGTAGACGGAGTTGTATTCGGCCCGAGAAACCTATTTGCTTTATAAAAATACTAGCGACCGGTCCCGGCTTCGCACGGGTGCATGCAAACATAATGATATAAACCTTCCTCTTGAATTACTCTATCGAGTAAAAAAACGGCATCGAGATCCAAAGCGTAGTTTTGAAGATCTAAGCATACATGGGGACAGACAGCGGGGCAACTTCGTTTTATACTATGTAGTGATGATTTGCATATTGTTTGGTCTGAATTTTTGAAGACGTTGGTGTTTTATATTTGCGATTTTTATATTTTATTTTTACATTTCCGAGATATAATTACTTTCAGGGCTGTCATTCCAGACTTTACAATAGAGCGGCACAAGTACTTCATATATACGCAATAATGCTATAAGCGTTAAGTAGAAGTTTTATATTTCTGTGTTACACATGGCGACGCATTTTCAATCTTGCGGGTGTTGCAAATGTCCATGAATGGCGATTATTACTTGATATATTACATAAGTTGAAACGCGTGTTCCCTTGCCACCTTCTAATAAAAAAAACATGACATCCATAATCTGTATTACTCTCAAGAGCTCTAACCCTCTGGAAAAAGTAGACCAGCTGTGGACACGTACCTAATCATTAACGTCTCGTGTTCTTATCCCACCTAAGAACGATCAGTCCAAAATATGAATTATGCCGTTAGTGGTATTTAGCTACGTTTTTAGCACCAGCTGCCTGCCCGTTGTCAACAGTTGGAGCAAACACCCAGATCCGGAAAGTTTATCTGTGATTTACCCAACTACTGGTAGTCCCGTGTGTAATAAATCAGAAACTGTGTACATTTGTAAACCTGTAATACAGTAGTGTGAACTACTACTAATACTATATACTGTGCAGTTTATAGTATTAATAGTAGTTAATACTATAAACGATACAGTTTTTATTACTTAAAAATAATATCCGAATTTTTAACTAACTACAAGCAGGATTTTTAACTTAAACTGACCAAGCGAGTAATTTAAGATGCGTTTTTGTTTCATTTCTGGCTTGTCGTTGGCAAACGAAATGTTTAGTGACATTATCATGAGGGCGTTTTGATGATAAAGTTTAAAAATAGCTCTCGTTTATTTAATTATGTTACAATTATACGGGATACATTTAATTTGCATCTTATGGTTCGCGTAGCACGGTTTCTAAGCTCGATTCCACTTTGAGCAGCTCCTTGTTTAGCCTAAACATAACTGCTCCCGACCTGGTTTATTGTACTTGTGTTGTTAACCGCATTGATTTTTTATACAACTAAGAGTTAGATATCGCACCGAAACTGAGGCATTCAAATTACGGAAATTGCTATAATCGACTAGTCTGCTATTGCTTTCAGTATCACATGTTCTATGGCATCTGTCACATTCACTTATATATGTCATATATTGATTCAAAGTGGAATATTAAGCGGCTCAGTAAAGACATGTGTCATCTTCATTAAAACAACATTAGTTAAGCGCCTCTAAAAGACAAGATAATTAATATTATCCTATAATGAAGTAAAATATAAATGTCTTAGTAATCAAATGAATTGCTGTATGATCGCTAATTGAAGTATTAAAGTAAAATACTATTTTTTTTAAGGAACAAAATTTAACAGGAACAAAGCCGTTAAGACGCGTACAAATAAAGGGTTTAGGCTGGAGAAGGAAATGAGTCGGTTTGACAGGATAACGAGGTCAGAATAGCCTTAAAAATGGGTTAGCTTCATCGTTTGAATTAATAAAGAGGTCAATGTAAATTTGTATAAGTGCTGTTTCTACGAATGAAAATGTCTTAGTGTTAATACATATAACGTGAAACCACGTTGGTTTCACAGTCGTACCTATAGTTTTTAAGGATTTTTAAACCTATTATTATAATATAATTTATTATTTTTTTATTAAAATAATACCAAATAAGAAATATTTCGAATATATGTAATCTCGTTCAATGTTCAGTGAGGTCTTGTGGTATTATAGACAGTGGAGTTTAGGAAGTCTAGCCCATCAACAGGCTGTTACTTAACATTTTTCTTCATTAGCTAAAGCCTGCTAACTGTGGTGGGGCAGCAACAGTCTTCTCTGTTGCAGGAATGGACAGGTCCATCCGGGTGAGTACAACGGGTGAATACAACGACCTCACAGAAGACCGGCGTGAAGTGGAAGTGGTATACTTCTGCGTTTGATCTGGTGAGTGAGGTAGCCCAGGCCTCCTTTATTATAAGGTGGCAACGCATTTGCAACACCCAACGGTTATCACTTAACACCAGGTGAACCGCCGGCTAGTTCGCCACGTTCTCACATAAAAAAGCCCATTTCATTCCATATCAATAGAAAAAGTAGAGAGGACAGTTTGTACCTAATGCCTCAATGAAGGTCGAAACCGCAAAACGTTCTCTGGAATTAATTCGAAACGAAACAAGCATAAAATTGGCAATGTCACCGTTGAAAAGTTGTTATTCGGTACAAATTCAAAAAGCACTTTGATTGATCACCCGACGGCGTCGGAGGCTGTGCCGTTGTTGGCGCAGTTTGAAATTAATCACGACCTAATTGATGAATTTATTATTATCGAACGTCTGCGATGAATGAAGTCGATAAAGGAATATTCAAAGTAGACTTCAATAACTGACGCGATGAAAATGCGTTGCGATATTGGGTATTTATACGTTAAAATACAAGTGGGTCGTTTATCCAGAGCTGACTAATAATTAACTTAAGGTTTATGACGGACACTGAGCCGTGATAGTTCAGTGTCCGGGCGCTCGCCTTTAATTCAATATACTCGAGCAACCTGAGTTCGATCCCCGGTGCCGGCACCAATGAAGTTTTTAACTTTAAGTGCTGACTTATCACGTGCTCCGCGGTGAAGGAAAACATCGTGAGGAAACCTGCATATTTTCGAAATAATAACAAAAAAAAATATATTTCGAAGATCTGTGAAGTCCGCCAATCCGCAGTGGGGCCGCGTGGTAGACTATGCCCTGATACCCTCTGTATTGAGGAGGCCTTTGCCCAGCAGTGGGACATGTATAGGCTGTTACTTTACTTTTTTTTATGACTTCTGTGTTGCCTATGTCTATTTTAATGTTGATTGAGACTGACGCCAATCACATATTATTAGATATAGAACTTTCTTACAATGACATTGTTCAAACTTTTAACAATTTCAAGCATGATTTTCTGTGATGAAAAAAGTTTTTATCTGAGTTTATCAAAAAAAATAGTTTGAAATATTGAATTACATTTTTACATTTATTCGCTTTTTCTTGCTTAAACTGAACTTTATCAGATGAGATATTTAACGCACTCAATTTAATACAATGTAAAGCTGTAACAAAAGGAACACGCTGTATACAAGATTTTTGGCAACTAAATTTGGTGTTAAATTAAAACTATCCATTTTGATAACAATAATTACAGACATAATGCACTTTCAGTATAATCAAAATATGTGTATCAGTGATAAGAAAGTTACCAAATTATTTAAAAAAAAATCTAGTAACAACAGTTTTCTTGTATATACTAGCTGCTTACTTTATTTTTTATGAAAATTATTAAGTATATTTTTTAGATAAAAAATGCCAAATTCAACTACAAACTTAATATTTTATATCATGGTAGAGATTAAAATTTGTAGAAAAAGTACGTAAAATCATGGGAGAGGGCAGAAATTTTAATTATGTTTTACCTTTTACATAATAAAGTCGTGCACTTTAACAGTAGGTAAAGTTATTAGTTAGTAGTAGTTAGAATTATTACGGATCCTGTTGCAGTTAATTACTTACTGTATTAGAATTACTGTGTTTTAATATAAATTTCGAGGTGAAAAGAAATATTTTTGTTAAAATTTATTCCTTATGATTCATAAATTATAACAAAATCTAAAATATTGAAGTTAATAAAATATAAAAAAATAACTTCAAATCTAATAATTGTTTGTGTGTGAGTAAAGCTAGAAACTATATTCACTCACGTAAATCATAAACAGTTTTATGAAATATAAAAATCAGAGGTTAATATTTTATGATATTTTTTTATTAAAAGATGTGTGATTATGACCATAAAATGAATTTGTGTGTGTCTATTGTGATTAAAGTGATTTTGAAATCTTTTTGGGTAAAAGCTCGGCAACCTCAAATAATCTTCAAATTAGAGGTCAATGTGGACAGAGGGTTCCATAGAAACGATTCGTGGAATAATACTGCCTTATATTATTATAAAATTGCTGTATGGACTTTCTAATATCATATTAAGAATATAACCCATTTTTAATATGATTCTGCAAAGTCAGAAAGCTTAAAACAATAAGCTTTCAAAAGTTAGCTTATTTTGTAATAATATTAATAGTATTTATGTACACTATAATATTAACAGTATTTATGTAATAATATTCTTAGTATTTATGTACACTAATAATACTTATATACTCGTATATCCTTAATTGGCAGAAAATACTTGTCTTGCGTATGTTTTTCAATGGGTTTTTCCTTTTATGTCCTTGTATTTTTGCTTTTCACACTAGTTACAAAAAAACCTAGAATTCGTGTTACTGCCGCCCGTTGTTTAGGTGCAGTTTAAAACGTAACCGTCACAACAATAACACAGTCACAACGTTTTGTACAATAAACATAATTCACAGCGCGTACACGCGAGAGGGCAATTTAAATTACGTACCTGTGCAGAAATATAGGGGCCGCAGTTTTGAGGGGCTCAAGCTCGTGCCCCGCTAGCACGCCACTGGCGCACTGTTGTATTAAAAATTCAGAAAAACAAGCGACGATCGATCCACGACACCAACAGCAGAGCTACCGGGTAGAGTCGCCCGTAGAGTCGCCGAAAGTCAGTGCTTTGTCTGCTCACTTTTGGAATTCGAATTACATGCTTCAAACCGTTCCCGCGGCCGCTTGGCGGCGCCAAGCGAGCGCCCCACCGCCTTTGTGTCGCGTCACTGACGTACAGGGAGCGGGCAACGCATGCGCCATTTAAAAATTGTACAACACTAGTGTCGCCACTTGATGGCACCGTAGCCGGATAAAGCTATCCAAGCGCATTTAGCTCGACCGGATTATCTCGCTTTCGGCTAGCATACGCATTTTCGCCGTGTGTTTTGGTAAACTGCATTAAGTTGTTTAAAACTGATGCAGCTTACTAAGAGTTAGTGATTACGTATTGTTTAAACATTTGTAGATAAAGCTGCCGCTTCAAATATTGGAGCCTACGCATTCTGGATTACGCGTCTAGACGCTCTAGCCACTAAGTCGCCTTCAATACTAACTTTAGGCCTTCAAATGGGTTGCTAGTCTTTCAGGAAATGCTATGCTCTCTTATCGAAGGTTTCTTAAGCATTATCTATCTTATTTTGGACTAAATTTAAGTTACTGAAATTTAACTTCCCCATTTACCTTTATAGTAAGAAAAATAAAAGATTTCGTAGCCACTTCTATTGTTGCGTGAATGGGCGGGCTTTTCAAAGGAATTGTATAGGTCTTACAATTAATCGACGAAACAGTTTGAAGTTCTCTTGAAGTGCCTGCCCATTTTCCGTCTTTTCCCATTAAGAAAATAATTTTATATATGACAATAGTAATTTAAATAGGGTGCAAGTCTACGGAAGGCAAATACCTCCTGTATTACATTTGTCCCGGAACATGCGATGTTATGCCGACCCTAACTTTGCCGATACCGAGGCATATTTCAGTTTGTAATGAACTGGTACCCTGCTAGCCCATCAAGCACCTTCCAACTAAACGTTAAGGAACATTTTCGCCTATCAAAAAAAAAAGAAAACCAAAAAGTTATATTTTTTAAAACTATAATAGTATTCTGTCTCTGTCCCACTAAAAGTGTCTTTGAATTTGAATGGAGCGAATTTCATAACAGGTCGTTAAATCTTTTTCCCATTATACGATCCCTGTAACCTTCTTTGCTAGATATATTAATAATTTTTACAATCATATGTCGTTGATTTTGCTGATAATTTTGTGCTGCATCTAAACAACACTGTCGCTAAATGTACGTGCAACAGGGATTAAAGTCTTAGACTGGGCTTTACTCGTATACTATTGCATCAATCTTACAATAATGTAAGAAGATAGAAATTCTTAAGTAAATAGAGATTCTTCAGAAGCAGTTTAAAAGGTCAATTTATGTACTACAGTATGAAATATAAAAGGTTAATTTATGTACTAAAGTATATTAATTTTGAATTAAAATGTAGGATATAAATGAGAAACTGTATGTCGTTCAGATTTAAAGCATAACACTCTGCGTAGCCTGAAGAATACTAGCGTAATTGTTATTTATAAGAAGCTACAGTATTAAAGTGAAAAAGAAGTTTCCAGAGTCAATTCTTTACTTTCTGCACGAGACTTCGTTGAACAAATTAAAAGTTTCGGAACTAACATTGCATTCTCGTGACGCATAATACAACCATTGGTTTTATTATAAGTTGCTAGCCCCCGGCATATAATGAAACAACCATATGCTCAAGAATATATCGACGGAGGTTACTCATTCTCTAGTGGAAAATCGATGCTACAAATACTGAAAGCGTTTTGCTGGTATCGTAGACTTAGAATCTTTAGATTAGATATCATATGTAATATAAAACATTAAGAACACTGTCTATCTCAGACTATCATTTAGTGTCAAAAGTCCTTGAGAGCTCGCTCCATTTATATGCTAAACATACACGTACAATCTGCACTGCTGAGCAAAAGGTAGCCTAAAAGGTAATAAATGGGGGCCACGGAAAAACTGCGGCAGAATAAACCGCATTACCATTTCCTGACCCAGATGTATCTGTTGAAATTACGAGAATAGATCCAAACGGAAAATGGGGGGCGCCTCTGTCTATGCTTTGGATTAGCGAAAACCTAACATTGAAGTACAAAGCGAGTGCTAATTAGGAGTGAAATAATGGGAAGTTCCCCCCAGCGCTACTCACAGTAACGGTGCTTGGTTTATACATGCCGTTAGTTTCTCTACTGCAGCACGCTTCTACTGGAAATACCTACTGGGTTACGTTAATTATATTTTCATATCAATTATTTATGTCTCTTCTTTTAAATTTATTATAATGTACAATTTCTACGACTCTATATCTCATGTTCTTTCGACTTAATCTAAAGCTTCGTTGTTCAAGCTGTTGTGTTGTTTTATTCAACAAGATATATTGTGATCGTTAATATTGGTTTTACTTAGAAATGTGGAAAGCAACAATAAAAAGTAGGTTATACAAAATATACACTATAGTTTGTTATACATATGAACAGAAAATAGTAATAAGTCAAAAATATTTTTTTCTGATTGTTAAGAGACTTTTCTGATAGTTTGTTGGTATGCATCAAATATGTTTAGTAGAATTTTGTCTGAAATAGTAATTACAATAACATACATGAATTTTCTACTCTCCCTCTCTACAGTCTCAGCACCTTTTCAATAAACATGTAATAAGATATGTAATTTTTATATATGTATTAGCCTACAAATATTGATTTTAGAGGAAATTTTTTGTTACTATCACAAGGTTTGACTGATAGCGAATGCTATTTAGCATTAAGTCAGCCCGTTGTGGTGATTAGTCTAAGTTTAAATAAATAAATGTAACTCAGTATTGCAAGAGTCGTGATAGCTCCGTGTCCGGGCGCTCGCCTTTAATTCAAGATACTCGAGCAATCTGAGTTCAATCCCCGGTGCCGGCACCAATGAAATTGTTAATTTCAAGTCCTGAATTATCACGTGCTCAGCGGTGAAGGAAAACATCGTGAGGAAACCTGCATATTTGGAATAATAACAAAAAAAAATATATCGAAGATTGATGTGAAGTCCGCCAATCCGCGGTGGGGCCGCATGGTGGACTATGCCCTGATACCCTGTACAGAGGAGGCCTTTGCCCAGCAATGGGACATGTATAGGCTGATATTCTACTTTTTATTTTCAGTATTGCAACTTCCAGACATGTTTTACATAACGTTTTTTTTATGTATGCCTGATATCATACACATTAATGAAACTACTTAACAAGTTTCAACGCGGTTTATTTAACACTTCAATAACTATAAGAGTTCTAACGTTTTTACCTTGATCCTAACATTTTAAGTATTACTGAACTTGAATATTAACAAGTATTATAACGACAAGCAGCGCTGGTGGTTATATCACCGTCCGGGAACGCAGCCGAAATCCAAGTGACCGCTGCTCCATGCGACCATGTGTCCCTTGGCTCGAGTAGATAACGTCATATCCGGTATACAGTGTTGCCAGTGCCAACATTCGGCCGTCCTGCATCACGCCTTCGTCCTCGAATGGCGTTGCAGTCTGGTACAAGTAACTTTCATAAAATTAACACCTTACCCTGTGGCTTATCTCCCTCGACTAGGATGCATATCGCCACGTTCAGAACACCTTACACTGTGGCTTATCCCTAACTGGGATGCATATCGCCACGTTCAAAACACTTACCCTGTGGCTTATCCCTCACAACTGGGATGCATATCGCCACGTTCAGAACACCTTACCCTGTGGCTTATCCCTCATAACTGGGATGCATATCGCTACGTTCAGTTTTCATCGAATTATCAACTAAGGTAGCTTTACCGGTTAGACCAGTCGTGTATTGCTACGTTGTCTAAGTACGAGTGAAGGTGTTTACAATGGATATCCATCGCCAGTTCATGCCTTAAATTTTCCAACTACTAAAATGCTCGGTAGCTAAACCGGGTAAATCAGTTGTGTATCGCTATTTAACATTTTCTCAAATATGTTAAGTAAATAATTAACTGGAAGGTACTCACCAAAACTTTCGTTACATTTAACTAACAGATTTTATGACCATTACGTAGAGTAAGTATAAAACACACTGTTTTATTTAACGAGAGTAGGTACCCAAAGAGAAAATATGTCGCCGATTGTTTGAACAGCCAAAGCGCGAGTTTTCGTATTTTACGCCACTTCTGATATAAGAGTTCTAACGTTTTTACCTTGATCCTAACATTTTAAGTATGACTGAACTTGAATATTAACAACTATTATAACGACAAGCAGCGCTAGTGGTTATATAACTTTACAGCATTTATGGATATTGAACATACAAAATGATTAAAAACAAATTCAAACACACTAATTAATACTCATAAACGGGGTGTATAATTATTTTGCCTATAATAAAATATCAATAAAATTTTAGATAATTTAGAATTGTCTATGCAAACGAAAGTGACGAGAGCAAGCTTGTAGGAATATTTTAATGTTTCTTATAGCCTAAAGTGTCCTTTACCTGAATACAAAAATAAAGTATGGAACGCGCCAACACAAGCAACACAAACACAGCTCCTACATTTTATTTCAAGTGTTATTGATCCGCCGACCTAATTGTGACAATGCTAATGAAAGGTTCTAAAATATACTAATTTAAAAGCCACCCCAAAAGGTGTATGGTTATTTCTAAACTCGATCAATAGTTGTGATCGGTGTGACTGAAATGTCAGTGTTGAAATTATTATTGCCTTTTTGAGTCACTTAAAAATTGTTCTTCCATCTATAATTTTTATGATTACATGCTTAATAAAATAACCATTACTTCTACCACACGACAATATTTTTCACGTGAACAAGATTTTTCTAAGTAGACCTGTTTTAATAGGATATCATCCAGATCCAGGAAAATAATTTTTGTGTGTCCTAAAAGTGGAAATCAAACTCGGTCTATTATTAAAAGTATTTAAAAGAAAAAAAAACACGAGGAAATAATTAGTTTATTATCATAAATTATCAATTATAAGTTATAATCACAGGATTTTTTTAATTTTGGATAAAAAATATGGCGAAAAAAAACAAAAAAAATGTAGTACAATTGTTAACATAATTTATTTTTATGGACAAATGGCGAAAAATTTATAAAAACAGAGAGAGTAAAATTACACAAAATGAAACTTAATTTCATGATTCCCACTTGTTACATTTTCTGAGCACAGCAGTGTTATGAAGTGAAAATTTATGACTTAATGCGTTCAACAAGCGTTAAAACATTATCAGACGTTCGCAGTAACAGCGAGGAGTCATCTTTGCCAAATGGTTTGATGAAAGAACGTAAGTAATGGAAAACGTATTTACATTGCAAATGCCACACTCTAAAATAGGCGTCAATTCACGATCTGAGGTCGCTTCTTCCATTCCCCGGGAGGCCAACAATGTGTGTTTCACATACTTCATTTCGTGATCCGGTAATAATGCTACAGTATATAAACCGGCCAAATGTGAGTCGGACCCGCGCACGAAGGGTTCCTCACCCATTACCTATAAAAACGGCAAAGAAAATCGTGTCGCATACATGATTTTTTTACCCCCCCCACAACATTTTTTATTTTATTATATTTATTAGTATTTCTTGATAAAGCGGCAACAGAAATAAATCATCTGGAAAAATTTCAACTGTCTAACTATCACGGTTCATGAGATACAGCCTGGTAACAGACGGACAGACAGAAAGACAACGAGTCTTAGTAATAGGGTCCCGTTTCACCCTTTGGGTACGGAAGCTGAAAATCTATGTATATCTATGTATATAATACTAGCTTGACGTTTACGATACTAAAAATAAATTTGATATATTTCAGACTAAAACAGAAAATATGTATTTGATCGTTTAAAACTCGAGGTATTATGGTGTAAGGTCGTTAGTTGTAATATGCGTTTACCAAGCAGTCTCCATTCGGAGATAATCGATTTTTAATGCAGCATTGCATGATCGTTCTCGTTTATTGAAGCTTCAATATAAGTAAATCGATTCCAAATAGTGCATGCTTCTTTGAAATTTACGAAAATATTTTTCATCAATATACTATTTAACTAGCTGCTGCACGCGACTACGTCTGCGTAGAATATGCTGAAGGCGTAACATTCAGACAGAATATATAGCCTATGTTTTATTCTGATGTATAAGCTATATTATTTTAAAGTTTCATTATAATCCATTCAGTAGTGTTTGCGTAAAAGAGTAACAAACATCCATCCATACATAAACACTTTCGCCTTTATAATATTCATCTCCATTGGTAGAACCGGATGTTTAATTGACACATGCGAGCATCTCGCACCCCCCCTTATGCGGCAACTCTGGTGTTCTTGGACGCATATAACGAGCCCTCTTTCAACAGCCAATCCTCAACGTATTCAAATATTTAAATATTTGGGACACATTTTTACACATTGTTCTCTAGTCCTAAACTAAGCAACGCTTGTTCTATGAGTACTAGATAAATGATAAATATACTTTTTTTTTGTAAATAAATACAAATTATACATATATAAACACCCAGACACTAGAAAAACACTATGTTCATCACACAATATTTTTCCAGTAGTGGGGATCGAACCCACCCCCTCTGGCGCAGAAGGCAGGTACACTACCTACCAAGCCATCCGTTGTCGTCATTATTCACTTAATACAATAATGAGAATTAGTAGAAAATAAAGTTAGTTCCCACAGCACTTCTTCTATGCCTCACAAATATTCGAGGCTTGCACTCTAATCACTTGTCCACCACCACCTTGAGACTGATTCGATGGCCCAGAGAAGTGGTGTACTTCGAATACGCTGGGTCTGGTTTATTAATAATCTAGTAATATCTTTAAAACATGTAGAAAGTCAGAATGTTCAATCTTAAGTGCAGAGATGAGCACTATAAAAAAATGAAAATGTATATAAAAATATATTCTGTGAGGTCGTGGTACTTACCCGGACGGGCCTGCCCATTCGCGCAACAGCCGAGGCTGCTGCGTGGCCCTACCACCGTTGACTACTAACTTCTCATAAAAAGTATAATAGTTTAAAACCGCTCTCTAAAAAAAAAATACAGATTATTTCATTTTTATAGTCTTCTTTTAGCGCCTGTCATCTGCTTTCCACCATAACAAGGTTTGACTGGTAGAGAGTGCCATTAGGCATTAAGTCCGTCCATTGTAGCCCCTAGCTTAAGGTGTAGCAATAAATAAATAAGTAGCCTAAATAATAGTAGTAATATAATTAATAAATAAATAATTTTAAAACATGTAGAAAAAGTACGAAAAGATTGTCGCCGCTGTGGGAATCGAACCCACGTCTTCGGCATTCACGGCTGACGCTCTAGCCACTGAGCTAAACGGCTGATAGCCACAGCGACGAAAAACAGCCTTCTTTCTACATTGTTAATTTGAAGCAATGCTTGGCGCATCTATTGTTATATCCTTTCCAACCCACGTCTTCGGCATTCGCGGCCTGACGCTCTAGCCACTGAGCTAAACGGCTGATAGCCACAGCGACGAAAATCTTAACGCCTTCTTTCTACATTGTTATTTAGCATTTGAAGCAATGCTTGGCGCATCTATTGTTATATCCTTTCCAGCATACAAACAATTTCGAATATCGTTTTACAACGATAATTCGAACGAGAGATGTCGCCATTGCTTTAAATTTTTAAAGTTTTTATAGTGCTAATCTCTGCACTTAAGATTGAACATTAAAACATGTAGAAAAAGTACGAAAAGATTGTCGCCGCTGTGGGAATCGAACCCACGTCTTCGGCATTCGCGGCCTGACGCTCTAGCCACTGAGCTAAACGGCTGATAGCCACAGCGACGAAAATCTTAACGCCTTCTTTCTACATTGTTATTTAGCATTTGAAGCAATGCTTGGCGCATCTATTGTTATATCCTTTCCAGCATACAAACAATTTCGAATATCGTTTTACAACGATAATTCGAACGAGAGATGTCGAACGATTGTATGCTGGAAAGGATATAACAATAGATGCGCCAAGCATTGCTTCAAATGCTAAATAACAATGTAGAAAGAAGGCGTTAAGATTTTCGTCGCTGTGGCTATCAGCCGTTTAGCTCAGTGGCTAGAGCGTCAGGCCGCGAATGCCGAAGACGTGGGTTCGATTCCCACAGCGGCGACAATCTTTTCGTACTTTTTCTACATGTTTTAATGTTCAATCTTAAGTGCAGAGATTAGCACTATAAAAACTTTAAAAATTTATAAAAGCAATGGCGACATCTCTCGTTCGAATTATCGTTGTAAAACGATATTCGAAATTGTTTGTATGCTGGAAAGGATATAACAATAGATGCGCCAAGCATTGCTTCAAATGCTAAATAACAATGTAGAAAGAAGGCGTTAAGATTTTCGTCGCTGTGGCTATCAGCCGTTTAGCTCAGTGGCTAGAGCGTCAGGCCGCGAATGCCGAAGACGTGGGTTCGATTCCCACAGCGGCGACAATCTTTTCGTACTTTTTCTACATGTTTTAATGTTCAATCTTAAGTGCAGAGATTAGCACTATAAAAACTTTAAAAATTTATAAAAGCAATGGCGACATCTCTCGTTCGAATTATCGTTGTAAAACGATATTCGAAATTGTTTGTATGCTGGAAAGGATATAACAATAGATGCGCCAAGCATTGCTTTGTGCTTCAAATGCTAAATAACAATGTAGAAAGAAGGCGTTAAGATTTTCGTCGCTGTGGCTATCAGCCGTTTAGCTCAGTGGCTAGAGCGTCAGGCCGCGAATGCCGAAGACGTGGGTTCGATTCCCACAGCGGCGACAATCTTTTCGTACTTTTTCTACATGTTTTAATGTTCAATCTTAAGTGCAGAGATTAGCACTATAAAAACTTTAAAAATAAATAAATAATTTATTTAACTAACGGCTGTTTGAAAACAAGTAGTGAAACTAGACCAAGCCAAGAACAAGCTATTATTTTTGGACAAAACGTTCACAACAGTTTCCATTTATAAAATGGATATAATTATTATTAAAAAGGGGTCTTAGTAATATATATATAAATAGCTAGAAACATCCACTTAATTATAAGCTTAAAATAACTCTACGTCAAAGTTGGAGAGAAAGAGAGGGCACGAGTACTCCCTCTCTATAATATTGACGGAGAAATTAGTTTTAATTATAAAATTACGCGTCTTTAAATTCCCTATTCCCTATTTAAATATTTAAAGTATTCAAACTGTCGCTGCGAATAAGTGCGATGAAAGTTAATGCAGCAGTTTAAAGTAATACTCTAAGCTTAGGTGACCATTCAACGCTGAAATAGAGTTATAATGAACTTACCGTCGTAAGGTACGCGCAAAACAGGTCATAGTGTTCGTCGTATCAATTATTATTCAATTTTGCATCCTTCCGGAGCTAGGTGATGTTAAATAATCATTTGCAACATTTTCTCCAACGATCCCTTATCCCTTGATGGAAAAAAGTTTGAAATTATTTACTTGTTTTTAAATTTCTCCTTCATTAATAAAGTTTTTTTGGGCTAAAGTTACGGGTGCTGTCTTTAAAATCATATAATTGCCATAGGGATAATCTAATTTTTTTTTTATGTGACAAAATTGCAAACGAGCTGGCGGTTCACCTGATGTTAAGTGATAACCGCCGCCCATGGATAATTGCAATACTCATAGGGTTGCAAATGCGTTGCCACCTTTAAATAAAGTGAGCCCCGGCTACCTCACTCACCAGACGAGACGAAAGTGTACCATTTCTACTTTACGCCGGTCTTCTGTGAGGTAATGGTACTTACCCGGACAGACCTGCCA
The DNA here is from genome assembly GCA_933534255.1 of Iphiclides podalirius. Classification (NCBI taxonomy): domain Eukaryota; kingdom Metazoa; phylum Arthropoda; class Insecta; order Lepidoptera; family Papilionidae; genus Iphiclides; species Iphiclides podalirius. The sequence goes on along the minus strand of OW152827.1, from coordinate 12,682,362 downwards.
ATTCGTGCAACAGTGTTGCGTGGCCCTACCACCATTAAAATAAATACCAAAGTTGTTCAAAACATTCATTCAATATTATTCCTATATTCCCATAGGATGATAAGATAAGTTAAGGTTGTTTAAATTTTAAAGAAATATTGAGTCTGTTTTTTTTTTTTTCATCATTAATTGAAATCATTTCCATGCCAGAGCAAAGAGTTTAGATCCGACGATTGATAAAAGTCGCTCACCTCTCACCAGTATAGCAAACATAGTATCTCCCGATTTTCTGCTCGTAAAAAATGCTTTATGTCTAAGAAATTTGTTCTTTCGTGATAAGCATTGTTTTATTTTTTTATTATTAAAAACGTTGCCCAATCCAAAGATTCTTACTCCTACGTCACGAGAGCTTTTACAGACATAAATTTCAAATACACAAAGGTCAGAAGCCGTGATGGCTCAGTGTCCGGGCGCTCGCCTTTAATTCAATATACTCGAGCAACCTGAGTTCGATCCCCGGTGCCGGCACCAATGAAGTTTTTTAACTTTTAAGGGCTGACTTATCACGTGCTCCGCGGTGAAGGAAAACATCGTGAGGAAACCTGCATATTTTCGAAATAATAACAAAAAAAAATATATATTTCGAAGATATGTGAAGTCCGCCAACCCGCAGTGGGGCCGCGTGGTGGACTATGCCCTGATACCCTCTCTATAGAGGAGGCCTTTGCCCAGCAGTGGGACATGTATAGGCTGTTACTTTACTTTTACTTTTAAAGGTCAGAAACAGATATCTGTAAAGCATAAAATACTTGTTCTTTGTGGTCACCGAATGTGCCAACTGAGAAAACGCCTGTAACTATTTTAACCATCCGTTTACCTTCAGAGATCCGAAAGGAACTTTTTAAAAAGGTTTACTTCTGTCGCTGCGTAAATTATGATGAAAATGTTCGTAGTGTTAAATAATTCCATCTTAAAACCCTTTTAGAAGCACGCTCTATTAAATCTTCATTTGCATTATGCTATCGCTTTTGAGTGTTATATTTGAAGTGCAAACTCTTTGGACCTTCGCTCAGAACTCATACGAAATTCACGGTGGCGTGGAGACCTGAATAGGCAAATGTAACGTTAACTGTGGCTACTGTTTATTCGAAGGTTTAAATGGGCACAAACATTAAATTTCTTCTGGTATGTTATTTATGCTTGAATATGGTCATCTTATCGAAACTAAAGCCGTTAAAAGCCATTATTTTTGGACAAACAGTTTCTATTCATAAGAAGAATATAATAATTAATAAAAAGGGGTAGTAGCATTATATAAGAGCCGTGATAGCTCAGTCCCCGGGCGCTGGCCTTTATTTCAATATACTCGAGCAACCTGAGTTCGATCCCCGGTGTTGGCACCAATAAAATTGTTAATTTTAAGTGCTCAGCGGTGAAGGAAAACATCGTGAGGAAACCTAGCATATTTTCGAAATAATAATAAAAAAAATATTTTGAAGATATATGAAGTCCGCCAATCTGCAATGGGGCTGCGTGGTAGACTATGCCCTCATATCCTCAGTACAGAGGAGGCCTTTGCCCAGCAGTGGGATATGTATAGGCTGATACCACTTTATGTTCATCTTTGGAGCCAGGCTACTTGGGCCATTCGCTGCTACGGTTGCGGGCTATAACCTGAGCGGCGTGTGCTAAGGAGCTTTTCGTTTCTTATCCCTGACGATAATGTGCCACGTAAGTTAAGTTAAGGAGACAGCTAACATTTAAAAAATGTTAATTGAGAAAATCTAGGTAAAGGAATGACATTAGATAGCGCCCAACATTCCTACAATTGAAATAAAAGCAAAGTACATAATTATGATGTCGATTTTCGCGAGGTGAGGATGGCGACAGCTTAGCTTAGTGGCTATTGCGTCTGGATCCATATGGAACCGGTTGGCAGTGGCGAAATATTTTGCGACGGCTATCTCTACATTTTTGACTTCAATTGTTATAAGGAAATTTTATCACAACATGGATATATCGACTAGTGTGAGCAAGCTAGTAAGTTCAGTAGTATTATTTAGTAGCTTTGTTTATCTATAAAAGTCAAATTATATATAGGAGATAATATATGTGTGTATATATGTTTAATTGTTCACCTAAAGCTTGAGAACCGTTTGCCATATTGATATGAAACTTAGCACACACATAAAGGGTGACATGACCACTCCGACGAATATAGTTACCTTAGTGCCGCAAAGGTGGCAGTGATTTTTGATCGGGCACCAGCTAGCTAAAACATAGTATAAAACAAAGTCATCCCGCCTTCTGTCTGTCCCTATGTATGCTTATATCTTTAAAACTACGCAACGGATCTTGATGCGGTTTTTTACTAGATAGAATGATTCAAGAGGAAGGTTAATATGACTGTATAATACATTGCACCCTTGCGAAGCCGGGGCGGGTCGCTAGTAATGTATATAGAGGCCTTAAACTGAACCCTTACTACCTATCAAAAACAACATGTGAAACTAGATAATGGTGCTCGACGTGCGTAATTACACTTAGTTCCTGTGGGAAATAACAGCGTAGACTATTAATTCCGCTTTTATAATTTGCAACGCCCACAAGCGCCCCCAGTAGTTGTTTGGATGATAAAACAATTTCGCAACGTTTAAGCGGCTAATCGCCCAGTGGCTGGGACACCAAACTTGTCGCAGGTTGTAATCCAAATGGAGTCCGTGTTAATTTTCTGGACGTCTGTTGGCAATTTAATTCTCCTTTCTTTATTGTGCACAAATAATGACAGTTACAAATGAGGGATTAAAAAAGGGCTGTACAAAGGAGCTTAACCCTAAACAGAGTTCTCTTCCAGTAAACCTTTAATTATTGTAATATTTTAAATAAGAAGAGGTTTTAAACCTTGCTTTTTTTTAAATATTAACGTTATAAGTACGAGATACACGAGTGGTAATGAATGAGATGAATAAGGTTCAATTCATTCACTACCACGAATGAAATTGTCTAAAGAAAGCCTGAATAAAGAACCAACTTAGCTCTAGTTGAGGACTCAAGTGAAATACCGCATTAAGTGATTTATTCTTAATCAGTACTTATATATTTTGGCTAGTAGTGAGTACCCGAGAAATCATTGCTTAACTGTCTACAATGTCGGTAAAAGTGGTAATTTGTTTGTTTATCCCATTTGTACCTAATACCTAACCTATACCTATAAGAAGTTATAAAGAAGTATAGAAAGTTTCAGAAGGTATAACCTATACCTTCTGAAACTTTGTCGCGGTTCTGTATCGTTGAAAATATTATGATAATACTCACTATACATTTTGATTTTATACATGATGACCCGGTGGCGCCATTGTTGGGGTATTGGCTTCGGCGTCGGGTGTCGTGGGTTCGATTCCCACACGGGACGAGTATTTGTGTGACCCACGGATAATTGATCCGAATCTGGGTGTTTGTTTTCCAAGGAGGGTTGAAGGCGGCTGGTCGTAAAAACGTAACCAAAACTATTTTAACATGATTCACATGTTGTTCCGACCCCACCTAGGCGGGGATAAGGGCAGGAGGATGATGATGACTCACATATATTTTGTATTTGATTTTCATAGTAATAATAATATTTTTATACGTTTATTTTTATTTATAAACCCAAACAGATGAGAAAATAAATACCGCTACTACTACATAATAATAATAATCTTTATTTCAGACAATACACAAAATTAAGCACATTGGCCATAGTTTGTTAGTATTTGTAAATAACAGTGTGACTTAAATCTAGGTTAGTATTATTAGTGCACATTAACAAATTGCGAATTGTTATTTCGCCAGACCTATAGCAACCGCCACCCAGTGTTGCTGGAACGGACAGTCAGGTCTGTCAGCAATCATTTTCAGAATGCTGTTGCCACAGGTACGAAGGCGCGGCAGCAAAGAGACCGCTCTTTTACGCATAATGGAGGAAATTTTGAGTAGCTCCCGGATGTATCTCTGAGTCCAATGCAATAGCAATGACATTATTGTTAGACCTCATAGGAACTAAATCGGACCCAATGAAATAAAATTTATAAATCGGTTCACATATGACGGAGTTCTGCGGTTACAAACTAAAAAAAGATAAAAAAGAAAAGACCTCACTTTTAAGTCGATTGAAAATTAGAAGGAACGCTTCAGCCTATATTAATGGAACAAGCTGTATATGAAATAATGACAACAACGCCCAATGTAATCGTTTAATTTAACTTTCATTAACTTTTGACACATACTTTGACAAATAAGCCCCGAGGGGTAAAATTATCGAAAACATCCCTTTATGTAAGACCAACATACCTTTGATCCGCCCTTTCAGGAAGGGCATTTGAGTCCCTTCCTTTCCGTCACAAAGGTTGCTTTCTTTGTCGTCGTCTTGGTCCCTTACAACCAAAATTCATGCGGTTCACTTCTTTATGGTTTAAAAAAAGGCGACTAAAATTGAAAAAATAACACAAAATTATAAAATTCCAAGTCCCCTGACACAAAAAAAAACTCGAGTTGTAGCTAATAGTCATTTCGATCATGTGAGGTTTCAAAAAAAACGCACAATAATCTTACCACTGCGAAATTAAACCACAGACAGACACGTCAAACTTATAGCACCCCTCTTTATACATCGGGGTTAAAAAAATGCGCTGTTCCCGTTACCCGGCTAGAGACAAAACAGGGTAATTTGATAACATTATTTTTTTATGAGAAAGGTGTAGCGGGCAGGCGGTTAACCTGATGTTAAGTAAACACATGGATGTGTACAATACCTGAGAGCTCGCAGATGCTTTGAAAACCTTTAAAAAAGTGGGTCTTGGTTACCTCACTCATCAGACGAAGCGTGAAAATATAAAACTTCCACTTCCCGCTGGTCTTTCATGAGGTGTGGCCAACAGTAAAAATGAAACCACTTCTATGAAACATTTCCCTTTATTTGTTCCCGAATCGCTGTGCGTGTTCAATTCTTAAAAGAGTTTTGTCAGGAAACTAGGAATATTTGCGTTCGAAATTGTAATTTTCTAACACCTCGTCATAGCTCATATATTCTTTTTACAAAAGTTGGTCGCTTTATAGTTTTTATTTTTATTACTTTTTGTCATTTTGATTATCAGTAGTCGCTTTTATTTAATGCCATGAACACTCATCGGTCATCGTGCAGTACAACAGTGTCCTAAACTTTGGAAACTACACCGAAATGCATTTCCGTACAGCGGAGATCAAATATTGCGGTTGCTCTAAAGCTATCGAACAAGCAAATTAGATCCAGGCCAAACCAAAAGCTAGCGCCGAGCAAGCCAGCGTCATCTTGCCCGAACAATGTCATCCGTCATTTAAATGCAAATTGACCCGAAAAGCAGAGCTTCGTGAAACACAAAGTTTACTTTAATCGCAGATGTTCTAACTGTGATACACCGTATTGCATATCTTTTTGTAGAATGAAACATCCCAATTTTAAGAGGTCACTGCTTAATAAATAATGCTTAAAAAATAATCTTATACATAAAACAAAAAGTATCTATTTTCAAAATTTCTCTCAAATGTCTTCAGCTGTTTCCTTTCCTTTCATATTTATTATAGTAATGCGCAGAATTTTGAAATCCTTCTTTATGTGAGGTTTTTAACCAGTCGAATTGTACTGTGGTAGGGCCATTTAAGTGTTATGAATATACAGTGCAACCTAATAAAAAAGGGTATTTATTGTGCTCACGGCACATTAGTATTATTCTTATTTTTACGGTGGCAGGGCCACGCAGCAGCCTCGGCTGTTACACGAATGGGTAGGCTCGCCCAGGTAAGTACCACGACCTCACAGAAGACTGGCGTAAAGTGGAAGTACGACAAATACTTTCGCGTTTCGTCTGGTGAGTGAGGTGGCCGGAGCCCAATTTTCAAAAGGTTGTCAACGCATCTGCAACCCTCGGGTGTAGCGGATGTCTATGGGCGGCGGTATTCACTTAACATCAGATGAACCGTCTGTTCGCTTGACAACTTTCAAATAAAAAAAAATTCAATGCCTTATATTAAATTGTCACGATCGAACGACCTGAATTGGTTTCAATAAGATTTATGAAACATTAAAATTTGTAGAAGATTTATCTGCTCCATTAAGTTTAATTTCATATAATAAAAAAAATATACCAACCAAACCTTACTGAATTATTTTTGGTATATTCATTTAATAATTTGTCTGCTTACTTGGTATCCAAAATTCCACTTTACAGAGTCCACTGGCAACGTAATTAATCTTTGATAAAAATTAAGACCTGTGTAAAGTGGGTCGATGGCGCACACAAAAATAGAAAATGTTTTATCATATTTTCAGACAATCTGGATCCAAATTTCGACTTGGTGATCTGAACTCTGTTCACGAAGGTTGGAAATCTCATTAAAATTTTCCAGGTCTGTCACTTTGAAAGTTTTCCCACTCAAGTTTCAAAAGAATAATTGGCCTTGATGTTAGGTTACACTGATTCCTAATTTCCACTCAGTGCGAGTTTATCATTGTGATAAGGAGAAATGTATTTGTCCTGTATTCGGGGATGACATCTTTTAGTTATAACTATCCGATTTAAACTTTATTTACCTATAAGTATTTTTTGATAGAGAACCTTGCTTGTCCAAAGACCGAAGTGACCATAAAATTGAACTAACGTTAGACTATAGATGTCTTGATGTCTTACCAAAGCTGGTTGCAGATATGGGGGTTTCTCCATCATTGTCTTCAGTTCTTCCCAGTACACATTTGCGGTAATGCTCATGCTGTTTTGTAAAAAGGTGTTATGAATCACATCGGCACTAGACCACCAAACAATGACCATCACATTTCTAGGGGTCATTTTCTACCTTGGAGCCCTTGGCTTGGAGGCTTTTTTACCTTGCCAATTTGTCGTAAATGTTGTCAATAACTGCTGATAGTTCGGCTGTACATTTAATATCATCAGCTTCCACAATCGCCTTTGACTGTTCATTGTGGACCACGAAGCTTATTATTCAAGTCAAAGGGGATTGCCCAAATGCGGGCCCACTTTATGGCGGCGTGTCATAACCATATTTAATTTTTAAAAAATGTTTTTATTTTTATGTGATTATTTGTTTTATATGAAGGTTTCTTTCACCCGAGGATTGAAAAACTAAATGAATAATTATGTAACTGATTCTAAGTATATCCCGTTAAAGAAGGTTAAACAAAATGTTGACAAGTCACAAATGTCAGACTGTATAAACAAAAGAAATCGATTTAAAATTAATTTTGAGTAATTGCAGTTCAACAAAATACACAATTTGCAAAAAATATTCAACTTCTACTTAACTACTCATACTTAATATTGAACTGTAATATTTTTCCTAACGCCTCAATATTGTAATAAGTGTATAGAATTGAACTATCAAAACATCCATTATGTTGGTTTAAAGAGATATATATATATATATATATATATAACTTATTTTCCACATTGATATTTGTTTAAAGATACTTGACAGTAATTTTTAAAGAGTAGGTAGTCGAATAACAATTCTTATGGCACCAAATAACATAACTTAGCGTGTTAGATTCCAACAGAATAAATGAAAATAAATAAATAAATAAGTAATTTCTTGTATTTAAGCGATTACACATTTTTAATGTAACTAATTTTACGGTTATTAAAATAACCGAAATAAAGCGTTTATTTTAATTTTAATTCCGGACGTTTCGAACCCTGAACAGCGTTCATGGTCACAGGACAGACTGAGGCGATGGACGTCTGAGTTTGATATTTAACCCTGGCTACCATCAGTTTTTGAATTATTAATTTTGTGTCCGATCTATGCAGAAGGAATTAATTGTATCTTGTATTTGCGAAGTAGTGGTTCGTTTAGGCCTAGATTTAATTTTATTGATGATAGGATCCCAAGTTGATCGTAGCACTCAACGGGAGTTAAAATTAAAATAAATGTGATAAATCCCTGAAAATCTTAATTAAGTACAAAATAATTTATTTAGTTAAAAATTAATAAATAATAATTATTATTTTCAATATGCTTCGTTGTACCTATATTGAAGGGGCTTTAGGCTTAAATAATTATAAAATCGATTAAATAATCGACTGTTAAACTAATTATTCCTAGCAACACTTGCCACCATATTTCATTCATGGTCTTTTGGGCCGTGTCTTTTGGTCGTGTTTATGGCCTAATCTTGCCGTCGCATTGAAAAACAATCGAGTGTCGGATTTCAAGTGGAATAGGGTCTATGTTTATGTTTATTGTATAAAGTTTACACAATGAATGTTTACACTTTTGGTATCAAATTAAAGCTTATATTGTCTAGTTTAGTAAAGAATAAATATCAAATGAGATTTGATACAATTTTATTTGTAAAAACTTGTTTAAAAAAATATTCACGTGAAATTTAACCAATATTCTCAACTTTCATATTTAATTCTTTGTTTTGGATTAATAGTTATACTTTAATTTACACATATTTTGATTCCTTATAGTTTCAGCTTTATATACGTATTTTTTATTTCGCTTAAGCTGCCGTTATTTGCTAGAAAATATACTTTTAATCAGCCATGACGTAGGCGCTTGACGCAATTAATCACCGATCAGGTGACAAATCGGTGACGTCTATTCAGTTGTCAATAAGGGTTACATTACAGTGGCTAGTTAATTGCTTATTTCATTATTTGCTATCTCGTGTTTTGTTTCGTTCGTGGTATTTTGCGTTGAGTTGAGTCATCATATTCCTCCCCGTATTTACGTTACGAATTTCGATACATTGCTAGTAAGTTTTCATTTTAAGTGAGCGTTTGGACTCTTGTTCTAGTTTTAAGTGAGTGTTTGGACTTTATTGAAAGCTAAACGCTTGATGTCAACCCCTGGTTGAGACCAATCTCTGGGAGTGGACGGTTTATTATCCAAATAAACCGTCCACTCTCACGCAGGTGTATAAATTGTTCCCTGCATTTGGCGCTTAATCTTCGTAGAAGACCATTGAAGGACTAGACAAACAATTGCTAAGTTTTAAATCGAGTTTTTTAAAAGATATGATTACTTGTACACCATTAAACTGTTCACTATTTAGTAGTTTAACGCGAATATATTAATATCTGTAGGATATTTTAATGCGCATTTTTAGATAAATCACTAATAATCATTTACCATAGCTCCATAGTTTTCTTTTGTTGGTGTAACTACCATAATCGTATATTTATGTTTATTTACAGCTTACACACATACTATATTCAATTAGTTTTGAAGTGACAGTTTACAATTTTTTTTCATATACATATGTATTTATGACCCATCCAAGGACAATATATTAGGTACACAATTTTATAATAATTAAGGTTTAAAAACACACTCTAATATATTATTTCTTTTTAGGTATCCTCTGATGACATTCTGTGTATTGAATGTTTTGTTTTGTTACAAGAGCAGATGTAGTCAAACACAAATCCCTCAAGCAGTGATACCTCTGTCCCCTGCTCTTGGACATTTAAACATATGTTTTGGATGTGGCACCTCAATTGCAAGATGTAGAACTCACAGAGTTTCACAAAACTGCTCGCCCTCAAAGGAATTTTATCTTAACATGGAGCTCATCATGTAAGTGTTATTAAATAGGTGTAAATTAAAATATTTGTTGAATAAATTATTTATTTTTAATTTATACAATAATTATTTACTTAATTAAATAATTAATAAATTGATATTATTGAAATAAAACTGAATACCTAATTAGTGTGTCATCCTTGTTGGGCGGCTGCAACAAGACACATTCAAAGGCAGGCACTTGTTGACCTTAACAGACCCTTGCTCCAGCTAGTGGATTCAGGCATTATGGATGTTGGTGTCTCTGACACTGCAGTTCTTGAACCACCTCCAATGCCTGTACAACGCCAAAAAACCCCAAACTCAAACAAAAATTCATTCTCACAAACACAATGAGTTTCTGCAAGTTCACTCTTGTATCTTGTATTAACTGATGTTTGTGCTTTCAGTCCAGAGACTATTAAAGCTTCATCTGACGCAGAACCGGTGGGCTAGCCAGAACCCACGAGTTTGGGCCCTCCGCTGCGGGTAGGGCCGCGCATGTGCTCATGCGTGCGTTTAACTACGGCATGTCATCTAAGGGCCATCGAAGTAGCGGTGCGGACCGAGACCCACATGTCCGTCGACTGTGTTTTTAGCTAATCGGTGGCTGGGGGCGGTGAGAAACGCCCTGGAACGCGGGTGTACCTTGTGTACGCGTTGTGTTGGTCTCGCCGTGCTCGGAGGCGAGGGCGAACTAATGTGTTTGTTGCTACACTAACTGTGTGTGTAGTGTTATCCGGCGGGACCCCCGACGGTGGGTCCGACGTACCTAAGTCCCCTTCCTCGACCGGGTCGATGAGGACGTTTCGCGGGCGACGCTTGTTGACGCTCGCGTTTGGATCGGGTTGGTAATTTGCTGCGCTTACCACCAGAGGGTTGGGATGATGTTCGGCTCTATCGAAGAACCGTTTGGTCAGGTCTATGAAAAATTAGCGAATCATCGGGAGTCTGCAATCACTGTGCAGGTCGACGTTGCGTTGATACCACTGCGCACCGGTTGCGCGGCGGATGAACTTATTTTGCACTACTTGCAACTTGTGCAAGCGAGTAGGGTGCGTGTGGGCGAAAATCATGCATGCGTAGGACATGATTGGCCGTACGCAAGCTTTGTATAAAAGTAATTTGTGTCTTAAGGACATTTTACTTGACTGGTTAGTTAAAGTGCTTAGCCGGCCGGAGACGAATGCGGCTCTGTTACGGACGTTATTAATATGCGCTGTGAATGACATACGCGAGTCGAAAGTGACTCCTAAATATTTTACCTTTTTCTCCCAGGGGAGCGGTTGGCCATAAAGAGATATTTGCCCTAGCTTTCTGCATTGGCGACGACCTTTATAAAGATGTGACGGGTAAGTACTTCGTGTGAAGTGAATCGCCACACTCTTTTCGGGATTTACTTCAATTCTCCATTTGCGGAACCAATCGCCGAGGCGGTTGGCGGCGCTTTGGAGTCGAGTGGTTAGTTGACTAAGGTTGCGGTCTGAATAAAAGAGCGCCGTGTCATCCGCGAAAAGCGCGAGATTGACGTGGGGGTCATTTGGTATATCGCTCGTGTAGAGCGTAAAAAGTAAGGGTGAGAGGCAGGAGCCTTGTGGAACGCCAGCCGTGAGGCGGCGGCTTGTGGAGAGGGCACCTTCAACTCGATATCGAAAGGAACGGTTCGACAAGAAGGCCTGAATGGTGTGTACAAGCCTGTCTGGCACTTTGAGTGAGAACAGCTTGTAAATCAAGCCGTTGTGCCAGACTTTGTCGAATGCCTTTGCGACATCGAAGAAAAGAGCCCCCGTGCTAATATGTTTAGGGGGATTTAGGCCTTTTAGGATATGTTCCGTTAGGAGGTATAATTGATCGGGATAGGAATGTCTTGCTCGAAAGCCGAATTGTTCCGCCGGCAGAAGGCCATTGGAAAACACGTGGTCTTTGAGCCTGTTTAATAGAAGCCGCTCGTAAAGCTTCCCCAGGCAACTGAGGAGGCTGATGGGACGATAACTAGAGGGCTGATTGGCTGGTTTATTCGGCTTGCGAATGCCGATAACCGTGGCTTCTTTCCAGTCGTCCGGAAAGGAACAACTGGAGAGTAAAGTGTTGTAAATGGTCGCCAGTAAACAGATAAGTGGGCCAGGGAGAGCTTTAAGGATTTTATTACTAATATTGTCTGGGCCCGGGGCGGATTTGGGTTTTAAATTTCTCCTCTTTCTTGGGACCTCTTCGGGGGTCACTGAGTTTAATGGATCGCCTTCCGGTGGAAGCGCAGCCCTTTTTTTTTTTTTTTTTTTTTGGTATCGGGGGGGAAATCTTCAAAAGATACCCTGTCACTTTACATGACAGGGTTATGTGGGGTTCTTACCCACTAAAACCCCCTCGGTGGCCACCTTCTGTACATTTGGAGGGACTCCGGGATCTCCCATGGAACGCACCGGTGTCCCTCGGTACTACGCCTGAGCACGCCTCGGAGAAGGATAAACCTTCTCCAATCCCCTCATCCTCTTACAGCAACACGAGACCACTTCGTGCTGCTGCCCATCCGTGTCCCCTTTTAGTCGCCTTTTACGACAGGCAGGGGATACCTTAGTCCTATTCTATAAGCCCGAGACTACAGGGCTGACGGAGCGGCTCGTCCGTTTCTACCACCCGCGCGCCTTCGTCTCCGAGCGGGGTCGGCCCTCTCCCGTTCCCGCTCAGCGATCTCCTTCTGGAGCATGACTGCTTCGCAGAAGGAGACCAGTGCCGTCCAAGCAGATTTCTCCATCAGTGCAGCCGCCACCTGCAACTGGTGGAGAAAGGTCCTGCCCGATCTTTTGGACCAGGATCCGACGTTCTGACTCCCAAGCGGGGCACTCTGCAAGAGTGTGTTGCGCGGAGTCCCGGTCCCCACCACAATGGTGGCATTGCGTTGTCGGTTCGCGTCCAATTCTATTTAGGTACTCACCAAAGCATCCGTGCCCGGTGAGCACCTGCGTCAACCGGAAGGTGACGTGCGCGAATCCCCTCGCACTTAGCCAGGCTTCGAAGCTGGGCAGGAACGCAGTGACGATTCGTTGGCGCAAGTTCCGAGCTTCTCCCAAGCGCTCGCGCCAAATCTCCAACCCGCGTGTACGCTCCTGCTCCCGCACCTCTCCCGCATCCAGGGGCTCGGCATCATCCTGAGGTAACCGGAGGCGAGTATAAACTCGCGCATCCATCTCCGCCAGGATGTCCAGTGGTGGAAACCGAGCAAGGATAGTGGCCGCCTCAAAGGATATCGTTCGATACCCTCGTGCGATCCTGATGGCTATTCTTCGCTGCAGGCTATAAAGTTTAGACCTGCAGCGTCGGACACCCGTTAGTCGGTGAGACCATACGGGCGCCCCGTAGAGGGCCATCGATCGCAAGACTCCCGCATAGAGGCGGCGAACTCCCTCCCTGGGGGCCCCCGAGATTAGGCAGTAATTTGTGCATAGCACCTACTACCTTCTCGATACGGGGGGCCAAGCGATTGAAGTGCTCTTCGAAGCCCCAGCGACTATCCAGAGTGAGACCAAGATATTTCATCACCGGTCTCACCTGGATCTGCACATCACCCACGCGAACCGACCAACTGGGTGGATCCTTTCCTCTTCGAAGTTTATGGAACCACAGCGCCTCGGTCTTATGAGGCGCTATCCGAAGTCCCAGCTTGTGAATTTTATCCACGACGCATGCCACCCCAAGCTCGGCGAGCCGACTGGTGCTCTCGAAGCTCTCCCCTTCGGCAATTACCAAGGTGTCATCTGCATAGCAGACAACGCTTACACCGGCGGGGAGAGCTGCACCTACCGTGCAAGTACGCCCCGATAATGCGCTGAAGATAGGGTGGTACCTTATGGTAGGCCAGTGCTTCCCTGATTGTACCCCAGGGTAGTGTATTGAAGGCATTAACAATATCTAAACTGATCGCTAAGGCCACACCTCCCTGGGTAATTGCGCTCTGTGATTGGTCACGCACGCGAAGGATTGCGTCCACAGTTGACCGCGCCTGCCTGAAACCATATTGGCTGTCGGATAGGTCGGGGCCTACCTGACGTAGGTGCCTTTTGAGGCGGTCGGCAATTATTCGTTCAAATAGTTTGCCCGCCTCATCCAGCAAACAAATGGGTCGGAACGCAGAAGGAGCGTCAGCGGTCCTACCATCCTTCTTTAAGAGCACCAGTCTAGCCTCCTTCCAGCTTGAGGGAAAAACACCGACGCTGAGGCAGCTATTGAAAAGTCGCCTCAGTCTCCCTTCCAGACCAGCGGCGAGAGCTAACACCCACACCCGACCATGAATCCCGTCAGGGCCTGGTGCGGTGTTACGGCTTCTAAGGCGCTTGATGGCTCGGTCCATCTCCTCTTGAGTTACCCCCAATTCGTCAGACCAGTCAGTCTGGTCCAACGTTATGTTGGAGGACTCAGGGTTTTCGTGGATCACAGGGAAGAGCGTATCAATCACTCTTCCCACAAAAATTGGATCCAGGGTCTCCGTCAGTGGAGGGACCCATGGTCGGAGCTTGCCCAGTACGATCTTGTACGGTCGTCCCCATGGATCCCTGTCCAGACCCTCGAGGAGTTCACTCCAAGACCGAGCCTTAGCTTCCTCAATCGCCTTTTGTAGTGCCTTTGTGGCGCCTCTATAAGTCGTGTATGCCCTCGCCTCCTCTTCGGCTGTGACTCGCCGTCTTCTTCGGCACCTGTAGTACTGGCGTCGAGCGCGCAGACAGACTACTCTCTGCCGAGCAATGGTTTCCGACCACCAATACACCGCTCTTTGTCCGAAGGACCGGGTTCGAGGCATCGATACATCACAAATTGACGCCATCGTAGCTCGAAACCAGGCCGCCTCCTCCTCAGGGTCGGGCAAGACTCGGTCATAGTGATCCTCTGGCCAGGCCGCAACGATTGCTGCGGCCTCGAGCATATCTATGTTGAGGCGCTTGAGGGACCAATATCGCGGGCTGCAGTGTTGAACACCACATATTGGTGGGGTGAGTGCCATATCCAATACGATATGGCGGTGGTCAGAAAGTGTAACTAGTTCCTCCGCTACCCGCCATCCCGACACCATGCGAGTGGCAGAAGGAGTGGCCCACGATAAGTCCACTATCGATTCCCCCTGCCACCGCACACATGTACTGATAGACCCCCCCGATTTAAGAGTCGGAGATCCAGTCCAGCTGCCCATCCCTGCAATGTCTCTCCCCTTGCATTATCCCGGGTAGAACCCCATGCTCTAGAATGAGCGTTGAAGTCACCCAAAACAAGGATAGGACCATGCAGGCCTGTGCGAATGCATCCACCTACTTCATCTAGGTAGTCCTCGTACGCAGTAAGGCTGCAATTGGGAGAGACATAGCAGCCTACCACGGTAAGTGTACCCCATTTTACGGCAACGAAGCCTGATCCCCTTGCTAACAATGAACACGATGGGTCCCTAGTGTCACCAGCCCAATATACAGCGACGGAGCCTCCATCGTCCCCAAACCAGCGAGGGTGCTCTGGGATCCGGTATGGCTCTGCTATCACCGCCAATGCAACCGACCACTCCGCGAGGGTTTGCAGTAGCAGGTCCTGCGCCGCGCGGCAGTGGTTCAGGTTTGTTTGGAGGAGCTTCACGTTTTTCTGTCGTAGGTGAAGCCTCCATAGCCTCGGGGAACATGTGGCCATAGGTGGTGGAGCCTGCTTACTCCCCCTTCCTTTTGACTTCCCTTTGGGTGCGCAGGCTTTTGAACCCAATCGATGATCAGCAGGACGTCCAAGATCCATACATAGTGGACACTTCAAAACGCCTGATTTGCATTGACTTGCCTTGTGCCCAGGTTCACCGCATGAATAGCAGCGCGTGCTACGATCCACTTCATTGGGGCACCGGCTACGTACATGTCCCGATTCAAGGCACCGATAGCACTGTAGTGACCGTTGTGCTAGGACTTGTAGCCTAGCAGCAGTCCACCCTATACGAACACTTTTCGCTGGCGCCAGCTTACGCACCACTGCGAGAGGGCATCGCACCCATATGGACCCGAGACGTAAGGGTGTTCGATGAATTTCACCAACTTTTACGTCCGTGACTAAACATCCTCCCGCTTCAGCCACCGCCGCTGCCACTTCTGTTGGAGTGACAGATTCGTCCAAATCCATTACTCTCAATTCTCCGGTTTTCACTGGACGTGCGATGTGCACGTCCATTTCGGCAAGGACTTCGCGCATTTTGGCAGCTAATTTGTCAGCCTTAGCACCGCTGTCCGGACCAGTTATCTCTAGTTTTAAAGCCCCAGTGATTGCTCTCCTCGTTCGGACTGTTTCGATGCCGCAGTCTGTCAGGTCCACCTTTTGTTTAGCTGCTGCCATGACTGCCGCATACAATTTTTCACTGTGCTCTGGCACAGTGACCGTTATGGCCGCTGAGTTGGGCAGTCTTCCCAGCTTTGCCGCTTTTATGGCTGACTTTGGGTCCTTCATTTTCCCCGGCATTTTCTTCGGTGCAGCCTCCTTTTGTGACGAAGTCATCTTATTCATAAACACCTTCGTAGCCGCTCTCGTAGCTTTGCGACTCGTCACAACCGCCCAAGATTGCGATGGTAGTGCACTTTCCTCTGTTATATATTCAGGAGGAGTTGTAGCCATTGCTTGATCTTGCTGAGTGCACTTTTCATTGCCAAGTCTCCCCTTTTCTTTACCCAATGGTTTCGCTGATTGTTCAGACTTCTTCGAGGTTCCTTTCCCAACGAAAGCCGCCAGTTTTTTTGTCAATGAGCACGCTAATGCGCTCCATCAGCCGACTTTCAAAGTCTCCTTCCGTAATACGTTGGGGCGGCTTAGTTGCTTTACATAGCTCTGTTTTTCGTAAAGCGCTGAGCTCCTCCGTCAACTTTCCAACCTTCGCTGTAAGCTCAGCGATTTGAGAGCGAAGTTCAGCATTCTCGCGCTCCAACCTTTCGACACTTGTCGCCTGGCGTTTCGGCTCCGGAGCTTTTAGCTCTTCCGGAGACTGCTGTTTTGCCTTCCTCCGTTTTCTACTCACTTGAGAGGCCGTTGATCTAGCCGAATCTACCGACATGATGGAAGAGTCCGACTCTGCTCCTTCACTTCTTATTTCGGGAGCAACTAAGCCCCGTGCCACGAAACGTCCCGTCTTTGGGTCACGAACTGCCGAAGCAGTTCCAGAGCCACTTTCGCCCATAGCACTTTCCTTTCCTTCCGCGTTTTTATTAAGGGTTCTAACTTTTTTCATAACAGATCCCACGAGTATGGGGGAATTATTCAGTCCATCCAGGCAGTGCCCTCCTGTGCCTGGGTAAGCCTACATACACCCAGGGTCGGCCGGTGCCTGGGGTCGAGTAGCAGTAGTGATTGACAACCCCTCAACCATGCATCTCCTCGCGCTGCTCTCACCGCTTGAGATTGGGGGTTATTTTATAGAGGCTTTCTCCTCTTGGCCCAGCCAATGAAGGCAAGGCCCTCGTTCCTGTTCAAAGCCGCGAGACATGACCACAGCACTTTGAACAGGTTTACGAGTTCCACGCGCATTCCCACGTCGTGGTCGACGGTGGCGACGAGACCGTTGTCGCATCGCCCGCTAAGTGACAGGGTTAGTGAACACAAAGCCCGCCCTTGTTTCTCCAGTATGTCTTCTGCTGATCAGAGGAACACCCGGAGAAACGCCCACCCGTCAGATTATTCGCTACCAGTCAGTGGCCACAAAGGCCACTGACTGGTACCCGGGGTGCACCACGAGGAGGTTATCTGACAAAGCACCCCGGAAGCGCAGCCCTAGTTTCGATAACGCGGTCCACCTCCGTTAGGTGGGCTGTGTCGATGTGTTCGCGCGATGGCATACATTGCTGCTCTAGGTTGTCCGCAAGGCATTCGGCTTTTTCGGAGTCATCTAGGGCTAATGAAGTGCTATTAGGCATTGCTAACGGCGGTAGGGATTCGCGGGGCTCTGCTTTCAGACTGCGGGCCAACCAAGTTCACTTCATTGTTTATTTATTGCATGTGAGAATACTGAACGCCTTTTAATACCAGGTACTATAAAGGAAGTTTTGTTGCTCCAGTACAAAATATACATTCCCCTTACTGCTAAAATTTGTGAATATCATTTGCATAGCAATCATTGGAGAGAACTTGAGATCCCATTTACAGACTTTACTGGATGTCAAGTTGATGATATATTTCCAAAACTAGAAAAAGCTACCGAAAGACTAATAAACTTCAATGACATAAACTCAATGGATCAAGATTTATGGCATTATTGGTTGGGACTTAACGCTGAACAATTCAATGAACTATTAATCAGTACTCCAATGTTATATGATCATTTTGCAAACCCTTCTGTTGCTCTCAGTATATTTTTGGTCAAGTTCAGAACGGGTGACAGTAATGAAAGGCTATCAACATTTTTAAAATACCCAGATCCACTTTGGAAAAAAAAAAATGAATATTGTTAGAAATTGTTTAAATACACAGCTAATTCTGAGATATTTAGGAATCAATCACATGACTGTTCAAAATATTGCATCACGGAATAGGGATTTTTTGGGGAAGCTACAGTGGCTTTAAATATTAAGCCTGCTATTGTTATATGCAATAGTGCATAGGTTTATGTCCAAAGCAGCAGCAGTTATTTATACTTCGGTATAAAACAAACCTATAGTTTACATAAATATAGCAATT
Source organism: Iphiclides podalirius (assembly GCA_933534255.1). Taxonomy (NCBI): domain Eukaryota; kingdom Metazoa; phylum Arthropoda; class Insecta; order Lepidoptera; family Papilionidae; genus Iphiclides; species Iphiclides podalirius. The sequence goes on along the minus strand of OW152827.1, from coordinate 12,664,116 downwards.
TAGTAAAACCATTTTATTTGTTTGCTGTGATGAATGAAGAATAAATAATTCTGTTTATTTCTTGTTGTTTTTTTTTTAATAAATCTGTTTTATTATCAGAATCACTAAACTGCATCGAAACAACCTCCCCATCATTAAGTTCATAAACCTACTAACGGTTGTAGGGCCACGAAACAGTCTTCGCTGTTACACGAATGGGCACGTCAATCTGGTGAAGTACCACGACCCCACAGAAAACTGGCGTGAAGTGGAAGTGTTTTTCTTCAACGTTTTGTCGTGTGAGTGAGTTATCCGGGGCCCACATTAGAAGGTGGCAACGCATCTGCAACCCTACGGTCTTACTAATGTCAATGGGCTAAGGTTATCACTTAACATAGGTAAACTGCCAGCTCGCTTGATAAATTCTCACATAAAAAAAAGCCTTACGAACTTATAATTAATTATCAATTTTTATGAAAATCGTTCCACGTTTTATAAGTACGCACAAACATTTATTTGAATGAAGATGTTTTGAATTCACAAACGTTTTAAATCCGTTATATCATATAGAGTTCAATTCGACATAACCTCAATTTTAGCAACATAAAAAGTAAGATTTCTTTTTAACCCGGGTGAATAAACAGAAATAGTTTGAAGAACATTAAAAGGTAATAATTTATCTACGTAATAGTATTAAAATCACTGTGACATGAGAATTTTTTCGAAGGGCCCAAAGCTCCTAAGAAAATGGGCAATGCCCTTTACAGAACGGCACCGGTTAAACCAATAACGCGTTGTGCGTTCGTTTATAAAGTGGCTGTTACGTGCCGTTTGTGCCGCGTCGGTGCCACTAACTGGTGTCGGAACTCATATTCAATAATGAAAGAAATTATTAAAGTAATTATTATGACGAAAATGTTCAAATGTAATAGAAATAAAACAATCAATAAACAAAAGACTCGCTTTGTAAAAAGAATTTCATGTTTTAAAACAACATTTATTTGAATAATATGCCTTTAATTCAATATACTCCAGCAACCTGAGTTCGATCCCCGGTGCCGGCACCAATTAAGTGCTGATTAAGTTCAACTTTAAGCGCTCACTTATCACGTGCTCCGCGGTGAAGGAAACATCGTGAGGAAACCTGTATATTTTCGAAACAATAACAAAAGAAATATTTTTCGAAGATATGTGAAGTCCGCCAATCCGCAGTGGGGCCGCATGGTGGACTATGCCCTGCTACCTGTACAGAGGAGGCCTTTGCCCAGCAGTGGGACATATATAGGCTGTTACTTTATTTGCATTTAGAATTCACAGCCAATCAAAACTTTTGTTTGTTTGAAATAGCCAGTACTGAAGAACGGCAATTTCATAGTTAAATACCTAACATTAATACTATTCATTACAGTCTTTTTAATTAATATAATAAGCGTAAGCCCGTAAGCCAAACGGTTAACGCTGGGTGCATTTAATTCACAACAATGGGATACTCGCGCATTCCTGGCTCGGGTCGCGCAAACAAAAGAGCCCGGTGCCCGTTAATGAAACGGGATGAAACTGTAAGTAAAACCAGCCGTGTTGTTGCACCATTTATTAATACGCAGCGTTCACCGGAGGTTCAAATCTACGCTTGGTTTACGAAAACCTTCGTCAATTTTTAATGTAAACCCTTTGCCAAGTCGTACCTTTTAATCAATGTATATAATAAAAATACCGTACGCGTTTTAAAGTAGTTATTGGATTAATGTAGTATAAGGTATAAATATTAAACAATGACATTTTATTAATCCTTTGTGACCCTGCTAGACATGAAGCTCAAAGTTAAGCCATAAATGTAAAGGATAAAACTTGCGAGTAATGTTTTCTTTTCTGTACAAAAAGGATAGCGCTTGGGGCGTTACATTATGGTCCCAGCAACGCTGCGGTAAAAGTATGTTATCTCAAGTTTCTGTTATACATGACAAAGTAACGGTCGTTTCATAATTTTGAAAATAGTCATCTTTTTATTAGAGTCATTCGTTATACAAGTAAAATTGATGAAAAATAGTAATAATTGTGCATCGACAATCAAATTTGTTCTGGTACCAAAACTATAAAAAAGTCGTTGTAATGGAATAATAATACGGCTTTTATATGTCATATTATAAACAAGTTTCGACAGTATCCAACACGACAATTATCAAACATATACATGTTCCGCTTGTTATACATTAATATAAGTGATTTCACAGTCTAAGAATTTATATTGCGCAGTCAGTGGAAGCTGTTGACGCCGTATGATCTGAGGCAAAAGGGATATAGTGGAATGAACAGTAGTATGCTATTGGTCAAGGCAGTAGGCCTATTAGGAAGCAGGCTCTTCAGGCAAGGCTTAGTATGTACGTATATAGAATAATGTTGGATCACAAAGTAGCTAGAAAAGTTTCAAAAAAGAAGCAATGTGCAAAAATGTTTCATGTTTACGGTGGTAGGACCACGCAATAGCCTCGGCTATTGCATGAATGGGCAGGCCCGTCCGGGTAAGTACGATAGGTTTTTGAAGTAATCAATTTTCTAAACTAACATTATAAAGAGGAAAGATTTTCGTTTTATTTGTTAGTTTGTTTGTTACAATTTAACTCAATAACTGGCCGACTGGGTTTAAAAATTATTTCACCATGTAATTTGAGCTTCATAGTTTTTGAACTATTACAGTCAAGACGACATGTAACATTTTGCAAAGTAACTATGTTTAATTTAGAAAGTTTAGAATGCAAACTTTAGGGTCTATTCGAGCTTGACTCACACGCAATGTTTGGCACCAAATTAGGTTGACCTACCGTGTAGTTACTTATAGATTAATGGAGGATTTTTAATAGATTTTAAATCGATGCGTTAAAGTATAATGATTTCATAACTATGAAAATCTAAACGACATTCGTATGATTTGGTTAACATAGTTTATTTTTAATTACATTTATATTACAGTTAGAGATTAATTTGTGTGATGTAGTGGAATCGACCACTTTAATACTTCACTTCTGTACTTGAAATTTTAATTAAGGATACGTACATATGCCGCTAGTTTATCAATATTTGCACTCAAGCCATCGATTGTGAAACCGGAACTGCGCTTGAAATTTAATCAACTCTTTGAAGGCCTCGCATGGTGCTCTAATTGCGTAGGGGTGGTTCGATTAAACTCAACTATTACATACTAGCTGCTGCCCGCGACTACGTCTGCGAAGAAAAGGCTGAAGGCAGATATAAATTAAAAACATTAAGACAGATATAAATAAAATATGTATATAAATTATAGCCTATGTGTTATTCTGATGTATAAGCTATATTATTGTAAAGTTTCATTAAAATTCATTCAGTAGCATTTGCGTGAAAAAGTAACAAACATCCATCCATACATACAAACTTTCGCCTTAATAATATTAGTAAGAATTGTGTGAGGACGGATATCGATGGATATCGATGTCGAACATCCGATCTGATGTTTTCTATGAGAAAACAGCAAACCAGCAGCTGTTTAGCTTTCCTAAGAGACCAGTGACGGCTATGAATAAACTTAATAACATGGAACCAGACGAGAGGCAAAACACTTCTATTTCACGCCAGTGTTCTATGACGCCACGTTACTTCTAAAACTCGGGTACTGCTACTGGTATTCATATTGCCAATTTCTGCAGTTATGATGAAACATTGGAATTTGTAGAAAAAAGGACAAAGTCTTTCGTCGCTGCGGGTCGTGGGCTCGAAAAACTTCCCAAAACAAAAACGAATATACTGCTAAAAATGAATTTTAATCCTGTTAGTGACATTTTAGCATCGGTCAACCCAAAATCTACAACCAGTATATAAAATACGACGACTAGTTTTTTATGGAGCCATGCCATAACTTAACCATGGTTACATTTTTAAAGGAACTTAAATCTATGTCTAAAATTTATTTATTTCATTTATTTTTATAGCGGCTGGTTTTTGTATGATCAGCAACAAAAATAATTATTTATCAGTTAAAAAAACTTCACGCGTAAATATACGTCTGACATAATTAATGAACATAAAACAATTATCCTAATTAATAATGTCAGGAGCAAACTTGCAGTTACTAATAACTTCGAACTACATTAATATAAAATTTGACACTAGGTACGTGACATTTAATTTTATTATAAAAAATATTTTATTTCTGTTAAATAATCAGGGCTGGCTTATTTGACAGGAGAGTCGTTGCTGAGACAGACATTAGCACTAAAAATTAAATTGAAATTACAATAACGACGGCGAAAACTCCCTAATTTTCAAATATATTCATTTCAAAAACCATATTTGTGTCTTTGCAGTTTTAAATAAAAAATTAAATGCAATAAGAAGGAAGTATAAAATAACAAAATAATTTCAAAAGCGTAAGTTTGTTCTATTATCAGAGTAAATTAAAATTTCTTTAGAATAAAAAATTATTTTGACACATCTGCCTTTCAAGTAACCCTGTATCAATATATTGGAAAATGTATTCTGTTTTGTGCTTTTGCTACAACAAAACGTGTATTCGTATTAAATAGGAAGCCTCTAACTGTTCTTAATCATCATTATCATTATCATTTCAGCCTGTTTGAGTCCACTGCAGAACATAGGCCTTAATTTTTAATGTGAGAAGCTGCCAAGCGAGCTGAGGGTTCACCTGATGTTAAGTGAATACCGCCGTCCAAGGACATCTGCTACACCCGAGGGTTCCAGATGCGTTGACAACCTTTTGGAAATTGGGCTCCGGCCACCTCACTCACCAGATAATACTTCCCCTTGACGCTGGTCTTGTGAGGTCGTGGTACTTACCCGGACGAGCCTGCCCATTCGTCCATGCGTGGCCCTACCAACTATTGAGGCTTCCCCCACAGAATGCCACGAAGCACGATCGCGAGCCAACTGCATCCATCGACCTCTCGCACAATTGCACTTTTCGTCACTCCATCTAGTGGGGGTCGTATTACACTGCGATGGCCAGTACGTGGCTGCTACTCGAAAACCTTTCTTCCCCATCGGTTATCGGTTCTACAAGCTATGGCCGGCCCATCGCCACTTCAGCTTGCTAATCCTCTGAGCTATGTCAGTTACCTAGGTTCTACTGCGGATGTCCTCGTTACCAAGTCTGTCACTGTTCTTACCTTTATTTAATTATATTTATAATCTTACTTAAGGATTTTTAAAGAAAAGAAATCAAAGTTTAAGATCATTTATCGGACAAAAGCGTGTAATGGAGAAATGATCTTCTTTAAAACTGCAATGTTAAAAATGTAATGTAAGTTTATTTAAAAAACATACGTAATTGTGGGCCGGCCATATAGCTCGTAGAACCGATAACCGTTGGGGAAGAAAGGTTCTCGAGTGGCAGCCTCGTACTGGCCATCGCAGTGTAGGACGACCCCCCACTAGATGGAGTGACGACCTGTGCAAATGTGCGGGAAGTCGATGGATGCAGGTGGCTCAGGATCGTACTTCATGGCAGTATATGGGGGAGGCCTATGTTCAGCAGTGGACCCAAACAGGCTGAGAGGATGATGTTGATGATGACATACGTAATTTATCAATTTATAATCTTTATTCAACATTATTGTGGGTTTCATTCGTTGATTCATTAAGTCATAAACAATGTACCATTCTTTATAAATAATTCAAGTAATTTTTGGTAATAGATCAGTGACAAAATAATACGAAGACAAAATTCTTATCGTTTTATTGACGAACAAAATATTTGGCACGATAAAATTAAAGGTTAGTTCAAACATATTTCACACTTGTTTTCTTCTTGACGACATTTCTTTAATGCTGTTCTCTTTACATTCTAAGCCCTTATCAAATATATCGCCACGTAAGCGGAGTATTAGGTAGTCTCTCCATTAAACTATTCAATTATACAAAGAGAGCCTTATTGATTGGGGTTATTACTAATGAATAACACGTTTACAAAAACATCAACACAACGTTGCTTTGACAACCCTGATGAAAACCCTGCCTTTGTAGTGCCACGTTCACTTACAAAAATTGTTCCTAGTCAGTCCAATCTGCTTTTGTTCTTGTTACTTAAAATTACAGAAAAAAAAATCAAGCATCGAAACGATGTGATGAATGAAAATTATCAGATCACTTAATTTAAATAAGTACGAAATTAAGTATCGCCCACCTTAATTTGATGACTTAACATAAAACCGAGAGCCGTGATAGCTCAGTGTCCGGGCGCTCGCCTTTAATTCAATATACTCGAGCAAACTGAGTTCGATCCCCGATGCCGGCACCAATGAAGTTTTTAACTTTAAGTGCTGACTTATCACGTGCTCCGCGGTGAAGGAAAACATCGTGAGGAAACCTGCATATTTTAGAAATAAAAACAAAAAAATATATGTTTCGAAGATATGTGAAGTCCGCCAATCCGCAGTGGGGCCGCGTGGTGGACTATGCCCTGATACCCTCTGTATAGAGGAGGCCTTTGCCCAGCAGTGGGACATGTATAGGCTTTTACTTTACTTATTTTACATAAAACCGGCCAAGTATTAGTCGGAATCGCGCACAAAAGGTTCACCTATAACGGAAACGGCAAAAAACATGTCTGTTGTATGGAAGCCCCATTTAAATATTTTATTCTATTTTTTAGTAATTTTTGTACATATTTTTATAGCGGCTACAGAAATGCAACATCTGTGAAAATTTCAACTGTCTAACTATCACGGTTCACGAGATACAACCTGGTGACAGACAGACCCTTTGGTTACGGAACCCTAAAAATGAATTATGGATAAACTGAATATTAGTACAATATATTTGAATAATTAAATAATCCTAGAATTTGAACTAACCTTTACAGAAACAAAGAATATTATTCAAATTTTACTATATAGTATTTTTAGTGTGTTTACTTTACCAGCTATAATTACAATGATAAATGGTAGGGAAAAATAGAAAACATTCGTTTGAGAAAGAAATAAATAATATTATTTTTCATTTCCTTATCGCCTAAAATAAATAAATCTTTAAAAAAATCTCTATTAATCTAACGGTAAGTTATCACTAAAACAGCCACAGTTTCTCTATCTTACCTAATATCGAACTTTGGTTTAGAATGAACATAACTGTAAGACTTTGGCACTTCCGTTTCTTTTATGAGCCTAGGGTCAATAGTATTGAAATTTTAAGAGACTTTTCTTTTCTTTTCTCATTTATAACTTTGTAACTTTTGGCACCAAAACCTTCTTACGTTTAACATCATTTAACTTCGTTTAGGAAAAATTCCTCGCCTTTATAAATGTCTGTTAGGTGAAACATTTCTATCAATCAAAATGCTCACATATTTTGATTGATAGAACACACATCCAACGGACATTGATTATATTTTGATCAGACACGAGCCGTTATTTACATAACATTAAAGATTTAAACATGTTTAAAACGGCCCTCAAGAGGTCAAGATAGATTATGACTACTTTCGAAATTTACAATTTGATCACTGTCTCGTCTTTCGTTTACAAAATATACAAAAATCTCAGCTATTACTTTACAATATCTATCGGCTACGCTACATGTTGGTCGAGACGTATTTAAGTGAACATAACAATTATTCTCAGTGGCACGTTTTGTATCTCTATAATTTTTAATCCATAAATTAAAGTAATTATTTTTAGATTTTAAGATATCTGATTTAAGTAACAAAAATATTGATATTCTTCTATTATTTTTACTAGTAATTAGGAAATATAATGTCTTCTTTGAGAAAGCGATTTTGCTCCATTTTTCATATCATAGTTATGGGACACACCTTTTAAATCTAGTTTCGGGGTTTCACAACTAAATTAATGTAGTATAATATCAACAATACCTACAAATAAAAAAAAACCTTGTACAATTTACTTAATTTGAATTATTGTTTGGACTGCTAATGTTTGAACTACTTGTTAAACTATCGTCAATTTTCGAATCCATTACATTTATATTTGAATTTATTTCACCTTTAGATACGACGTTTTCATTTTTAACATCTTGTTCATCTACATTACAATTGGAATTTTCTTGTAAATTATTTACACATTCAATTATTGATTGCCTATCTACGTTTTCACAATTATTATCTTCGGAAATTTCTTCGTTGCTGTCCTTGGTAGAGTTTTCTGACGTGGATTCTCTCTTTTCTATAATAACATCTACGCTCGGTTTAAATGTTTCTACGTCCTTCTTCGTATTCTTATCTGGCAAATCCGGTGGCCTTACTGTCGACAAGGTGCTGGAGAGAAATGAAGATTGCAGGTTGTAGCCGGGCAAGAGTTTGGGCTGTAAGGGTAGCATCAGGTCAAGGGATCCGGTGGTTGCAGGTCTCGGTTGTAGGGGCGGAGCGGTCATCAGCGGTGGTTGGAGAGATGCTAGTGATATAGCACCGCACTGCGTGTTGATGATGGGGCTTTCAACTGAAAATTCAAGTACGGATTTAGCTGAAGTTTTATAAGAAAATAAATAATAGTGGGATTGGATACTTTTAGGCTTGGTTGGAATACGGATCATCATTGAGTCAGTTATGTTTCCACTCCGTGAAATAAATTGAATGTTATATAAAACTATTGGAAATTAAAATAGGTAAATAAGAATAGAAGCATTTGTTGCATCGTTTTGTTATTGATTACAAAATGTTTAGAATTAGATTTATAACCAAATTACAATTTGATGTTAATGAGATGGTTACCTATAGGAGCTCGTGCTTGTAGTGGTTGAGCTGCTGTTGGAGGTCTGAGAAGATTTGGTGGACCTTGGAGTGCAATACCTATCATGTTCATCCCGTTTACACCTGCGGATTCGATTTTTTTATTTAAGAAGTGGGCAAGTGGTCTGGAAGCCGTGCTACTTTCCCAGATTGCCCTGCCAGAATTTAACATGCAATACAAAAAGTAAATAAATGTAACATGGAATACGAACTGATGCAAAGAATGTGACAGAACCAAGATATGGAATACGTTATTGCTTCCACGGTAGCTATATTAATAATTGTTTCAGAAATATGAAACAATAGTTTATATATTAAAATCGGTTCAGCTGTGTATTGGATACATGCATACATACTGGAGAAAGACTTAACATTCTTTATTTAGCTTTACCGCAGTCGCGAAACAAGTAAAAACAATGAAATATCGATTGAAATTAAAATAAAACTGCCATACGCTCTACTTTACGGTTATTCGATATTTTGGAAATTTAGGGTAGATATTATTTGTTAAATAACTGTAATAAATGGCACTGAAACAGATTAAGTCAATGTTTATGAGTCATAATTATTGTAAATCATTATTGGCCTAAATTTCAACTGACATGCAATAGATTTCAAGTTTACATTACACGCAGTATAATAATTGTAAATAAAATAAAAAGAAATAAATTTAACGCCATCTGTGTTGGGAAAACAAAATCAATTAGCAGCTCACCAAATTTGTTGGTGGCCGGTGACAAATCTTTGAGAACCACTGGATGCTTGACCGCGTTCACCCGCCGGTTGGAGGCGCTAGCATCACGTTTCCTGCGTGGTTGCTCCACAGGCAGCACTCGTCGCCTTTTCTTTGGTAACTTTGACCTCGCCTGTCGACAGATGGCGTTGCCTTTATGATATCGTTGTATATGATAAATTAATCGCGAGAACAAAAATATACACTTTAATTCATTATTAAATATATTAAAAATTCATTGAAGACGTATAGAAATTCAAGGATGGCAAGAGTTAAAATATAAAATCAGACATTTAAATGCCATAAGGCACACATACGATCACTGGCAGTTAAACGAATCTCAATAGATAAAAATTGTACAAATGTATTATACAAATTCCAAGTGACTAACGAATGATAAGTTTTTTTACGAGTTGTTTCGTGGTTAAACCCTCAAAACTTGGAATATTTGACAGCAATCGTTAGGTTTTCAGTTTTACATTAGTAATTTAAATGCAAAAAAAATATTAAAGGACATTTTAGGAGACGATTGTATCTAAATTTTTTAGTCTGTTTTTATGACAAAGGATAAAGACGCACGCTGGATTATAAGCGATTGCGCGTCCTTAATAGACTAAAAATGCTTTTTGGAGTTAATTCTCGATTAAGCTTGTCAAATATTCTGATAGACTGAAAAATTTCATTAACATTTTACATCGAGACATTTAAGTTTACATTATTATATTTTGTAATAAAGCTCTGAAGTTGCGGATACGTTACTAATCTTAAAGAATGTGGGTCTCAGTTACGTCACAAACCAAGAGGCAAAAGTATAATATAAACACCAGCTGTATGGTCTTCTGAGAGGCCGGGATATTTCTCCGAACAAACCTGCTCAAGTTTTAGCAAAATTAGCTGCGTGGCAGTATACGATGTTAATATACTAAACTAAAAAACGTTGAAACCAGAAATTACTTCGACAAGTCGTACTTGAATTTTTTACATTTTAAATAAATTTAACATTTCATCTGGCTATATGTTCCTTCATTTTCCTAACTTAATATCATACGTAATTAGCGACAGGCGGTTTCATAGGGCTTTAGCGCCCGTAAATTTCTCGCAAGTGGGCAATTTGTGCCACCTCTGATTAAATTCTCTCGCCTCAGTAGTGATTTGTAGGCACAATCTTTGCCGCGTTTATTAACTGAATCGTTGACGATAAACCCAATCTTGGCTAACCGCTACGACCACATTTTCCCCTCACCTTATGGGCTTTTATTATATATATATGACGCTTTTATATGTAATTCTTTAATTAGAAATTCCTGTAACCACCACCAGTTGACAAGAACTGTTTTGAAAATTAATGAAATTGGTGAGATGTCATTGAATCCTATGTTTTTCGCTCTGTTAAAGTAAACTTTGCTAGGCTTTTGTTCGTAACTTGGGCTGCTTGACTGATTCACCAACACCGGCGCCAACGGAATTGTTGATAGCGATTCTAAGTGCATATTTCTCGCGGTGTACAAAAAAGGCAGAAAATAAATCAATGCAATAATGCCTGCCAATTTACCAGAGTCGTGAGGTATTATTATTTAAAAAGACACCATTGACAAGCAGTGGGATATTTTACAAGAATAGGCTTTAACTGTATACTGGTAAACACCGAAACATTTTCTCTGTCTTGGGTTGCCAGGAAAAAGTTGCTAGCTTAGCAATGACTCCGCCTCTAATTATGTACACTATGTTTCCCGTATTTTCCTTTTGTGTATTTCCTTGTGTGCAATAAAATATAGTCTATCCTATTCAAGAATTTATTTAATTTCATCTAGTACTCCATGGTTTTTACTGTTTGTAATATGGATTCCAAATAGGCTTCGTTTATGTCAGCATAACCATTTCGTACAATCTAACGGACTTACTCATTACGTTTTAAACTTAATTAAAGCGTGTTGCGAATGTACATATTCCTTTTCTTATTCCGAAGAGCTAAATTTACGTTAATATTATTTGATCTTTGCGTAAAATTTGAGATCTGAATGTTTGACTCAGGTGAGCGTTTAAACTACATGAAAGTCTAGGAATAATAGAGTAAAGCTGAAATCGGTGGAATCCCGCAGGGACATTTATAATTCTACCTTCGCTCCTGTGTTGCTGTAATGAAACATAATCATGTTAGATACAAGGATTCGACTAAGATTAACTAAGACTAACTTAATTTAAGGAAGAAAATGGTGTAAATATTCGATTAGTAATAAATTCTTACAAAAGACACGATGCATGATAGTGTGGGAAGCACCAGATTTCAAATAAAAGAACAATCATCAAAGTCGGTCTACTCAGTCGAAAGTTCTGAGAAACAATAAAAAAAATACAGTCGAATTGAGAACGTGTTTGAGGTCGGTAGAAAACTGACAGTAGACAGAGATTCCCCACCAAAATTTCATCCGGGCAGTTCATTTTTACAACAATGATCTTCGAGAATTAGAGCTCTTGCTCCTTCTTTTCCCTTTTTTCCAACTTTGCAGCCAAGACCTAGACGAGGCCACGATTTCGAGAAGGTCAAAAAGGACTTCTAGGTCGTTCCAGGGAAGAACCCCATGTACTTGAGAATCCTACGTAGAACTGCTGTTGGAAGTTTAGCTTTTCATTTGAAGCTTAGATGTACTCTAAGCTTCAAATGGCTTTGGTTTTGTGTTCGAATATCAATTCACGAATTTATCTTACGCTTATGAGTAAACGGTTTCATCTTAAAAGGCGAAAACCAATAACTGTTCTCTGAGACGGATCATCTGTTGGTCAATAATTAACGCCATCCATTTATAACACTCGAGAGGCGCAGAGGCGCTGCCGACCTTTTAAATGTTGGCCCCGATTACGTCACTAACATGAAGAAACTCGATGTACGAAAATGTACTACTTCCATTTCACGGTGGTAGGGCCACGCAGCAGCCTCGGCTGTTGCACGAATGTTCAGGCCCGTCGGGGTAAGTACCACAACCTCACAGAAGACCAGCGCAAAGTGGAAGTATGACAAATACTTTCGCGTTTCGTCTGGTGAGTGAGGAAGCTGGAGCCCAATTTTCGAAAGGTTGTCAACGCATCTCTAACCCTGGGGTGTAGCAGATGTCCATGGGTGGTATTCACTTACCATCAGGTGAACCGTCTGCTCGTTTGGCAACTTTTCACATAAAAAAAAAAACGACAGTCTTCTTTCGTCAGACAAGTTTGTGCTATAGCAGAAGCTATTCGTGCTATAGCAGAAGCTGTTGCGTAGTCTTGGTATATTCATTGAATTATTTACAGGTCGCGCCATTATCTAACTATAACAGCTCTTGTACCTGGTATAAGTAAATTGTAATCATAAAATGTATACTTCTATAATATATAAAATAAATATAAAGGCTAGTTTATAATAAAATGACGTTTTATTTATTTAAAATCATAACTAGATTCACCATCTATCATTTATTATCACCACACCATCTATCATCGGTCCAACACAGTAAACAGACGTAAATATGTAGCTCTATCTTAATCTCTTAATCTTAACCGTCCATCGGTTAGCAGACCTAATGTACCGCACGGTAGGCGTAGCGTTGGAAGGCCTCCCTCTAAGTGGACCACATCATAAGAGTCGCGGGCAACCGATGGATGCAAATGGTAAAGTGTCGTTCGTTGTGGCGTACTAAGGGGGAGGCCTATGTTCACCGGTGGACGTCTTGCGGCTGATGGTGATGATGAAAGGAGCGTGAGGTTCTATAATTGAGGTATGACTAAATTTCTTTTATAAGTTTCTGCAGTTTTCTAATCCAAATGAATCTCAATTTCTCAAGAGATTTTGTGAATGTTTAAGACTTGTTCCTAAAATGATACTTCCATGATACTACTTCGACGTACGGATAGGACCTGTCTCTTAATTTGAGAAAAATAATTTAAATTGAATACATTAAACCTACTCATATTTGGAATAAAAGCGGCAGTTTACTTATCAATAACAAAAGTTTTACGATGGTAGGGCCACGCAACAGTGTTCGCTGTTGCACGTATGGGCAGGTCCGTCCGGGTTAGTACCACGACCTCACAGAAGACCGACGTAAAGTAGAAGTGTTGCACTTCTGCGTTTCGTCTGGTGAGTGAGGTAGCCGGGGCCCTCATTATTAAGAGGTGGCAACGCATCTGCCACCCTACGGGTGTCGCAAATGTCCATGGGCAGGCAGTTATCTCTTAACATCAGGTGAACCGCCAGCTCAGCTTTGCCATTTTCTCACATAAAAAAAAAAAAAAAAAAAAGTGCTATGTGGAATTCAACCTTTGTAATAATTTTAAAGTATGACATTACTGTACACGATTATCTTATGATGTTTGAAATTATATTTTTTTGTAGAATACATTTTTTTTATGAACGAAAAACAAAACCGACTTCAAGTATCTCGCTCTGTATTCATTTTACAATTGATTTTCAGGAGTTCACTATTTATCTCCGGAGCCCAAGATCCAATAGCAATGAAATTAATATGGGACTATATTATGGGGATCAGCAGCTTTCAAATAAAAAGAGAATCATCAAAGTCGATTCACTCAGTCGAAAGTTCTGAGGTAACACACGTAAAAATAAAATACAGTTGAAGCGAGAACCTCCTCCGTTTTCGAAGTCGGTTAAAATGAACAAAAACTTTCGGCGCCGTGCGATTCGACGTCGATAATCCTACGTCTTCTGGTTTCTCGCCAAGTATAAATATGTAGTCTTCTGATATGACATACTCATATTGGGCATGAAATCGTTGTTTCGGTACGATTATTTAAGAAGTTTTTTTGTCTCTTGCGATAAATCGATTCTAGGCACTGATGAATGATGCATTACATCACAGCCGGTGGGGCAATCGTAAACAAAACACGTGATACTATGCGAGTAAATTAATTAGTTATTTACTTAGTTTATTAATCAATTCTTGAAGATTTTGCCATTATGTTTAATTAAAGCGGAGTTTTTGACGTATGACACGTGACGCGTCTAGAATTTAATTACAATCTCTTGAGACGGTATTAATGTCAAAATGATGTAGTTCTGTGGGATGACAAGTATGTGGGATGATAAGTGCGAGACATTTAATGAAAAAGGACAAGCAGTTAATTAAGTTTCTACTTGAGCTGCACTATTTTAATGTCACTGGAGGTATACAGGGTTTGAAGAAATTCTAACATACGAGTTACCGATTCTACAACAACGATATTGAGAGATAAGCTGGTTTGAGTTCGTGTGGATTTCTGTTTATACCAGAGGGCTTCGACGCCGCGGCTGGCCTGTTGCGATGGCTTGGACCTAGCACGACTTGAGGAACTCAAATTGCGTCGGCCTAGGGTATAAGCTCGAGAGTTCTTGTCGTAGAGGCAGTCATTCCCCCTGTCTTCCCTCACTCGGCTACACTGATGATGTAGCGGTGTTGGGTCGCGGATAAATAGAAGTGTCGGTATTGCGATGCACTGTTCCCATCAAACTCGCGCCCGAAACATGCTGAGTGCCTCGTTAACCTCTCGCTCTCCTGGCTCCCATGGCCATGGGCAAAGGACTCCAGCGATTCCGCTACCTATGCTATGCTATGCACTAGGATGGTGCATTCATATTCCAGTGCATCTTGCCTGAGGGGGCTTGCTGTTGGGTGTGATAAGATGTCGAGATTTTCGCGGTGAGGATATTGACCAATCTGAAAGGTGTAGACTCAAATGTCGGCAGCAGCGAAAAGCTTTTTGACATTTCATGCACAAAGTTTAAGTTTAATCTTAACTGCAGAGGCTAGGACTTAATCATTAAAAATTAAATTTCGGTAGCAAAGTCGACATGTCTATCTTTCAAACATTCATTGTAAAACTGGCTTTTTTTTTTTTCGAGAAAGTGTTTTTGATTTATTCTTTAATGTAATAGATGGCAAGTCGGAATTTGAAAATATCCACCATAAAAAGTATAAGGTTCATACGGAAGTTCTAATTGTTATTTAATTAGGTTAAGAGAGCAAAATGTAAAAGCAGGACATAACACATTATTGATTTGTGATAATAATGTAAAATATGTCGTATATTTAATATTAAATTTGGTCACTAAAAATATAATGACGATTCGATATTTGCGTTGATATACGATCATATCAGAAAACATTTTTCTTGACATTGATACAACATTATCATAAAAGATAAGTCCAGACGGGATCGTATTTTGATTATAACACAACTAAGAGAAAGAGGAAACACGATACTATTAAGTATTGTCTCACGTCACCTAACTTTGCCAAGTCTATTGTGCTCCATATAACATTACGAATTATCTGCGAAAAACATGTCACTCATGACGTAAGTGGTTTCATAAATTGACTTTAGCTTCTCTTAGGTTTGACAGGTCCTTTGTCAAATGATGAACTACATATATCGAAAAATACCTGTAAGTAAAATATGTCGATTCGATATAAAACATTAGTGATTTTACTATTGTCATATAGAATACAATAAATTTCCATATTCATGGCATATTTTTGAGGTTCTTATTTTTTTATTTATCTAATACTTACAAAAAATTACAAATTTTCTAATAAATCTGATCCACGCGGCATGGTGCTAAGAACGCTAGTTGAATTAGTTCCTCGCTGAATAGTTATGCTTAACCTTTTAACGAGAAAAGAACCAGCTCTCTTGTCACCAGCCGCGGCGTTAATCCTAGGACATAAACCTTTCAAAAATTTCGATATACGGGGACCCCACTCCCCACCCTTTGCCATAATTATATTTTCTTATGATTATGTTAGGTGTGTAACACTGTTAGGTGAAATTAATAATTTTCAAGTCATTAAGAACTAAAATTTGACGTCTTCCAGATTCGCTGTTTTTATATTAAATGCAAATATTGTATGCTGTAAACTTAACAATATGTAAACAATTTCCAATATCATTTTATAACGATAATTATAACATGAGATGTCGCCATTGATAAATGTTTTTCTTTTTTTAATATTTTTTAGATTAAAAAAATACATTTAATATAGTTCTAATCTGTGCACTTAAGATGAAACATTAAAAAGGTCCTTTTTCTACAAATATTAATGTTTCATCTTAAATGCAGAGATTAAAGGACTATAAAATCAGCAGCTAGGCCACTTGCAAGTGCAGAGAAAGAGTTATTTCCACAAATCCTTGAACTCAATATATTCTTCGATATTTATAATTGCTTTAAGACAAGCACAACAAGTCAAACACCATGACAATAATAAAAATATGGCATAAAATAAAATAATAACAAAATTAAATTATGGATCGCTAGAATTGTGGTACACGAGATAAGTACTTAATACCAACGGAAAATAAGTTGCAAATTCCACATGAATATATATTTGATAACTAAATTATTTGGCATAATTTAGAATAAGAGCAATTAATTCTCAGCACTGTTGTCCTTATTTGCTGTATTCCACAAAAATAAATCAAATAAGATGTAATGTTTTGAGGTAATGTGTTGAATAAATAACAACTGCATTTTATGTTCCGTTTTTGTTTAAGAAGAAATAGAAGTATTTTGCTGTCATTAAGATTGTGAGCCCACATTTATTTTGGGTTTAAACAAAGAAAATGATATCAAGTTAACAGAACCCATGCCACTCGCAAAGTTATTCTAAGGCTCTAATATATATATATATATACTCCAATATATATATATAGATAAAGAAGTTGGCCAAGAAATCAAAAGAGAGTTATAGCGAGAGACCAACTTCGTCTATCATTAAAAGTTTAAACAACACATTAATTACTGCCACGTCATTAGTTACAGCCTCTGGCCGTTTGTTCGGGGATACTAACGAATCTGTCGGTCGAAATAGCTTTATGTCTTTGAAGTGCGTTCTTTTTGAAGCTACTAGATTTCCGGATCTCAATTTTGTTTCCAAAAGTTCAAAATATTCTAATATAAGCTGTTTCATTGAAAAAATGTGAGTGAAGATTTTATTTTTGAGACCTTTAGTTCCAACGATCAGGAGTGTCATAATTATATTAAATATTAATAAAACTTTGACGTACATAATATTCTAGAATATGTTACACTAAATTTTTCCGTAGCTTCCCGCAACGAGGTATTTTTTGATATAAATATTTGTTTTAAGGTTTTAGTTTAATGATTATTAATTTTGGTTTAGCAAAATATGCTCATACTAATAGAATAAATTTGTCTCCAAAAGCTGTAAACTAAAATATATATATAAATTATCCTAACTAGTGTGGGAAAAACTCCTCCGTCCGCATAATTTTCGTAAAATAGGGTACAAAGTTTTTACTTCACTTCAAGTTTAGTTCGTGCTAAAACTCACTCTACTGCACGAAGTATAAAGCATGAGAAACGTACTTAAAACTGCCCGTGTGAGAATCAGTTGTCTCCAAGTATTTTCCTGAAAATTTAGGTGTCTGTCCCTGAGATTTGTTTATATCTAAACTTAGATGGAATATTGTAATCGTTTAAATTGCAGTATATTGTCATGTCCTTAACAGCATACAAACAATTTCAAATATGGTTTTAAAACGATAATTCAAACGAGAGATTGGTATTCGAAATTTAATTTTTTTCTTTTGATGAAACATTGAGGGATGCGGGAATCGAATCTTTTAGATTCACACCCAGCCGCTTTAAGCGTTTTAAATGCGCAAAGAATTGCTAAAATGACTTGATGAATGAAAAAAATACTTTGTAAGTATATAAAATACTTTGAGAATTTGATGTGGCGATCAGACGTTTAGCTCAGTGGTTTAAGCGTCTAAGCGTGAATCCCAAAGACGTCGATTGCCGCAGTGGCTAATAACTTTTCGCCAATTTTTCTAGAAATTTTAACCCTTTGACTACCAGTTTGGCACAGAATAAAGGCTTTCCACTTTCAGCAACATAACTGGAGTGCAGAATTACAGAAGTCCTGGTAGCTTCAGTGAACTTAGAAATTCGACGGGCGTATTAATTAAATAGCGTTATCTGTGTGGTGTCCTTGTTTATTTCTTGTTAATTTCTAATTTTTACATAGCGTTATCTGTGAAAGACATCAGCAGTACATCATTAATTGCTGGAGCTCGGTCTTTTTGTAACTTAACAGAATGGAAAAAGTATTCCCATTTTTAAAGAATAGTATTCCACAAATTCGTGTGTCCACAATACGACTACACAGTCACATTACTCAAGATAATATCGGCTAAATTATTAGTACTGTATTTGCATTCGGTATTTCAGTATATATAATATCTGATCCAGATGTACCCAAACTGTTAAATTTAATAGTAAAATGTCCCTTGTGAACTTTTAAAATAATTCCACCATATACGTAAGATAACGTGTGCAGTACACGTTACCTCAAGGTACAGTAAATATGGTGAAGTTTCGCACGAATTAATCTATTTCTCTGCTTTAAAAACACTTATGTTTATACCAGTATAGACTTTTAATGAATACAAAAAAAAAACAATCAATACACCGCAAATCTATATTTAAATTCATTAAACGAAGACCATTAAATCTGTACATTAACACAGTTTTCACTTACATTGCACATACTATTCATGCAAAAATAATCATGTTAAAAATGCCTGAATTTAGGCCGCCTACCGATAGCTTTCAGTTATAATAGAGGCTAGCCAATCGACCTTTTAAACGTCTGGTCTAACATAGTATTTAGGTCAAACAGCTTTCAGAGTTATTTCTACTTACAGCAGTATTTCAGTTTAGTATTTTAACTTCGGCTCATCTAAAATGAATCATGTGACCTTTTGTTCGACGCCGCTGTTGATTTAAATTTAAGGTAAACGGATGCAAATAGAATAAATTCAAAATCTTCATTTGTCTGAAGTTGCTATATTTTAAAAACGACCATCGTCGCAAGTTATAGAGGGATTATTAGATGAAGAAGATTTGAATAATAATAAATAAATATATTAGGACACATTTTTATACAACGTGCTTTTGTCCCAAACTAAGCAACGCTTGTTCTATGGGTAATAGATATCTGATAAACATAACTTTCTTCGTAAATAAGTACATATAACATTATACACATATAAACACCCAAACACTAGAAAAACACTATAAAAACACTGTTCAGAAACACAATAGAAAATCACTGTTCAAAACCATGTTCAATATTTTTCCAGTAGTGGGGATTGAACCCACATCCTCTGACGCAGAAGGAAGGTACACTACCCACTACGCCATTCGGGTCGTCAATGATCGAATCATGTTGATTTCGGCGGTGATTTCACTTAGCAGTTAGGGTTGGGGATAATGGATGACGCCTCAAAATCTTCGTTGCACTTTATTATTCACTTCTAAAATCTTGGACTAATGGATGCCTTTTTACATAGATCATGAAAAATAACATTTGCCAAATATTACGACGTAGACACGTGGTCTAAAATAAAAGGTTATTACTATAGTAAGAAACCTTAAAATTTTAAGATATTAATTGATTATTCTTTAAATTATAAATGAAACAGAATTGTTTATAGAAGCAACAATTCGCCACTTTTATCTTTAATGTCCATAAACCTCACCATCCATGAGCAATGAGAGTTGTATATTACAGCAATAATTACAAAATGTGTTAGCCTGTATTGTATTTATTATTTCATTTTATACTGATACTAGCTGATACAGTGTGAAGTGATTAATAATATTATGATTAGTATTTACTACAAGATACTTTTATATACAATATTTACAGCTGTTTTTTTTTTCCTGAGAGAGTGCAAACATCTTTTTAAGATACACAATTCCGTAGTACACTAATTTGATCTCTCTCGTAAGGTTTAGCCAACGCTTGCAATGTAAGCGCACAAAAATATTTTTGTTACTACATAACATTACAAATCTATAACATCTTGACTTTATGCTTCTACAATATGCCTGTATACTACTATAAACTTTCCTCTTCAATCACTCTTATCTATTGCTGAAAACTGATTGAATTCCGTTGCGCAGTTTAAAAGATTTAAGAGTACAAACATCGGGAGGGATTTTGTTTTACACTATGTAAAGATTACGTCACAAAGGCAACAAGGCAAATAATTCATGGCGCAATTAACCCGATGTCTATCCAAATTAAGAACGTGTAACATCAACGTGACAAATTGATGTCGGGCTTTCTAACGTTCTAATTTATTGGTTGAATTTAGAGCGGATAGCATTATTGAAGGCGAGGTCTTTTCCTTTAATAGAATATGCAAGTCACGAAGATAAATTTCCGAAGGTGTTTACCAAATGATTGATAGCGATATATATTCTATAGCTTAAGTATTGAGGCTACAAAGGGGTGAAGGGAGCTGAAATATAAATCACATCACCAGCTTTAAACCGTCCAGTATAGAAAATGTTATGGTCAAATGAGGCTTTTTGAGATGGATATTATTTATTAATATTACGGTGATATTAAGCCGTGATACTTGTGTCCGGGCGCTCGATTTTATTCAATATTCTCGAGAAACCTGAGTTTTATCCTTAGTCGAATCGCGGTGTCGGCAACAATGAAATAGTTAATTTTAAGTACTGGCTTATTACGTGCTCAATGAATGCATATTTTCGAAATAATAGTAAAAAAAAGTATTTCGAGGATATGTGAAGTCCGCTAATCCGCTTATCACTCTTGGTAGATTATGTCTTACAGTTACTCAATACCCTCTACATACAGAAGAGGCCTTTGCCAGCAGTAGAACATATAAACATAGGTCATTATTTTACTTTTAGGTTCATATTAAAAATATGAAGGACTCGAAGTAATCCCTACACTTAATAAATCTGAAGGACATTTAGTACGGATCATTTAGTTTAATAATGTTCAATTACTTCTTAATAGTGTAAAATACGGAGGCGCGGACAGTGCTTACCTTACTAATGATGTACTGAACGGAAAGTTACATTTAGTTTGTTTCGAGCAAATTGATGAACATATTATTATGCTTAAAACATGAGAACAGTTGGTGTAACGTGAAACCGTACAGTATAATACTTTCGCGTTTCGTCTGGTGAGTGAGGTGGCCGGAGCCCAATTCTCAAAAGATTGTCAACGCATCTGCGACCCTCAGGTGTAGCAGATGCCTATGGGCGGCGGTATATATTCACTTAACATCAGATGAACTGTCTGCTCGCTTGGTAACTTTTCACATAAAAAAACGGGATATTGAATAAGTAAAAGAAATAAGATAATATAATACCTTATTTTACTCAAGTGGACTCTAATCGCAATTAGGTATCGTATTATAAGATTTATAAAAATATCTAATTTATCGTATATTTATGAACAAACAAAGAACAATATTTTACAACAATTTTTATTTTATATACTACTGTGAATTTTAATATATCCATGTTTTGCTTCAAAATACACTTATTAAAGCAACAATTGTATTGTTTATCGTTAGCTATGCTTGATACTTGCAACAATTAGTACATCAAATTCCTTCATTTAATGCTTAACGTAATTACTTGAAAGTTATGTTTTGGACGAACAGGCAAATAAATAACAATTGCGAGCTGAAAAAACCGGCCAAGTGCGTGTCGAACTCGCGCACGAAGGGTTCCGTACCATTATCTATACAAACGGAAAAAATATCATGTCTGTTCAATGGGAACCCCACTTAAATATTTTTTATTCTATTTTTTTTAGTATTAGTTGTCATAGCGGTAACAGAAATACATCATTTGTGAAAATTTCAACTGTCTAACTATTACGATGCAAGAGATACAGTTTGATGATAGACGGACAGACAGACAGACAGCGAGGCTTAGTATTAGGGTCCGTACTCAAAGAATAAACCTTTTGGTACGGAATCCTAAAAACGTACATAAATTTTAATGGTACACGCATAAAATTACCTGTTAAGGAAAGCAACATAACAAATGGATATTTGCCGAGTTACTTTCCTATTCTGTCTATCAGACGTCTTTTCAAAAGAGTAGAATTAAATAATAAAAAAAAAAAAATTATTAATCTTAACGAATATTAAACAGGACACGTTATTCAGCACCTCAAGTTATTAAATTATGATCGAGTCGTTGGGGCATGGTCAGCTATTTTTCGTGGGATTTTTTTTACTTTTAAATTCGATGTTAATCAATTCAGAAACTTAGATAACTGCGATCCCATTCTTATTAAAGATCATTTTCGCTTTGTGCCATCATACATGGCTTAATCTGTAAATTCAGCACTGCAAACCCAAAGGTGGCTTCCGATCCTGGTTTCCGTTTTTCTGATTATATGGATGAAAGAATCACTATCTCACATTTAGTCAGATTTAAATTGGCAAGGTAAAACTTTGACATTATTGGCTACCTCCGTCTATCTTAAATATGTGTAAGTGGAGACCAATACGTTTCTGTGTTTTTTTGCTCACCTGTGTGTGTGAGTAGAACATTGAGAAGTTGGAGACGATCACGGGAACAGGCAACGCTATGGTCAGCACACCAGCCAGTGCGCAGAGCGCGCCAACAAACATGCCCAGGTAGGTCTTCGGCGCCATGTCGCCGTAGCCCACGGTGGTCATCGTGACGATTGCCCACCACAGCCCCAGCGGGATGGACTTAAACTGATTCTCCGGGTTATCCTGAAGCAGTTGCATTTATCATCAATATTTAAGAGAGGTGAAAAAACTCCGTTTAACTGTGGCAGGGCCACGCTATGGTGTTCGCTGTTGTACGCATGGGCAGGTCCGTCCGGGCAAGTACAGCGAGCTCGCAGATGACCAGCGTCAAGTGGATGTGTTACACTTCTGCGTTTCGTCTGGTGAGTGAGGTAGCCGGGTCTACTTATTTAAAGTGGTGTTGCAAATGTCCACGGGCGGCGGTTATCATTTAAAATCACTTGAACCGCCAGTTCGTTTGCCACTTTGTCACATTAAAAAAAATCTTCGTTTTTGATACCTCCAATATCTGCATTATAAAGACCCTGAGCCTTGTCTCTCACTTAAACACGGCAAAACACAAAAGAATAAAAAAATCTACTTCACTAACATTTCCTGCCTTCCATTCAATCTTTTCAAGTAGGTCATCATCATCATCATCATCATCAGCCGTAAGACGTCCACTGTTGAACAAAGGCCTCCCCCTTAGAGCATCATAACACTTTGCCATTTGCATCCACCGGTTGCCCGAAAGGTACAGGTAAATTAAAACCGTTATGTACAGAATTCAGTAAATATTGAAATCAGTACAAAATTGATTTATGATGATTGAAATTACTCACTTTTTTTATTAACTTGAAAAGTAAACTTTACAACCAGAAATTAATAAAATAAATAAAACTAGCGTTCGCAGTGCGTTCGAGTTCCATTTTGGCTACACGAAGGTTTTTGTGAGACCGTAATTGACGGCTAACTGACTACGCTTCGCCACAGCGTACAATTTCCCTTAAAAAACTACAGTTCTATTTTAATAAAACGTTTAAACGCACTAACAATAGTAATAGCCAATGTGAATGTGTCAATTTGCTCTAAATTTCACACTACGGAGATATCTATACTTCCTGATATGCGAGATAAGTTAAATTTATGTTCCCTCAGTGACATGGAAAGTGTAATATTAAATTTGCGAGCCCGTTAGAGATCGAGGAACTTAGTGAGTGTAGAGATAAAATATTGTTTAAAAATTTCACTTCACGTAAGTATATTAAAAAAAATATGGTAGGGCCAAGCATTTCTGCGTTTCGTCTGGTGATCTCACCAGCCGGGGCCCACTTTAGTTAAATCTGGCAAAACCCTGCAACCGTACGGGTGTTGCAAATATCCATGCACGGTGGTTATGACTTAACTTAAGGTGAACCGCCACCTCGTTTGCCACTTCGTCACATAAAAGTATGTTCTTCCTCTTTAGGAAAATAATGAACATCAGTTCAGAAAATGGTATATTATTATATAATAAAAGGTAGGAATCATAGGATTAAAATATTCAATATCTTAGTTAACTCAAATTACAAAATCAATCTTTGCATCAATGGTTGAATAGTCGGATAATTTTTTTTTGGACACATTTTTACACAACATTTTCTAGTCCTAAACTAAGCAACGCTTGTACTATTAGTACTAGAAAACTGATAAATATATTTAAACATACTTTTCTTTTGTAAATAAATACATATTATAGATATATAAACACCCAGACACTAGAAAAACACTATGTTCATCACACAATAGTTTTTCAGTAGTGGGGATCGAACCCACACCCTCTGGCGCAAGAGGCAGGTACACTAACCACTACGCCATTCGGGTCGTCATAATGTTATGGATAAGTTAAAATTATTGAAAATGTCTCACCTGTGATTTTTCCGCGTAATACACTAAACTCGCGAAGATCACAATACCTAGCACAAGAAAAAAAACCAACAGTGTCAACTCCTTGGCGGAGGCTTTGAAGGTGTGTACCAATATCTTCAGGCCGGGACTGTGCCGAGTTAGCTTAAACAGCCTAAGGATCTTGATGATCGAAATGAACTCCAAAATATCTGCTTTGTCAATGTTCCTCTTCACCACAGTTAACTCAACAACCACGTCCATGTAAAAGCTTAGCGTTGCTATAAAGTCTATTATGTTGACTGGTGATTTGATGAACTCTATTATGTTCGGTGCTACCTGAAACAAAACAATGAGACCGGTCAATGAAACTTACGGATAAAGTTCTAATAGAGGTCAAATACTAATAATCTTGATAGCACATTAAGAACATAATGACATATCTTAATTTTATGAATTTTACAAAATAGTAATTACATTGTTTTTGTTACTTATATGTAATATATTAGATTAAAATTTTGACATTTCCAAATTGAAGCTTCATATAAATTGTACTGTCTCCTACTGTGCACTTATAATATTTTATATCGCTATACAAACACTATGTGACTATAATTTGATAATTAAGTATAGTAAACAGTAACAAATCAAATCAAAATCAAAGCAAATCATTATTTATTCATCGAAATAAGAAATATATATTTCATCCATCGATAGTAATTTTTTAATCTAATCCGACTAATATAATCCGTTTCGTAATGAGGTTCCTCTAACGGAGAAGAAACAGGCGAAAGAAGCCCCGTAGGCATCCTCTTTTTTGTCATTTTTTTTTTCAAACATAAATACATTGTTACACAGTACATTTTTTTATTTAGAAACAGCTTAGGACCGATCATCTCATTCCCAGGGGTTATTATCTTTAATGTACTCTTTTACATTGTAATAACCCTTTTTAAAAAGTTTTTGTTTAATAAATTTCTCAAACCTGTTAATAGATAGGCTTTGCACATTAACTGGGATTTTGTTGTAACAAATAACTGAAGTAAACATTAACATTCCCTGGAATTATTAAACAATATTATGTATGTAATACATAATACGTGACCATAACGTATGTGGAATGTTTTTCTGTTTAAAAAAACGATTCCAAGTTTAGAGAATAGGTTAGTAGTGTATATATGATAAAAATTGTTTTTAAATATCTGTAGTCTGTATGTTGACGAGATACGAAAATTATACGATATAATATATGCTTGCATTGCAGACTTGTCCAATCAAATTTGAAGTCCATTTCCGGATCACATTTGGCATTGCTCCAACATATTAGTTTGTAATAGTACAGTTTTAAAATATCGACAACATGAATTTCTAAAAGTAAGAATTTATATTTTGTAGTGAATTAAACAAAAAAAAATTACGTTAATTTAAATAGCGATGCACACGATGATATAAAAATATGATGTGATAATTGCTTGGACTACGAAAATTATATTAAATTAATTATAAACAAAAACTATTTTCACAGCTTTTTTTTCTTAAATCAATTTACGTGTAAGTAAGTTCACGGGGCAGGCTAAGCTAAGCGATGATTTATTTACGTAAAAACTCCAAATAAAAGGAGCAATTAACATAAATCATATAAAACTCTTAGTACCTATTTTTAAGTTGAAAAATACATATTTTAAATAACGAATATAATATTTTTAGGGATTCAACTCGGGTTGCTCGAGTAAGTATATTGAATTAAAAACGATCGCCCGGACAATGAACTATCACGGCTCTTCGAAGTAACAAACGAATGTAATATTTTTAGGTAAACTTTCGTTTTAGTATATGCACTCAAGTTAAAACTGTGAATGTTTGTCGATAAATGAATTAAAACTTTTAGCTCTGCTGGGATCTAACCTGCTTAAATCTGGCTGACGCACTCGGATGATTTACAAATTAAGCTAAGCAAATAACTTAGAACAAAAATAACTTAAATCAATAATAGCTATCATTATGGTAAAAAAAAAGTCTACTTATCAAAATCACTGCAAAAGTCATCAGGTCCAAAAGAATACTTAAACGACAAACGTGAAATTATTCCTTACCGAAAATTGGACAATCTTACAAATTGAGTTTGTCGTGCAATTCAAGTAAAGCGCAAACTTTTGCCAGCCCGCTTTTAATATCTGTAGTTTACAACAAAATTGAGCCCGAATTTTCAGAAAAAATTGAAGTCTATTTCCACATGTTTAGCTTTTCAGGCAAATTAAAATTCCCATAGAAACGCTTTAATAAATACAATAAATACTTTTCCCAGTATAAATTTCAATCTGAATCTAAAAGCATCTAAAAGGATCATTTTTATGGAATAAAATAAAAAAAATGACACAAAGGTAACGAAGGTACGAAATTGTAATAACGTGATTTGAATGGAAACATCTAATACATATTCAATTCATACTTTTTTGTGTGATTAAAAGAAAGTAAACCTCGGATGAGTTGAAATAGGCGATTTGAGCTTGTGTGGGAATCCGCTCTTCTCAAGAGAATGTTATAATAAAAATTTGTTTACGTCCTTCGTTAGATAAGTGACATATGTGATAAGGGACAAATCCATGGGAAAAAACTTATTTGCTATAAGTAGCAAAATTTCTGTGGGCAAACAGAAAAAGCATCATAACAACTAAACTTTAAAGATACAGATTTCTTTGAACGTAAGTCATAAGATCGCTAGTAAAGGTTTACTATGCACAGATGATACAAACACGTTATTCGTCACTGAAAATGCTGAATCACTATGACTCCGTGGCGCATTTGCCAAGTTATTGGCTTCGGCGTCGGGGGTCGTGGGTTCGATTCCCACACGGGACAAATATTTGTGCGACCCACAGATAGTTGTTTCGCATCTGGGTGTTTGTCCTCGTGTAATTTATGTTTGTAAAACGTCCTTACAACACAGGATAATATTATCCTAAAGTGAGGGCAATGTTTTTAAAAAAAAAAAAAAAAAAAAATATAAAAGTGATAAAGTTAAAAATGTTGTAAATTGAAAGGGTTTTCTTTGTTTGTAATAATATGATTTAAAAATTTTACTTATTAATCAGATTTATTTTTGCAAAAAGGTGGTGGAAGTGAAAAAGGAATATTAAGAAACGCTTATTTCTTAATGCGCACGAAAAACATTTATTCTTTTTGAGGACATGGAATCCAATTTAGAAGCGACTTTTGAAATATTAAATATATATATTAATTTAACGTTTCAAATGACATGGGTTTCTATTACAAATCAATCATCAGCAATCATCAACAAATATCATCAGTAAACTTTAAATATTTCTCAATTTGTCTTTATTTTTTTTTTTTTTTGAAGTGAAACTTCTTTATCGGGGTTGGAAAAAAATTTAGTGTAACATTTTTCCGTTACGCGCCATCTTTTTTTATCTTAAATTGTTCCTCTAACGCCATCTAGAGTTGAATAGGGGGTTTTATGTCGTCTTTATTCTTTAGTGGTTTTAATAGTTGACGCTATATGGCGTTAGTTACTTTGTGTGTTCATAGCAATATATATGTGTTATATTAAAGTGATCAGCAAAATCAAAGGGTTTATTTTAATTCTAATTCTAAAATGTAAACAATATATTTCGTATTTCAGTTACCATAAGCCATTAATAACACAAATATATAATAACGACATCAATGATAGTAATAATTCTATTACAATTAATGAAATTCAATAATAATATTTGTAGTAATGACAGTGCTAGCTCTAATACTTCAGAGCACGACACTGTAGTCGACTTCCTCTTCTCCAAAGGCAGGCACCGCCCACCGTGACCTGACTGCGCCTTCCACCGAAGACACAATCTGAAGCTGACCGATGATGCTCTTCGAAACCTCAATCGGCTCCTGGAACTTGCGGTTGCGACGTCGATCCAACGTCCGCAAGTTCGGTTTTCCAAAAAGACTTCACTCACAAAACTCGCGCGCGAGTCGAATGTTTGCCTTCTACTCACTGGCTGACTATTCGGCAACGAATGACCATGTACAAATTCAAAGCGGTTGCATTTTGGGTCCGTGAGGTTAATTGAAATAAACAAGGTTCACGTTGCAAGTTTTTTAATCAACAATTTTTGCGGACCCTCATACTAATTATAACGGTCAAACCATAGTGTGTTTTAATTTATTACTAACGCCACCTATGTATTACAAATAAGAAACTAAATATTATACAAAGCTAAAATGAAATAATTGTAGAATTTGTATTTATGTCTATGATAATAAAAGCCTTTTATTAAACTTTATCTAATTTAACTTTATTTAACCAATTTCGGTAAAGTTGCGTATAGTAAATTATTTTTTGAAAAATAACGTCATAAAAAAGTTTCACTTCTTACGAGTGTACGCTAGTACACGCACACATTTTTTTTTTTAGGACACATATTTACACAACATTTTCTAGTCCCAAACTAAGCAAACCTTGTATTATGGATACTAGAAAACTGATAAACATACTTAAACATACTTTTCTTTTGTAAATAAATACATATTATACATATAGAAACACCCAGACACTAGAAAAACACCATGTTCATTACACAATATTTTTCCAGTAGTGGGGATCGAACCCACACCCTCTGGCGCAGGAGGCAGGTACACTACCCACTACGCCATTCGGGTCGTCTCTTTTACTCTTTATCATCTCGTTCTAAGTGGGCATCGTAGTTGTTTCAGCGGTCGGTACATATTTAAGATGAAACTTTTGTGTAATATTTTTTTATGTGAGAAGTAGCAAGCGAGCTGGCTAGTAGGCTAGCATCCGGCTGATGTAAAGTGATAACCGCTGCCTATGGACAATTGCAACTTGTAGGATGTTAATGCAGATGACTTGCCACCTTTAAATAAAGTGTTTCCCGGCTATCTCATTCATCAGGCGAAAATCAGCAGTATGACACTTGCAACTTTACTCTGGTCTACTGTAAGATTGGGTACTTATACGGACGGACCTGTCTATTCGTGCAACAACCAAATCTGTTGCGTGGCTCTGCCACAGTTTAAAGTTAAAGAAATATCTAAATTAAATTAACAGTTTGTTGGCAAAACCGTCATTAATATAATATTGATTTGATTAAAATCAACATATCAATCAACTGTTTTTACGATGATCCAATCGTGGTGATCCAATCGTTGTCGTCATAGATAGTTACCTTAAAAAATATTGAAAAAATGTTGAAAAAATATTTAAGTCCTTGACATATCCAGATGCAAGTTATTTACAATAAATTTATTAGAATTCATGTTTTTACTATTACAGCGTTTTCGCGTTTTTACACACTACTAAACTTTGAAGTTTGCGATTATTTTTAATTCTTTTCAATTTGTATCAAATTTGAATCGCCTTTTATTTCTTGTTTTTCTAGCATTTGTCCTTTTCTCGCTTCTATTGAGTCACTTGATTAATTAGCTTCATTGAATGCCTAGTTATTAAGTACATCATCAACTACACATAAGCATAATGTTATGATCTCAATATGTAAGACAATAACGTTTCAATGTTTAGTCTATAACTATACTAAGTACCATAAAAATTATGCTCTGTTATTATGGTTGATCCCTTCCATTTTCTTCGAAATGTTTTTGAAAACTAGATAACGATTACCTTTTGAAAATTTTTAATTTCGTTCACCGATCAGTGCTTACGAAGCGGTAGGAAAAAATAAATTAGTAAATAAAATAATCACATAAGTCTGTTTCGTCTTTACGAACATGTACCGCGTGCTCTGCCTTAAGAATTAACTTAAACTATCATTTGAAAGAATCTTTAAAGTAATTAAAAACAGAAAGCGAAATGATGCTCACTACAAAAAGCAGCCACAGTTCTGCTTTTGCGAATCTTTCTAAATGAAATCGTCGAGGACTATTGACGTTGCTTAGCTATGAACCTCCATTTATGAGATTGCATGATAAGTGATTACATGACCGGAATAATATCTGAAAGTTGAAAGGACTATCCCAACCTATTACAAGTTACATTAAAATTTTTGGATCGGTAACTTCTATTTTTTACAGTCAGTATTACCTATTTCTGTGTATCAAAGACAATATAGAAGCCATCCTTTATTTCATTAAGCATTGGGGAGCTTTGACAATCTCTGAATATATTATTATTGTATAACTTTTCTAGAAGTCTCCCTTCTTCCATTTGAAATCATATTTTTGTTTGATAATTAAAAAAATATATTTATTTCAGTTACAAACGTAAAGACAATGCTTAAGACGGTAAGGGTCATGATTATACGAGGACTTGCCCTATCATTGTCCAAAAACTAGATATTTATATTCAGATTATATAATTTTTTTTCTTCATTCCCTGAAGTTTTTTTTTTATCTCAATGTCTTATATGTCAAAATAGTGTCTTTCATAAATTATCAGCAAATGAAAATTATACTAATTAATTACGTCGTCAATAAGAATGTCGCATTACTTACACTCACAAAACAAATAGTACATTATTTTCTGCTTTCTTCGAGAGAGTCGCTGGAATTTTCTTTCCTCTAACACCCCTCCGTCAATAACGAATAAAACCCGACACCTTAATCGCGTTACTTATTGAGATCTACTTTGCCTCGTTACGTTACCAAAGCCTCAGCTAGTCACACCTTATTAACTTGATCGCAGTAATCGGAGACCAGACCTTTGGAGGAAAAATTACTTTTTTCTTTGTTTTAAAATTCCTCTTGTGTTGAACACTACATAATTACTTCATGGTCACGAGAGATACTAGGTTATTGCAATTCTTTAGGTCGTAGTTATCCAGCCTTTCCATGTACTTGTTTTTTTTTTTTATTTTAACAAAGTTACTCTACAGACTCGTGGTCCGTACTCTTTTTTTTTGGTTAACATGTTTTTTTTTATAATTTTCTTTTTGGTCTGTCACCGCCGCGTACATCAACCGGGCTGGTAGCGGTGCAGCAGTGAGTTCATATTTATATAATTTTTTTATTATTATTATTATTATTATTTCTTTTATATATATATATATATATATATATATATTTGATCTGCACAGTTTTTGCTGTAGGGAGAATGGACGGAGATCTCGTCGTCGCAGGTTATTTGGCAATAGGTGTTATTTTTTTGCTAGTCTCTCTGCCACCGCTGCGTCTCTGTTCCTCCATGTACTTGTTATCAATGTTGTCATAATTTTTCCCAATGAGTTTACAGTGTCTGCTGGAACAGAACTATAAATCCTTAGGCTTCATTTGTTTTCTTACCAGGATTTGAGGTGTATAGAAAATAATATGATTGAGTTTGCCTTTACATTTTATTAGAAATTAAATTTATGGAAATTAAAATTTATTCTTGTATCTTCCTGTTTTACTATTTTGGAATTGCCGAATTTGATTTGTGATTATTCCTGTCCTCTTTTATGACTTACTTTATAATATGGTATGGATAGTAAAAACATAATACTATAAACCATACTTAATAACGTACTAACTAATCAAGTTTTCGCTAGAGGTGGTACTGGTTAGGGCTGGCAAAATCTTAGATGTATATATGAAATTTAACGTAAAACGAAATAATATTCAGCCAAAAATGATTAAGTATACATAATTTTAGGATAGCAATCAAAGCAACCTTCGTTAGAAGGATACTGTTTATCCAAACATTGAAGACCATGATACCTTGCTGCTGTTAAATTTATACGAACCTTATTGTACTGTATTTCCCTTAAATTATTCCTTGGCGATAATTTTTTGGCTAAATTTAATAAGATAACCACATATTTTCCAAAAGTGCTTGAAAGCCTTCTACAAAAGTTTAAATTGAAAAAAAATTAAAACTGACATTTTAAAATTGACATATTTGATTGCTAAGCAAATTTTATTTTTTATACTTATCAAAACTGACATTGGTTCGTGTCGTCATCGCTACATAATATAAAACAAAACGGTCTTGCTCTCTGTCTGTCCCTATGTATGCTTAGATCTTTAAAACTACGCAACGGATCTTGATGCGGTGTTTTTACTAGAAAGAGTGATTCAAGAGGAAGGTTTATAAGTGAGAAGGTTATTATATGTATAATACATTGCACCCGTGCAATAATATAATTCCACCCTTATTTTAAAGTAAACCGACTCTCGAAATGCAGCGCTTTCCAGCCTCAGGAAGGGAATTAATGTATAAGTTTTAATTACAGCTGCTGCTTAGTAAACTTCTACATTATATATCAAATACATGCTAACTGCTAACTAGACGCATTAGTACGCGTGAGCGTGTTTTTCATGCACAGTACTTTCGGGAGAACATACAATTTTCACAGTTAATTTTCGCTTCACTAATATTACAGATCGACTATCGGAGATATATCCTAAAGAATGACATCGTTGACATCTCCCGAGCTAGTGACCTTCTCGGCGAGTCATTTTATGTTATCTCTGCATGATCTATTCTTTCTAACTCAGTATTTACATCAGGAGATCACTCTGAAATACAGTCTCGTGTATCAGAAACTGGCCTAGTAGAAATACAATCCGAAAGGCTAGTGGAAAATTACTGTGCCAGCCTCTATTGGAACCGGTCTATCATCACGGACAGAACGTTTCTTGTAAATAAATCTGACATTGTGTTGATGGATTG
The DNA here is from genome assembly GCA_933534255.1 of Iphiclides podalirius. NCBI lineage: Eukaryota > Metazoa > Arthropoda > Insecta > Lepidoptera > Papilionidae > Iphiclides > Iphiclides podalirius. The sequence goes on along the minus strand of OW152827.1, from coordinate 12,630,786 downwards.
GGCATGACTGTGGCTATTTTTGGTGGACATTAATATTAAATATAAATGGACAAGAAGACTACACACAACTGAAACTGGCTCATGACCATATGCCCCCGGAAATTATGCCTAGATTGAAAAAAAAAAGTAAAGTAACAACCTATACATGTCCCTTTGCTGAGCAAAGTCCTCCTCTGTATTGAGGGTATAAGGACATAGTCCACCGCGGTCCCACTGTGGATTGGCGGACTTCACAAATCTTCGAAACATTTTTTTACTGGCAGAGCATGCCAAAGGCATTGATTCCGCCTTGATAATTTTTTGTTTGTTGATTGTCCTTAAGATTCATGAACGTTCAACAAATCAATAACTATATAAACATAACATTTTCGATAGAAAAAAATCTTTATATAAATAATGCATAACCACTATTTCAGTAATACATAATTTGAAATTTGGATCGACTCCAGTAAATATAGTAGAGATTCCCAGTCACTTCCAGTACAAATTGGAATCGGAATCAAATAGGAGGTCGAAGGAAATGCAACATGTCCAATTTCGCAGTGAGCTTTACAACTGAGTCTAGATTTGTGTTACTTGTATGCACATGATGATAAGTTTATTTTTGAGGATGAAAACGTACTATTTCGTAAACTAAAATTACTGTCCGTCACAAGGTTTCATTAAAATTTATTTGTCAAGTTAAGACTTGTTTTAAGCTTAAGCATAGAAGGCAGACATGAACCAATAATTTAACTGTTGTCGTTCATTAGAAATACAATAAAAACTAGAAGTCTCCATTATGTAAGTATATAATTTAGTTTACGTGACGACGAAATTATACTTATTTACGTTAGTTATACAATATACGGATTGACTGTTTTAAATAAGTCTAATCACATATCTAATTTCCTCAGTGCTATTTTCTATAACAATATCAAACTTTAAATTTGCTAGGCCACACTTGAACTTACATATTTTGCTAGAATTCACCTAAATATGTTCGTAGATCTTGTTAAAATATCCAAATAAAAGGTCCGTTTTTATTACCATTTCTGACTTAATGAAATAGTCTTCTAGTAGTCATCGATATCGTAATTTATTTGTTACTAGCTTTGCCCGCATGTGTATACATCTTATCATTTGTATTTAGTAAAAAGCGATTATTTTAATATTACAAACAGACACTACAATTTTATTTATCTGTATAGATGTATACATTTAATAAAAATCTTAAACTCTTAATTAAATCATCATTTAATAAAATAATATACTAAAGATTTTCCAAGATCGTTCGATATTCAAAGTTACCCAAGGAATTTTGTTGAGATTGCGTCACAGTCTTCATAACATTACCCTGTTTCTATTGTTGAAGAAAGGAAAATAACTTGGATTAAATCGTGTACAACTGTTAGGAATAAACTTTTTTATTACCAAGAAAATGCACTAGGGTGAAATCGCGAGTGAAAGCTAATAAAGAATATTTTACGGTCTCACTAGAGGCTACAAATTTTGTTATATTATTGAAGAATACCTTAAATTTACATTCTATTTTCTGGCTCAGCAGCACTAGTCCTCGCGGGAGTGAACATTTACTGATGTTATTTAAGACATGTGTAAAGTAGTATTTTGAAATCGAGACCCATTTGTTATTACAGCATACTATAAGTACCATACAACGATTACCATTATTAGGCCGGAAAAAACTTTAACACTTTCAACCAATACAAGATCAATATCTGTATGAGGATATATATCCACTATTGCTGCTTGTCGTTATAATAGTTGTTAATATTCAAGTTCAGTAATAGTTAAAATATTAGGATCAAGGTAAAAATGTTAGAACTATTATATCAGAAGAATATCGGGATACAATACGAAAACTCGCGTTTGGCTATTCAAACAATCGGCGACATATTTTCTCCTTGGGTACCTACCCTCGTAAAATAAAACAGTGTGTTTTATAGTTACTGTACGTAATGGTGATAAAATCTTTTAGATAAATGTAACGAAAGTTTTGGTGAGTACCTTCCAGTTAATTAATTACTTAAACATATTTGAGAAAATGTTAAATAGCGATACAAAATGGTTTACCCGGTTAAGCTACCGAGCATTTATTAGTTGGAAAATTTAAGGCTTGAACGTGGCGATATGCATCCCAGTTGTGAGGTATAAGCCACAGAGTAAGTGTTTTGAACGTGGCGATATGCATCCCAGTTGTGAGGGATAAGCTACAGGATAAGTGTTTTGAACGTGGCGTTATGCATCCCAGTTGTGAGGGATAAGCCTCAGGATAAGTGTTTTGAACGTGGCGATATGCATCCCAGTTGAGGGATAAGCCACAGTGTAAGGTGTTCTGAACGTGGCGATATTCATACCATTTGAGGGAGATAAGCCACAGGGTAAGGTGTTAATTTTAAGGGTTACTTGTACCAGACTACAACGCCCTTCGAGGACGAAGGCGTGATGCAGGACGGCCGAATGTTGGCGTTGACAACACTGTTTACTGGATATGACGTTTCTACTCGAGCTAAGGGACACATGGTCGCATGGAGCGGTGGTCACTTGGATTCCGACTGCGTTCCCGGACGGTGATGTAACCACTATTGCTGCTTGTCGTTTAATAGTTGTTAATATTCAAGTTCAGTAATAGTTAAAATATTAGGATCAAGGTAAAAACGTTACAACTCTTATAAATATAAGATTATTGCGTGTTAGAGAGTACATCGATTAAAATACAATTCTTACACATTATTAATAATTTGAGGTGAATAACGTTAATTGCTATACAGAACATTATTATATATTAAATAAAATAATTATCTATGTAGTTCTTCCCGGCATGGATGTGGTTATCCATTTTGATAGCTTAAATGTTATAAAGAGTAAAGTGCTAGCTCACTTCACAACCCAATATATATTTCTTATTTATCTGTACATTCCTTTTTTTATATCTGTACATTAATTATGTTTTTTTTTATCTTATTTTCATATTTTATGTAGGGTTGCAGATGCGTTTTCACCTTTTAATAAAGTGTGCCCCAGCTACCTCACTCACCAGACGAAACGCAGAAGTGTAAGACTTCTACTTCCACGCCGCTCTTCTGTGAGGTCGTGGTACTAACCCGGACGGACCTGCCCATTCGTGCAACAGCAAACACTGTTGCGTGGTCCTACCATTTGGTGACTTGAAACATTTGAGCTTAACTTGAAACTTTTAAAAATTGATAAATATATATTTTATGTATTAGAACTAAAAATCAATTATTAATTAGAATATTTGCGATCATTAACAGATGCGTTAATTATGAAATATAAAGTGTTTAAACAAGTCACGCATTATTTTTCCATACTGTGTAATTTTCTTGTTGTAGTGTTTACCGTATTTTTTAATTAACAATAGTCTTTATTAATACGTATAACAGTTCCACATTAAAATACTCATTGTTCCTCACCAACAAATAATGAAAAGTCATTCCGTATGCTGTTTTTTCAACGTCACACTAATGTTGGAAATTGTAGCATGTAATTATTACGCCTAACTTTTTGTTTCGTAGCGAAGTGGCTCAGTGTTACTCAGAAGTTTTGCTTCGTTGAAATGCAAAATCTGGGATCGTCCACATTATATGTCGAAATGTAAAGCGGCTGCTTATATTATAACGAAGTTTCAGTGTTTATTTTTAACATAGACAAGTACATTTTTATTAACAAAAAACAAAACTGACCTAAAATATCTAACTCATATTTGATTTTGGGGTGTTCCCTGAAATATGTCTAGAATCCAAGATCCAATACTTAATACGAAGATAATATGGGAGCTTTATATAAAAAATATTTTTCAAGGTCGGTTGAAATCGTATATAATTACTATAGTCGTTTGTTTTGATTACGATTTTAATTAAAATAACGAGACTTAGATTATTAATTTAGCGTTATAAATTCTATAATATTAAGATCATTAACCGTATTGTTGGGGGTTGGCTTTTCTTCATTACTACATCTCGTGCCCGAAGTCGTGATCCTGAACTTATCTTAGGTCTGCCTCTATGTCTTTTATTTCAAACAAGCGCTATTAATTAATATTACAATTCAAGGATAAATACTAGTTAAAGAATTTACTAGTATTTATCCCTTGACGTTTGATGCAATGAGTGATTTAAAATCGTTTTTAAGCCTTCATTACTTATAATTAGGTACAGATATCTTTTTATTGGCAAAGGGATTAAATTAATTAAATAACTATCTAAATGAAGCGTTAACTTTTGTTAATTAATATTGCTTAACAAATCATAAGATAATCAACGAAGCCCACGCATATTTTCAGCGTTTACCAAGAATTGAAATTTGCAGTAAAGACTTAACAAAGTGTAATTGAGGAAAAGAAGGAAAAGTTTCTTTTCACATAAATTCACCTTTACCATCTTCTATCATAACAAATGGATATCTTAATATGTTTTAACATATAACACAATATGTTTCGTTTGCGAATATAGAAACGTCCTCCAGATTTATTGCCAGTTCTTACTAGAAGTAACGCAATTTGTTCTAAGAATAAATGTAATGGCTCATGAAACAGATAAACGATCTGCATCTAGTTAATACGACAATTCATAATTTTTAACTCTTTTTATTTCTTCTCGTTTAATAAAACACTACGTTTAGTTGTCTAGAAACAATTTCGTACTTAATCCGGATTGAGGATTTTAAATTGGTCCAATTAGATACAATACTTTGAGTAGCATGTGTATAATTTACTATGTTTTTTATACAAAATAAACGTACATGATATATTTGCCTCTATTATTAAATAAACCATATCAATTATTCCCAATTATTATTCTTCACTAAGATCGCGGATTAAATAATCTACTAATTTACGTACACCAGTAGATTCGCGTTTTTATTGCCGTAAAAGTGAATATTTTATTTATTCGTATAGTAATTGCAAAGCCGCATGATCCAGATGGCAGAAGACTCTTTGTTAAAATTTTAAACGAGTTCAAAAAAGGTGGAGGCTCTATTTTCGACTGTCATATAAACAAATGTACTCTGTAATCACGGGGTTGACATCTTGAATATAAACATTACTATTGCGTGGCCCTATCACAGTAGCTTATTTGTTATCACCTATTACGTATACTTAAATGAAGGAAAGTTTTGAATATTCGATATTACAATCTTAGCTAATGGTATGGCATAATACAGAAAGGATGATATTTTTCTAAATTAAAAACAAAATTATTTCATGCAGACCGACTAAAAGAATGTTTGATACAAAGAATCACCATCATCATCATTTCAGCCTGTTTGAGTCCACTGCTGAACATAGGCCTCCACCACAGACTGCCACGAAGTACGATCCTGAGCCACCTGCATCCATCGACTTCCCGCACATTTGCACAGGTCGTCACTCCATCTAGTGGGGGGTCGTCCTACACTGCGATGGCCAGTACGAGGCTGCCACTCGAGAACCTTTCTTCCCCAACGGTTATCGGTTCTACGAGCTATATGGCCGGCCCATCGCCACTTCAGCTTGCTAATCCTCTGAGCTATGTCGGTTACCTTGGTTCTACTGCGGATGTCTTCGTTACGAACTCTATCACGCAGAGAAATATCGAGCATAGCCCGCTCCATAGCTCGCTGAGCGACTTTGAGCTTCCTCATACGGCCAGCAGTGAAGGACCACGTCTCGGTTCCGTAGGTCATCACTGGCAACACACATTGATTGAAGACTTTCAACATCGTCTTCAAACATTGAGGTATATTCGACGAGAAGATTGCCGAAGTTTCCCGAACGCTGCCCATCCGATTTGGATTCGCCGATTGACCTCTGCGTCGAAGTTGGACTTACCTAGCCGGACTAACTGTCCTAGGTAAACGTACTCGTCAACAACTTCGAGCTCAGTGCTCCCAACGACAACCGGTATAGGCGTGACATGGACATTAGACATGATCTTCGTCTTGTCCATGTTCATCTTAAGGCCCACCCGTTGGGAGACACTGTTGAGGTCATTGAGCATAGCACCCAGGTCCTCCAGCGATTCTGCCATGATGACTATATCGTCGGCAAATCGAAGGTGGGTGATGTATTCGCCATTGATGTTAATACCTCGTCCTTTCCAGTCCAGAATCTTGAAAACATCTTCCAATGCAGCGGTGAAGAGTTTCGGGGATATGACATCACCCTATCTTACACCCTTCTGCAGATGGATAGGTTTTGTACTACTGGACTGTACTTGGACGGACATCGTAGCCTTGTTACACAAACACCTCAGCACTTCGATATACCGATAGTCAATTTGGCACCGCTGAAGAGCCTGGAGTACCGCCCAAATTTCGACAGAATCGAAGGCTTTCTCATAGTCCACATACGCTAGGCACAAAGGCAGATTATACTCTTCGGTCTTCTGTATAACCTGCCGCAAGGTGTGTATGTGGTCTATGGTACTGAAGCCTTTTCGGAATCCGGCTTGTTCGGGAGGCTGGAAGTCGTCGAGTCTGGAAGCGAGACGATTCAAGATGACTCTTGAGAACAGCACATAGACGCACATACAAAGAATCCAACTGCATAATATTAATTTTAAAGTTTTTTATAGTGCTAATCTCTGCACTTAAAATTGAACATTAAAACATGTAGAAAAAGTACGAAAAGATTGTCGCCGCTGGCCAGCGCGCTGTGGGAATCGAACCCACGTCTTCGGCATTCGACAGCGCGTAATTCACTAATTTAAATATTTTTTCAAAATAAGTATTTTTTTTTAATTGTCCTCTTGTTTCTTCTTACTAAAATTCACCATTTTTTACAAATTTATCACTACCCCCTTTCTTATAATTTCATAATTATTCCTAGCGTTAAAAAAAGGTTAAAAACAAAATGTGCCCCGCCATACACTTAAGTCGCATCGTTTTTACTTAAAAAAATTAGTTCCGAAGGCTTTTAAAGTTACTATTACATATAATCAATATGCAACTTGCATATTGATTACATGTAACAATGCCAAACGTTTTAATTCCGGTGACTTAGTCTTGACTGATTTATGTTCTTGTATCTAACTTAACTAACCATTTATTTTTTAGCTTGTAAAAGGTGTATAAAAATTCCCAACTACTATTTTAGACAGTGATTTTTTTTTATTTCAGAGATATGAATCGTATCTTTACGTATCTTTTTGGCACCTAAGTAAAATACTGTTTGTTTTCAAAATATCATAGTTTGTTTATTTTTTTAACATGTAGAATAATGGTGTTTTACGTGACATCATTTCGTTGAGGAAAAATGTGCGAGTCTTTTTTTTGTTTTTATTAAGATTAAAGTAATGGGAATGTTACAATCGAATATGTTCTGTATAATAGGATATATAAGATGGTAAATTCAACGTTCAGATAATATCTAGGTGACTGTGCGAAATTAACCATTCTATATTAATGCAAAGCTAACGTGTGAGAATTTTGTAGAGTATCCTGTTAGGTCATGGAGCATTATATAATAATACAGTTATTTACATACCAATGAAATATTTACTTTTAAAGAGTAACGGTTAATGAATTCGTCTCATTAAACGAAATGTTTTAATTTCATACAACATAGTGTCATTTTTCGCTAATAAAATTATGAATGCTTGCTAGCATTCCCCATAGAAGTTTTTATAGAAAATGTGAAGTCTGAAATTAGTCAGATGTCATTTTGTTTTTAAACTTCTTCAATATAAAGAATACGTTCAATATAAGCGAAAACGTAGATTTTTTAACTATTTGGCATTTTTCATCATCAGCAGGGAATATATAAACTTCCACATGGAGTCTTTATTTAGATAAAGTGTTAGAAAGACAAGGCGTACTGACAAAACACATTTGAGAAGTAATTCATGGTTCCTAGATTTTTTCAGATCCATAAATTACAGCTTTTACGTTGCATTTTTCAAAAGAGACGATCTAAGTAATAATTAAATTCACAATAGGTGCTGTTTAAGAAAAACATACAGCTGTTAAGGTTTAAGACATTTATTTTCTCAAAAGATTTACACCAAATCACTTACAGAGAAAATACAAATACTATATTATGTACAACAAAAAATTCCCAACTGGCGAAGCTAGTCGACTAATTATAATAAAAAGTGATGACACATAAGGTAGTTACAAAAGAAATACATAAGAATTTTTACAAAGTGTGTGGTACATTCAAACTAAGCGGTAATTACCTATATTCGGAATACAAAAGGTGTTTACTTAGGTCTATAACATAGTGGCTTTAAGATTATTGACTATTAACTACGTATATGAAATATATTAAAATGGACTCATGAGCATATGAATGCATACATATGTGTATTTATGTATCCATGAGCATATGTGTTTATGACCTTATCAATGAAAAATCCTTTAAAATATAACTTTTCAAGATTTTTTTTAAAACTGACTAGAGATTTTGTGTTTTTTATATCACTAGGTAATTTGTTATAGTATGTAGCGCCCTCATATAAGATGCCCTTTTTTCCGTAATTTGTTCGAGACGCTCGTAAGTACAAGTTATTTGCTTCTCGTGTCATTCGTTTAGTGTAATCCATGTTTTTTATAAAGTTAATCTGTGAGTGGATATCTTTAGTAATGATTTTCCGAATAAGAATACACGTGTTATATTTATTCATTTGAGCCAGATTCATTGTTTTAGTTTCTTTATATATTTTTTCAGTAGGTGTATAAAAGTCATAATGAAATAATGACTTTATGATTTTATTTTGGGTTATTTGTAATTTTTTTAAGTTTGATTTTCCCCATGCTTCAATAAGATAGTCAAGGTGTGGCTTGATCAAGGAATTATAAATGACATATTTTGTATATCTAGGGAGACATTTTGATATGCCATTTATTGCCCCATTTTTTGGTATTGTTTAAAAAACAAATACCAAATGAAGATAAAGAATGTAACAGTATAAAAATATACAAAGCCCAACGGTAAAAGAGTATTGTATCTACATCGGATTACTTTTAATACTCCCAACGGTCCAAATGTTAAGAAAGTTATTTTTAATTTGTTTTCAACGGTATAATAAGTTATTATTATGTTATTTTATTAAGAAATATTTTATATCATTTCATCTCGCTACAAGTGAAATAATATCGGAGTTCTTTTGAGAATACAGGGAATAATAATTCCGTTCTACGTCATACTTTATTGGTTACAGGTTTAGTTCAAATTCAAAAGATGGCTGAGAGTAATTAGAATAATTCAAACATCTGGTGTTTTTTACGCCTTTCATTTAACGTACCATTTTACTAAGATGTAAACGAATTCATTGAATTCCTTACCGTTAACATAAACAGTAGAATTTAAAACCCGATATAATTTCAACTATTGTAAATAGGAAATTTAAAACGTGTTTACGATCCGATATTTCCTAGATATATATATTTAAAATATCCTCAGTCCGTTTCCGTACAAATTGAAATTGGAGTCGAATAGAATGCCGGAAATGCAACATGTGCGATTGCAAACTTTAGTCCGAGGATTGTGAACTTTAACAGAGCTTTATGTGACGAAAATTTTGTGGAAACGGATGTGGTGGTATCAAGTTATTTAATACGTTATGATTTTGCTGTGGTCGAAAGTGTACAGTGTTATCGCAGGATACGTAGCAGTGTTTATATTTTAAGTCTAATGTAAAAAATATTCTTACACATTGATTGTATAATATCACATATCATTTACAATAAAACTAATGTAACAGATAAAAGTAAGGCAGTCGAAAAGCAAACAAGTGAGATTATTTCACACAATACAAGATAAAGAAAATGTTTGCCTGAACCCAGATGGAACTGATATCTTATTGTTACATTTTGACGCATAAAATACAGTATTTTTATTTCGTATTTGCGAATCAACAAGCAAATAGGAGATGTGATTTACCATCGCATTTTCTAAGCCAGATTAACAATTGTAAGTAAGACGTTCTCTTGAAATCTGTAAAAAGTTTAGACCCGCCAAGTTCAATGTTGGAAAGTTGTTGTTCAAAGCAGAAGAAACAATACAAATAATTCGTGATTCGTATATCGTAATAATGCATTAATTTTAGTACAATTTGTAATACTCACGTAAATATAAAGTTTTAAATTTAAGATGACAATAAATAAATTCAAAAATGTGTATGTGTGTGATTTCTCTACATGAAAAGATTTCGATAAAATTTGGGCTTAGTGTACAGGTGTTAAAACGTTTGATATAATTACCCATTTAAAATTAAAATATGTTTAAAAAAAGATGTACGGCGAAGCCGTGGACAAACTAATAAAAAGTATTTAACTCTTATTCAAGACTCTACATGTTAAAATATGTAGAAAAAGTGCGAAAAGATTGTCGCCGCTATGGGAATCGAACCCACGACTTCGGCATATTTTTTTCTTTTTGCCTACATATTTTAATGTTCAATCTTAACTGCAAAGATTAGCACTATAAACAATTTAAAATTTCTAAAAAAAACAATGGCGACATCTCTCGTTCGAATTATCGTTGTAAAACGATATTCGAAGTTGTTTGTATGCTGGAAAGGATATAACAATAAATGGCGCCAAGCATTGCTTCAAATGCTAAGAAAACAATGTGGAGGAATGCGTTAAGATTTTCGTCGGTGTGGTAATCAGCCGTTTAGCTCAGTGGCTAGAGCCTCAGGCCGCGAATGCCGAAGACGTGGGTTCGATTCCCACAGCGGCGACAATCTTTTCGCATTTTTTCTACATATTTTAATGTTCAATCTTAAGTGCAAAGATTAGCACTATAAACAATTTAAAACTCTACATGTTGTTTTATTTCACCACCTTCTTCGTTGTACCTACTCGATATCCACTGAAGTTATTTACGACATCTGTGTAGTCGTATTTTGGAACCGAGAGCCTTTTGTTGTCAAAGCATCTTACGAGTGTTTTACTGCGAATAGCATTTAGAAGCTCGCGAAAACGTAAGAAATTTTGCAGCCCCATAAATGATGAGAATGTTAAAAGTCATTTGAAAATAGCTTTTGATGTGGGGAAAAAAGCTGACGCTGAAATGAGTTGACGTCAATCAGCTGCCAAAATTTTAACAACTAATCCCTTGCTATGCTATTAAAGGAAAACCTTCAATATAGTCTTGAACATGTTTCACATAAGATTGGTCAGTCAAAGAAAAAATGGGTGAGCTATATCAAGTTTTCAGAAGCAAAGCTGAAAAGGCCTTCAATGAAACATATATCTAAATGAGATAATCGAGAGAGTTAGGTGCTAAACGATGCGTTGAAGACGTGGAAGAGAGTAAGTATCTAGTGTAAGAACTTGTGTTCCACATCAACAAAATTTTAGTTTTCTTTACACGGCTACGTAACGTGTTGAATATCTGGGAGGCTTCGCTATCTACAATCTTATTATAGTGTTGATAAGAAATGGCCTTTCCTCCAGTTTTCTTGCAAACGTTTTCGACAACGTAGTTTTACATTTCGAAGAAAGGCTCATGAGCTCTTGTTTAAAAATTTACTACCAGATTCGCTAGATCGAATTTTGATGATTTTTTTCTGATAAATTTTTTCTAATACAATTACGGTGTATGCATTGTGTATGTATGCTCTTGCACGTATATTATTATTATATTTTATCGTTTTATTCATTTCATTTTATAAGTGTATGACTAGTATAGTAATACATGTTAGTTTTATATAATTTAAACTAAACAACATTTCAATAACAACTTTTTTAATTTTATAAACAATGCGCATACCTCAACTTCACTAGTAGATAATGCTGTTAAGGTCTGCTATAGAATTAAGAATGCACTCTTGGCATTACGAAACGTACAGACTGTCAGCACATGTATAGCTTGAAATGAAAGCTATAGTAATAGCTTTACGCAACAACAATTCATATATCGTGGCGTAGTAAAAATTTATTTTAAATTGTTATAAATCCTTAATATGCCCCAGCCGTATCAGTGACCATTACGAAGAAAGTTTATGTACTTTATTATAATTAGTTATAATTGGGTTTCTTAGAGTTCTTTTGTTTTACGAATCTCTCCCTAGTAAACGAGCCTTCCTTTAATGAGAAAATTATCTCTAAACAAAACATTTAAATCAATTATTCGTTCGCAACAACAAAGAAAACAGTCTCCCAAATATTTTCCCTACAACACACTAATGTCGGAACTTCTGGCATAAAATTATTACCACGGCTAACTTTTTTTTATTTTATCGCGAAGTAGGTCAATGTTACACAGAAGTTTCGCCACGTTGCAAGGCAAAATCTGGAAACATCTACGTTGTTTGTTAGAATGAAAAGCAGCTGCGTATATCATTGCGAAGTTTCAGTATTCGTTTCAACAATGATAATAAAGTATAAAACAAAGTTTTACAGAGAAATAATTTTATTAAATAAATAACAAAACCTAGTTGATTTTTCGGTTTTATAAATGTAAAATAAAGTAGAGGAACAGCCTATGAATTTACCACTGCTGGGCAAAGGCCTCCTCTCTACAAAGAGTATTAGGGCCTAGTCCACCACACTACCGTACTGCAGATGGCGATGTTCCCACAGCGGGATTTCCAGCACAAAAAATAGTTAGTCATGGTACTATCCAATTTGAAAAAAATATACCTACAGGTAAATGGTTACGTTCATATTTTAGTTTACCATATACCGCACAGTTATCAAATAATTAATACATTACGATAATGTGAGGAGATTTTACATGTAGTCGTCCTAAGCAAGTTTTTTTTTATATGAAAAGTTGCCAAACGAGCAGACGGTTCACCTGATGGTAAGTGAATACCGCCGCCATGGATATCCGCTACACCCGAGGGTTACAGATGCGTTGACAACCTTTTGAACATTGGGCTCCGGCTACCTCACTCACCAGACGAACCGCGAAAGTATTTGTCATACTTCCAATTTACGCTGGTCTTCTGTGAGGTCGTGGTACCTATCCGGACGGGCCAGCCCATTCGTGCAACAGCCGAGGCTGCTGCGTGGCCCTACGACCGTAAAAGTTAAGACTATGAAATAACTTTTTATATTACTAGGCAGCGTGGCAGGCATTGTGATGATCACAATAATTGGCTTTTGTAACACCCAGGTTACTGCTGCGTTGCCACCTTACCATAAAATGGGCTCCCGCTACCTCACTCAGTAGACGAAAAGTAGAAGTAACACTTCCACTTCACGCCGCTGCTGTGAGGTCGTGGTACTTACCCAGGTGGACCTGCCCATTCGTGCAACAGCTTTGGCTGTTCCAACAGTCTTGACTGTTGCATGGCCATACCACAGTTAAATACATGACATTAAAATATCATTAACATAATAATTCACACATAATAATAATAATTATAATATAATATAAACATCTGAGGCGACTGGGACTCCGGGACGGATCGCTCCAGGCTCAAATGCAGAAGGCGGTGCTCCTCGATACCGCCCGCATCGTCCGCCGGTTTCTCTCCCTTTCGCCCTAACCCTCGGCCGTTTGGTCTCCCCTGCCGAGGGCTTCCGTCTGGTTGGGTCCTATTTATATATGTATTATATAAAATATTTATATATATATATATATATATATATATATATATATATATGTTTATTTTTATCCATAATATTTATTTCATATATGCAATATATATCTATATCTTTATTTTTATTTTTATTTATAAACCCAACCAGACGAGAAAACAAATGAATATCCCCCATTATAATAATAAAGCCTTGTTTATTCCTTAATAGAAAAATTACATATTGTGATATTTAATACAATTCGAAAATTTAAAATAAATATAAGTGATTAAATTAATTAAATTAAATTAAAACATATAAATTAAATAATAAATTAAATTTAAATTAGCAATAATAAAAACATGAATTAAAATTGATAAAATACAAATAGATTTAAATAATTTAGATTAAAAATAAAATAAATTGCAAAAAACTAATCACTATTATTAAGGACCTCTACAGAGTAAAGGCCTCCTCCATTTTTCTCCACTTATTTCTCTTTTGCTATTTCCATCCAGTCATGTCCCACTGTTTTCAGTATTTTGTCGAGCCACCTCTCCATTGGTCTACCTCTTTTTCTGTTTCCTGATGGCCCTTTCCAAGTGGTTATCTTCTTTGTCCATCTGTCGTTGTCCATCATACGTGCAACATGGCCAGCCCATTTCTATTTTAGTTTTTTACAGTGTTGTAGAGCATCTATAACTTTAGTTGTATTTCTCACATATACATTTGTCCTTTTATGTTTCAATTTTATATTTAGAGTGCTCCGCTCCATGGCTCTTTGGGTGGTTTGTATCTTATTTCTAGTGTGTCTGTTGAATATCCATGTTTGTGATGCATAAGAAAGAGAAGGCAGTACACACGAGTCTAGAACTTTCTTCTTTAGTCTTACAGGAATCTTTGACTTAAGAACTTCTTTAAGACTCCAAAATTTGTTCCAGGCCATTTTCACACGTCTAGTCAGTTCATCTCGGTGTCTAGATCTTTTGAAAGATAATTGCTTGCCTAGATAAATGTACTCTTCAACATAATCCAAAGGACCGTTGTCAACGCTTATGGGTATTTTTTTGTTGTTTGTCATTGTTTTTTTTTTGTTGTGTCCAGTTGCAAGCCAATTTCCTGGCTAACCGCATGTAATTCTTTGACCATAACTTCAAGTTTTGATGCACTTTCTGCAAAGAGTACAATATCATTTGCGAATCTTAGATTACTTAAATAATTTCCGTTTATGTATATCCCTTTGTTTTCCCATTTCAGATTCTTCATAATGTTTTGTAGTACGGTTATAAATATTCTGGGTGACAAAGGGTCACCTTGCCGTACGCCTCTACTAATGTCAAATTCAGGCCCTGTTTTATCTAGTATTACTCTACTTTTGCTGTTTTTGTATACAGCGTGTCGTTACCATCGCGACAATAAATGAACACACGTCTAACGCTACTTGCCAATAATCATAAAAAAATATTAATGTTAAACAAAATCCATAATTAAAAAAAAATGTTTTTCAAACAAACTAATTAAGTAAAAAAGAAACAAAATTTGTAACATCCTATACAACTCGCGCCACAGCGTCGCATTACAAGCCTCTCCTTCTAACAGTATGTTTTGTCTATTTTAAATTCATTCAATCCATTCATATGCTTTGTGACCTTTAGAAATGAACTTTACGTTACGCTTTTATAGGTAAGGGTGTTCTAAAATTCTTTGTTTTGGAAAATTTAATAACTCTGTAAATATCGATGTTTAAAGAATTTAAATGTTTAATACAACTTTAAAAAGTTATCCTTTATATGTGTGTTCATTTATTGTCGCGATGGTAACGACACGCTGTATATCTTGTATGAGTTCTATGGTTGCTGATGGTACTTCGCATTCTTCTAAAGCTCTCCATATACTGTTGTGGGAAATGGAGTCGAAAGCTTTGGCATAGTCTAAAAACGCTAGGTAGAGCGGGCGGTTCATTTCCTCGAACTTCTCTATCACTAGCTCTAGAGAGTGGATGTGATCTACTGTTGAGTAGTTTCTTCTGAAGCCAGCTTGCTCTACCGGATGATTTCTTTCTGTATACATTGCGAGACGCTCCTCCAAGCACGAAGCAAAAAGCTTGTACAGATTTAATTGTAAGCTAATAGGTCTGTCATTGCCAATATCCATGGGGTTTCCCTTTTTATATAAGAGAATAATGTCCGATTTTGCCCACTCGCCTGGAATTGTTTTTTCTTCAAGTATTTTGTTGAATAGATTGTTCAAAAGAGGTACTAGGATGGGCTCACCTGCTATAATTGCTTCGTTTGGTATTCCGTCGGGACCGCTGCTTTTTTCCTTTTTTAGCGTTTTTATTTTTGTAGCGATTTCTTTAAGTGAAAAACTTTGTATGGTGGTGGTAGAATTTTCTTTTTGTGTTATAGTCTCAGGTTGAGACGGTGTTTTGATAGAGTATAGGTTTTTATAAAAATCAGTGGCTACTTTAATTATTCCTGATCTGGAAAATATTTTGGTATTATTAGTAGAGTTAATCTGCAAGTAAGGAATCCATTTTTTTGATGTTCTTAATTCCTTTAAACCTTTTTTCATACTTCCTGACTTGTCTAAATGTCTTTCAATAGTTAATAATCTATGCTCTTGATATTCCTTTTTAATGATTTTATTAATAGTTTTAAATAGATGGCTTCTCTCTTCTTTTTCTTTTTTTGTTAAGTGTTTTTTTGTAGTAACTCGTTTCTTCTATTTATAAGCATTTTTGTACTATCTGAAATAATGGTTCGTCTTTGTCGCTTCTTGTTAATATAAGTTTTTGACTTGAAACTATCCTCAATTGCTTTCTTGATTTTTTTATAATACGTCTCTCCATTGTCATCGTCTTCTAGTTTTATGTTCGAAGAGTGTACTTTTAGTGCTTCTGTATATTGCTGCTGCTCTTCCGTGGTGTTTAGTGTATACGTTCTGTTTTTATAATTTGCTCTAGATTTTTTTATTTTTGGATAGCAGGAGACGAATTCTGACAAGTCTGTGGTCGCTTGGGAAGGGTAAATTGTGTAATACTTCAACATTTGTGATTTTTTCTTTTCAGTTTGACAGAAAGTAATCTATCTGGCTTTTATTATTCTTAGGCGACAGCCATGTCCATAAGTTATTGGTATTTTTGTGGAAGAGGCTGTTGATTACAAATAATTTATTTTCCCAGCAAAACTCAAGTAGAGATTCACCTCTTTTATCTCTTTTTCCAAAGCATGAGCTGCCCAGTATTCTGTCTTCGCCTTTCAACTTACAGCCTACTCTAGCGTTGAAATCGCCCATAATTATAAGGTTACCATTACAATAATTTAGACAGTTTTGTAATTGGTCGTAAATTTTTTTTTATTTCTAAATCGCTAGCGTCGCTGGTGGGGGCGTAAATTTGAATAATAGATAAGCTTTCATATCCTAGGTGCAGATGCAATGTACAGATTCTTTCGGAGACTGCAGTAAAACTGTCTATGTTGTTTTTCAGGTGTTTTTTAATAAGGAAGCCTACGCCATATTGACCTTTTGTTTCTCCGAAGTAGCAGAATATATGTTCATCGTCTTCTTCTATATTGTATCCTAATCGTCTGACCTCCACCAGACCAATTATATCATAATTAATATTAGATGTTGCATGTTTAAGTTCTAGTAGCCTTTCGTGTGATAGTAGAGATCGAACATTATATGTGCATATGATTAATGGGTGGAGTGGAGGGTTGTAGTCGTTGACCCCCGCGGTGACCAGCCGTACTGGGGGACGCTGAGAGGTCGCTAAATGTCATTCACTGGCAGATGTGGAGCTGCCTGTCTTATGACGTAAAGGAGAGTTAGTTATTGTGCTCATATCTTTGTTTTTAATAAGATATTGGTCCATTTTATTTTTCTTGATGGGGTTCTTTGCGGTGTATAATTTTCCACTCGTGATAGCGCCTGTTTCAGGTGACAATGATAAACCTCTCTTTTTTCGGTCATGATGATGATTTTGGTGTTGTATTTTTTCGTTTTCTGGTTCAATTATTAATTTTTTATGTTTTATGTATGCATTTTTCCCCTGGTCTTTTTTTCTTTTTAACTGAGCACTCAATTTCTTTCTCTTTTTAAGGATTTCAGGTGAGTAATCTTATTTAATGTAATAAGAAGTGGATACGTTTAGCTTTTTTTTGTTTCTCAGTATTTAAATTTTTTTCCCATAGTAGTTAAGGTGACAATTATTGGCCTAGTTTTTTCCGACTTTTTTCCCATTCTAGTAACATATTCAATATCTCCTTTTTGACATTCTACCCCCATGATGGACTGAATAATAGTTAGGATTTTATTTTGCAAGCTGAAGTAGCTGTTCTCAGTCTCTTCTACTCCGAAAAATATCAAATTTTTTCTCCTCATAAAACTTTCAAGTCTCTGTATTTTCTTCCCTTGTTCTTCCGTAATTTTTTTCAATTGTTGTTGTTTGGCTTCAAGTATATCAATGTTTTTGTTTATACTATTTGGGATACTTTCTTTCATTTCTTTGAGTTCGTTTGCTTGTTCATCTAGTTTTTTTTGCAATGATTTTAACATTTCTGTGATTTGTTCCATTTTTGAGTAATTATGTTTAGTGGCTTGGTGCCCTCTAGCGGTTACGGTTCGGTACTCTAGCACTTTTCCGTAACAGATGTCGCTATGTTATTATTGGTTCGATTTGACTGTAAGTACTGACATTTGTCAATTATTCCTCTTTACTGTGAACTTTTATTATTCCACAAAAGATGTTGCTATGATGCTATTGGTTGGATTCGGTGATTTGGCGTAAATTAATATAAATTTTTAGGTTAGGTTTTCATTGAAATTACTTATCTTCTGTCTGTCAACACTGTAGTCCACACATTTCTATTCTACTCACTGGTTTTGCTGTGATAATGTCAAGTATTTCAATGTTTTTGCGGTTTACGGGCACAATTTGCTGATAAAGTTTTGTTGTCCAATTCACTGTTTTTAAGCACTTTAACGTAAGAACTGTATTGTATCTATCACTTATATCACTTTTTATTTCTTTTACTATTTGGAATAGATTTATGGCTTATTCACGATGTTCTTTTATTTTTAGTAACACGAATAACACAGAGACGTTGTTGACAATTCTCACATATTATTCCTTAAATGGATATTATTTAAATTGAAGCTTTCAAAATAATTATATTACAGAAGAAATATAATAACAAAATGTATCTTTTAAAACATAGAAACAGTTGATCGTTTTATAAGAACTAAGTAATAATTATTCATTAAGCAAAACCTGAAGTTAACAGGAGTTTAATGTTAATTATAAAGCTGGAAAATTATAAACACATTTTACTCCAAAACCGAAAGAACAACTCGCTGAGTGGAGTTTTAAAGTAACATTAAATTTTAGTTGAAAAGGGTCACGGTCCCGGCAACTCGGAATAGAAATTTTGTTTAGTAGAAATTTGCAGTGCGCGTTCTAATGGAACACATTTTAAATGATATACATTTTTAATTAGTTAATAAGCATTTTACCCGAGGCTATGTATAAATTTATGGGATCTCGAGAAGTGATAAATAGACACTGTAATGGCCCATTTTACGAATCATTCTCTAAGTAACGCTTGCGTTATGTGTATTAGATAACTGATAAACATAATATTTAAACATACTTTTTATTTTGTAAATAAATACATATAATCTTAATATATATAAATTACGTGTCACGATTTTTGTCTACGATGGACACCTAAACTAATTAACCGATTTTAATCAAATTTGTACACCTTGTGCACTATAATCCAACTGGAAGATAGGATAGCTTACATCTCAATTTATAGTCGCAATATTATTTTATTGCAAATTATTTGTTTATTAGATGACAAAGACTTATAGTTATCTGTGAGTTCCATAAGATTTTAACAGATAGCGGTGAAAGGTAAATTTATCGGCTGGATTGAGTAAGTAATCTATTCTATCTACATCTATTGATGGCGCTATGTTAAAAGTCGAAACGTATGGACCCGGTAGATTTGGCGCAGGTGAAGTTGCGCGGGCCAGCTAGTAATAGATATATGCTATATACTAGTACGCACTAGAAAAACTCAATGTTCATTATACAAAACGGTGGTAAGGCCACGCAGCAGCCTCGGTAAAAACCAGCAAAAAGGTTGTCAACGCATCTGCAAACCCTCGGGTGTAGCAGATGTTCATGGGCGGCGGTATTCACTTAACATTAGGTGATACGTCAGCTCGTTTGGCAACTTTTCACATTAAAAAAAAACAATATTTTGCCAGTAGTGGGATCGAACCCAGACCTTTTGGTACAAGAGAGGCCAAGACTCTGTATGACCAAATATTTTTTAAATAAAATCCGCTGTGGGAATTGAACCTACGCCTTCGGAATTCACGCCCTGACGCTTTAGCCACTAAGCTAAACGGTTGATTGCCACAGCGACGAAATTCTCAACGTATTTTATCTACATTGTTTTTTAGCATTTGTATCGATACTTTGTGCATCCATTGCTATCGTTATTATTGTTATCCTTTCCAGCAAACAAACAATTTCGACTTTCGGCGAAAAACTTTTCGTACTTTTTGGTTACATTTTGAATTTTTGGATTATTTGATATGACTTTCTATAAAAACCACAATATGCCTATTGAACACGTTCTAAATATTCAAAATTAATAATTCGTTAACTGTATTACTCAATTATTTTTGTTATTATTAATCTTAATCTGACGTCTCAAAATTAACTCCAAATTTTCACAGAGAGAGATGATTATTAAATGCAGAGGGTTAATATACAACAAAAAACTTTCTTTGCATTTTAATCGAACAGAGAGAAGTAGTGAAAGAGCGTAAAGACACCCTCGCCTGTTCTGCCTTAAGCAAAGATGACTACGCTTTTTCCCGCTGAAGTTTTCCGATACCATCATGACCTAATAACCCCTCTTGAACCAGAAGTACCCTTATAGAGAGCCAAGAAAGGGCATACTTGTTTGCTATGTTGAAGATCAGGCAACCATATGCCTTCGCCTCTTGAAACACTTTTTACAAAATGCATAGGATTTTCTGCCATACGTGTTACGATTAGAAAATCTTATCTTACGATTCCTCATACTCATATATATATTTGATTACAAAGTAAGAACATAAACAAGATAAACAAGAACGAAGAATTTAGAAAATTTTATATTGGTATTTAAGAAATAATTATTTTCTAGGAATTTATTTATAAAAATAAATAAATAATAAATATATATACACAATATATACACAAGTAGTTCAAAGGCGGACTCAATTCCGAAGGCATTATCTCCCAGTCAGCCTTAGGATTGTACAGAGAAGGTAAGGTAATTATTTTTTTTTAATATTAAAAGTTGCCAAGCGAGCAGGCGGTTTACCTGATGTTAAGTGAATACCGCCGCCCATGGACATCTGTTACACCCAAGGTGTGCAGCTGCTTTGACAACCTTTTGCTACCGTCTTTGCAATACGCAAGATCACGTAACTAACAAACAAAGCAACAGCTAAATTAGTTTATTATGCTTATTTTCACAGTATTGTGTCTTATGATGTCTTGCTTTTGGGTTTCGCATCCGGTTTAGTTACGATATGTTTATTGCAAAAGCAAGCGGCAACCTTAGTGGAAAGGGCCTATTATAATGTCGAGGAATACATTGAGGACAAGGATGTGTGGAAATCATTCTGCCTCTGCTCTTGCAAGTCCCTTAGCTCCTGCTAATTTTATATTTAATTACTTTTATGTATAATACAACGTCGCTTGATATGTTTACTCTAAGAAAAGAGATTGTGACATCCAGGAAAAATAGATTGATGCGTTAACCCGTTTCTACAATCTATTTCGTCTAACCAAAACATTAACCTTTACACGTCAATCCCTGCATTCAACGACGTGGCCCTGAGAAATGTTTACGAAACCCGTCTATAAGTCATTTGTAGTGTCATCAATCCTTTAAAATCAAAGCTTTTAAAGTTTTTTTTTTTTTAATAATAATAATAATCTTTATTTGCCATTAAACTGAGTGATTAAGAAGTTGATTTACAAAATTATTGACCTCCAAGTTCAGCCATAATATATGGCATGCAAATATGCGTTACTTTGTATTTAATAACCAGTGTTATATTTGATATAAAAAAATACAATTTATATGGATGAAATTGATACAAGATTTTATAATATGTACTTTAACATGTCAATACTGATTTTATTTATGATCTAGCACATGAGGCACTTTTTAAACTTATTAGACGGTTGATCTTTTATGGTCTGAGGTAGTTTGTTAAAGATTGTTTTGCCCATCCAGTAGCAATTCTTTGAAACCCTTTAGTTTTCGGTATTATATCAATAAAAATTTTATTTGGGCATCTTTTTGCTCTAGGAGCCCTGTAATTTTTGTCATAAATACTCTCCAGGTGTTGTTTAATAAATTTAGCCATTTCCATAATAAATAAACATGGGAGGGGGAGAATTCCTAGTGATTGAAATAGGTCTTTACATGATGTCTGTGGCGGAACGCAGCAAATAGCTCGAATGCATTTTTTTTGTACTATAAACACTTTATTAACCTCAGTACTATTACCCCAAAGCACTAAGCCATATCGGAGTACTGATTCCACATATGAAAAGTATGCTGTAATTGCAGTTTGCCTTGTTGCTACTTTGTTTAGTTTATATAGCGCATTTAAATTTATTGATTTTGTTACACACTATCCTTACTTGTTCTCTCCATTTCAATGCTTCGTTAATTATGATACCCAAAAATGTCACATGGTTAGCCCTACATAAAGTTTGTCCGTCATAATGTCAAATAAAATTTTGTTAAAATTGATATATTGTGTCTTATTTAAATTAATTATTAAATTATTATCACCTAACCATTGACTTACCGATTTAATGGTAGAATTAATGTCACTTACATGTCTAGATAATGTCAGGTATTTATGTGTTGAAACTATTATCGATATGTCATCTGCAAATAATATACTTCTGTACTTCGTTATTCCTGGTAAGTCATTGACGTAAAGTAGAAATAACAGTGGGCCAAGGACGCTGCCCTGGGGAACACCAAATCTATTTATTTTAAATTTAGATTTATGTTTTTGTACCATATTTGTTTCATTGAGGTTAAGCACTTCAACACATTGTTTCCTGTTTTTTAGGTATGATTCCAGCCAACTGTGTGCTGGGCCTCTTTTACCATTATGATTCAATTTTGACAGAAGTAGCTTATGCGAAACGAAATCGAATGCCTTTGACATGTCAAAAAATACACCGGTCGTAAACAGTTTCTGGTTTATTTTAAGTGAAATCTCCTTTATAAGATTAAAATTGGCAGTCGTTGTTGACTTAGCCTTTTGGAAACCATATTGATTTTTGTCTATTACATTATATGTATTGAGAAAGTCTGTTAATTTTGCATGCCTGACCTTTTCAAATATTTTTGAAAAAACAGGAATGAGAGTCACTGGACGATAGTTGTCAATCGATGTCTTCTCACCTTTCTTATACAAAGGCTTTACGACCGAGATTTTTAATTTTTCCGGAAAAGTACCTGTCTCCATCGATAAATTAACTAGAAAAGCTAGTACCTTGCTTATTTGATTTTTGCATGCTGATTGCATTGATGTTTGTAGGTTACAGCATCAAAAAGCTAATTTTATTTTTAAGGATTATGTAAACACTAAATTATTCTGTAATCAAAATACAAATAGAATATGCCGTCCTGACTGGAATTAGCCAAGGAGGTTGTTACATCTTACTTTTGATAGATAACCATCATCAATAACGTCATGCTCACCAGGCAAATGTTAATCAGGGTGTACCCCAAGGCAAGCTTACGTGACCAAAAATTTCATTAACAATTTGTTTACATATTTCGTGAAACGTGTAGTCCGAGTATGACGCAGTACGTACATTTTTGAACAGACCTGTAAAATGCATGCGAACAAAATGAAACAAAATGCATTGCATTTCCTATAGATAATGAAAAAGAATAATGCAACGTTGATCGTTAAGTTAAAATATATTCATGGAATTCTCTGTTAAGCAAAGAAATGTAAAAGGATTTACAAAAGCGCAGCGCATTACACTGAATTATTGATTATCACATACATTTTATACTTGTTCCACGAAAATCTGAATCGAGTTTTATTTTGTATTGCGAACTGGAACATTCCTACATACTGCTTGTTTATTCTTTTAAATCGACTAAGTTATGTACGCTTGTACCTGTTTTCAAAGATATCAATTAATTTTAATAATTATGTAATATGCCAATATTACGCCTTAATATTATTAAATGCTTATAAAACACACGAAACGAGTTTTTTATATATCTTAAATAGAATTATGAATCCTTAGCGCAATATAATTACATCTGGTGTAAGTTCGTTTACCACATTCTTTACAGTAAATTAAACGGAACTCTTTGTATATGACGTTTTTTGCGACGGGTTTTATTATTCCTTTTTTAAGATATAAATGAATAACTAAAGAAAATTAAATTAAAAATATACTTAACTATATATAGTTTTATAGGTACGCAATAATATTATTTTTATAAGTTACGATTATTATGAGAATGTATTTAAAAGAAAAACTAGTAATTTCTTTAGTCGTTTTAGTTAAGCCTTTTCAATTTTGAGTCATACATTTTCACTAATTCAGAAATCAACAAGCAACTTCTGTTTGTTTTATAAAATATTTCAATATATTGTTATATGTAGATAGCATCCATATGTTTTAGGTATGTATATCATTTGTCATTTACACATCTCATCACTTACCAGTGTATTCACAATCCAGTTAGAATTACATTGTAGAATTTCTTGAGCAATAAATAATTAAGGTATTTTATAATGTGTATCCAGAAAAGCACTTATGATCAAATTATCTTCAGAACGACCCCGTAATTAATGTTGCCTTGATATTAGTGCTGGTCACGTATGCTCGTCCATTTGTATGGGACAGGAGGGCTTTGAATTCGCAGCACAGACGCTCTCGCTTATTGGATAGATAGAAAAAAGAATGAAATGGTATATTAAGAAATATGAGTTCAATTTTATTGTATGCCTTCAACAGTATATACGATATTTATTTCATTATGCACGGCTTAGTTGCTGACGGGAAGACTCGCGATGTGTTTAAGAAATTTATACTTGCTATAAAGATATCACTGCCCCATTAAAGTTTGACTTATAACGACACGCTGGCCAACATCATAAACAATAAAGGCTGGGCCTTGGCCTGGTCCAGTATGTCTTGCCTGTCAGATTTATTCACGGCTTTTTCTATCCAACTTCCAACATCAATTCGAGGTGTTGTACAACGCCACCTATCTCAGATAGAGTTTGGACAAGCCTAGATTTCTGGGGCCATCAACTTTGATGATTTATATGATATTGATATATTCACATCTCATGTCAGTATTTACAGAACTGCTATTGTAAAAAAAATATATGAGATTAACACCATCGTTTGATATAAAAGTAAGAAAGAGGTAAAATGATTGCCCAATTTATTAAATATGAAACACAATGTACCTATTCATAGGTTGTTATTGACGTTTGTTGCTCAATCTTGGAAAAGTAATCTGTGGTAAATAGTGTTGGTGTCACAATTATTGAATTCGTATTGTTATATTTACTTTAAGTTATTTTTCTTCATTGTGACACTATTTATTTATACCAAATAAATTTAAAAAAAAATGTCCACTTTGTTCAGCTCATGGTTAAAGCGCGTCCTCCATAGGTAGATGTTTTCTTGCACAGCACCAAATATTCACCTAAGAATCTTTATCTCGAACACATGTAAACGGTTCTTTTTTGCTGAGTACCCAAGTCTTTTAGCCATAGGTGAGTTAGGGACGCTTACCAACGAAGACGTATAAAAGAATTTAGGCTTTTATTTAACTAGAAGTATAGTATTACATGATATACCATGATATTAGCTATCAATGTAGCCACATGTGATATTGAGGATAGGTGCTTAATCCAAACAGCAATCGTGAAGCCATTGGGTAAATGCTGGTATAATAAAAACGCCAATAGAGCAAACACTGCCTACATCCTTCAACTTTCAGATTCAATGCTATAAGCCTTGAATAATTCGTTTATTACTCACGGCTGTACAGGGATTTGAGATTGAATAGAATAGAATAACATAAGACACCAACCCATTTGCTCTTACGGAATGAACTTTCATCTGAGTTAACTCGTCTTAATTCAATTTGCACGAGTAATTTCTCCCAGTGCGAGCGGGAACCCGCCGACGGTACGTGGGATACATAAAGTTCGCGTCTTATCCCCATGGGGCTAAGCAGAAATAATATGGCGCAGCTCGATTCTCACACTGTCTTTCCCCCCATCCATGTCTCCGTACATATGTTAGCTTCTTTTCTTCCTTACACGGATCCTAGACCTGAATAAAGTACAAACAAATACCGCATTTGGAATTTACGATAAACTTCGAAAATTGTCAATTCATTGTATCTTACATTAACTAATGATCAAGCAATAATATACCAATTACGTACTTGCTTAATTACTTGTGCTGTTAATTTGAAAAACTGTGATAGTGCTAATTATTAAGTTTTAACATAACAAAAATTAATCATATGTAAATAATTTCGTTTATAGATGTAGCAGTATGATTACTTAAATGCAGTATCTGCTGTCAGTTAAATGACAAAGCCTAGACTAGATAGGATGTTACTGTGACATTATACAGTAAAAGTTGTGAATTATGGTTCTGAAAACGCTGAGCAAGAGAAGAGAAAATATTCGGAAACTTTAACACGTCGCTATATTAGAATGTGTTTGACGACCCGAATGGCGTAGTGGGTAATGTGCCTACCTCCGGCGCCAGAAGGTGTTGGTTCAATTCCCACTACTGAAAAAATATTATGTGGTAAACATAGCGTTTTTATAGTGGCTGAGTGTTTATATATGTATAATATGTATTTATTTAGAAAATAAAAGTATGTATATCAATTATGTAGTACCCATAGTACAAGCGTTGCTTAGTTTCGGACTAGAATGGTGTGTAAATGTTAAATATATAATGTTGTGGGAATCGAACCCACGTCTTCGGCATTCGCGGCCTGACGCTCTAGCCACTGAGCTAAACGGCTGATTGCGACACCGACGAAAATCTTAACGCATTCTTCTACATTGTTTTCTTAGCATTTGAAGCAATGCTTGGAGCCATCTATTGTTATATCCTTTCCAGCATACAAACAATTTCGAATATCGTTTTACAACGATAATTCGAACGAGAGATGTTGCCATTGCTTTTTTAGAAATTTTAATTGTTTATAGTGCTAATCTTTGCACTTAAGATTGAACATTAAAATATGTAGAAAAAGTGCGAAAAGATTGTCGCCGTTGTGGGAATCGAACCCACGTCTTCGGCATTCGCGGCCTGACGCTCTAGCCAACGAGCTAAACGGCTGATTGCCACACCGACGAAAATCTTAACGCATTCTTCTACATTGTTTTCTTAGCATTTGAAGCAATGCTTGGCGCCATCTATTGTTATATCCCTTCCAGCATACAAACAATTTCGAATATCGTTTTACAACGATAATTCGAACGAGAGATGTTGCCATTGCTTTTTTAGAAATTTAAATTGTTTATAGTGCTAATTAATACTTGCACTTAAGATTGAACATTAAAATATGTAGAAAAAAAAATAAAGTGTGTAAACGTGTTCTAAAATATTTGTTTATTTAATATGCGTTGCGTAAATAAGCGGGTTTTATTCCCATCGTCGTCGCCACCTTTCAGCTAATATTCTTTTATGAAATATGCGTATTGGATATTTCATTACATTTAGGAATTTGAAGTAAAGCGAAGGAAGAGTCGTTTATATGAAAATGACATTGAGTATTATCGATGACATTCTACCTACGGGAAAGATCAATTTCAAATTCAGAGAAGCTTAAGCTATTTCTTTTGTCTTATTTGTCTTCTTAATTAAAAAAGTCCTATTTTCATAATGTCACTACATTATGAAAATAGGACTTTTTTAAATAATGTTGTGTTTAATTATTCCCTTCTATTAAACACAACATTATTTAAAAAGAAAATCTATTGTTAACGAATTAAATGACGATAAAGTAGATTTGCCGTAACATTTATATCGTTAAGTTTTTTTATGCAAAAAAAAATGCAAGTTAGCAGACATTTTTTTTCCGACGGACTTGAAATGCCCGGCGCACGGAGCGCCTAGCCTGAATGAACCTCGGTAATAATAATCAAAATATCTTTATTCACATAAACGCTTCGGCATTCTTATGAAACGTCGAAATTTTACAAGGAAATTAATACGTTCGTTAGTTACCACCGGTTCGGAAAGCAGTTTCTGTTGAGAAGAGACCGGCAAGAAACTCAACAGTTGCTCTTTTTTAAAAGGTCAGTTTACAATATAATGGTACAGGTATATAATAGTCTTGTTTTAGACTACATTAGTATCAACAGTATTATCCCCACACATTGGCGTCGTCAACATATTCCGCAATTGACTTTTTATTTTTCGTTTAAATTCATTAAGTGGCAGACTTAATATCGACTGTGGGATTTTATTATACATGCGCACACTTTGCCTCATGAACCACCTGTTTACTTTTTGTAGACGAAACAATGGCGTAGTGTGTCCTTATTTCTGGTATTTAGTTTATGTCTGTCACTATTCTTTAGATAATTATTAACATTACGTTTAACATACAAAATATTACAATAGATATATTGAGACGCAACAGTGAGTATAATTAGTGTAGGTGGAATGTATTGAACTGTTTTACCCAATGATATTATATACAAATATATGACACAAGCGCACCGAAATTGAGGCACTCGAATTACACAAATTAGTGCAATTAGATTACAATTCTATAGACTGCTATCTATCTCTATTTCCAAACCTATTATACGTTCTATATTATCTGCCACATTCACTTACATGCCAATATGTCAACATATAGGTATTATTAAATATTAAAGCATGAAAAAAATAAATATTGATTAGACATAAAAATTTAAAGAATATCTATCTTTAGATTAAAGCATATCTTGTTCCTTCTATATAATAATCAACGAATTGAATAATCAACGAATGATTTTGACGTCCTTGCGATTCAATAATTTTCTGTGGAACCTGATATTTGACTTGAAATTTTACTAATGACCGCGAACCCTCTCAATTAATTGGTTTTCCGTCCAACTTCTAATTGCGTCGTCGGCTGTAACACGTGTTTGTGGTGAAGTTTAAATATGACAAAGAAAAACCGACCAAAGATGTTGTTAACTCAATACATCGTTCTCAAATTCAGATTCTGACTCTCCGAAAACAAAAACCTCAGTTTCGTTATCTCCGGATAAATTTTAATATCTATGTACAAATTTGAATATTTTGATTCACATTAAGCTGCAGGCTGTAGAAAAGTCACATCTTGATTTTAGAACTGTTTAAAGACATGCCAAAGACTTGCTTGGCAGCTGAACGATCAAAACCATTCATGTACTATGTTAATTTCTGACCGAAGTCGCATGACGCTTGCTACGGTATTGAGACGAAACAAATTCTTCGTTCAGATGTCGCTAAGACGAGTAATTTCCTTTTTAGCCTTATTGCGGGTGAAATTTTTGCGCCAAATGAAAGACGATTTCTCACCGATCGATTTTAAATTAAACTAGAACGGCTGTCAGCCTTGGGAATTCTTCTGCCCTTTGTTCACTTACAAATGCTCGCACTATATATACTATTGTTAAAAATAACATAGCTAATATGTGTATAACCCGGAGTTAAGAATATTGTGTAGGATTGGCTAAATTCACAATCCTACGTTCAATTTGAGGATATCTTGAATGTTACGTAACACCTATGTAGTAAGGAACTTTCTTTGTAGTAAGCAAAGAAAGTCCTTTCCTTAATTATACATTGTTTCATTATCAATGGTTACTGTGTATTTAAGTTTTCTGTAATATGTATTAAAACTCAATGTCTGCTTGATGAAAAATTTATATGTTAAAATCTCGAAAAAGCAATATTTCCCTCCTCGATACAGGCTTGCCAAGCGAGGAGACAACAGATATTACATTTATACATTAAAAAGTATCAGCAAATTTTACTTAAGAAAACTATTTTGTTTTGTAGGTATGTACTAAGCAGTCTAGAATGTACTACAATGTGCGATGTCCTTACAACACTGTTAAATTGCCATTTAATATCTTGATTTATTCCGCTGTTGGTAATACGTGATTATAATATGTATAGGGTACATAATACGTAGGGCGGCATAACAGCTTCTACTGTTGTACGAATGGGCAGGCGCGTCCGGGGAATCACTACCTCGCAGAAGACCGGCGAGAAGTGGAAGCATTAAACATTCGCGTTGCGTCTGGCGAGTGAGGTAACCAGGGGCCACTATTTTAAAGGTGTCAACGCATCTGCAAGCCACTAGATATTGTAGATATCCAAGGGCAGCGGCATTCACTTAACATCAGGTAAACCGCCCGCTCGTTTGACAACATTTAACATAAAAAAAGGAAATTGGGACATCCCCTACAAGGCCCCATTGGCAGTTGGCAGCTGACATTGACTTTTGCTAAGCTTCAGCGCAAGTAGAGCTCGTGGAACAGACGACAGACAGAGTTCGGCGAATTGTAATTTTCATTTACAATCGTTTTCTTTGTAGGGATAGTATTAATTACCATGTGCTTGGCTCACCAAGCAAATCTAATATATAAAATTCTCGTTTCACGGTGTTTGTAATTGAACTCCTCCGAAACGGCTCGACCGATTTTCGTGAAATTTTGTGTGCATATCGGCCAGGGTGAAAAATCGGACAACATCTATTTTTAATCCCCCTAAATGTTAAGGGTGGTCCACCCCAAACATTTTTTTCTACCCTACAAATAATTTATATGGCAAAGCAAGGATTGCCGGGTCAGCTAGTATTAGATAAAAATGTCGATCTATATTAATGATTTCTATTTGTGTATTGGACCAGTTTACTAAAGTTTTAACACCCACATTAAATGCCACCACTCGAAGACTAATCCAAACACTGAATGCGTGGATAGAACTAAAATTAATCATTCAAACTATCTCGAAAAGTAGCTCAAAGGATCATTAAAATATGCAACAATAAATTTCGGCAATTTACGATTTAATTTAAAACTATAAAATCGGTAAAGCACTTTAATTAAGAACTGCATAGTGATTTGCGGCCAGCAAGTAAATAAATTATTTAGAAAAACACTCTGCATCGGTACTAAGGTGAAAGCCTTTTACGTTTATGGAAGTAGACTCCCTACTAAGTGTCTGGGAGCTTTTCCGAATATTGCCTAAGTAACAAATGTTGGAGATTTGCCAAAATTCACGCTCGAAAAGACTTCTGAAAAATGGTTTTACTTACTGTACTATAAAATGGTAAATCTCATAGAGGGTTACATGATCTTCTATCAATGAAAGGTTACGGTTATATAATATGTACATTCGAGCAATTTTATTAGGAAATCTTTATTTGCCCAAAGCTATCAAAACGATTCAGGTTTAAATAGAAGAAAGCATCAAAGCGAAGAAAATATCAAACGCAACTGTTCTGTGAGTAGCAAAACGGGTAATCTCTTAAGAAGATTTACATTGAATCAGTTCTAACTTCAAAATCAAGACAATACTGTGGCAGCTGGTATTGCAATTGACTTTAATATAAAAATCTGAATGCTGACCTAACCTTGATGCTGACACATCAATGTTAAGTATTCTTTCAAATAAAATTCGGTGGCCATAGGAACTCAGGAATTAAGCGGCACAACCGCATCAAGTTTGATTCGTTTTAATGATTGGACCGTTTTTGATGGATGGTGAGTGGTGTTTGTTTGGTCGATGCGAATATCCGACCCCATCTTTGGGAAATATAGTTCTCCCCGTTTGTTAAGAATGTGGATTCTTTCTTTGATTAGATGGAATATATAAAGTTATGAAAATATAAAATGTATTATTTTAATAACTTCAAAAGTTAAAAATAACTATTTGAAAAAAAAAAAACTTTTATTGTGTTTTTGTTAATAGAAAAAACTAAAAGTTTTAAATAATATTTTATATTGTGATGGCAAAAGAAAAATAATGAAGGTGTAATTATGCTTAATGTTCTTTAATGTTACAGGGCAGCCAAAACTTTATTTTTAGTGCTAGCCAGTGCACCCAAGTTAAAATGTGATTTTTGTAGATAAACGGACAAAAGCTTTCGGCACTGCGGGATTAGAAACTGCGTCTTTCAGGTAATCTTTGTACCAACTAAACTATTTAGCCAATGACCTCACGACGCGAAAACATATCCTCGTTTTTATTTCATTTTTAGCGTTAAGTGTTGTTTGTAAGGGTTTTTCATGCTACACGAAATGGCGCGATGCATGTGCATACATTGATGAAGCCCAAAATAATAAAAATAATTATGATCCATATTTCTTTTATGTGAGAAGGTGGAAAATGTGTTGGCGGTTGACCTTAAGTGGTAACCGCCACGCAGTGACATTTGCAGCGCCCGTAGTGTTGCCGCCTGTGAATAAAGTGGGCCCACGAGACGAAGCGCAGAACTATAACTCGAGAAGGTCGTGGTACTTCCCCGACTGGACCTGCCCATTCGTAAAACAGCGAAGGCTGTTACGAGGCCCTACCACAGTAAATCAACTGTAAGCTAAAACATTACAATCGTAGATCATGCAGAACACTCAGTATGTCACCTATGTTTGGGTCTGAGTACCTATATTGCCTTACTCTACTCCAAATTTTTATTTGAACTGTTTCACACCCTCGTTTTAAATGATGGATTCAGTAATAGGTAACTCAAATAGACGTCCATTACTTTTTTGAAAGTACAATTGGCATTAAGTAGTCTCTGCATTTTGGTTTAATTTATCAAGCTCAACTCATTTGTTTATATCTTCTTATTTATAACCTTAACAATTTTAGAGGCAAGTTTTTTTATACTAAACTTTTTATATTAAAAAACGTTAATTATTTAGAAATATTTGTTGATTTTTAATTAATTTCTCTGACAGTAACGTTAGGTTTTCTTGTAGTTTAAAACATGTCATTTGTTACAGCGTATGAGAAATTTAATGATCTTAAATTTTAATGACCATTGGTAATCCCGTTAAAATACAAAATAATATTTAATATATCACAAGCAAACAGCTACTCACCACAGAGCGCACCATCAGTTCGATGGTAAACCACACGTTGCATATCAGCTCGATGTAGAAGAAGGCAACATGCGGTTGCCCGTTATCGAGCCACGCGGGCCTGGTCTCTTGCAGAACTGTGCCGTTCGCGAATTCTTCCTCCTCGTAAAGCCTGGGCTCCGAGACCCTGAGGTCTGGATGAGTCTTCAGGCAGAAGCAGAGGACCGATATGCATATGAAGAACACCGATATTGCCGATATTACCTGAGGAAGAGAAGAAAGGGGATAAATTGCATGATTTAACATTTCATAACGTCTACACCCCAAGATAACAGACGACGATAACAGAAGACCCGGCGTTAAGTAGAATTGTTATTACTTCTGCGTTTTTTGTCTCGTGAGTAAGGTTTTATTTTATTACGAGCATGCCAGCTCGCTTTCAACCTTCTCATATAAAAAAACTCTACTAGCTTAAAACGGTGGTGAAATGCAACAGTTGCTTTCCGATCAACTAAGGAGTGAAATAATTTGCCCGCTTAAGTATTTCCACCTCATTATATTGTCGCTTCAAAGCCTTCAAGTACAATTGCGTTTGCAAGTAATACCCATACCGCATATCAAATACAATGGTTGTCATACACAAGCGTCAACCAAGCCAGTTCGTGAAAGGAAAACACATGCCATTTATTATAATGTCTTCTGCCACGGGCAAGCGCAACTCGTTTAGGTTCGACCCTCGATTCTCACAACCAGCGTGAGCTCAATCAACAATTCACTTTTTATTAATTTAATTTCGTATTGTTTTGCAACTTTAATATTACGATCGTAGGGCTTATCAGTCAACACCACTATTCAGGTAACGTCACCACTCAGTTAACACCACTACTCAGTTAAAACCAATACTCAGTTAACACCAATACTCAGTTAACACCAGGACTCGGGTGATAAAAAATAAGTTTATTTAAGTGGACAGAAACATTTCTGTATTTTGATGTGTGTTATGTTTAGAAAGAAAAGCCAAATGATTTACGTACTGGCGTATCCTAGACCATGCGTGGCTTTGAATCTCGGACATATTCGATGGCGACTAAATAAATCGCAGAAATTAAAATACATCTAGTAGTGAGCCAAATTAACTGCAGCTCCATGTTTCAAAATATATTATTTCACGTCAAAGACGGAATGATAAAATCTGAACACTTCCAAATAGATTCATTTAACTAATTAATATACATGAAAAACGATTAGTACAAAATCAATTTTTAATAAAGAATTTAAATAACAAGCCATGCTCATAGTGGTGTTAGTGTGACTGATATGTGAATATTTACAAAATGTGTACCAGTGTTTGGCCATCCTTTTTTTAAATTAGTTACAAAGTATTGCATACAACTTACTTTTTTCATAGACATATGTTTTAATATTATTTTAATATTCTGTTATATAATTATTTCAATTTTATTTTATGATTATGATAGTTAAGAAATTTGAGAATGTATACTGACAACCTTTAAGCGAACATATCATATTTGCACACCCTACAAAATGGGTAGAATATAGCGATAAAAATTACTGTACTGTACACCTCGTGCCTAACCTATATTTCGCAAATAAATATATTATTATATTATTATTGTAATGGGGGTATTTATTTGTTTTCTCGTCTGGTTGGGTTTGGGGATAAATAATAAACACATAAATATATATTGCATCTATAAAATAAATATTATGAATAAAAATAAATATACAGGTACAAATGTTATATATAATACATAAATAAATAGGACCCAACCAATATTATTATTATGTTGGGGGGATATTCATTATATCGTCTGGTTGGGTTTATAAATAAAAATAAAAATAAAGATATAGATATATATTGCATATATAAAATAAATATTATGGACAAACATAAACATTATATATATATATATATATATATATATATATATATATATTATATATATATATATATATAAATATAAATCTTTTATATAATACATAAATAAATAGGACCCAACCAGACGGAAACCCTCGGCAGGGGAGACCAAACGGCCGAGGGTTAGGGCGAAAGGGAGAGAAACCGGCGGACGATGCGGGCGGTATCGAGGAGCACCGCCTTCTGCATTTGAGCCTGGAGCGATCCGTCCCGGAGTCCCAGTCGCCTCAGATGTTTAGAGAGGCTGACTGGATAATTTCGGTCGGAACACCACCCCACATGTCGGTCACCTCGTGAGCCAGGTCCAGATACTTCGTCTTCTTATCTGTTTCGGCTTTCACGAGGTTCTCGTCATATGGAATGGTAATGTTGACCAAAAATACCCGCGACTGTGCCCGGTCCATCAACACGATATCAGGTTTGTTCGCGACAATCGTCCTGTCCGTGATGATGGACCGGGTCCCAATAGGGCCTGGCGCGGTCATTTTCGAGCATGGCCTCCGGAGAGTACTTATAATACGGCAGTTTCCGTTCCACGAGGCCGTATTTCAGAGCGAGCTCCTGGTGTAGGATTCTGGCTACTAGGTTGTGTCTATGCAGATACTCAAAGTTAGAAAGCATGGAACAACCGGAGATAACATGCCGAAGCGACTCCCCGGGATGGCGACAAGCTCGACAGATGTCGACGGTGCCATCCCTTAGGATGTATCTCCGATAGTTGTTCGTCTTAATAACCTGATCCTGTATCGCACAGACAAAACCTTCGGTTTCCCCAAAGAGGTCACCGAAACGTAGCCAGTTCAGGGAGGCAACAGTATCTACGAAAGGCTCGTGTAGAGCCTTGTAGAACCTCCCGTGGAGCTCTTTCTCCTTCCATACGGCCTCTCGGTCGGTCGAAAACGCTCAGTACTCCCGGGTCCTGCCATTGCTCGTTGGCTAAGGATAGAGGGGTAAGTCCTTTATCACAACTAATGACGTCCGTGTAGATTGACTCATCCTATCTCGCCAGGAAGTAGTTGCGGAGGCTGCACACCTCGCGATTGTGCATGGTAAGGGCGCTCAAAAAGCCCCTCCCGCCATGCTTCCGCGGCAGGTACAGCCTCATCACTGACACATCATCTCGGATGATGCATTCTGTGGGACGTCATAGTTGTGCGGACTTTTCGGTCCAGGGCATTGAGCTCAGTTTGAGTCCACCTGAGTATGCCAAAGGTATACATGAGGACTGGCATGACCCAGCCGTTAAAAGCACGTGCCTTGTTCCCGCCTGACAAATGGCTGTTAAATACCTTTGTCAGGCGTGCAAAAAACACGTCACGAACTGACTGTTTCATGCCAGCCTCATCGATACACATGTTTTGTGGCATACCCAGGTATCGGTATGTTTCAGCCTCAGAGAGGGTCCTTATGTTAACGGGCATAGATAAATCTATGCCCTCCGTGTTAGCGACCTTACCCCTTTCGACATGGAGCACCGAACACTTATCCGTCCCAAGCTCCATTTTGATAGAATTGCTGAAATCACAAGTGACTTTAAGCAATTCCATCAAATGGGAGCGATTGGAGGCGAATAATTTGAGGTCATCCATGTAGAAAAGGTGGGTCACTTTTGTCCCTCCTCTCCGAAGCTGAAATCCTCCCCCCGAGCCCTCCAGTAACACGCTGAGAGGATTCAGGGACAGGCAAAACCATATTGGACTCAAACAATCGCCCTGGAAAATACCCCGTCGTATCCTTATCCGGTATTCCGCAGCCGTCATCCACTCGCCCAGATGACAAAGGATCGTAATCCATTGCCCCATACAGTGCCCGAGGAAGTCTCTTACTGTACAGTCTACTTTGTACAGTTCGAGGACCCTCTTTAGCCATGTATGGGGCACCGAGTCGAATGCCTTTTTGTAGTCTATCCAGGCGGCGGAGAAGTTCCGACGGTTGCGCTTAACCATTTTGCCAATGACCGCGTCGATGAGAAGCGGTTCCTTGGTTCCACGACCGCCGCCCCGACATCCATTATTATTATTATAGGGGGATATTCATTTGTTTTCTCGTCTGGTTGGGTTTATAAACAAACATTAACTTATCGTGGTGTAAAAAAAAAGTATGAACACTAGTATGGCAAGTTTTTTTAAAAATTGACGCAACTAACCAACATTCCAAAATGGTATAATACTCTAGGAAAACAAGTTATAAAAAAATATGGGCCTATTATTTCCAAACAGGGCCCAAATGACGGTCGGGTGTAATAAAAGTGTTAGTTCTTGAAAAATGTTTAATATTTCAAAATAAATGGTACAAACAGTTTCACGTGTAATTTATTAAGTTATTAACATTATAGCAAATGTTCGAACTGTTTGCCACCAGCATTAATACATGCACGACATCGCCTTAAAAATGATCGTTTTATTTCTCTTGCATATCTTTTGCTATTAATGTAATCAGCAGCCTGAGTGATATTTCGACGAAGCTCGTCCAATGTCACAATGGGTTTTGAGTAGACCCTGTTTTTAAGACAACCCCAATAGAAAAAGTCCAGGGGGTTCAAATCGGGTGAACGGGGTGGCCATAAGATAGGACCAAGTCGCCCGATTCAACGCCCTGGATACTCTTGATTTAAATATTCTCGCACAGGACGGGCATAATGTACTGGGCAACCATCATTTTGGAACCACATGTTTTTAAGGTCACTTAAGGGCACGTCGTTTAACAATTCTTGCAAGTCATTTTGTAAAAAGTTTAAATAACTATTGCCATTTAAGTTTCCTTGTAACTCAAAGGGCCCAATTACTTTTCCATTTAATATGCCGGTCCATAGGTTAACCTTGAATTGATATTGGGATTTGTCTTGTCTCATCAAGTGTGGATTTTCATTACTCCAACTATGTAGGTTGTGAAGATTTAAATACCCATCTTTCTTGCACGTTGTTTCATCCGACCATAGAATTTTATCTAGGAAGTGGGGATCTTCACTGTACCTTTGCAGCATTACACGGCAAAATGTGACCCGTAGCGGATAGTCCCGCGGTAATAACGTCTGCACACGCCTGTAGTGATATGGGTGAAGCTTGTGACGTTTTAATATTCGATGAGCAGAACTTTTCGGGATTCCTGTAGCTTCTTCTATGGCACGTATCGAAGTAGTCGAGGCATTTTCTATCTCATTGAGAACTTCTTCATCACGATCCAATCTAGGTCTTCCAGCGCTTCTCCTATTGGATGGCATAGGACCCTCCGAAAATGCTTGATGCACAATAATAAACACTCGATACTCAGGATATTTTTGAGCATTTGGGTATCTTTCTCGATACAGTCTGCTAGCAGCGTTAGCATTATATCGGCATTCTCCATAGAATTAATGCATATTAGCGTATTCCTGTGGTGTGTACGGTTGCGGCATGTTAAACGCCAAACAGTCCAAAATGCGCCAGAACTCTAAATCACAAAACACACAATCGTAGTCCAAGATAATGCAAGGTCAGTTCAGTTTGCAGATCACTTCCAGTCCAAATAATGCCAGGTCAGTTAAGTTTGCAGGTCGATTCCAGTCCAAAAAGCCAAGCCAAAAGTCGATAGTATGTACGAGGGCCACGTAAGTTGAATTGGGAACGGTGCGCAGTAAACAAAGGAGCAAAGCGTACTGAACCGACTTGCTGAGAATAATAACAGCTTCTCTACCTGCCCTGTGTTGTCTCTTTTTAACGTAAATATCTCTATCTATCTATCTCTCTCTAACATCTAAGGTATTAATGCCCCATTCGAATTCCTAAAAATTGTAACAGGAACCCATTTTGGGCATGTAGTAAAAGTGATTACTGACAGTTACAATTTAAGGAATTTGGCCCCTGTTTAGAAATAATAGGCCCATATTTTTTCATAACTTGTTTTCCTAGAGTATTATACCATTTTGGAATGTTGGTTAGTTGCGTCAATTTTTTAAAAAAAATTTGTCATACTAGTGTTCATACTTTTTTTTACACCACGATAAGTTAAATTTGGTTAAAAGTAAAAGTCTTCAAAAAATTTAGGGAATAAAATAAGTTTCATTAATTTTCGTGATAAAACAAGAGTTATTCTGGAGTTTTTAAGAATTGTGGTAGATAGCAGTACTATTCAGGTTGCCTATAAAAAAAAAAGAAAAAAATATTTAAAAAATTGTGGCCATGGTAGTGAAAAATATCATAAACGGTCTCAATTTCTGAAGAATTTCATTTTTTTTATATAACTTAAAATATAATTGGGATATATTTTTTTTCTTTTTTTCCCCGATTAGTCCGGGGTAGGTCTATCCTCCGGTGTTGGCTTATCGTTGAATTTTGGGACACGTTGTATATATAAATATAGCGCAGAAAGGGATAAGATTTAACGTATTGTTATATGGATGGTCATAAATGTCAGCCTATTTATATTTAAATCCGGGTGTATACAAGACGAATATTTTTATGTAAGTCGTAAAATATTCTAAGCAATCGATGTTGCATTAGGCGAAACCGTAATAAAAATAAAAAATTCGGAAGATAGATATAGGCGCCAGTATAAACACGTCGATATTTTCTTAAGAAAGCGTTTCATAAAAACACTTTGATGCGAAAATAAATCATACTTGTCGCGCGCAGTTCCATAGCTGTTCATTGCTAATGGAATATTATTATTTAACTTTTTAATGTACAGCGTGTCGTTACAACCGCGACAGTAAATGAACACACGTCAAACGCCACTTGCCAATAATCATAAAAAATATAAAACGTTAAAAAAATCCCTAATGAAAAATATATATTTTTCAAACAAACTAATTAAATAAAAAAGAAACAAAATTTGTAACATCCTCCTATACAACTACAACTGACTGATTCATACATTCAGAGACGTTTTCATT
Source organism: Iphiclides podalirius (assembly GCA_933534255.1). Taxonomy (NCBI): domain Eukaryota; kingdom Metazoa; phylum Arthropoda; class Insecta; order Lepidoptera; family Papilionidae; genus Iphiclides; species Iphiclides podalirius. The sequence continues at coordinate 12,591,304 of OW152827.1, read as the reverse complement.
CGTTGCCACAACGTCGCATTACAAGTCTCTCCTTCTAACAGGATGTTTTATCTCTTTTAAACTCATTCAACCCATTCATATGCTTTTTGACCTTTACAAATGAACTTTACGTTACAGTTTTATACGTAAGAATGTTCTAAAAATATTTGTTTTGTAAAATTTAATAACTCGGTAAATAATGATGTTTAAAGAATGTAAATGCTTGTTCATTTATTGTCGCGTTTGTAACGACATGCTGTATAATAACTATAATACATAATGTTTTTATATTAATTTAAATATAATGTCTGTATAGTGATTCCATGGCACAGTAGACAAGGTATTGGCTTCGTCGGGGGTCGTGGGTTCGATTCCCACACGGGACAACTATTTGTGTGAGCCATAGACAGTTGTGAAATTTATGTTTGTAAAATGTCCTTACAACACAGGATAATTTTACCCTAAACTTAATTTAATGCAATGTATTAACAAAAATAAAAGAAAACACTGGCTGCGATGTTCTTCTAGATATCTTGCGGTCATGAGTTTGAGATTTGACGTGGTCACGCGGCCTGGCATTTATGCTAGCTGTATGGAGACGAGCGTCACCACCAGTCACATTTTGATCAACAGACTTAGTCAAAGTTTGATTTCATTACATACTTATCTGCTCCGTAATGTGCAACAGACGTCATCGTTTATGGCAATTCAGATGCTAATTCCGATGAATCATAATTCAAATATCTACCAAATGCCCTATAAAACCATAGTGACTTAATCAAGTTTAAAAGTATAAAATGTTCACAATCGAAACTTGTTTAATTTCTTAACGGTGCGCACCCAATACAAGCAAAAAGGCTTTGCATACCCTGTCATCCCATACAAGCATTCCACAAAACACATACGTTAATTGTTAATGATACTTTACTTTAACTCTTGGCTTTTCCCGTTTATTGATTTCTACGTCAGGTATTAGGGTTTTTTAGCTAACTTTTTACTTTTCGAAGAGTGTCAGACATAAATGCCAACTTTATCGTAACTCGTAACTTTCGGTGTTTTTCTTTTACAAAGAATCGTGATAATAATGCATTATTTATTGCTCGTCTTTTCTAAAGTAGTGTACACAAATTTTGCTATTGCATAAAACATTTATTTGCATTTGTAATTTCATAATAAAAATGAAATCTAATAGTATTTGATATTCGATCAACTCGTGGGCTAACAATAAATACTTGACATGGTTGTGTTAATTGAAATGGAAAACGGAAATGAAAAATTTAAAATATTTTTGAAAACTGCGCAAACACACAGAGAATAATAAAGACGGAATATCGAATTGATTCGATTTTTTAGTTATTATTTATAGAAGTTAATAAATTGAATTGTACAACGTATACGGCTTTTGGATAATTGAAAAACAGGAAACTATTTGCCTTTACAAAATAGACCCTTGCCCTTAAAGAGATAATTAAAAATAACGTAGACAAATAAGCTACCATTGCCATGTGTTTTTGTAGCTATATACAGCATTTTAGTTGAATACGGCCAACTACGTTCCTTCTATTTTTTCTCGCTCGTTGCTACCAAAAGTCAAATCTTGTGAACAAAATCGGTGTCATCAATCATTTTGTAATGTCCTTGAAGCTCGATATTTTACCAGTTTAAGTCGATGTCTATTTGTTTTGAATGGACATCGACTTATAATAACTCTTCAATTTTTGTCAACACTGGCATTAAGCCATCCCTTACTAAATAAGTGTTCATTTTAGCATTTTTTAATATTCATTAGTAAGAAAGAATAAGATTAAACAATGTAGAAGATAACCTTTATTTAAAAAATAAAGGTTTGTTAGCTATACTTTTGTTTTATCGAGCTAAGAAGGTAGTGTTGCCAACAAGTGTTAGTGTTGGGTACAAATAACCACCACGCTCCCAACTTTCCTCTTTTACTCATACAATAACCAGTAATAAGTAATTTTAAGGCTAAACATGTAAATAAAAGATAAAATGGAACCGCAAAGAGTCGACACGTTATAAACTCAGGTGGAATTTACAATTACAAGTGACATAAGTCTACACTCAGAGATGTCGCATCCCTCGTTATCAGTAACAAGGTCGAGATCTCTTATTAAGCAGTGGAGCGTATACTTACGAGGGTATTCCGTAAAAGGATATTGGTATCCTTGTACTTAGAAGTGGGTAGATATTGTTACGTGTTCGGGGTTCGAAGGATTTGGAGAGAAAGACCTGCTGACTCTTTTGAAGACTTTATTTACTAGCGCTAGGTCCAACACAAAGCACTAGGTCCAATCACTAAGCACTAACGATGTCCTAGATTGTAGCCAAGTCGTAGGTTTCACTGGTATCGCTCTTGATCACTAGTTTTCACTCCGAAGTCGCCTCGAAGGTAGCTCAAACTGAACTGTCTTCGCTCGCCTCCCCGCGGCTTTTTATATGGGCCGAGACCGGTTGCGGACTAATCCAGAAAGATCATTCCTGGAACGTACACGACACGCACGAACATGTTCGTGATTCCGGAAAGTTCGCGAATGTACCCGGTTTTCGAGACTATAGTTCCACAGCAGTTCCTCTAACGCCATCTAGTGTTGAATAGGGGGTTTTATGTTGTCTTTGTTCTTTAGTAGTTTTACTATTGACGCTAGATGGCGTTAGTTCCTTTGTGTGTTCATAACAATATAAACAAAATATTAGTGCTCAAGCTTTTGAACTCTGAGAAAGCATGCAGTTATCTTTTTTGTGAGTGAGAAGGCAAGGGAGCTGGAGGTTCACCTGATGTTCAGTGATAACCGCCACCCATGGACATTTGCAATAGAGTGCGCCCCGGGTTTACCAGACGACACGCAGAAGTATGACATTAACACTTCACGCCGGTTTTCTATGTGGTCGTGGTACTAACCCCGACGGACCTGCCCATTTATGCAACAGCCTCCTCGATCTAATCCTTTCCCCGCTTTTCTGAGTTAATGTAGCTTACAACTAAAAGACTTAAGCTTATAGGAGATAAACCTTTTCTCTGTATAATGGTCATATATGTGTGAAGGTGACTAAAACGGTTTATTATTTAGGTATATTATGTGTACCAAATTGGACTGGATTACCTTAAGACTTCAAGGATTCTAAGCCAAGCCGTACAAACTTATACCATTACCAGCGCGAATAAAGCTTTTTCATTATGTCATACGCGTTTCTCATGTTTTAATATAAGTAGAGGACTAAGAGGCGATACTAGGGTTGCCACCCGTACTATGTATAATATACAGTATCGTACAATATTTAGCCAATTGTACTATATAATAAAGCAAAATATGTAATACGAAATGTAATATTCTTTCATTACTAATACAATCATCGCGCTGTTTTAATATGATCTGTACTGGGGCATATTCACTGCTCAGTGGGGGTATTTTCAGAACGAATTTATGGCAGTTGCATATTCTGTTGTTTGTCACAAATGTCAACTACTATAGCCAGTAACGTCAAATATTAAATAATAAATATATTCGCGAAAATTGCTTATTTTGTACTAAAAATAACAAAATGGAGAGCGTCGGTTGTCCTGCTATGCCTCTAAAAATATAGAAGTGAATGGGGGAGCCAGACTATCAATGTTGCAATATTGTCATAACTGGCAAAAAATGGCGAGTAAAAAGGAATAGAGTATCTATTATTTTAATTACACATTAAGTGTTAATTTATTTTAATACAAATCTAAATGGTTCGGATTCTTATGATTATTTCAAAAATAATAGAATTGTTGGCCAAAGCAAAAGATAATAAGTTCTTATGGAAAATGAATATTAAGATAAATAATATTTTAAATAATATATGAGTAATAAACGTGTTCTTTCCCTTAACTTCCGAAAAGTATTACATTTTTATAGCTTAGAACAAAATAATACTATTTTTCTCTTAAAAAATGTGGCAACCCTAGGCGACACGTAACTTTTTACTTTTTTGCTGAAAGATTCTGAAATACTTCATTGTCGTGTTGGTAATATAATTATATAAACAAGAAATAATAAAAGCATCAAGTTTATTGTGCCATATCTGCTGAGCATAAAGTTTTCGCTTTTGAAGTCACATTAAAAATCTACAGACGACAACAAGAAAGGAAAGCTAAACATTTTAGACATCAAATGTTTTTTTTTTTACCCGCGGCTAAATCATTTATTATACGCATATGTACGAATGTATACATTAGTTGCTAATTTATTGACTACCCTCAGGCGAATTTGAATCTTTAGGGAAATAACGGATATTTTAAACATTGACATTCTAAATTAACGGTCTAAAAGCAAAACATTTGTTAATGGTCAGTGGCGTAAAATCCTCCCGTTTCTAAAGTTCGTACAGTATTGGCTGAAAAATGAGCCAATATCCGAATTTCCCCGCGATCTCCGCAATGATTGACGATTGGATGGAGCTAAGCGGGAGATTAAGCCATTTCCACAGCAATTAGTCAAACACCGCTACGGGAAATTTTAAGTATCAGTTGTATCGGTTGTTCATGACATTTATGCAACTATAAGAGCTCTAACGTTTTTACCTTGATCCTAATATTTTAACTATTACTGAACTTGAATATTAACAACTATTATAACGACAAGCAGCAATAGTGGTTATATCACCGTCCGGGAACGCAGTCGGAATCCAAGTGACCACCGCTCCATGCGACCACGTGTCCCTTAGCTCGAGTAGAAACGTCATATCCGGTAAACAGTGTTGTCAGCGCCAACACAACAATGGTAACCATCCGTTGTAACGTACGCATTTATCATAAACATCCATAAACACACAGGCATAAATAAGCATGAAAGTTTGTGCATGTCGTAGCGTTATTTATTTATTTATTATATGTACCATTTATTCATCTTTTATTATATTTTTCCTTATTAGTCCTTGATATTGAGGTTCTCTCGAGATGTTTTACTAACGCAGTTAACAATTTTATTGGTGCCTGGATTAGAATTCAGTTCGATTGAACTTGAACCATGGTTCTTTACATATAATGTCAAAACCCCAAGTGCGAGCCGAAGTTTCCGTACCATTATCAATAGAAACGGCAAAAAAAATCATGTTTTTTTTTTCCGTTGTATAGGAGCCCCACTTAAATATTATTTTATTCTGTTTTTAGTATTCGTTGTTACAGCGGCAACGGAAAAACTTTATCTGTGAAAATTTCAACTGTCTAACTATCACGGTTCATGAGATTACAGCCTGGACGGATGGACGGACAGACATACAGCGGAGTCTTAGTAATAGGGTCCTGTTTTAGCATTTCGGTACGGAACTCTTAAAAGGAGTATATAAGCGTATATAAGCTATAGCGTCGTTTACTATTTTTTTGTTTGCAAGTGAGAACCAGAATAACTTTTTTGCATTAGTGGCAAACGAAAATAATTCTCTTCTTGGCTCTTTCTTAACTATCATGTAATGTTGTCCATGCCAACTAATTCTGTTAGGGATGAAGCACACAATCTCATAAAAAATATTAAAACTTAGTAGTAGTAGTAGTTACTAGTATTGTATAGTTACCTAAATAAATAGCGGGAAAATGAATAAATCAGCGAATTTAATCCTTTAACAGAAGACGAATGAGTCACAAAATGTCAGCGCTGTCCCCGTGATAAATTACCTAACTCCCGTAACGTATTGCACAGAATTCCGAATGCTCAAATCACGTTATTTTTAACAGTTTAAAAGCCAAATTTTCACTAGTTACACTATTACTTGATAACCGCGATAAATTCAATATACTCGAGCAACCCGAGTTCGTTCCCCGGTGCCGGTAACAATGAAAGTGTTAATATTAAGTACTGACTTATTTGTTCAGCGGTCAAGGAAAACCTCCTGATCAAACTTGCATATTTTTGGAATAATAATAAAAAAACCATTTCGAAAATATGTGAAGTCCACCAATCCGCAGTACACAATGGTATTCATTTATTTCTTAGAGATTAGAACGGCTTCTGGTTTGAGGAGACTTTTCATGCTAATTGACAACCAGCGTTTGAACAAGTAAGGGCTTTAAATGACGGGCTTCCGACTTGACATAAAGCTGATTAGGATAAAGCACAATTACTGGATAGCGAAATAACTTATATTTGAATGTACGATATTGAAAATTTTACGCATACTTGAGTACATTAAATACAACGATATTGTTTTATAATTTCAGAGTTTTGCGATTAAGCTCAACACTTATCAACAATTGAGTATAGACTAGTCGAGTACATAACAACAAACTATTAATTTTTTTCTACGAAAGAGTACGACACGTTTATATTTCGTAATTTTTAAATTTTGTACTGGTATTATCATAGTGACCGAACTTCTCGAATAGGCCGTATTAAAATTAATACAAAACAATATATCTATAATAATAGTAAAATATATATTTTAATAATTTCAATGTAAGTTTGCTATCTCTCAGTTGAAAACTGAAATCGGAATAAAAATAGATATCTTTTTCTATCTGCGCTTACCTTCGCGGCCGGGGAGCTAGATGGCTCGTCGAACAGCGCCCATATCTTTGGCTTGACTCTTTGCCAAATGCCAAGCTCGCCGGATAGGTAAGCCTCCTCGTAGCCGAAGAGCCTTGCGATCTCCTCTTCAGACGGCTTCTCGCTATCGATGTCCAGCTTGTCCAGAATGGCCAGAGTGTTCTGCGAGCAACAAGAATTAACATAAGAAAATCATCCACAAACTTATTACTTTCTGGAGCTTAAATTGTTTCATATTTTAAAAAACATTGGCCTTACTTCAGGATAAGATTATCCTGTGTTGTAAGGACGTTTTACAAACATAAATTTCACGAGGACAAACACCCAGATCCGAAACAACTACCTTTGGATCTCACACATCGCTATCCCATGTGGGAATCGAACCCACGACCCCCGACGCCGAAGCCGATACCTTGGCAACTGCGCCACGGAGTCGTCAGTTTGTTTCAAATCCAGTTCCGTAAGTTTTATCTTTTCTGTAAAGCCACAAGAAATATGGGCTCATAAATAGTATCAATGTCGTTTTCAAATAATTTAAACTTAAATCTTGAATACTTGTGTTACTTGTGTTTTTTTCTTAACTAATATAATGAGAAAAGTCAAAGCTATTGGTAAATCGCACTGTACAATCGGCCTACCCAACCAATCTATCGAGCTTCCGCCGGCTGGCAATATCAAAGGGAATCATCCCGATTCAGAACAAAGGGTCCCTTAATACTCGCATATAATGTGAATACTGTCGTGGAAAATTCCCGATTTACGCACTAATAGGCAAATGAAGGTGTCTGCGTACCCGAAAGGTTTTCAAATAGGTTAATAGGTTTATAAGTATCGAAACACATACTGCAATTTACCTTGCATTTCATCGCTATGACTCAAAAGATAAAAAACCGGTCAAGTGTGAGTCGAACTCGTGCGCCGAGGGTTCCCTACCTACCCATTATACCGCCATGATAAAATGGGTAAATAATCACCACCGATTTTCTCGGTAACCTAGAAAGGTGAAAATTCTTTAAAAAATATATTTCAACTTTCTTTTTATAAAAGGAACAAAAGCTTTTCACCGCTTCAAACATTTAAACCACGCCTGTTTGTCTGTTTGTCTGATGCGAGTTGGATTCCCGCAGCGGCAAAAAACTATTCCTCATTTTTTCTACAAATTCTCATGTTTCATCCGAAGTGCAATGATTAGCACTATAAAAATTTTAATTTTAAAAAGAAACGTGATAAATGGGTGAAATTTTTCATTCATTTTGTTATGTGCAATCACGTAAATCTGTTATGAAGAAAATAAAGAGTTAAACACCCTCTTTTTAAAATCTAAGAACGTGAGTGACGTACATATTCATAAACATAACAACCATGTGTCTGAAAGCGGGCAATTAGGTACATAATAATGACATTCCGCTTCGTGCTTCCACACGGAACGGACGTTACTCTGAGCCGGAGGGCCCATGCCAACCGACCCGGAAGCCATTTTGCAACCGTTGTTGCTACTTATATTATTTCTTTTATCTCTTGGTGTGCACTGCTTGCCTCATCGTTGTCGTGTTTCGCGGTCTACGGTTAGGGAAGTCTCAAGCAAGAAGAGTGAAGAAAAGTTATAGAAGAAAGAAGAAACATTATAGAAGAACGAAGAAACTTTGCCCGACTTCCGAGCGGATAGTGTTAGTGTAGTGTTGTGCTCGTAGGCAGGTTCTTGTCCGTAAGTAGAATTCTACACACATTTCTCGTCTCAGAGGCGGCATTGTAATTTTTACCTGTGTGCTTGTTGCATTAGGCGACAGCTAGGTACTCACCCTAGCGCACCTAAAGCGCAGGGGATTAAAGGTTAATTTTAGGCACACACCTCACTGCCGCAAGGTGGGGAGGCCTATTTAGTAAACCACACGCCGGTGGGGCGCAAGCCCCAAAGGCTCAAGCGTCGACATGGGTTCCCTCATAGAGGAATTCCTGCGTCAAGAATGCCCCGAATTATGAGTAAAATATTTGAATTTCGCGAGGGAACGACGCATCGTCGTCGAATTCTCTAGCGACAGTCCGGCTTCACCAGCTGGCGCCTCGCCGCCATCTCCGGTGCCCTCTGCGCCAGCTATTGTGTCGCCCTCTGCGACTATCGAAACGCCCGTCGCGTCGACCTCCGCCGCCGCGATCGATCCTAACGCGCCTTCCGCGCAACCAATTTCGGCCCAATTCCGCGCTGTCGTTCCCGACTCACAATCGGACGGCGGCTCAGACATGGAGGTCGAAACGACCCCCGCTAACAACGCGAACGCCGACGGCTTCACCGTCGTCAAATCGCGCAAAAAGGGCAAGAAACGCCCCGCTACGGACAGCGACCACGAAAGCGAGGCCGCCCCGTCAAACCGTCCCACCGCGACGCCCGCCAAAAAGGCAGCCGCGACTGCCCAGTCGGAACCGACATTCGCCTCCGAGCGAAAAATCAAGCCACCGCCGCCAATTATAATCCAAGAATAGGCAAAGTGGCATCACATATGTTCATGGTTCGTACGCCATAACATACGAGACCCCCGGTCCAAGAATACGCATATGGGTATCCGCGTATACCTCGATTCTTCGGACGATTTCCGCCGCGTAATGAAATACTTGCGCGAAGCTAAGGTAGGTTTCCACACCTACTCACTACCCGAAGAGCGTAAACTTCGGGTCGTAATTAAGGGCGTCCCAAAAGAGTCGGATGTCGATATGGCTAAGGTCGACATCTGCACTCAGGGATACCCTGTTCACGCCGTGCGTCGTCTCAGGCACCCTCGCACCCGTGTCCCTATGGACATGGTCATGGTGGAACTTGACCCTACCCCGGAAGGTAAGGCCATCTTCAACCTGAAGAGGGTCTGTGGGCTCAGTGACTTAGTCATCGAGCCCCCACGTAAATCAGGTGTTGTGGCACAGTGCCACAACTGTCAACATTTTGGCCACACGGCCAATAACTGCTTCGCTCACCCAAGGTGCGTCAAATGCACCGGTGACCACGGCACAACCGAGTGCACGAGGCCGAAAGATTGCGCAGATCCACCGGACTATGTAAACTGTCACACTACCGGCCATCCGGCTAGTTATAGAGGCTGCGCTAAGGCCCCGAAAACTCCCGCGAGAAAATCTCCCGCGAAGTCTACGTTGCCCAAACCCGCGCCCGTTAAATACATTCCCGCGCCCGTACCCGTCACAAACGCCTGGGCGAAACTCCAGGTGGCCGCGCAGGTAATCGTGCCGGTCGCCTCACGACCGATCGCACAACAGCTGCCCGCCTCTCAAACGGCGCCGCGGCCGCAGGTGCAGCCAACTCCGTCAGTTTTCGCGGAAAACAAGGACGACCCATTCGCGCAAATCGCTAATATTTGCAGCTTACTTGATAGAATCAATAGGCAGGAACTCGCCGTATTGTCCGCTAAAATAGCGGCCGCCACATCTGGCCACGAGCGTCTTAGGGCAATTAGCCAACACAAAACGCTTGTGGAAGCCCTTTGGGCTTTTACGAGCCAACCGTAAAAAAACAATAGTCCGCGCAATAAAACCGCGCTCCGCCGCGTCGTTAATTAGACCCATAAAAACACCTTAATGGGAAGTACAACCGCAGGTAGAACAAAACCTCGGGCTCTGGTTGTTTCGTATTTCAACGCAAACGGCATAAAGGGTCAAAGGGATGAAATCGCGGAATTCCTTCGCGATTATAACGTAGATATTTTCCTAGTGCAAGAGACATTCTTGAAACCTAGTGTACGCGATCCCAGAATCGCAAATTACAATATTGTCCGCCACGACCGGTTAGCAAACCGTCTGGGAGGCACACTAATTTATTATAAACGGTCCTTGCACTGTTGCCCGCTCGACATTCCAGAGCTAAGTCAAATAGAGGCATCCGCGTGTAGGTTAGCGCTCACCGGCCACAGGCCGCTTGTACTAGTCTCAGCCTACCTCTCGGGGAATAGAACCCTACTTCAAAGCGACCTAGATACGCTTCTTAACTTAGGCCCTTCCGTGCTAATTGCAGGAGATCTAAACTGCAAACACGGCTCATGGGACACCAACAGCATCCCAAATAACAACGGAAAGCATCTCTTTAGGTTATCCGATAACCTAAATTTTAGTATAGTCGCTCCCGCGACTCCCACTAGGTATCCTACGGTGGACAACTACCAGCACGCGTCACCGAGTGTCCTAGACGTAATGTTATTCAGGGAGGTCTCGCTCGACATCGAGTCGATAGAGACAATCCATGAACTAGACTCAGACCACAGGCCCGTCCTGTGTAATCTGGGCCAGAACGCCGGCGCGGTCCCTCCGACCAAATCCGTAGTGGACTGGCATCGTCTTGAGGTCAAACTCAAAGCCTTGGACCCCCAGGACTTAGTAGACTTACCCGAGACGATGCCAGAGAGCTACGTTCGATGACGCAAATCGAGCGATAGCGAGTCTCCGCGAAACTATTACTTCCGCAGTCACAGACTCGGAACGGACGGTAAAACTGTCGGGCGACCGACGGTTTAACTTTCCGCCCGACCTACGACTGCTAATTAGACAGAAAAATGCAGCCAAACGCGCTTTCGACCGATACCGATCGGAATCGAACCGAACCCTACTTCGACGCCTTCAGCTAGAAGTCAAAGATCGTGTATCGGAACACCGACATACAAGGTGGGACAATCTCCTAGAGGACATCGAGCTATCGCACACCGCCTACTGGCGGTTGGCCCGCAGTTTGAAAGCAGACCCCCGCGAATCTCTACCGCCGTTAGTTAGACCTAATAGCGCTTCAGTAGCCCTAGATGACTCCGAAAAAGCCGAATGCCTTGCGGACAACCTAGAGCAGCAATGTACGCCATCGCGCGAACACACCGATACAGTCCATCTAACGGAGATGGACCGCGTAATCGAGACTAGGGCTGCGCTTCCACCGGAAGGTGAACCTTTAAATTCAGTGACCCCCAAAGAGGTCAAAGATATTATTGAAAATCTAAAACCGAAATCCGCCCCGGGCCCAGATAATATCAGTAACAAAATTCTTAAACCTCTCCCTGGGCCGCTTATATGTTTACTGGCGACCATTTACAACACTTTACTCTCCAGTTGCTCCTTTCTCGACGACTGGAAAGAAGCCACGGTTATCGGCATTCGCAAGCCGAATAAACCAGCCAACCAGCCCTCTAGTTATCGTCCCATCAGCCTCCTCAGTTGCCTGGGGAAGCTCTACGAGCAGCTTTTATTAAACAGGCTCAATGAACACGTGTTTACCAACGGCCTTCTGCCGGCAGAACAATTCGGCTTTCGAGCTAGACATTCCTGTCCCGATCAACTATTCCGCCTAACGGAACATATCCTAAAAGGCCTAAATCACCCTAAACATATTAGTACAGGGGCTCTTTTCTTCGATGTCGCAAAAGCATTCGACAAGGTCTGGCACAACGGCTTGCTTTACAAGCTGTACACAATCAAAGTGCCAGATAGGCTCGTACACACCATCCGGGCCTTCCTGTCAAACCGCTCTTTTCGATATCGAGTTGAAGGCACCCTCTCCACAAGCCGCCGCCTCACGGCCGGCGTACCACAAGGCTCCTGCCTCTCACCTTTGCTCTTTACGCTCTACACGAGCGATATACCTAAAGACCCCCACGTCAATCTCGCGCTTTTCGCGGATGACACGGCGCTCTTTTATTCAGACCGCAACCTTAGACTACTAACCACTCGACTCCAAAGCGCCGCCGACCGCCTCGGCGACTGGTTCCGCAAATGGAGAATAGAAATAAATCCCGAAAAGAGTGTAGCGATTCACTTCACACGAAGTACTTACCCGTCACATCTTTATAATGGTCCTCGCCAATGCAGAAAGTTGGGGCAAATATCCCTTTATGGCCAACCGCTCCCCTGGGAGAAAAAGGTCAAATACTTAGGAGTCACTTTCGACTCGCGTATGTCATTTACTACGCACATTAATAACGTTCGTAATAGAGCCGCGTTCGTCTCCGGCCGGCTACACAATTTAACTAACGCTAAAAGTAAAATGCCCTTAAGGCATAAATTATTATTATATAAGACCTGCGTACGACCTATTTATTATGTCCTACGCATGCATGATCTTCGCCCACACGCACCCTACTCGTTTGTACAAGCTGCAAATAGTACAAAATAAGTTCATCCGCCGTGCAACCGGTGCGCAGTGGTATCAACGCAACGTCGATCTGCACAGCGATTGCAGACTCCCGACGATTCGCGAATATTTTAAAGACCTGACCAAACGGTTCTTCGATAGAGCCGAACATCATCCCAACCCTCTGGTGGTAAGGCAGCAAATTACCAACCCGACACAAACGCGAACGTCAACAAGCGTCGCCCGCGAAACGTCCTCATCGACCCGGTCGAGGAAGGGGACTTAGATACGCTGGACCCACCGCCGGGGGTCCCGCCGGACAACACTACATCCACAGTTAGTGCAACAACAAACACACTAGTTCGCCCTCGCCTCCGAGCACGGCGAGACCAACACAACGCGTACACAAGGTACACCCGCGTTCCAGGGCGGTTCTCACCGCCCCCAGCCACCGATTAGCTAAAAACACAGTCGACGGCCATCGGGGTCTCGGTCCGCACCGCAACTTCGATGGCCTTTAGATGACATGTCGTAGTTAAACGCACGCATGAGCACATGCGCGGCCCTGCCCACAGCGGAGGGCCCAAACCCATGGGTTCTGGGTAGCCCACCGGTTCTGCGTCAGATGAAGCTTTAATAGTCTCGGGACTGAAAGCAAAAACATCAGTTAATACAAGATACAAGATACATAATAATGATTTAAATAGAGAAATAGAGTACAAGTGAAGAATAGAATGAAAGTTCTATCGCAATAAAAAAAGAGGAAAAAATAAAATAAAACTCTATATATATATATTGTTGTCGTATTCAAATGTCAAGCGTTTGTACACAATAATAAAATATTGTGTTCATTGAAGTCTTGCGTGGGTTTTATTGAAATTCTGCCGAATTATATATTTCGCTTTCTGTTTTAAGATCTTGAGCGACAACGGTTAATACTACATGGATCTACTCCAAAGTCCAAACAGCTGTCACTGTTTATGGTGGTTCTTAATTTTATTTATGGTTTAAAAAATCTGATGAAAATGGAGAATTGTTGTAGAATCAATCTCATGTCTGTACGTCGCAGTTAATTTCTCCACAACGGTCAACGTTCCGCTCAGCCGGCGCGACGAACCGCAGGGAGTTTCGTCGGAACAATTTCCATGGAAAAGGGAATGGCGGTCGTTTGCATAATGGATTTTAAGATGGTGTTTCGATTTCACGCTAAGTAAGTTAACGTTTGTTGTTGTTTTGACGTAGGTAGCGGTGTCGCTTTCATCACTCGTCGAATGAAATACAATCGGATTGAATAAATTGTGAATTTTTTGCGAGCTGGTGGTTCGCCGGGCGTTTTATTTTTTATTTTTTTTTATTTTATATTAAACATTGCCCTTAATTTAGGATAACATTATCCTGTGTTGTAAGGACGTTTTACAAACATAAATTTCACGCGGAAAAACAACCAGATGCGAAACAATTATTTATGGGTCACACACTGTCCCGTGTTGGAATCGAACCCACGACCACCGACTCTGAAGCCAATATCTTGGCAACTGCGCCACGGAGTCATCATAATGTTAAGTGAACTTAATTAAGTGTACTTTAAATTAATTCGTGAAGTTTTGTTAAAACTTCTAGAAGACAGGAGAAATTAAGAAAAGAAGAATCTTCTTGTTATTTCTCCTGCGCTCATCCCACCTAGCTGTGGTCGGTACATGTGAATCTTCTGTTAATTTAACCTAGGTGGGATAAGAGATGCTATTGGCTAAGTACTTTTACATCTTGGAAATGTACACCCGGAAATATTTTCCGTAGGTCGCGCAAATAGTTGTCTTGTGCCGGAATCGAATGTACGACCTGAAGTAATTCGTTAGCAACTGTGCCACCGAATCAAAGAACAAACAAATTTCAAAGTGTTTAAGGACTTATTTTATGGTTAGTTAACAATTGACTCCTTATAAGAACAAACTGAACAATGTTTGTATTATAATACTAAAGCCCGTATAAATCATGATAATTTGCGGAAGAACGCGGAAAAACAGCAGAAAATGCGGGCTAATGAGGCGGCGTGTGTTGATTGAATATTAACTGGACTGTTAATAGAATATTAATTTACTGCTTTGTGAAAAACCGAAAAACAATGGCGTCAATTAGTTTTATCGATACTGACTACTGATTAATGATGCTGGATCGGTGTCCGAAAATATAGTGATTTAATTTTACTGTGAATCTCATTTCGGATTCAACTGCTTGATTGGTCACCTAAATATGAACTCATGTTTAGTTTATGTTGGTTATTAGGCGATCATATCCAATGTCCATGTTTCGCCTTTACGGTTGTTGTTAAGGGCCGATTGCTGGAAGTTGTTGGCGAGTATTTACCTAGGACGATGTTTGTTCAGTAAGGTATGTCCAACTTCTACGCAGAGGTCAATCGGCAAACAATCGTCATTTTCTCGTTGAGTTACTTCAAATATAAATGTTTGAAGACTAAAATCTTCAATCAATGTGCTTTGCTAGTTATGACAAAATAAAATTTGCCAGTTAATGTGACGGAACCGAAACGTAGACCTGCTGGCCGTATGAAGAGGCTCGAAGTCCCTTATTAAGTTACTAGCAATCCGCCTCGGCTTCGCGCGGGTGCAATGTATTATACATATAAACCTTCCCCTTGAATCACTCTATCTAATAAAAAAAAAAACATTAAGATCCGTTGCGTACTTTTAAAGATCTAAGCATACATAGGGACAGACAGACAGCGGGACTATTTTGTTCAATGATAAAATGATGACTATGTACCTTAATACTACAGGGTCATTATTTCACTGTTTATCCATACTTCTGTTTTAATGTTAAAAATACTACATAATTATGTTACCTTAAAGTCACTGTTTGTTTTGGAAGTAATTTTAGTTTTATATATGTAACAAATAAAATTTTGAGCTTCCATTGTGATAGCTCACTCTCGAAATTTAAGTCTTTGGATTTCGTACTACAATCTATGTGAAAAGTGAGACCTATTTTAGATTCTTAGGAATTAAATTTTCAAAATCATATATTTATTTTTTTAATCTTGCAGTGTTTTTTCGACATTTTTTTTACCTTCTAGATTTGATAACCCTTTTCTGGTGATCTCAATGAACTTGCGTAAGTTTTCATGAAATTTAAATGTTTAAAAACTATCCACAGCGTTTGTGTGATGCAGTATCCACAATTTTAGGGCTTAAACTCGTCTCAATATGCTCGTGCGAATAGATGTCATCTTGTAGTAGGTTTTACGTTATTTTTGTTTAGTGCTCCGTAAAGCTATATAGTACATTCGCGACAATCTATGAGATGTAATGGTTATTATTGTTCATATAAATGTTATTAAAAAACACAATTAAGATTCAACAACTAGATCATGTAATCTCTGTTTAAACCGCTTGAGGCATTATGGGAATTAC
The DNA here is from genome assembly GCA_933534255.1 of Iphiclides podalirius. Lineage (NCBI taxonomy): Eukaryota > Metazoa > Arthropoda > Insecta > Lepidoptera > Papilionidae > Iphiclides > Iphiclides podalirius. Next base: position 12,575,267 of record OW152827.1, on the reverse strand, counting down.
GCGAAATAATTATTTCAGCACGTGGATTCCATCAGTGTTTAATATCCTGTGAACTCATCTCTGTGTAGACTGTACCTCGGTTCACTGCAAGACGGTAATAATTAAACAGTAATCCTTCGTTAAAACTACGCGTAAGCCACAAGACGTGGAGTGAAAGCTGAATAGAAAATCAAAAGCAGTAAAGAAGCTTGCTGTTAATCATTGCGCCGATTTAAGTTTCAGAATATTGTATATGTGTATGTATTTTAAATATTTAATATATTATACAGCGTGTCGTTACCATCGCGACAATAAATGATTAAACGTCTAACGCTACTTGCCAATAATCATAAAAAAATATTAACGTTCAACAAAATCCATAATTAAAAAAATATATTTTTCAAACAAACTAATTAAGTAAAAAAGAAACAAAATTTGTAACATATACAACTCGCGCCACGGCGTCGCATTACAAGCCTCTCCTTCTAACAGTATGTTTTGTCTCTTTTAAATTCATTCAACCCATTCATATTCTTTGTGACCTTGACAAATGAACTTTACGTTACGTTTTTATAGGTAAAGGCTGTTCTAAAAATCTTTGTTTTGGAAAATTTAATAACTCTGTAAATATTGATGCTTAAAGAACTTAAATGTTTAATACAACTTTAAAAAGTTATCCCCTATATGTGTGTTCATTTATTGTCGCGATGGTAACGACACGCAGTATATTATATAAATGTATTATAAAAACAGTAAAAACTGCCTTTATTCACTGGCCATATTAGAGCCTTTATCTTACAAACTTCTTAAATAACTATATTGTTGTCTTATTTTTTTTTTTCGATGACTCCGTGGCGCAGTCGTCAAGGTATTGACTTCGGCGTCGGAGGTCGTGGGTTCGATTCCCACACGGGACACCTATTTGTTTGACCCACAGATAGTTGTTTCGGATCTGGGTGATCGTGCCCGTGAAATTTATGTTTGTAAAACGTCCTTAAAACATGGGATAATGTTATGCTAAAGTAAATAGGATGTTTTTAAAAATTAAAAAAATATGAGCGTATAAATACTTGTTGACAGAGTTCCTTCTTACGGATTTATTTAGTTTTTTATATATTATAGAAACATAAAGACACACTGAGATCGATGTACTACAAAATGTAAAGCGTTGTCAGAAGCTAATGTATTCAAATTGGACACGAACTGTCTTTGTAATGATATAATATATCTTGATGATTTGCTATCCTATAAGTCTCAATTGAACTACTACATACATTTCTAGATTAATGTCAGCTGGAATATTCGATGGCTTAGTGCTGCAGTTAGTAAGTTCGATTCTGACAGAATTTTTAATCTCAGATTATAATTATACAATGTCTACTGAGTTTTTCTTCCTTGTAACACAAGATATTTTTATACTACATAGGTTGCAACGTTTATAGTATACAAATTAAATGTAGGGAAAAACATTAGATAATTTTATATTTTCACGTCGAATGTATCAGGAAGGAAAAAAATATTATTGGATGCCTATTTAAACATAATAATGGTGTAGTTACTCGGAGTAGAGTCGTATCTATGCTATTTTTAGCAACTTATATATGAACGAGTAACAACGCAGTGGACTGGGATACGTGCTATCTACTATCAAAATCAAAATCAAAATCAAATGTATTTATTCAATATAGGAGCATTACACTCACTTATTGATAGTCAAAACACTACCACCGGTTCGGAAAAGAAAGCCACTGTACTGAGAAGAACCGGCGAAAGAAACTCAGTGGTCTTTTTTTTTTTTTTAAATAAGCAGTTTGACATAAATTCGTTAAAATACAATATAAGAACTCCGATTGAAAGAGCCTGGAGCGATCAGTTCATTACCAGAGTGTGTTATCATTTAAATAATCATTAATATTATAGTAGCCTTAACACACAAACATTCTTTTACTATTTTTTAAATTTAGCTATTGATGCATTTTGAACGTTTTCTGGAATTTTGTTGTAATAACGTATACATTGTCCCATAAAAGATTTACTTATTTTACGGAGTCTACTTGTGGGTAGGATCAATTTATTTTTGTTCCTAGTATTTATATCATGAACATTATTATGTCTTAAAAATTTATCCTTATTTTTATGGACATACAAAACATTTTCAAAAATGTATTGAGCAGCAACAGTCAATACCTTTATCTCTTTAAACAAGTTTCTTAACGATTCTTTGGGGCCCAGATTGTAAACTGCACGAATAGCTCTCTTTTGTAAGATAAAGATTGTATTAATGTCGGCCGCGTTACCCCAAAGCAGAATGCCATAAGACATTATACTGTGAAAATAACTAATATATACCAAGCGAGCCGTATCAACATCAGTTAACTGTCTTATTTTTTTGACCGCGAAAGCTGCTGAGCTAAGTCTACTCGCCAGTCTATTAATATGGGGGCCCCATTGCAGTTTGGCATCAATAGTTATGCCAAGGAATACAGTTGAGTCAATAGGGTCCAACGCTTCCCCATATAAAAGTACATCAGTTTTTACATGTTTAACATTGGAGGAAGTTGTAAATTTAATACATTTAGTTTTTTTATTATTCAACAGTAAATTGTTAGCACTAAACCAATGTACTACAGTAGATAGAGTATTGTTTACATCGTCATAACTTAAAGAACGTCGGTTTACTTTAAAGATTAAAGAGGTATCATCCGCAAACAATACTATCTCATGATTATTATTAACAAGATAAGGTAGATCATTTATGTAAATGAGGAAGAGAAAAGGCCCAAGAATAGATCCCTGCGGGACCCCATATTTACCAAGGCCCCGGGAGATCTCTTGCCATTCACGTCAACTCTCTGAATTCGATGGCTCAAGTACGATTTCAGAAGATTGAGTGCGGCATCTCTTATACCATAGTGGCGTAGTTTCCTGACCAAGGTCTCATGCTGTACACAATCGAAAGCTTTGGTTAAGTCACAGAATATTCCTAAGGCATCCTGCGACTTTTCCCAGGCTTCAAAAATATTCATAACGAGCTGAACACCCGCATCAGTTGTTGAGCGACCCCTAGTAAACCCATATTGCTTGTTATGTAATAAATTATGAGAGCTAAAATGCTGTAACATTTGATTCAACATGATTTTTTCAAAAATTTTACTAAGAGTTGGCAGTACAGAGATAGGTCTAAAATTATTGGGGTCGGAAGTACTGCCAGATTTAAACACTGGAATGATTTTACTATGTTTCATAAGGTCAGGAAATTCGCCACGATTGATACAAATATTAAAAATAGTTGCTAGTTAAGGTGATATTACATCAATAATATAACTGATCACCTTAACCGAGATCCCCCATAGATCTGCAGTTCTTTTAACATCTAAAGTTTTAACAATTTCTGTCTTGTTTACACTAGTAAATTTAAAGTTGACTTTACATTCCATAACATTCTTTTTTTGTAATGACTCAGCAACTGTCGGTGAGGAAAGAAGTGACTTGGTTGTTGAAACTGGAATGTCAACGAAAAATTTCTCGAAGAAAGTAGCAGCCTGTTGATTTGAGTTAATAGAATTATTATCATTAGTTAACATTAGGTCAGATTTGCGCTTCGTGACTCTTCCCATTTCGCTATTAATTATTTTCCAAGTCATTTTGATTCTATCAGGTGCATTTTTAATATATAGAGATTTAGCAGTATAACAAGCTTTTTTAAATATTTTAGAGTAGGCACTAACATAAGAAACAAAACATTGACTATGATTGTATGTCCTTTCACTATAAAGTTCATACAATCTACGTCTACTATTATGAATTCCGACTGTTGCCCATTCATTGAAAACTACAGAGCTTTTAGGTTTGACTGTCTTAGGAGTAAATATAGTATTAAATTCCACTTTAATTAAATTAAATAATATGTTGTAAAGTGCATTGGGGCTATCATTATAAGGTAGATACGTCAGCTTTTTTGTTATATTACTTCTAAACTTCTCAACCCGAGTTCTATTTACAGGAACAACCATTATTTTTTGTACCTTAGCACTACTATTTTTTATATATGATTTAAAAGTGGCAAGTTGTCCGCAATGGTCTGAAGTAAATATATTAATAATAGACTTGTTAATTGGGTTACAGTTTGTAAATATGTTATCTAAACAAGTTGCGGAAGAAGTAGTGATTCTAGTTGGTTCAAGGAATAAATTGGCAAGGTTATATGAATTTAACAATGATCTGAATCTAATAGAGGTGGTAGAATTTTCTAATAAATTTATGTTAAAGTCACCACAGACAATAATATATTTATTAGACTCAGATAACTTCAACATCAATTCTTCCAAAACATTTTCAAAAGATTCATATAACGCACTAGGAGGTCTGTATACGCATACAACAATGAATTGCTCAAGCTACACAGGCTATTTCAATAGTCTGCTCAACAGAGAGGCTCACAACATCTTTGCGGTTCTTAAATTTTAAAGCATTATTAATAAGTATAAGAGAGCCACCACGTATCGCTTTTTCTCTGCTGAACAGAGTAGCAACCTGGTGACATCTGAAGTTAAATATGTACTGGTAGTTTAATAGCCAATGTTCAGTAATACATAATATTTCAATATTGTTACTGTTCAAAAATAACTCAATTTCCAAATCTTTACTTAACATTCCTTGGATGTTTTGATGGACCAGGCTAATACAATTTAATTTAATACTACAATTAATGTCTTTATTCAATTTACTTACATGTCTCAATAATTTACTAGAATAAGTTAAGTTTTTAATTGAAGTGCCAGAGATTGCCTCTGTTGTCTTCTTATTTAATTTAAATTACTTGGAACGGATTCCAAATTGGTACATGTCAAATTTTGTTGCTGTTCAATAGAAGCAGCAGTCTGGTTAGCCAAACAATTGGCTGGGTTTAAAAAAATGCAATAAGATAGGATATAAGCTAACTGTTTTAAATAAAAATTGGATAGGATGAACCTATCATATGTCAAATTGGATGATTTATAATTTATAATATTATTTATGTCAATTAAATCACAATTTAATTTATTTTTTTGATAAACGGGTACATAATTGTTATTTGTCAACATATATAACATATGATTAAGACTATGTCTATAATTGTTTTCCTGTGGCAACCCTTTTACACAGGGAAATGTGAACATTATTATTTTTTTAACATTTAAGTTTAATAATTGATCATAATAATTCTGTAAGTGTTTCTTGTTAACATTTCCCCTTCTCCCAATTAATATAATTAAGATAGTGTTGGGACAATGAGTGCTTGTCAATATTGTATTCATTATTTGAGAGTAAGTAGCTCCGGGCATACAATGATTAGAAACTGATTGTCACTTACATATATTATTAAGCAACGACCCCATATTCTTCCCTAACTCATCACTATAAACTTTGATAATATCATTACTGGGAATATGTTGTGTTACTTGTTCATGTCTGCTGTTGATGTGGCTGTTGTGATTCTCATCAGTCTGAGAAGAAGGCACTTCATCAACATTCAGCCGAGAAAGACCAAGGGAACTTTGACATTCACAAACATAGTTTTTTGTAAGTGAGTCAAATCGGTCTGAATTATTCTTACATATGTCAAGCAGGTCAGCGGTGTTTCATGGCTGAAATATGTCCAGCAATTTCTTTTTGGGACATCTCATATTTTTTTGTTATCGAGTTCAAAGAACTCTCTAAGGATAATATTTCAGCCCCATATCACTGTACGCAGTAGTTACTTAGAATAGAGTCGTGTCGGCGTTACTTTTAGCATCTTGTATATGAATGAGTAACAACGCAGTGGACTGGGATACGTCATCTCCTATCACTGTACGCAGTAGTTACTTAGAATAAAGTCGTGTCGGTGTTACTTTTAGCATCTTGTATATGAATGAGTAACAACGCAGTGGACTAGGATACGTCATCTCCTATCACTGTACGCAGTAGTTACTTAGAATAGAGTCGTGTCGGCGTTACTTTTAGCATCTTGTATATGAATGAGTAACAACGCAGTGGACTGGGATACGTCATCTCCTTCCACTGTGCTATTGTACGCAAGTGGGCGCGTGATAGGAGCTAGGCTCTAAATCCAATAGTTGTCCTACGATCCATGAGTTCACCGATGCCTGATAGTGGTCCCTATGAGCAATGACAGAAGGCCCAACAAGGAAGGTGAGTGATAACATTAAAACGTCTGGAACACGAGAAGCGCAGGAACCATCTGTGAGACAACATTTTGTATGCGAAAGTCGTAAACAATTCCGCTCGATCGGTAGTAAGAAAGCCGAGCGATTCGCCGTTATAAGCGTTGAAATCACCGTGGGTTACGATTTAGAGGACGGGAACTATAAATGTGCCTTTATACACGATTTTTAGGGTTCCGTACCCAAAGGGTAAAACGAGACCCTATTACTCCGAAGTCTGTCTGTCTCTCTGTCTGTCTGTCTGTCACCAGGTTACGAGTATATCTCACGAACCGCGATAGTTAGACAGTTGAAATTTTCACAGATGATGTATTTCTGTTGCCGCTATAATAACAAATACTAAAATCTGAATAAAATAAATAATTTAAGGGGAGCTCCCATACAACAAACGCAAGGTGGTTGCTAGGCAACATGTAGGTGCTTAATAATTAGTTTATTACAGATAATGGTACAAAACCCTTCATGCGCGAGCCCAGCTCGCACTTGGCCGGTTTTATAGAGACACGAGGTTTATTGCCACTATCTACGTACTGCCACATGACGGACAGGTCCACCTTCAAAACCGACAGACGGCGAGAATAACTAATATCCTTAAATATTAAGTGCAGAGATTAGCACATTAAAAAAAATTTAAAATTACTTATATCCTATCAGATATACACACAAACACCGAAGTGAGTGGGCAGCAAAGAGTTTTTTGAATTTTGACCATGCATCGGAAACAGGATTTTTATGACAAAGTAGATAATTGAGTCTTGAGAAGAAGAGTAACACCGACTTAACCTCTGGATGGTAGGAGACGGCATTAAGATTAAAGTTCTCTCATAATGCAAATAGCATTTGGTAACAAATGGAAAGTATTACTACATCAACTGTTGTAGGGCTACGAAACAGTGTTGCACGAATGGGCAGGTCCGTCCGGGTAAGTACCACGACCTCACAGAAGATCGGCGTAAAGTAGAAATGTTACACTTCTGCGTTTCGTCTGGTCAGTGAGGTAGCCGGGGCCCACTTTATTTGAAGGACTTTTAGGGCAACCCTAAGGGTGTGGCAAAAGTCCATGGGTGGCGGTTATCACTTAACACAGGTGAAACGCCAGCTCGTATGCCGCTTTCTCACATACACAAAAACGCAGTCAGTAACTTAAATAATAAGGAGTATATGTTGCTTAACTTTAAAGTCATCTATATGCCTTATCACTACATAGTATAAAACAAGTCATTTCGCTGTCTTTCTGTCCCTATTTTTGCTTAGATCTTTAAGACCACGCAACGGGTCTTGATGCGTGTTTTTTAATAGATAGAGTGATTCAAGAGGAAGGTCTATATGTATAATACATTGCACCCGTGCGAAGTTGCTAGTAAATATATATAAAGTCCGTAATTGGGTAATATTAAACAATTGCGGACGGTGGCAAGATAAATCCGGCAGCCCGTAAAACTCCAATTCGGAGCTCCGCACAACGTTCGACAGAGCCCAAGCGTGATTTAATTTCGACACCTTTATTTGCCCATTAGCCCGTGAATCCGGAATTTTCGATGACGGTATTCGCTTCATTATATTACGGGGCCCTTTGTTCTCTATCGGAATGATTCTCTTTGAACTTGACGACCCGAATGGCGTAGTGGATAGTGTACCTGCATCCTGCGCCAGAGGGTGTGGGTTCGATCCACATTACTGGAAAAATAGTGTGTGATGAAAATAGTGTCTGGCTATTTATATATGTATAATATGTATTTATTTACAAATTATATATATATATATATATATATATTTTAAAAAAGTGAATTTAAAAAACTTGCCGCCGCACGTAATCTCCAGAGGGGTGGCCAACTTGGTTAGACCCAAGATTGAAGACTATTATGTAAGATTATTTTATTATATTAATGCTCAACGCGCCTAAAGAAATTTTCACTTCAATAATTATCATTCTTCCCTTCCAGCTCGGCTATTGCGTGATGTTTTTACTTTCACCCACTATCATTAGCTCCTTTCTGAGTGGCGTGTGTACGTGATGTCTGTTGAAGTTGACTGTACTTTGGCTTAATCCCGGATAATGGACGCAGTATCAGAGCCCGCCTTTGGCGACATCATTGTTATCTAAGGAAAGTGGAAGCATAAAAAAATAACACCCCATAATTGCCTCGAAAACGAAAGAACATTGTTTAGTAGTCATGGAGGTATTGATTAATTTGAAAATGTCTATGTGTCAATTCTTTCTTTCTTTTTTTTTATAAACATTGCCCTTACTTTAGGATAACATTATCCTGTTTTGCAAGAACGTTTTACATTCATAAATTTCACGTGGACGAACACGCAGACGCGGATCTGTGGGTCACATAAATAGTTGTCCCGTGTGGGAATCGAAACCACGACCCCCGACACCGAAGCACGTAGGCGACTGCGCCACGTATTGAAACAGAATAATACGTTTAACCGGCCTTAAGTATAGGTGGAAGAAAAAATCTAAGATAACTGTTTTATTTTAAGAAAAAACTGTTTCATTTTATAAGTTCCAACAATGGACACAACAAAAATATGAATATTTTACTTCCCAATATCGAAACAGATATTAACTATCAAATTTCTGCTGCGTATTATAAACGTGTGTACATCTGCATAGCATATAGTCTGGATAAATTAATAACAGGGCAGTGAAAGCACCAATAATGTTATATACTGCAGCCATAGACCCTAACCACTTTAATTTATGCTTAAGTTGTCTGGGTTTGGATGTCAAATAGCGATGTCAGCATTAACTGGTTCAAATCCTACTAAGGGACTTCGTCGTTTTGCAATTTTTTTAAATGCCAAATACTTACTGACTGTCCGTGCCCTGTAGCCGCCTTTATAGGCTTCATAATTTAATGAACACCGTGACAGACTGTTTTATGAATCATTCCGCACTCCATTAAGATTAAAAGCTCAGAGAGAAAAGTATATGTGTAGTTTTGAGTTATAAATAAATAGATAACTTTGCAATCACACATTTGATAATGCCCTCATTTAAAGGCTCTGTAATCTCTACTCCAACGATGTTTAATACAGATGACGTAAAACTGGGCGGCGTTTAAAACTGTTCCGCTATACATTATATGACATATATAAGTGAATGTGACAGATGAAATAGAATGTATGATACAGAAAGAGATACCTAGCAGTCTATAGAATCGCAATCTAATTACACTAATTGCCGTAATTTGAGCGCCTCAGTTTCGGTGCGCTAGTGTCATACTCGTATCTACCTCGAATTAGTAAATCATGTATTTTGGAAATAAAAAAATAAAAAATTAATAAAATGATCTGGTATAGAAGAAAAAGTAAAAAAGTAAGTGTGTAAATGAGTGAATATTTTTTTTGCGGCGAAATTTACCGTCATATTCGAATGATATTTTTCGTTCACTGAAAACAGGGATAAAAGGACATTTTCTAAAAATGAAACCTAGCTAGATCCAGTTTTCGCCCCCGAATCTACGCACATACTAAATTTCATGAAAATCGCTGGAGCCGCCGACAAGAATTGCTCGTTTAAAGGATAATATCATTGCTCTACTCTCAGTTTACTTCAGTTCAATTCTAATATGTGACGTGGATGACGTATCATGTACTATGTAAACTTGTCTCTGAATTATTATTATTTTTTTTATTTCTCGTGGCAGCAAAGACAAACTTCAATTTACAAAATAAACATCGCACAACACGAATAAGCCAACTTTAGCCTAGCTTCCCTGAATACGTGATCGTAATAACATGGATTTTATTCCCCGACTGACATACAAATAATACAAGTACGAAATCCTGACATATTTTATATCGCCTTTGCAAATTGAAAATGTTCTCTATTGCTTTGTAGAGAATGTACGCCGATATAAATAATCATATTCTATACAATAATATTGTGTTTTCGACATGTACATACATTTTAGGTAGTATTTCACAAACTTTACTTTCACCCTTAATTTATTTTTAGAATTTATTAGATTTTATATTATAGTTATATACCTTATATATATATTTTATATTATTAGAGTTATATATATTAGGCACGCGCCACACTACATTACTCTATCGCATTGCATCTTTCTTTTCTCGTGTATAACGAAATATTCCTAAAAATTTTACTAGTTATATCAAATTGCCCCCTAAAAAGATACTCATCAACGAAATTCACAAAGTTGATTTCGTTCAGCGGTGCTTTTTAAGTATCTCGTGTAACAATTCGTTACACCACAAATTAAAGTACGCGCAATAATATCGTGTAGGTATACGAAAGTTCACAAAATTATTTCGCCGCGTCAACAACTCAACCCTTTGACTGCTGACGCGAGAAATCGCAGTTTATGAAGTCGTAAATTGCCGCGTTAGCTGGGGATCGGTTTCATTGCCAGTATTGCGGCGGCGCAAGCAATCGCCGGGAGCGATTATGACATACAAAATGCTAAAATGTGAAAAACCAATGCACGAATACAATTACACACAAACATAAATACAATGTACAATCTTCAACAGGTTGTCCAAATGTACTGAACGGAAAGTTACATTTAGTTTGTTTCGAGCAAATTGATGAACATATTATTATGCTTAAAACATGAGAGCAGTTGGTGTAACGTGAAACCGTACAGTATAATACTTTCGCGTATCGTCTGGTGAGTGAGGTGGCCGGAGCCCAATTCTCAAAAGATTGTCAACGCATCTGCAACCGTCGGGTGTAGCAGATGTCCATGGGCGGTATTCACTTAACATCACGTGAACCGCTTGATCGCTTGGCAACTTTTCCCAAAAAAAAAAAGCATAAAACACGTGGAGATTTTCGTCGGTGCGGCAATCAGCCGTTTAGCTTTGTGGTTAAAGCGTCTGGCGAATCCGGAAGATATAAGATTGAGATCTGGCGGATAATAATCCCACAGCAGCGATAGAAACTTTTCGTTCTTTTCTAGAAATTTTAATTTTTCATCTTAATTGCAGAGACACTGCTATAAATATAAAACCTTATGAAATTTCGTCTGAAACTACTATTATTTTAATAACAGAAAACAAACTAATTTATTGTAATAAAAAAATATCAAGTCTAATAACGCATTACGTGACAATTAAAGTATTTCAGGTGTTGAATACATCAATACATGAACAATTCGTCTCTACGAGCAAACCGCTTCAGTTATTAAATGTAATATATTCGTGCCTCAATACTAAGTATATTCATTTCATTTTCTATAACAATAATGAATAAATTTCACCGCTTGAGCGTGGTTAACATGCTCGTGCCTTAACACCAAGTCTATTCATTTATTTTATGAGAGAAATGCACAAATTTTGTTGCTTGTCCATAGTAACGCTGATTGGATTCCAAAAACTACAGTAAAAAAATTTGTGTCGCAATTCGATTACTGAAACACAGGCAAAATTTTAGTGTGAGTCATCTGATTTTATAAATAGTTTTTTAAAATTCTGCTGTGAATAAGATCGCATAAACAGTTTCATTTAATGCATTGACTTAAGATTGGTTTCGTTACGAGCTAACTGATCCGTTAGGTTGAACTAACATCGACTAACTTTTTCGAATTTCGTTATTGACTACGCAAAATCGTGTTCATATGTGTCCATGGTCTGTTTAACATGACAATCGATAGAAGTAACTTTAATGTAATCTTTCTCTTTTCACTTGGACCAAACGGTCCTGCCAACGCAACAGATGTCCCGACAAGAGTTCGCTAATGTGGATACATATTTTTTCCGTATCAAATAAGAGCTACTTTTGGTTTAGTCTCATTATTCAACGGATTTTGACATTGTTACTATAATAGGTATTGCCTATAATAATTCAATACAGTAGCTATTCATAATTATGTCACACCGTTTCTAGCACAATGATTATGTATATTTGTTACAAAACATAGCATAAGCGTTTTGCATTATTTTTTTATGTGAGAAGGTAACAGGTGAGCGCGTTGTTCACCAGATGTGAAGTGATAACCGCCGCCCATGGACATTTGCAACCGTAGGGTTGCAGATGAGTTGCCACCTTTTAATAAAGTGGGCCCCGGCTGCCTCACTCACCAAACGAAACACAGAAGTATTACACTTCGACTTTACGCCAGAATTCTGTGAGGTCGTGGTACTTACCCGGATGGACCTACCCATTCTTGCAACAGCGAAGAAAAGTTTCAATTAGAAATTTACCCAATTTCTCAATTAAGATGGACACAATGAAGGAAACATTTATTAATATTTTCTTCGCAAAATTCATAACGCAATCGATGCTGGTAACTTTTACTGTGATTTAATCTTTAAAGAAAAAATCCGTCAGAGACATCTGTCGCAAGGTTTAATGGAATCTCTTTCACTTACGGGGCCCTTAAGCCTTCATACGCGACCAGATTAAACGGAAACCCCATTTCCTCTTATACTTCAATAGATGAAACGGAAAACGAAAGGCATCGTAGCAAATTACGGGTCACGTTTGAGCGGTCTTCTCGGTATCTAAACTACAGCGGCTGCAGAAGGCAAATTGTGAGTGTAAACCGTTCACTTTAGACGTTCGACTGTACTTTTTAAGTAAAGCAGCGTTTATCCTACGTTGAGGGTTCCTTTATGATTCTTTTATATTGGCCAGTGGATACAACCTCTCGTGTGTTTTTCAGTTTGAGTTACACTATGCACGGTGAATATCCGCTGGACATAATACATTAACACAAGTAACATTCGGTAGAAACGTTTTTTCAAAACGTCTACTGAACAGGAACTTTTAGGATATAATCCATCCAACAATGTAAAAAGTACTAAAGCCTTTGAATTATTAAGTGAAAAAAAAAAAAAAAACACCTAAATTACTAAGTAAAACAAAAAACCCCACTGCATTAAAAACACACCACATAAAATAACATATTCTGTCACTCCCACACCTACGACGAATCACCGCATATGTTGAAATCCATCAAAAGGTTTATGCTGTAGAGCTCGCCCAGTAATTACACAGACATACACAACGGGATAGTGATTAATAAAGGAAACATCCATTAAATATATAGTTGAAAACACTCATTAATAGTATCACTCATGACCTTTCCTGAAATTTAACAAAAATATTATCAGAGAATTTCATTAGTTTAATATGTAATATGTATGGATGAACCTATATGAAACTATGTTAACAAACTAAAACAATTTTTTACTCGCAACTTCTACTTAGTGATGTCCATAAGTCAGTGCATGGGACTAAAATTCATAAACGTCACATAAGAGAGACTTGTTTGGACGATATATGGAGGTTAATTTGTATATAAAATGTTGAAATGTATATCAATAATAAAGCATTTTAAGAGCAATTACACTTATTTTCAACGTTGGTGAAGAATAAGTCACGTCATAAACGGTCTAATTGCTATGAAACATTGCTGTGCTTCCGTGCAACAGTCAACATAATTCTCAGTTGGCGACTATAAAAACGGGCTGGCTTGTATCATATAACATTGTTTATGTGCCATCTTCACTTGAAATTATTCCAACGCCCTACTTTGTTCATGCTCATGAAATTCACGAGCAGTTGCATTACAACTGAGACGGCACGTCCTATCTGACGAATTTTGACTAATCTGTAGTATAAGATAGAGAAGAGATTAACTGTCATACATGACCTAGATACTCAATCTCACAATTTAAGATTTGGATAAAACTTGGTGTTAATTCAGAATTTAGTTTGTACTATTTAGAACTTGGTGTAGATTCATAATTTAGAGAATTAATGAAATGAATTTTTGTAGGGTTTGAAATAATTGAGAAAACTCGTGACTGTTTAGAAACTGTGTATTGTAGCAAGTAAGAAATGGAACAGAAAAGAACATTATAATATAGTGAAAGACGTTAAACAGAGAAAATATAAGTATAAAAATCGCAGGTAGGCAGCAAAAGTATTTATGGAAGATTATTGACATGTTGCATCCTTTATATGGTAGGTGGCGCTGTAACACTTGGGTTTTGATCCTAGCGGCGTCAACTAGGTTAGTAAGGTTTCGGATTTTTTGAGCCCCAATAATATTGTCTTATGTTTATTGTCTGGTGTACGACGAGACCTCATTATTATAGGAAGAAGAGTGGGAGATGTTAAAGAACGACATTATTAAAACTAATGCGTTAAAGAATTGGGAATGTAAACAAATTTGTATGACCAATAAAATTAACTATAAAATACAGGGAAACTTTTTTAAAGGTGCCCCAAATTTACACAGGAGGTTCAGACTCGGTAGTATAAACGTTTATTGAAATAAAAACAAACCATTCTATTCCCTAAAAAACACAACTTATTGACAACGCCGTAGTCATTCATAAATACCTAAATTTTACTGTGCACGAACTTGTGTGCTTGTGTGAATTATGAATGATCGCGCGTAAAATAAATCAGTTGCGTATAAATCAAGCACTTTTTGAGGTAAGTTCAAATGAATGTAATTATTTACTTACAAGTGATTTTAAATATTTATCATTTTTTACATAACATTATTTATGCCTAGAATTAAATTTTTTAAAAATGGATACACTTAGAAAGTCTCCCGTTATAGTCTGAAAGCCCACTTGTAGTTGTACGGAGAGACGTTTGAAATGGAAAGGACCGCTGGTATCAATAGGGTTTTATGAACTTTACCCATATGAACTCCAGCATCTAAGAAGTCCACTCTCGAAGGTTGGACTTACGGGTGTTAACTATTTTGCATCGTAAAAGTCATAACTTTATAAATTTAATTTTTTCCTCTCCAAAGAACCAAAAGAAGTCGAATAAATACTAAACTTATCACCTTTTCAAAATAAAATAGTAACCTTAAAGTAAAATATGCAGATTCCTTGTCGAAGTTACAAGGGTAATCAATTATATACATTGAAGACTGCTTGAAATTAATGTTATCTGTCTATAAAAGTAAAAGAAGTAACAGCCTATACATATCCCACTGCTGGGCAAAGGCCTCCTCTATACAGAGGGCAACAGGGCATAGTCCACCACGCGGCCCCACTGGGGGTTGGCGGACTGCACATATTTTCGAAATATATATTTTTTTTGTTATTATTCTTGTATCTTGTATTAACTGATGTTTTTGCTTTCAGTCCCGAGACTATTAAAGCTTCATCGGACGCAGAACCGGTGGGCTAGCCAGAACCCACGGGTTTGGACCCTCCGCTATGGGTAGGGTCGCGCATGTGCTCATGCGTGCGTTTAACTACTATGGTGTGTCATCTAAGGGCCGTCGAGGTCGCCGGTTCGGACCGAGACCCCGACGGCCGTCGACTGTGCATTTAGCTAATCGGTGGCTGGGAGCGGTGAGAACCGCCCCGGAACGCGGGTGTACCTTGTGTACGCGTTGTGTGGGTCTCGCCGTGCTCGGAGGCGAGGGCGAACTGGTGTGATTGTTGTTACACTAACTGTGGGTGTAGTGTTTATCCGGCGGGACCCCCGGCGGTGGGTCCATCGTGTCTAAGTCCTCTTCGTCGACCGGGTCGATGAGGACGTTTCGCGGGCGACGCTTGTTAACGTTCGCGTTAGTGTCCGGTAGGTAGTTTGCTGCGCTTACCACCAGAGGGTTGGGATGATGCTGGGCTCTATCGAAGAACCGTTTTGTCAAATCTTTAAAATGAGCGCGAATCGTCGGGAGTCTGCAATCGCTGTGCAGGTCGACGTTGCGCTGATACCATTGCGCACCGGTTGCGCGGCGGATAAACTTACTTTGAACTACTTGCAATTCGTCAATGCGCGTAGGATTTATGTGTGCGAAGATCATGCATGCGTAGGACATGATTGGCCTTACGCAAGCTTTATATAACAATAATTTGTGCCTTAAGGGCATTTTACTATGTTTATTCGTTAAATTGTGTAGCCGGCCGGAGACGAACGCGGCTTTGTTTCGGACTTGATTGATGTGCGTAGTGAAAGTCATACGCGAGTCGAAAGTGACTCCTAGATATTTGACCGTTTTCTCCCAGGGGAGAGTTTGGCCGTATAGTGATATTTGCCCCAACTTTCTGTACTGGCGAGGACCTTTGTAACGGTGTGGCGGATGGGGGTTGGGGGGCTGCTACGGGTGAAGTGAATCGCCACACTTTTCTCTGGGTTAATATCGATTCTCCATTTGCGGAACCAATCGCCGAGGCGGTCGGCGGCGCTTTGGAGTCGAGTCGTTAATTGGCTGAGGTTGCGATCTGAGTAAAAGAGCGCCGTGTCATCCGCGAAAAGCGCGAGATTGACGTGGGGGTCTCTGGGTATGTCGCTCGTGTAGAGCGTAAATAACAGGGGTGAGAGGCAGGAGCCTTGTGGTACGCCGGCCGTGAGGCGGCGGCTTGTGGAGAGGGTGCCCTCGACTCGATATCGAAAAGAGTTTGTTATTATTTCGAAAATATGCAGGTTTCCTCACGATTTTTTCCTTCACCGCGGAGCACGTGATAAGTCAGCACTTAAAGTTAAAAACTTCATTGGTGCCGGCACCGGGGATCGAACTCGATTGCTCGAGTATATTGAATTAAAGGCGAGCGCCCGGACAATTAGCTATCACAGCTCTGTCCATATAGTAAGTATAAATGCCAAACATAAACGGGCAATAATTCAACACATTATATTAACATCGAAAAAATTATCAGGTCCCGTTAATCGACCAAACGATCTGTTAAAACAATTTATGTCTGTTACAGCCTCGTAACGACCTTATCAGAGACACACAATTGCTGTGGCCGTTGGAAATGAAACATGGCGTTGGAAGGGAGTGGGGTAGTTCGGCTTCATAAATAATTGTATAATTGCACGTGGAGCCAATTAAAACGTATACAAATAAGAGCTTTATCGAAAAGAAACATTCAAGGAAATGATTATAGATGACAACTTTGCTTAAGCCTTTTTCACATACTAATATTAATGAATATTATTCTAACCAGAAGTTCACAATTAACATTTCACATCACTGATGCAAAAGCATATTCTTTGATATCATTTTTTTATAACACGCGTTGTCAATAAAATTCTTCTTGTTATTTCTTTTGTCTTCTACTAATTTTAACGCTTTACAACAGGAAATATTTATAGTAAACTAGCAGACCGGACACACGTTGTCCTGTACACACGATTTAAATTCCACAACTGAGAAATGAAAAAAAAAATTGTAGTGGACCGAAATGTGAATCTAAATCATTCTTGAGTTGACCGGAAGACACACAAAAAATTTCATTAAAATCGGTCCAGCCGTTAAGGAGGAGTTCAGTGACATACACACGTACAGTAGAATTATATATATAACCAGCGACCCGCCTCGGTTTCGCACGGGTGCAATGTATCTTATAGCAACAATTTTATTTCCCACACAAACTGTACCTGTCAACCTGTCAACGATGTCTGTGTAACCTGTCAAACACTTTATGCGTGCGTTCCGATTCCTCAAGAAATAATTATATGGCAAAACAACCTTTGCCGAGTTAGCTAGTTATACATATTAACCTTCCTCTTGAATCAGTCTATCTACTAAAAAAAAACGGCATCAAGATCCGTTGCGTAGTTTTAAAGATCTAAGCATACACAGGGACAGACAGACAGCGGGACTTTGTTTTGTGAAGATGATTAAATAATTTATAGCAAATCATTTGTAGTTTTGCGCATATCAATTCTCTGTTGCGTCGTAACGATTGACATTTATTATGAAATGATCATTAAGTTCAAACATTAGGATATATGCATGTTATATTTTAGCGTTAACAGCCCAGATTGCTTCGAGTTTAACGGTCACAAGAGACTATTGTGTATTTTAATCGAGCTTTAAACGATCCCATATAGGTTTAGCTAGCGGCTTGTAACATTTTGTGTGTATAGTTGACAAGCGATTAGGCGGTTCTTCTGCTATCCTTTTCAGTTCTGCCCATTCATGTAAAAGAAACTACTGTGCGGTCCTACACAGTAAGAGAATAGATAAAGATATAACGATCTGGTTCACAGAATGAAAAATTGTTTACTCACCTCGCGAAAACTATAGACAAGAACATGAAAAGAAGCTTTTCCTAATACATAATAAAGATATAACGATCTGGTTCATATATAGTTAACCTGCGAAAACTATAGACAAGAATTTTAACTTAGCTTAATTTGGACTTAACAAAGTAAAGACCTTGGCTACACATATCAAGTTAACTTAGCTAAAACCGACAGATGTATCAGCAGTGAGCTGGTGCAGATCAATATAAAAGTAAAATCTTTCCCCGTAGTGTATTTTACCTACAATTTATTTTAACAGTGATATTTTTCTTCAAAGTTTTTAAAAACTTCAAGATAATCGAGTTGAAGATTGTGCTCAATGAGGCAATCTTCCCTTTTTAATCTGTCTTCGTAAAAAGTGACTGACAATATTTGCCCCATCGGAATTATATATTTTATCGGCACTATAGCGGCAAGAATTTACGAAACATCTAGACATTTTGAAGAGCCTGGCGCCCATAAACAAAGTAATGTGGTTCGAAGCGTCGCGTTAATACCTTACCGTGTAGACTGCAGAGAGTCCCAAATAGTATATATTACACCCGAAGGTTGTAAAGTCTAATAATAACTATAGAAAGTCCTAAAACGAAAATCGGTCAAGCCGTTTCTGAGGAGTTCAATTACAAACACCTTGACACGAGAATTTTATATATATTAAATATAGATTTTTTTTTTTCCGAAACTATAGGTATGTTGCTAAATTATTTTGACGGATTTACCGCATTTATTTTTAATTTCAGTTCCCAAGGGTTCGAACCCTTTTTAGCGTTCATGGTCACGGGACAGACTTAGGCGTTGTACGTCGGAACGTCGGGCAGTAAAATTACCAATAAATAACCGGTAAAAACTATTTCATTAAGTAATGTGTAGTCGCCTAAATACAAGTAATTATCTAACAGATACATTGTGCGAAATTACAGAACAATTGTGTGGGTGAAATTATTAAGCAATGAAGAATTAAACACAGATTAACATGGAAAGTTGTTATCACTTAGGATTTCTAAGGCAGTTTACTTACCAAGTACCTTCTCCGTCAGATTCACATAATGGGCATTCAGGATCTTAGTTTGATCGGCCGTGAACCCTAAGTCCCCCTTTAGGTCGTATCACAGGGATAAAATCACCATTTCAAAGGATAACCACTTTTGTACGGGGATCTTAACATGTACTTAAACGACATGATTAACATGTTAAATACCTTAAGATCTAGGTTTACTTTTTTTACGCTTAAACCTGTAGTTACATATTTAGAAACAAAACTCTTGCCAAAAAAACTTAAGACTAAGACATGGCATGAAAATGTCCTAATAATAATAGAAAAAAGATATTCTAATAATAATAGTACAATTAAGCTATCAAATGCTTATCGCGAACACCGATCGGACCGGGAGAGATAGATTAAATAAACAACTAACGAAGTTAACCAACGACTCGTTGCAAATAGCACCGTTTCTGTATGGGACTGTTCAGCAATTATCCAAGACTTAATTACGAGCATTAGTTCCTAGCCGCAACACGACCTGAGTCTTGGTATAATGGAAATGTTCCAAGTGGACAAACGCGTGATTCAGTAGAACTTCTTTCAAACTAGAGCTGTAACTTTTCTAATCTAGATAATTAAGCTAGAAAAAAATACTCGTATTTCGTTTCGTTTTTACTGTTGAACATTATCGATTGTAATTTTAATTGAATAATCTCCGATGAGTGGTCGCGTACAGTTATCGTTATTGCGATGTCACGTAAAATGATAGAAAATTGCCTAAAATAGTAATACTCGTAAAGGGAAATTTTAAGACGCGAATTTTTAGGGATCGAGCTTCGTGGCCGTCTGGGGAGGCCTATTTTCAGCAGTGGACTGAATCTGAGTGAAATAATGATGACGATGATATGTAACGGTTTAATGACTGCAGTAAAAATATATTTAATAAAAGATACTGTATTCTATTTTGAATGCTTAAATAATGTAATATATTTTTGTTATATTGGGTTTAATATGTTTATACACGTTATATATTTTCATGTATATGTTTTAAATTTAATTATATATGAATATGTATATAACTTTTCTTTTAACTTAAAATTTGATTTGAAACTTTTTACACTTGCCTCTTTTGTCTCTGCGTCGCCCATAGGTTGACTGGTAGGGAATGCCTTAGGCATTAAGTCCGCCTATACACAATGCTAATTTTTTGTGTAAAAGTTTAAAAAAAAAATAAATAATATTTACACATAATATAGCTATAGCCTAAAACTAAAAACCTTAAAAAATATAATATAATAGCTAAAATATGTAATTAAAAGGAGTCCCTTTAGGCGAGGTTCCGAAGATACTGGCAGCGTTCCCCCTTGCGAATTGTATAGGTATTGAAAGTTTTATAAATTTTGCAAACATTACTACGATAATTAATATAGTGGACTGGAATTAATACATTCATTCAATCAAACGTGAGTTTGTTCCAAAAAATTACACTCTACGCATGGAAGTAATTTTTCATCTCAGTTGAGAGCTGTTAGAGCGAGAGAGCTTAGTTTTAATTCGATCAGTTAACGGTGCCAATAAAATTGGCTTCTGTGGAACTTGATTAATGCATTTGCAGTGGCCGTACTGACTGTGTTAACGTAGTTTGCGATAACCGCTCCAGTTCAATTCATTTATTTCAAGCTGGCGTTGTAATTAAATTGCATTGAGAAAAGTCTTGCAAAAACGGTTTCGATGCGACAATTCGGTACTTGGCAAAGTTGCTTTTGCGTTGGTGATGCTCAATAGGTACTTACTTGACTTAATCAAGACGCTTTCAAAATTAAGCCTTTGTGTTCAAAGAGACATATGTAATGCAAATAATCCATATTAATATTATAAATGCAAAAGTAACTCTATCTGTCTGTCTCGCTTTCACGCAAACACTACGGAACCGATTTAAATTAAACCGATAGTCTAGAGCCTGAGAAAGGACATAGGCTATTTTTTAATTGTAAAAAAAGTGTTGTGCAGGGTAATAAAAATTATATATATATATATATATATAGTTTTAAGGAAAGTTATTTATTTAAGGGCGCCAACGCGAGCTAGCCGCGGGCGAAAAGCTAGTTATGTATATTTGTAAGCATAAGTATTGTCCATTACAACCCAATCAAAAATCAAAATCAAAATCAAAAATATATTCTATAGACGTTCAAATAGACGCTTGCGCGCTCTTATGAATCGTCAAATTTTACATCAAAGATTATGTATATAGGTTCGTAAGGTACCACCGGTTCGGAAAGCAGTTTCTGTTGAGAAGAGACCGGCAAGAAACTCAACAGTTGCTTTTTTTTCAAAAATATCAGGATACAATATAATATACAGGTATAATAGTCTTATTCTAGCCTACGTATAGTTCTAGTTCTAGTCTACGAGTATCAACAGTATTAACTCCACACATTGGCGGCGTCGAGATATTCCGAAATGGAGATCCGAGATGGAGATCTCTGAGTGAATTCCGGGCTCCGATATTGTAGATTGCTCGGACAGCTCTTTTTTTGAAGAATAAATATAGAATTTATATCTGATGCACTACCCCACAACAAAATGCCGTACGACAAGATGCTGTGAAAATAACTAAAGTAAACAAGTCTGGCAGTGTCGATGTCTGTTAGCTGCCTAACACTTCTAATCGCAAAAACAGCGGAGCTCAGCCTATTCGCAAGAGATGATATATGGGGACTCCACTGGAGCTTTGAATCTACTGTAATTCCCAGAAATACAGCAGACTCAACTGGATTAATAGCCATAATTTTCGTGTATCCTGGTGATATAATAACAGATTGCCTTATTTTTAAATGATAATAAACATTACACGTTAAACATATCTTTTTTGATATTTCAAACTTGAATACCTTATTATTTTAAATCAATATCTAACCTCAGAGTCATGAAAGTGCTATATAAACATAGAAATCTTTGTTTTTGTGCGCTTAAGTAGACAAATACGAGTATACAGCGTGTCGTTACCATCGCGACAATAAATGAACACACATATAGGGGAAAACTTTTTAAAGTTGTATTAAACATTTAAATTCTATAAACATCAATATTTACAGAGTTATTAAATTTTCCAAAACAAAGAATTTTGGAACACCCTTACCTATAAAAGCGTAACGTAAAGTTAATTTGTAAAGGTCACAAAGCATATGAATGGATTGAATGAATTTAAAAGAGACAAAACATACTGTTAGAAGGAGAGGCTTGTAATACGACGCTGTGGCGCGAGTTGTATAGGTGTTACAAATTTTTTTTCTTGTTTACTTAATTAGTTTGTTTGAAAAACATTTTTTTTTTAAATTATGGATTTTGTTTTGCGTTAATATTTTTTTATGATTATTGGCAAGTAGCGTTAGACGTGTGTTCATTTATTGTCGCGATGGTAACGACACGCTGTATACACCAAACTTCTTAATAATCTAAAGTATTTTATAATTATAAAATTTTTTTGTCCCCTCTGGAAATAAACCAAGGATCCTATTTGGTAAGTATAATCGCTTACTAGCTGGATGGATATCTTCACTGTGACACGAGGGTTCAGATGAGATTCAATGTATTTACACCATAATTTCGCCTGTACCTTTAACATATTCTTGACGCTTGCTAAGATTCCGCAGGAATTAAAGGATATTCAAAATTAAATAGTGCTGATATTTTTAATCTATCCCTGAAATCATACAAAAAGTTAATTTAAAATGACTTAAGTTAACAATGATTTATTGTTTGTTACAATTTTTACTTTACATTTTTTACTACTGCTGTTCTTATCAATTATCCTTTTTATAGTTTTTAATATTATGTACTTGTTTAGGTTTTAATTGCTTTTTTTAATTTTTATTTTCTGTTCATTTATGATCCTATAAGAGGAAATTATCTGGTGTTTGTACAAGTTATTTATAAAAATTGTGACTTAGAAATAAAAAAAAATTATATGCTGTATGTTTCCCAAATAAATAAATATTTATCAATACTTTAATACTCTTACATTTTCTGTTGCGAGTAATTGATATTATGTGGTTTATCCCATATATTAGAACTTAAGTCAACGCAGTTATAAACGAGCAATAAGCACGGCTTGGCATCGCTCTAAATTCGTTAGATCTTCAATTTCTCCGCAATAAATTGGACGATATATTTCGTGATGTTTGCTATAGTGAAGTTCTAATTGCTATTTCTTAATAACGAATGAAACGAAGATCAAACCCTCACGTCTTTTGATCCTAAAATATTAAGAGGTGATGCTTAGGCTACCCAAGTTTTAGCAAATTTATAGGTATAGTCTCAAAATCTGATATTAATTGATCACCTCTGCCCATGGACTATCGCGAAACCAGAGGATGTAAAGCTTTGTCGACATTAAAGGAAGCGATAGACTCTCTTCATTCTCTTTCAAACGTAAGGAGCTGTGAATGGGATCACCCATTGCCCAAGCCAAGAGATGATAACAATGTTCTATTTGCGGCAATTCACGCATAACTGAAATTATGATGATAAGCCGCGCATCATCATCATTTTAGTCTGTAAGAGTCCACAGCTGAACGTAGGCCCACCACACAGGCTGGCACGAAGTACAATCCTGAGCCACCTGCATAATCAGACCGTCACTGCATTTAGAGGGTGGTCGCACAGATTTTTAAACTCACACTAAACTCTTCAGTCTCTCTTGATTATAACAAACAAGCTTGCTACTTTAAAAGGTTTTCACTGATCATGGATACTTTTACTCCAGACATCCATCTTACACCTTTCTTTGGAACTAAATCTAATATAAAAATAAAAAAAATGTGTGCGTGTACTAGCGTACACTCGTAAGAAGTGAGACTTTTTTATGACGTTATTTTTCAAAAAATAATTTACTATATGCAACTTTACAGAAATTGGTTAAATAAAGTTAAATTAGATAAAGTTTAATAAAAGGCTTTTATTATCATAGACATAAATACAAATTCTACAATTATTTCATTTTAGCTTTGTATAATATTTAGTTTCTTATTTGTAATACATAGGTGGCGTTAGTAGTAAATTAAAACACACTATGGTTTGACCGTTGTAATTAGTATGAGGGTCCGCAAAAATTGTTGATAAAAAAACTTGCAACGTGAACCTTGTTTATTTCAATTAACCTCACGGACCCAAAATGCAACCGCTTTGAATTTGTACATGGTCCTTCGTTGCCGAATAGCCAGTCAGTGAGTAGAAGCCAGACATTCGACTCGCGCGCGAGTGTTGTGAGTGAAGTTTTTTTGGAAAACCGAACTTGCGGACGTTGGATCGACGTCGCAACCGCAAGTTCCAGGAGCCGATCGAAGAGCATTATCGGTCAGCTTCAGATTGTGTCTTCGGTGGAAGGCGCAGTCAGGTCACGGCGGGCGGTGTGTAGACTTCCTCTTCTCCAAAGGCAGGTCTTTGGAGAAGAGGAAGTCTACACAGTGTCGTGCTCTGAAGTATTAGAGCTAGCACTGTCATTACTACAAATATTATTATTGAATTTCATTAATTGTAATAGAATTATTACTATCATTGATGTCGTTATTATATATTTGTGTTATTAATGGCTTATGGTAACTGAAATACGAAATATATTGTTTACATTTTAGAATTAGAATTAAAATAAACCCTTTGATTTTGCTGATCACTTTAATATAACATATATATATATATATATATTGTTATGAGCACGCAGAGGAACTAACGCCATCTAGCGTCAACTATTAAAACCCACTAAAGAATAAAGACGACATAAAACCCCCTATTCAACACTAGATGGCGTTAGAGGAACATTTTAAGATAAGAAAAAGATGGCGCGTAACGGAAAAATGTTACACAAATTTTTTTTCCAACCCCGATAAAGAAGTTTCACTTCAATAAATAAATATTACTAATAATTTTACACAACAATATCTAGTCCCAAACTAAGCAAGGCTTGTACTTTGGGTACTATGTACTAGGTATGTTCATCAGTTACCTGATAAACATACGTAACCTTACTTTTACTTACCTACCTTACATACCTAACCGTACTTTTATTTTGTAAATAAATACGAGAAGTACTAGAAAAATACTATGAACATCACATAATATTTTCCCGTAGTGGGAATCGAACCGACACCCTCTGGTGCAGAGACAGTGTAACTATCAACTACGCTAATTTGAACAACCCGCACTTTGTAATGCATATTTCTCTGTTTACTTTACTTGAAAAGCAAAGTAAACAGAGAACTCCCTTAAACAGATTAAAACATACAATTAATTATAGCTCTAGCCCAAATTAAAATACCCCATATTTTAGCATACAGCATACCCGATGTAATCAACACCTAGACAATTAACAAACCGAGTAACAAAACGAATAAAATTCGGTTAAACGAACGGAACCCCAAAAAAGAGTGGGAATCTCTCCACTTATACCGTAAAACGTGAGAGCGGCTTTCCGTTACAAATGGACGGATTACGTTTCTGGTTTTGCGAGGGCGTTCTCATGTAAATTATGTTTGCGATTACATCGAGGATGTGTAGAGATCGCAGGCAGGGATGTGTGGCTAATGGCTCGTTCATAAAATTAAGCCTGTGGTTGCGTCACAAGGCTAGTAGTAAGGCGGAACGAGAACTTAGTGGCTTGGAACAGCGTTCCAAAGAAATGAAGGGCATAATGAAAGTTGTGTTGACGGCTCGGACTTCTGAAAATCCTGCTATAATCAAGCAACGTTTAAATTCAGTTTTCTTATTTGAAATTCACATTATAAAAATTTTGACTATACTCTGTGGAACCGAATTTTTAAATTTAGATGCTATTTAAGAATTGATTGTGATATTCGTATATCTTCCATAATATCCATTATGTATGTGTATACACGCTTAAATATTAAAATGAGTAAATTCTTATTTAAGCTTAAATTGTCAGCACTTTACAAGTTTCCACGCATTTAATATTTCATTATCAACCAGACAAAGCCAGATGATCTAACCAGACTCGTAATACATTATTATATTCCAATCGTTTGCGAAAGACTGCAGTTAAGATGGAACTTAATTTCTAGATAAATTGTCAACATCAGTATTTTTCAAACTTGGCTTAGTGGATAGAGCGTCTATAATTAAGTCTAGGCGCAGGTTTGAAAACTGGCTGCGGAGAACATTTTTTAAAAAAATTATTCACATATTTTAAGTTTCATTTTAAGTGCAGTCTAGAACTAGACTAGACATAAAAATTAAATTTGAATAGTAAAGACTACACCTATGTAAATTCAAATTACATTTAAAGAAGGTGGTTTGCAGTATCATGTAAAAATGGCACTTGAGAAAGAGTGTGTGTATAAACGGAAGGCACCATCTATTACTTGCACCATCTATTAGACGTCGAGATTTTCGAACTTAAAGTGTTGCTTCGAACGAGCCGCCCCCATTATTCAACAAGCTGCTGGATATTCATGGGCGGTGGTTATGTCTTAACATCATGTGAACCACCTGCACTAGTGGCAATTTTTCATACGCAAATACGCAATTTTTCATAACTATTTGCCAGTTGCCATGGTATAATTGTCAATTCTTTTTTATAATTTGTCTTTGAGCCAATTCTCATCCGAAGCGAGTATAGAAAAAATTATTTACATAAACAATAAGTCTGTTCTTGCACGGATAGTTATTCGGAGCGTTAATCCGGTGGAAATAATCGCCATTCGTCAGTTTATATCCGGCAATTATTCATGTCGCTTTTCACATTAACCGGTTAACGTGTTTTTCATTACACACATAACCTCGACAGTACCGTTAGTTGTTCCGCGGTAATGGTGCGCGACTGTACATCATCGAATGTACGGTCGCGTGCAGTATGTTAGCTTAATCATCTGCATCTGAAATTTTTGCATTATTATCATAAAGTGTTGGAAAATCTTTGCTCAAGAGCCAAATTTTGGTTTAAATATAAGCAAAAGTAACTATGATAAAATTTAAGATAAAAATCAAACATTTTTTTTTATGTGAAAAGTTGCCAAGCGAGCAGATGGTTCACCTGATGTTAAGTGAATACCGCCGCCCTGGACATCCGCTACACCCGAGGGTTGCAGATGCGTTGATAACCTTTTGAAAATTGCGCATATATGACATAGTTATATAATGCTTGGGGTTTCTCTACGAGATCGAATCAGAAATGAAGAGATCCGTAGAAGAACTAGAGTTACCGACATAGCAGAGCGAGTTAGCAGGCTGAAGTGGCAGTGGGCAGGGCACGTAGCTCGAAGAACCGATGGCCGTTGGGGCAAAAAGGTTCTCGAGTGGAGACCACGTGCTGGCAAGCGCAGCGTAGGAAGGCCGCCCACAAGGTGGACGGACGGACGACCTAGCCAAGATCGCAGGGACTCGTTGGATGCAGGCCGCTATCAACCGGTCGAAATGGAAGTCAATGGGGGAGGCCTATGTTCAGCAGTGGACGTCCTACGGTTGATATGATGATGATGATATAAAACCTATTGTGATATGACTACATAATGGCTTAAATCATACACAGTCATTTTTCAATGAGCGCACACTCCTTATTATAATCTACTTCGCCATTTTGAAATAAAATGTGCAAACAATGAATAAATAAATGCTAGTGAATGTTTGAAAACAAAAATCTAAACCTTCAGGAGCTTTGCATGGTTTATTCACAGCACCTCATTTATATGGAAGCTTGCACTTCGATGTACATTGATATGAGTATATTCTGAACAGAGTTGTGAATGCGACGCTTTTCAATATGCAGTTGTTCTAATTTTTTTTTTTGTAGTACTCATAATAGAAAACCTCGGGATTTTTTCGACGTATTTATGCAAACTGTGGCCTTAATACTTCTTGTATTGTAGACCATTTTGTGCTAGTTTAGTTGTGTAGTCTGGTGTTTGTTTGTTTCCTTTTTTTTTTTAAAGTAGGCAAACGAGCGAGCGGATAAACAGATGATAAGTGGTCACCGCCGCCCGTAAGCACTTGCACCATCGGAGGAGTCACAACTGTGATGACGGCCTTAATAATTTCGTAATCATCATCATCATTTCAACATGTTCGAGTCAGCTGCTGAATAAAGGCGTCCACCATAGTTACATTTTTATATTTAGATATAGTTATTATAATATATTCAGATGAATTATTTAACTATTTGAAAGATTTAATTGCGAATTATTATATGCTTTTCGAATTGTTTTACTAATATTATAAAGGCGAAAGTTTGTATCTATGGATGGATGTTTGTTACTCTTTCACGCAAATACTACTGTATGGATTTGAATGAAACTTTACAATAATATAGCTTATATATCAGAATAAGACAGGCTATAATTTATGTACATATTTTTATGTATATCTGTCTTGCTGTCTGAATGTTACGCCTTTTCTACGTAGACGTAGTCGCAGGCAGCAGCTAGTATATAATATTATAAATGTGAATGTAAGTTTGTTTGTTACGCTTTCACTTCAAAACTACTTAAACGATTATCATGAAACTTTGTACACATATTCTTAGAGGTATGAAAAAAATAGGTTTCTTTTTATTAAAAAAGCGCTCAAATGAGAGTCGAACTCGTATGCCGAGGATTCCTCACCTACCCATTTTACCACCATAATAAAATTGGTAATTAATCACCACCGATTTTCTCAGGAACGGGTGGACCCAGCACGTTGTAATTTATACCAGATACTGAGGTCTATAGTCCCTATTAGATATGAAAAAAGGTCAACGTAATAAAAAGATGTGGCAAATTTATATTAAGAGTTCCTAAAAATATATATTTTTTTAAAAGATATTTTTTTAAGGGCTTCTTCAACGCGTGCGGACCCGCGGGCGAAAAGGTAATATTTAATAATAATAAAAGAGTAGAATCAGCGTGTCTGTACATTGAATATATTTATGAAAAAATGAAAAAGGGTATCATAAAAAGTGTTATAGGAAACATAATAAACCATTTTTGGAATTCTTGTATTTAATAATGGGACTACCGCAAGGTATCACATCCTTCTAAGAAGACATATTTACAGACTTAAAAATAATTCAAAACATCCCCATTGAAATACTACAATTCATAAGCTTAAGGCGTGTATACTTTGTACACTTATAGACGGAATAACTAAACATAGTGTCCTAAAGAGAATCGAAAATGAAGAGGACTCAGCCTGCAAATAAAATGCATTTGCCTAAAATGGAAATGTATTGCGGCGACTCAGTCGTGCCTACGCGTGTTTAGTTTTAAAATATGGGGTCGAGGCATTTTTGTATGCAAGGAAAAATATTATGGCTGAAAAGACGGATTGGTAATAGAGATGAATAATAGAACATCACTAATTGATACAATTGCTACGCTTATGAAATACATTGAGATTTATATGATTTGCTTTGAGAGACTAGGAAGGAATTATACATAAAGTATTCTGGAAGCATTCCTCGCTTCAGAGATTCAGAGGCGTGGAAAGGCAGTTGAATAGTCACGAAAAATATGATTTTGCATTAAAAATAAAATTTGTTACATAAGTTAATAATTGGAGGAAGTTAGTACCTGATGAACGATGTCTTGTAGTCATGATAGCAGTCAGTGTCCGGTTGGAATCTATAAAAGTTATTGATTGGAATGTCCTTCCGTTAATTTATTACATGATTTGCGTTAAAGTAACAATCGCAAGGAACCTGAATATTTTCAAAACAATAATAATAATTTAGGATTAAATAATTTATGTTTAATGAGGCTAGAAAATACACGACATGAAATGAACCGTTGATAGCGATGTCATATGTTATTTTGCATAATCGTCATATATGCTGTTGGTTTTATCGTACATACAGATTTGTACTACATTTTAGCATTAATATATATGCATGAATTCGATTACAAAAACCAAGTTCAAGAATTTAAACTATAAATAATAAATGTATGGGGCAAAGCCAAAAAGTGTAAAGTCTAATGTAATAAAACGCTGATACTTCAAATGCATTATTTATTGCTTTTGTGATGTATTATATGATGTATAGACTTCTGTAGCATGCTCTACAACAGCTGACGTAACTGCCTTTGCCATAACAATTTTACTCTCTATATTTAACGCGACCCGCTGTACTGTGTAAAGTAAGGAGTCCATCGACAACGTTCGTCGTTGTTTATTGTTAAAATGTAGGTTAAAACATCCATGGAAAATGTCAGTCTCCCTGCTAACAATGCATCAAAACGTCGAATGAATTGTGTTCATTCAAATGATTTAAAATTGTTCTGGAACATTTCTCATATAAGTGTTAAGCTCTTTAGTAGTAATACAAAATATTTGTCAGTAGCATCGCATCGAATGTAACATTTTACAAAGCTCCATTTAGAATTTCCTTAGTACAAAATGATTCTTGAATGATATTGATTGATCTCATATACTGTGGCCGCTTTAGGGAATTTAGGTACGCAATACCTAGATGAAATATCGTAAAGAAACTGTAAAAACACTTCAATATGCTTCTTTTTTACTATAGTAAAGAATATAGAATAGAATAATATCTCTACTCAAAAGAGTTTTGTTTTGTTTTTCTTTTGTTTATCTGTTTTTTGAAAAACATTAATATTAGTTTAAGATAACATTTTCCTGTGTCTTAAAGACGTTTTACAAACATAAATTTCACGTGGACAATCACCAGATGCAAAACAGCTAACAATGGGTCACACAAATAGTTGTCCCGTGTGAGGATCGGACCCACGGTCCCCGACGCCGAATTCAACAACTTTGCAACTGTGCCACGGAGTCATCACTCAATAGAGTACTTATTGCTCTGTCCTCTAACAACATCGTTCCCTAACTTGTTCACAAAATGACAGTAACAATTTCATGAACCGAAGGTTAGAACGGCAAATAACTGAACAAATATTTTTTTCTATAATTTTTAGGGTTTCGTAACAAAAGGGTAAAAGACCCTATTACTAAGAATTCACTGTCTGCGTGTCTGTCAGTCTGTCACCAGGCTGTATCTCATGAAACGTGAAGTTGACAGTTGAAATTTTCACAAATGATGCATTTCTGTTTCCGCTATAACAATAAACACTTAAAATAGAAATATTATGTATGTTTAAGTGTTCCCATACAACAGTCATGATTTTTTGCCGTTTTTATCGATAATGGTATGGTATTGCTATGGGCATACAACAGTCTTCGCTGTTACACGAATGGGCAGGTCCGTCCGGGGTAGTTCCACGAATTCACAGAAGACGGACGTGACGTGAAGTCTTACACTTAAGCATTTCGACTGGTAAGTGAGGTAACCGGGGCCCACTTTATAAAAAGGTGGCACGAAGCTGAAACACTACAGGTGTTACAAATGTCCGTAAGCGGTGGATATCACTTAACATTAAGTGAACCGTCAACTCGCTTGCCATCTTCATGAAAACAGTGTCAAGTCCACATTTGACCCTTTAACAATTACTGAACATTAAACGTTCCTACTACACAAGGTAATGTAGTAGGAAATAAACAAATATTAGAAATAATTTTAGGAGATACACTGCAACAAGTGAAACGATGCAGATGATCCTTATTGTCAAAGATAAGTAACGACATTAAGGATTACCAAATTACGGTACATCGTAACAAACTTCGTTAGGCGCGTGACAAGATAGACAACGATAGATAGGAGACCGCCTATAGGCCCCGCATCGTTACGTACTAATTACAATATGCCGGGAACTGTCAACGTGTACTGGCTGTTACGAAGATTGAGCGTCCGATAGATAATTAAGATCACATTCACAGACAGTTAAGGGACTTACAGATGTTGGGAAAGCAAATATGAAAGAAAATTTGATAGTGTTGTGAAAAGAATGGTACTTGAAAAGATAAATTTAATTGCTGTAAAATTATTTGTAACATTTTTTTGCTAATTCTCCGCTCGTTATTGCTTCCGCTGTTGGGAAAACAGACTCCATGAGTGTTCGCCTTTTTGTTTCCCCGCGTTGTATTTAAATATTTCGATTCATCGCTTACATCAAAGTAGATTAATTTACCTTAGCCCTTTTCTAACCGATTACAATAAATCGGTCGGAAATAATATATAAAAAAGTTGTGTATACATTTCTCCTTAACATTTTACCAGACTTTCAATCAATTGCTGCATCATTGCATTGAATATAAGATTTAGTGTTTATGGTAGACTTATATAAGTCAAATTATGGTTTCTTATATTGTTATCATTACATGGCACTACATGTCTTAAAATGTTGTGTGCAATAAATAAATAACTTACAATGGTTTTAATGGGAAAGGAAATTGAAACCAACTCAATTATTATAAAAGTGTATTTAAAGTTATGCAATGATGTCAGATGATTTTACAACAAATAAGAGGCCCTAGCCTACAGGGAGATTAGCATTTTATAACTTTTCAGCGTTTTATTCCTATATTAAATTCTACAAGTGGTGAGTTTGTCATCAAGACGTCATAGAACATGAGAACTAAACTAAAAACACTATAAAAAAGTTCTAAAAATATTTTATTATAACATCAATAGAAATTTTACACAAAAAAACTTTAATTACAACCTAAGTGTCACATAATTATTCCAGCCACATAGACCTGTCGTAGAGTAATGACATGGTAATTAACACGTAACCGCAGACGCACTGAGTTTTAAAAATGTTCCATCCGTGAATAATGTCTGGTTTTACTTCATTAAGAACCGATTATTGTTAAATTTTGTGGATAAAATAACAAAACCTTTCGGCCCTGCGAGAATCGAACCCGCGTCTTCTGGTAACGCGCCTAGGCACATTTTTTTACCCTAACTGCTGAACAGCTAAGTTAGTAATTTAGGCATGGATGGTATAAGTTGCTGATGCCAACAGATCCGATTTCTATACCAGTAAAAATTAATGTTAATGAAAATTAATTACTGTTGAAATTTGTTTGTGAAGTACGACCAAGTGACATTCAAACATACGAATTATAATTGGTTAGGGAAAAAGTTTTTTCGCATTTTATATGAAAATTCAAAACATTTTTTAATAAAGTTTATTTACATTAAAAAAATTCTGAACAGAAATCCGAAACAATTAGAAATCTGTAGGTGCAAGGTCAAGACTATACGGCGGATACATTAACGCCTCCCACTCAAACTCTCTTAATTTTTGCTGAGTCGCTAAATATGTTTGAGGTCAAGCGTTACCATGATGAAAAGCCACACCCCTTCTGTTGATTAATTTCTGCCGCTTTCTCTGAACTTCTTGCTTTGAACTCATCCGTTGTTCGCAGTAGAGTTCAGAATCAATGGTCCTGCCTGGCGGTAACAGCTCATAATGAATAATGCCCTTCCAATCCGACCATACACAGCATTACCTTGTTGCAAGATAACCCGCGTTTTGCCAGTCTGTGAAGCCTGACCAGCCTTTGACCACGACCTTTGTTGTTGTACCTTCTTGTCGTACGTTATCCACTTTTCATCACAAGTTATCAGGTTTTTCAAAAATGTTTCGGTTTCATTATGTTTTAATAAAGAATAACAAATGAGTACACGGTTTATTAGGTTTCTTCCAGTGAGCTCATGAGGCAACCAAATATCGAGCTTTTTTGTGTATCCAGCTTTTTTCAAATGGTCAATTCCCAGTTCTTCAGCTACATCGTAACTACTGATATGCCGATCTTGCTACACTTTTTCAAAAATGGCATCCAATTTATCCGTAAAAGGGCGCCCAGAGCGAAGTGCATCTTTGACATCAAAATTTCCGGATTGAAAACGCTTAAAGCAAATTTGTGCTACTCTCACAGACACTGCTCTAGGTCCATAAATATCACAAATTTTTTTCGCCGCTTGCGTTGCATTTTTCCCTTTTTAGTAGTAAAATTTTAAAATGTATCGAATTTCTTCATTAGAATCACTCATCTTAACAGAAAGAAAAATATTAAAATATGTAGAAAAATAAAAAAGCACAGAGATTAGCACTTTTAAAAATTTTAATTTCTTATTATCTTATATTATTATCTTTTTTAAAATTTAAACTTTTTAATGATACTAAAACCAGGCAGATACAAATGGTATAGCGAAAGAGATTATATTATAAGTACATACATACTACTTGCGAAAAGAGTTTTTCCCCAACCTAATATGCATATCCCACAATGGGGAAAAAGAGTCTGAAAATTAAAAAGAGGTGTTTTAACAATTAAATTATTATTATTTTAAGATTTATTGAAGTTTTTCTAATAACTTATAACTTTTCAACTCAAAACAAGTATGTCTCGTATTGAGTGCTTTGAGACCCTTTTCTGGTTAATTCTTGAATTATTGCATATTTTACGTGAGATTTGTAACTTTGTACATCAGTTCAATGACGAGAAGATGTAAAGAAGAAAATATTATTCTTAATTATTATTATTATTCTTAATAGCATCACTATAAAAGAAAATTAAACTTAACAAAAACGTGATGAACCGCTAACAAAGAGAAATAATACAGAAAAACTATTGGGACTCAGAATTTGACCATTTTAAAAACTTTGTTGTGGCACGGATCTTCTGTCTCTGGAGGAATAAATGATATCTGCTTTTAATCGGCTATTGCATTACAGTATTACTAAAACGTTTTTCTTAAATAGTTTTTGTAACACTAACGGGAAACTAGCAATTGTCTTACTCAAAATACCAAGAGCGAGTAATCACCAAGGCAATCCTACGAATGTAATTTATTTTCCTACATTGTTCAAGACACCTGTCTGACCCAGTCATCCTTTCTGAAATATCATGACAAAAGCCACTTACCCTATTCCCAAAGATTTCTCTTCTTATTGAGGAATTTTCCTTTAGTGACGGAGGGTTCCGTAACGTTGTTTTTGATCTCCGGAGAGTCAATATTTAATGTCTATAAAACAATGAAAAATCAATTTTAGGTGTAAGGCGTTGCCATACGATATTGTTATTCAAAAATCGAGCTTTTGTGTTTCTTGGTATTTGCAGATATAGCGGGTGAAACCTGTATTCAAAAGATTACAGTGGAAGACGTGAAAAAATTTTACATCTATGTAAAATTCTATAAAATTTAATAAACTTTTATTTATTTAATTTTATATAAATTTAATTCTTTAAAACTTTCGTTAGATATTATTAACAAAGATTAGTGCGAGATGGGGCGCGACCGCGAACAAATCTCGACCTCCAATAAGTCCGAAACTAGTCGGTACATAAACCTATTGAACGTGAGTTCGGCCGTCTTAATATATAAGATGTTTATTTGATAATATCCTTAAGATATCCTTAAAATCCTATTAATAATTATGTTATCGCTTCGAACGCCGTTTCAGAATATTATTTAATGGTTCCATTAGAACCATTTTTTGTGCATAAAACATACATGACTGTATATACGAACTACAATAATGCAGTAAGTCTAATGCGCAGAGAACCATCTCGATCTATTAATAAATAAGACATCATTTACCGATGAATGATCGCATTAATTTGCTCAACCAAAAGTAATATTACATTTTGTGTATTGTTGCTCGAAGACACGACACAGAAAGAATTACAAGATAATAGAAACAACAAATATTGGATCACGAACGTACTCCGAAACTAATGACATCCACTTTTCATAGAGCTTATTACGTCCCTTACGTCATTTCGATATTATTTTTATACCATAAAACAACAATAACAATCGCTTAGGTCTTCATCGAATTAATTTGACAGAGGGACTCAAGTATCACAAAACTTGTAAATGCGTGATATTTGTACAAAAGCAGGCGTTTAAAAGAGACACCACGTTATTTGAACCAGTGACCTCACATAAGAAGTAGACAAAAAATCCACTAAGCCAACATTTTTGTATATTACTCCACTGTACAAAGAAATAAAAACTTTTTTGCCACTATACGATTCCGTTTGTCTTACAAAACCATCTTTTCTGCAGCGGTTTCTTTTGTAATGCACATGAACCAATTTGGTAAAGTACATGCTTTAGAAAAGATTTTTAAAAGGGGAAATGTTTATCAGCTTTTGGAGGTAGACCTGGGGAGTAGCGACACATTTTTAGTGTGCGTGGCAAGCAAGTTGGTGGTTGAGCAGATGTTAAGTGATAACCGCCACACACGGACATTTGCAACACCCGTGGGGTTGCAGATGGGTTGCCAACTTTTAATAAAGTGGGCCCCGGTCACTCACCAGACGAAACACAGAAGTATAATACTTCCACTTCAAGCCGGTCTTCTGTGAAGTCGCGGTACTTACCTACCCATTCGTGCAGCATACGAACCTGCCCATTCGTGCAACATACAGACCTACCCATTCGTGCAACAGCGGAAGCTTTTGGGTGGCCCCACCACCGTTATCTTGTTTAGATCAGCAATGCGTCGGCAACCCCCCTGCTATTGCAATTTGCTAGTGGTTATCAATATTTGCTTACCCTTCCCAACATGTTTAATTAGAATATACGGTGGCATTGACTTACCTGCGTATCCCTGTGTATGCTGTACGTGGACCAGCAGCACGGCTCCACCTGGTTGGAGTCAAGCCCCCAAAACTCCAGCTCCTCCTCGAATAGTGGTCCGCACACATTGGTCGGGTAATGCAGTTTCCCGGTCCTGCAACAATAAAACAGTAATCGTACCCAATCTTTATTCATCTCGCCCCCATCCATCACGGTTCCCTGGACGCTTGATTGCCCTCGATTCTTTTGTTCTCGATACTCACAATATTTGATCAAAAATCTCCCCCTCATCATTCTTAATGCGTACAACAAAGGGGTGGAACAATTTGCATGCGTCCGCTCTATCGTCTGAACAATGCGAGTGATTTGGAGGCAAGCTTTTATTGATGAAAGGAGTTTTCAACCACCAATTTCAGCACAGTATCAGGAAAGATGGTAGCCGCATTAGCATTATGAATTATAATAATCACCCTTCTTCATTAACTGTAATACTGACATTCGAATATTTGAATTACTACGAATTGATATTCGCCGCTGCGGGAATCGAACCCACGTCTTCCGTAGACGCGCCCTTGCGCTTTAACTACTAAGTTAAAGCGCTGATTGCCATACCGAAGAAAATCTCGATGTGTTTTTTGGGTTTTTTTTTTTTCTACATTTTCAGAAATGGTTTAGCTCATTTATTGATATCTCCTCAACAACATGTAACAAGAAGCTACATATTATCTGTATAAAAATATCTGGCATGTTAATGTAGTGAGAACCAAATAACATCAAACAATACTTTTGCGCAAACAGTTAAATAAATTACCGCATTAACTGCTTCCTATTTCTCAAATCGTTACGTTAACGCTGGCTTATTTTGCAAATAAGCATTACGTTTTAATCATGGACATAATCAGGACTTACTCCCTCCCTTTAAGCTACACAAGTAGCGACGCACTGACGAACACGTTTTAAACGTCACCGCAACACGGGGGACCTTTAGTTCTTCTGAACATTAATTCAGTATTCGTCCAGCGGCGCGCTTAAATTTCGGAAAGTGGCCAAAAAAATAAAAACAAAGCCAAGGCTTTTACTTTTTTAGCCAGTGTTCCATTTAATAGGGCGTCTTTGATCGCCACAGGCGACCCGATATAACTTTAAATCCCGTTTTTTTTTCCACTGTACTCACGTCACTGATGTACGAAATGTAGGAAAAAAAAATTATTTTTAGGATTCCGTAAACCTAAAAATATTTTTTAATTTGGGTACGGACCCAAAGGGTAAAACGTGGCCCTATTACTAAGACTTCGATGTCTGTCCGTTTGTCACCTGCCTGTATCTCATGAACCCTGATAGTTTGGCAATTGAAATTTTCACAGATGATGTATTTTAGTCCGTGGTCCCAGGCCCATTTTCACCTTTTGAGACGCCTAACTTTTTCCTTACAACAATTTTCTTAAAAGGTAGCTAACAGGGTTAGCGGAGATGAAATATGTTGATTTGACGAATTTCAAAAATTTATTACTAACTGGATTTTTCTTTATTAATTTCTAAGATAATTAACTAAATATATAATATTTGCGTTATAGTGTCATTCGTCTGCAATAGCGAAATGTAAAAAATGATTTTATTTTTAATTTCATGAATTTCAAATATAGAACTGGAAGGACCGGGATAACGTACCACATAATTTGTAGGACAATGTGGGTGTTAAATTACAAATATTAACTAACCAATAGAAAAAATCAGCTGGTTAGTAATTATTCTTCATGAACTTGTTAATTATACATGTTGGAAAGGGCTCTGTCGTCGGGCGTCTCGTCAAAATTAAGCTACTCACAAAAAATCTGCTTGTTAGTAATCAAAGGTAAAAATGGGCCTGGGTCCCCGTACTATTTCTGTTGCCGCTAGCAAAAAACACTAAAAAAATTATACAAAAATACATTATTTATTTGCCGTTTTTATAAATAAAATGGTACGGAAACCTTCGCGCGCGAGTCCAATTCACACTTGTTTTACTCCTGTGTTGTTCATCTAACAAAGCAGCTGCCCCAAGAATAGGTCAGCTCGACCGAAATTATAACGGTGAAATAAAAGTGTTAACACTTTTGTTACCACCAAGGTGGGATAACCTGGCAAAACTTTTCGAT
Organism: Iphiclides podalirius; assembly: GCA_933534255.1. Classification (NCBI taxonomy): domain Eukaryota; kingdom Metazoa; phylum Arthropoda; class Insecta; order Lepidoptera; family Papilionidae; genus Iphiclides; species Iphiclides podalirius. The sequence continues at coordinate 12,536,533 of OW152827.1, read as the reverse complement.
CTAAACACTCGTATAAAAATACATTATCATTTACTTAATAAAATAAGAAAATAATCGTCGTCAGGTACCCTACGTGACTTTATAACTTGGCCCAGAATAACTTGTTCTCTCGAGATACAAACTAAGATAATAAGAGCGGAGATCACCCTTACAAGTTTTATTTGTGCAAGTATACCACCGAGTTTAAGGGCTATCACAAAGTTTTGGTACCTTAGACGCCTCTATATCTTTTCTTACTCTTCTCATAACCTCATTAACTTATGACCTTGTGATGTTTTCATTATTATAACATGATGCTCATAAAAATGATGTCCAAAGAAGTCAAGATCTATAAGATGATCATAGATCTGACATCCAATAGCTAAAAAGAATATCCATGCATACGTTACAAGTCTGAGTTTGGGCATTTCTAACTTATATTTAATTGTTGTGATATGAATTAAACTGTTATCAATAATTAATAAAGCATAAGAGAGAATCGATAAAGATACTTCAAAAAATATTTTGGTTGTGTCCCTACTGTCAGTTGAAAGTAGTTTTTGCCTATTATTATGGTGCCACTCATCACTTTTTTGTAAACCTTGTTAATTTATTCTGTTTCGGTGGGTACTTTGTTCGTAATATATAAATAAATAAATAAATGAAAAGAAGAACAGTCCCGCGGTAAACTTGCTATTGCCAATTTCCGTGAAAAAATACTAAAGTGTCAATAAGATTTGTGGAAGCTTTTCTGACGTGAACGGCCCAGGAGGTGAGGCTATCTATTTAATTTTATTGCGGCGTTTACGATAAGTTGCCTGGAGTTATTATGATTGGTTCGATGTTTACCGCGTCGGGACCTTATTAAACGGCCATACTGATTTAGGATTTGGTGTGACCTTCCCTTTTATTCTCCGCCGGCAAATATCAAATGAAACCAATCGAAGTTTTTTGAGTTGTTCATGAGTTCATACTAAGTATATTACACTATTTCGACGTTCAAATGCTGTTTAGCTTTTGGAAATGAAATGGTACTTCATGTAAAAATTGAGTTTAACCTACCCTATTGTGGTAGGACCACGCAAAAGTATTCACTGTAGCACGAATGGGTAGGTCCGTCCGGGTTAGTACCACGACCTTACCGATAGGAGTTAGGTAGAAGACTGACGTAAAATAGAAGTGTTACACTTCTGCGTTTCGTCCGCTGAGTGAGGTAGTCGGGGCCCACATCACTAAAAGGTGGTAACACATCAGCAACCGAACCTGTTGTTAAACGATTACTTGATCCCACTATTGCTACTACCTTTAATCCGACTCCGACCACTCCCTCTGTAATATTGCCAACAAACTATGCGGTTGATATAAGTTGTATTAAAGTGAAAATTGAAGATGTGTCCAAACAGCTTCTTAAACTTGATACTTCTAAATCCCCTGGTCCGGACAACATATCGGCCAAATTACTTGTAGGATGTGCACCATCTATCTCTACACCTGTCTCGATTCTATTTGCGAAATCTTTATCTTTAGGCGTAGTCCCCAAAGTTTGGAAATCAGCATTTGTTACACCCGTGCCCAAAAAAGGGCCAAAAACCAAAGTCACTAATTGCCAAACGTGCAGACGGTTCACCTGATGTTAAGTGAATACCGCCGCCCATGGACATCTGCTCGTACACCCGAGAGTTACAGATGCGTTGACAACCTTTTGTCATACTTCCACTTTACGCTGGTCTTCTGTGAGGTCGTGGTATTGCAGGCCCGTCCGGGTCCTGCCCATTCGTGCAACAGCCGAGGCTGCTGCGAGGCCCTACCACCGCAAAATGGTTATTTTAATTTTACTTTTATTAAAAATATAGAATAATGCATTGTATCAAGTGATGACAGATATCGCAAAAAAGCAACGTTGTTGTTTTCTACGTCACTGGCCACCCGGTAAAAGGCCCTGCCCTACATCGGTTCACGTTATCGGCGTGAGCAAAAAACATTTTGTTTAAATTAAAGTGAAGCAGTGTTCACTAGACCGTTCAGTCAACAGCAAACACAGTGCTATTTTATGCGTTCATAGCAATATACGAGCCAGTATTATGTTTATAATATATTATTAAACTTCAATCGGAAATTCTCTCAAATTTTTTTTGGCCAATTTCTTTTTGGCCGTTACAATTAATTGCGATGATCGTATTAACACAGTCAAAACTCTTACTTACCCTTTTAGAAATTCCTTTTTTATCCTTTCGCGACACAGAACAGAGGTTACTTACAAGGTTGCCTGGAAGAAATCGCAATTCAGGCCGACCCATTGTACAGTTGTATTTTTATTTTTTATTTTCTTGTGTACAATAAAGTATATTTAATTCATTCATTCATTCATTCATTCCTTCATTCATTTCATTTAACAGATGCAGAATATCTCAAACATTCATGCATCCGTACAATGGATAAGCAGCATAATAAAATCCATCTTATCCACACATATGGTCTGGAAAGGAAAGAGACATTTCCTTCGATATCCCTTAGTACGTTCGGTAACGAACAAGCGACAGTTAAGAGAAAACGTGACTCAGCATCGCAATAGTATGAAGCGACCCGACCTTTTCCTTATAAATTTTCTCAAGCACGGATAGTGCGATAAGGATGAAACCTTAAAACAACGTTAGTTATTACAACAGCTTACTCAAAATAGGAACAAAATGCTTATCTAATGCCCATTTTCACCATCGATCCCTAACTTAAAGGGACACCTAAAAAAAATATAGTTGCTAGTTTCGTTTTAAAAGGGCATTAGCCTCTCCTTAGAAACGATATATGTGTATTTTAAAAAGTAATTACCAGAAGTTAATATGTTAAGTTGGGTAAGAAGGTAAACTCAAAAATATTTAGTAATATATAGATATTTAGAAAATTTAAGATGTCCATAGGCAATGGCCCAACAGTGTACATTGATTTCCTATATACGTCCCTAACATTTAAATGACTTCATGATAAAGTTGGGCGGGAGTTAATATTTGCAATAAATTGCCTCAAATATCTCCTAGAATCAATTTTTATTTTTAACACTATTTTATTACTTTTATTCTATTAATTTATGCGAAAATTTTAATGTTTTTAATCACCCACTTCAATTCTTGGGTACTTAATAATCGATAACTACACAACAACTTTATGTCGGTATAGCAGGTATATTTTTCTTTCAAGGCCTGGCCGCTCATGATAGTAAAAGCTCCATTATATTAAAAGAACTAAAATATTTGATATAAGCCGTTCAAATTTAAATTAAGCGGGATTTTTAGGTTTATTTATTTAAATTTAATTATTTCAGTGTTAATTACTTTTTTGAATCATTACAAAAGAGCTTCTTGGGTCCATATTAAATGAGTCTTAAAGAGATTATTCCCAGATGCTAAATTTTGCTACGTATAATAAAACTTGAATGGAATTATGCGGAAAATTGTCCGAAAACTTTTTAGCTTATTTTAATATCAGATTATACAAAAAGTGCTCACGTCTTATTGCCAAAATAAGCCATCGAAATTTCAAAACCACCCTAGTCCTATAACTAGAATGTTGGTTATTTTATTAATAATTTGAATACAAATAAAGCAGAAGTGAAAATAATTTTGACACATGGCGACATGTCATTAAAATGCACGATTTTACAAAAGATTCTGTCAAAGTATTTTTCCAGAAGTTGGAACATCTCAATAGATATTATGTAATCTAATGTCTAAGTAGCCGTAGAGGACAACAAGACTAGCTCTTACAGCTGTCTCGTCACGTGAAATTCACTGGCAGTGGTTCAGTGGATACTGGAAAAAGTGCTGAGAAACGCCGCTTTTCCCGGACACTGCGACCAAGGTAAGTTCGCAAGGGAATAGAGGTGGATTGTGTTGCGTTCTAGTCACTCTACTTATCCCTCCTACTTCCAAATGTGGCAGTGCAAGCTACTAGGAGAAAGAGGCATGATGATATTACAATATGTTTTTATTACTATTTGACATACTACTTACTGTACTAGAAACAAAGTATGCCACAGGATTCTGAAAGGTATATTGCTTATCAGTAGATCTCCTGGCTACACAAAGGATACAAATAGTCGAGCAACAAGAGAGCATCACTGATACATTATGTGAATGCTAGTACAGCAGTATTTATTTCAAAAGCCCGTCACGTTTAGCGAACTCTAGGTACTATTATCTAATATAGAATCATCGAAGAGATTGGAATAAATGAGATATTTGCATTTTACTTAATCCATTCTCATATCTTTTACAACCTTGATACTATAAAAACAGATAATGATACATTTGAAATAATTAGGATTATAAAAAGTGTTCATCGAGAAACATTTTTTGCATTAACTCAATGTCTAGCTAGGCGCACAACGTGTATAGGTTTCCATTTCAGAGTTGCAGTTTATTTATTTATTTACTTACTGATTTATCATTTTTTGTATTTATTTGTTTAATATTTAAAGATTGATTAATTTATGTATCTATTTATTTATTAGAAAAATATAATAGTAGCCAATAGATTATGCTCCAATACATCAATAAGGTTACACTTTATGTTACTATCGTCACAAAGAAATGAAAATTCTAGAAATTAAGATTGTATAGAAAATAACTTAGATTTATCATAAAAAATATACTGCTTAGTAAATTTATCAAGAGAATAAATAAAAAAATAAAACATTGATATTATTAGAAGAAAATGAATAAATAATAACAATAATAATAGAAATTGACGATAGAAATATCAACATATTGGTTTGCAAGTACGTCGCCAAGAAGCCTATCCTAATGGAGAACGTGCAGTAGGCGAGTTACCAGCTATATACATATACATACATTCAAACATATATGTCCATGTGCCGTTGTTATTTAGTCGTCGACTTTCTTTTGTAATAACCAATCAAATTGGAAAAAAATCATCAGTTTGTAGTTAAAACGAATTTATTTTCTTTTTTAGCTCACACGTTGGTTCACCATGTTTTCTAATAATCACATTATGTTATTAATTATTTAAAGAAATGATAACAAAACTGAGTTTAAAAGGTTTTCTCAGTGCAAACATGCTAATTTCCAAATTGGTTTTCATTATTCTTTTATTAAGTTACACAATATTTCGAATTATTGTTTATGTTTTGTTTTGTTGTCTTTAATTAAAAGTATTAGTTTCAAATGACCCGTAAATTTTTTAGACTCATCATTCGTAGATGATCTGTCTTAAGTGGTGCAACTAAAAAACTTTTCTACTTTATTTTCATTAATATCTAAATTAGTTGTGCCATCCTCTGACCTACAATTTTTCTGCTGATTCATCGATCTCTTTAGCGAAAAGTTGGTTCAGTTTGTTGTGTAAATTTCTTTTCAATTGTAATTTTTCATCATCATTTCGGCCTGTTTGAGACTACTGCACAACATAGGCCTGCCCTACGGACTGCCACGGAGCACAATCCTGAGCCACCTGCATCTCGAAATATCACTTTATTATTACTGAATTTATTAGATCATTTACAATTTAAATACGGTCACAATTTAGCCAACAATGCCAGCTTGTATAAACATCTTTCATACGATTCGTATATTTTTGTTGTCTTTTACGAACAAATTCGACTCACTTCCCTTTGAATTATAAATTATTTGTTGCATACCATAAGGCTACTTTGATTGTGGTATCTCTATTTAATCACCAGTCAAATAAAATCATACGTACGCTTCTAGGAACTTCATGAATTTGTTACGAGACCTCGTGACTTCTACAAAAAATTCTTCATGCTAGGTTATTCATTCATTTTTGATTTCTTCTCCAAACAATAAAGGGTCCTATTTAACGACTCCTGACAGTTGTCCTGAGAGTAGTTACTCTGGCTTACGATCGAGGCCGTGGACAGTGTCCAATTCGAACTTAATCGAAACACGAGTTACGAGAAAGCAACTTACTTTGCTATTGATAAATTAATCCTGGTTCTTTTTGGGGACGATTTTCTTTAATTGATATGAAAAAATATCTAATAACTTACGTACACTATTTTAAACATGTATTTGCATAGTCTCCTAACTACCTTTTAAAATTATAAGTATTCAATAAAATATAAAATATTCCTCAGCAACTGCACTTATTGAACTAAATAAATTAACAAAGCTCATCAAATTGATCAATCTATTTTCACAACAGCGTTCAGAAAAATATTTGCGTGGCAACCCACGCTTCTATTATAATCGTTTCGAGTGAGTACACAGCGCCTATGTTTAATTTTAAATACCAAAATTATAGCAAACAGTTATATAATAGTGTTTTGGCCCGGTGGTCAGAGCGTCTAACGTCCAGGAGTATCTTTGTACTAAATATTTAAGTTATACTTGTGTTCAGTGTAAGATTACATACTTTCTTCTCGCGTCTGACTCTTTGTTTGGTGCAAAGAGGGGAAAATAAGTGATGAATGACGTAAATGAGTTTTTTCCTCTTATACTTCACTAGATTTAACACAAAGTAAAATTTAACACTATACATTTTGATTTACACAATACATTTTGATTATCTTTTAAGATATAGAATTCATATTAAGTACTGTAGTTTTCTGCCAAGCCGGAATCAAAATTAAACTTAAAATATGTATTAAATGCGTAAATTTGACAAAAAAGTTTGAACAAGCCGTCGCGCCGAACTGGAATTAGCATAAAGCCCAACATTCGTTGATTAAATTTTCATTTCTGCAAGTTTATATACACTCCTGAGAGTCCTTGATGGCGGAAGCAAGAAATTCGTTCTTTGATATTTTATATTAAATAACGTACTTCTATAAATTCTTAACAATCGCACCGCAATAATCTTCCTCTACGAGAACAATAAACAGCGAGTCAAGAAATTTTACTGCGAAATTTGAATTCACAATATCAATTTCTGTCAAAATGAGACGTTCGTGGCCGTTATATCGTTTGACGGGAACATAAACATCTCGATATTAACGTCGTAAAAAGGCACTGCTAGAACTCCGATCGGTCCTTTATAACACAGATAAACATTCAAGCAGTTGAACTCAATGAGGTGGGTAGTGATCAACTATTTCATGTTTTTGGTTTATCATTTTCTGTTTAAATAGACGTCATAGCGACGTTATTTATTTTTATTAGCTTTTCACTAGACCATACACCACATCTTTCTTCTATTTTACATCGATTCGTCTAGATGGTTTTCGATATCAGAGTTTTCTCATCCATTAAGGGATGAACACAGAAATCCAAAAATTTTCTGATAGAATGATAGCTATCATATTTCGCGTATCTACATTACGCCTTTTTATTGTGGCAGGGTCACAACGTAGCTTGGGCGGTCACGTCGGGGATGTCCCTTCTGTTCTCTTCTGTTGTATACTGATCACGCAGAAGACCACCATGAAACAGAAGGGCGAGTATTTGTACTTTTTTATGGTACGTGTAATGAAGCATCCGGGCGGCACGAACTTAAATACAATTGCTAGACCAGTCTTGTATATTACCCGGTTGTATTAATCACTTATATAAGTATCTTGTTAAGTTGTCAGCGTCTGTTTCTATTTGATGTAACATGTCTGCTTATGTCTGTGATGTTGAAAGCCAACGCAGCCTTCAATAAATTTAACGTATTCAAGAAACGATTGAATACGAGAACTTCATCTAAATTTATTTCTTTCCTTTGTGTATCTCCATCCTTTAAGTCCGTTCGTCTACTTATTCCAGCAACTCTCCTTTCGCATTCACTTCTATCGCCCGCTCTGTTTCAAACGATTAAGCGTATCCCCATTAAACTGTTCGGTGTACAACAAACAAAGGAATTTAATAAAAATACTACCGCAATAATTCGAGTTTTCCAACTGCGGTAAAGTAATAAAAACACGGACAAGTGCAAGAAGGGGCCGCGTCTATAGGGATTCCGTACAATAGTTTCACGCAGTCGACATTTTTAGATTCTGGGTCACCGGGAAATATAATACGTACACAATTACTCTTAAGTAATTATTCATTTATTCAGTAAAGTACTCGCGCGTGCAGGGACCAAGTGTTGTAACTTTGTATACCTACCATTCTGTTTTGCAGAACGTGTTTTTAATTAGTCAGTCATTCCTTTTTTATTTAAAATTTATTGAATGCGATGCAAGAAACGAAGAAAAAGCATGGACAATTAATATACCGTCATGTTTAATAGATATAAATGAATAGATATTCAAAATAATAACTAGAGAATTTTATCTAAACTTTCATAGTTTTAAGTAATCGATGGAATACCAATTCTTAGGACATTTCATTGAAAACTTAACAGATTTTCATATCAATTTGAATCCTATGAGCTATGCTTTGGAGTTAATATTAAAACCCCCTGACATGTATTAATTATAAATCAATTTCTATCATATTTTTATTATTACTACTAACATTAAGTCTGTATAAGTAATATAACAATTTTAACTAAAAAAATGTTATGAGTATTGTTTAATAAAAATGCCAAATTAGTCTTTATTTTTATTGTCTTTATATTTTTTCCAATTGAAGGCCTTACATAAACATACCATGTAAATAATCCTGAAAATTGAATAAAAAATTAAATCATCTAAATAAATGGTACGTTAAATTTCGTATTCATAGTAGCCTTTAAAAAGTAAATAGTATCCTTTTCTCGGCATAATGTAATTAAGAAGAAAAACACCGTTCATTCGGCCGAAAATCTTTTGTTTGGATAAAATGTCCTTTTACTGGCCTTTTAAACCGAAAAACGTTATAAAAGCTATAAACTGGTAAAATATCTCAGTGTTTGCAACGAACTGCACGGCTATCTGAATTAAAAAAGCAAGGTTTTAGAAGCTTCAGTTTAATTATACTAAACATTTTTGGCATACATTTTCAGTACATCATATTTTCTTTTTTATTTTATGTGAAGCAGTTAACCCGATGTTAAGTCATAACCGCTGCCACGGGCCTTTCTAACGGCTGAGGTATCGTTGATGCATTGACAAGATCTAAATAATTGCTCCCTAACCTTATTCACCAGACGAAAAAAAATTGTATTACTTCCTCTTCATTCGTGCAACAGTACAAACTGCTGCTTCACCCTACCACAGTAGTCCTAAAGAGAAATAGAATTTTGAACACATGAATGTTCGTTCGATTTCATTTGACTAGACCGTTTTCACGGAAGAATCACATGTAAACGTTACGTACATATGGTTTTATGAATAAATAAAATAAATAAATGTTTTTGGACACATTTTTTACACAACGCTCTCTAGGCCCAAACTAAGCAACGCTTGTACTATGGGTACTAGAAAACTGATAAACATACTTAAACATACTTTTCTTTTGTAAATAAATACATATTATACATATATAAAAACACAGACAGTGGAAAAACACGAGGTTCATCACACAATATTTATCCATTAGTGCTCCATCCAATCCATACTCCCCACGCCAATCGGGTAGTCAATAGCAAAAAAAAAAGAACAAGAAACACGTTGCTTATCTCTGTTTTCTATATTAGTAAGAATTAAAAACAGCGTTTACTCTTCTGCATTGAAAAGGAAATATCCACAATTATTCTCATAAAGATTTTTCTCAAAAGGTACACAGGTAATACACGAAGGAATTTCTTTTCCATAAATTATTTGCATATAAACACCAGTATTTTTGTCAAGCACTATTAAGTTATCCTTCCTCAGCCCTGAAGCCACACATTCTTTGATATTCAAAGGTAGCTTCGACCTACTTTCTGTTTCCGTTACTACAATAAGAATAGGACATCAAAGTGATGGTTGTGTACACAGAACAAGTAAGATTTTTTATTATTATTTTAACTTCGAAATATTGATTGATTTATTAACAACAAAAAATAAGTTTTGCCTATCGACTGTCGGGTCACCTTGATGTTGTTAAAATGCCGACTCTGTTCTAAACAGTTTGCATATGTAGTGAACAAAGCCATAAATGCCTTACAGTGATTGTTTTTTTTATGTGATAAAGTAGCAAACTAGCTGTCTGTTCACCTGATGTTACGTGACAACCGGCGCCCACGGACATTTGCAACAGCCGTAGGGTTGCAAATGCGTAAAAAACATTAAAAATTACTATCCGAAACGTGAGATATCGCCTTTGCTGTTAAATAATATTGTTAATTTTTTTAGTCCTCTTCTCTATGAAACTTAAATTGTTAAGTTTTGTAGATAAAGTGTCAAAAACTTTCTGCTTCCTCATGTAGTATCGAGGTTCGTTACTAAAAAAGCCGATGACCTCGTGGCAAAAAATCTCAACACATATCTACCTAATCTCTATAGAATTTTTACCATCGCTTGCGCCATCTAGTGTGCACACTTCACAGCCATGTACCAATATAAAGGATATTTGAAACAAGACATGCCAACATTTATATTGAAATGTATAATTAATTTTATATTTAGTGCTAGTCCCTACACTGAAGATGAAACTATGAATTTCGAAATTAAAACAGAAATTTTGTAGATGTCCGATGTCCTTGAGCAAATGTTAATTTCCAACAATTGGATACGTAGCCGAAGGCTGTAATATCATAAAGGCTTAACCGTCGCTGGTACTAAACAATTTATGGTAACTCAAATTGAACCTTAACGATGACGGCCAAGGTAAATTTTGCAAGTAGCCGTATCATTCGATATGATAAAGTTTTATGTCACGAGATGACATCACATGCACCGTACATTACGATGACGGGTGGTCGCGTAAATAATGAGTTATTGCTGTAGTTAATGTGAATAACACGCCGAGAGCATATTGACAAATCAAGACATGTCTGCAGGGATGCATAACTTTATACAGTAATAGAACAGCAACAGGAAATAATATTTAAGAAGCCTTTAAATGCGGGGATTCGATACTATTTATAAAATTTATACAAAAATGGAGTCATCAATGAGTTTGTTATGCAGCCTGCACAGTTGTGTATGCAAAATTGATGTTCGTAGCTAGTCTTATGGCTTTTTTTAATAAGGCTTTAACATATGAAATAATATTGTCTAATAAAAATCCAACGATGAGTTTAAAGTTCGTGCATGGATCGAGAAAGGAAGAAATTACGTTAAAATTAGGCTATTTGCTTGTATCATCACCAACTAGGTTTAAACATTAAGGTGTATGTCTACGCCATTTTATTTAAAAAAAATTAATTTAAAAAAATATATATAAATAATTAAGTTTCACAATTATATTTAATTGCATTATAACGCACACATCACTCAATAATATTCATATCCGCCCATATCCCTCCCCTTCCGCTTCCTATAAAAACACGAAGAAATTAAGATTGACGTCTTTCCCAACGCTCGCACCGCACGCATAAAAACTTCAGTCACCACCGCGCTGTGGTGAATTCGCTAGTTTATTGAGCTCAAAATTAATAGCAAAGTGTTGTGGGAAAAGACCAGTGACCGCCGTTCAAACTGAGATGTCGAAGGACAACTCCAACCCCAGCTTCCAGGTACCTAACTTTTCCTACAGTGTATATTTTAAATATCAAATATTTATGAACTTGATTGCTTCATCAACTAGTTTATAGTTTTATACGCTAGAGAATGTATTTCAGTTAAGAGTATAGACTGAAAAACATGAAGCCCTACTGATTTATAAATTGCGTCTTGGTGAGTAATATAGTTCATGAATCTAACATATAGGTAATATTATACTACTATTTATTACTTATACCATTTGTTATTTATAGCCAAAATAATTACTATCTATGATAATTTCAGCAATATAAGATATTCCACATAAATTTCTTACTAAATATATATGCCAGCAAAAATAAAGTAAAATGGAATCAACTAAAATTGACTTTTTTTAGGAATATAATATGACAAATTCTCTTTTGTATCACTTTACTTTATTTCTTTATACTTTTTTTTTAATTTAGCTATTTAAACTAAATAAAAAATAAGGTACGATATTCTACGAACCCACATTAATCTCTAGCACAAGCTTTGTTATCACGGAATGAGATTTTCAATGTGGAAAATTTTCTCGTAATTTTCAGTGATTAATATCAGTACTTCCCATTGTTTCAGCGGCACTAGAGGAGAACGCACGCATTGTGAAAGGCACATTATTTAATAATAAAGCATATGTGTAATAACATAAATGTAATGATGGAAATTGTCAGTCCATCGCCGTATGCAAAGGCCTTAAAAATTTGAAAAAATAATTTTGAGGCACGCAATTACGAAATTGAGCCTTTAATTCGTCTAACAAGTTTATCAATCTTTTAATTAGAGCCACTCAAAGCTTGGGTGCGAGCCTGGGATTTTTTGGCACATTTTACCAAATTTGTTAATTAATTAATTTCCCCTCTGATGTATATAGTACGTTAATCGAGAGAAGTGTTCATGTTTCGCTAATTACCCATAAATTTTCTAAAATACATAAATTTATATACAAATAGTTTACAAGCTGAAGTAGTGTTGAAACTAGAAACTTCTCTTTCTATTTCAGATCACTTAATAATTATTGTGAACAGTATTTTCTATTATTGCACTCGTATCCATAAGTAAGTAACTTCATTAAGGTAAATAATCCTTATGAAGTGAATTAATTTCTGAGTTGGCGTAAAATTAATTTCAGCCCTTTTTTTCAAAATTAAAATAACTAATATAAAAATAAAAAAATCATCGCTGTCGATGAGCACCAATATTTAATCGAGAGACGGGGCATTGGAAGGCCTCCGACTGGGTGGATCGAAGAAATCATAAGCCGCGGGCAAGTGGTGAATGCAAATGGCATTTGCAAAGAGCTCACCTTTAGAACGATATAAGGAATGTATTATGGCGTCGCCTTTCTTCAGATGACGACATCTGATGACTTCTGCGCCAGAAGGTGTGGGTTCGATCCCCACTACTGGAAAAAACTGTGAGATGAACGTAGTATTTTTCTAGTGTCTGGTTATATAGGTATAACATGTGTTATTAACAAAAAAGTATGTTTAAGTATGTTCATCAGTTATCTAGTACCCATAGTACAAGTTGCTTAGCTTGGGACTAGAGAACGTGGTGTAAAAATGTGTCGTAAAATATACAGCGTGTCGTTACCATCGCGACAATAAATGAACACGCGTATAGGGGATAACTTTTTAAAGTTGTATTAAATATTTAAATTCTTTAAACATCAATATTTACAGAGTTATTAAATTTTCCAAAACAAAGAATTTTAGAACATCCTTACGCATAAAACTGTAACGTAAAGTTCATTTGTAAAAGTCACAAAGAATATGAATGGGTTGAATGAATTTAAAAGAGACAAAACATACTGTTAGAAGGAGAGGCTTGTAATACCACGCTGTGACGCGAGTTGTATAGGATGTTACAAATTTTGTTTCTTTTTTATTTAATTAGTTTGTTTGAAAAATCCTTTTTTTTTAATTATGGATTTTGTTTAACGTTAATATTTTTTTTATGATTATTGGCAAGTAGCGTTAGACGTGTGTTCATTTATTGTCGCGATGGTAACGACACGCTGTATATTATCATTATTTTATTTTATCATTATTTTATTTTATTACATTTACTTATGTCGAGTCGAAATACGTTGAATCGTCTAAGGAAAATGTTGCGGATTTGGGAGATCAGTAAATCAGGTTTCGTAAAAATATGAATGACGTCAAGCTGACTCGACCTATGTGGGATACGAACATGAGTATGATGATGATATAAATCTAAGAATGTAAAGTCTCCGCACGAAGTCAATTCCGTACTGTTATATTTTGAAATTCTCTAAAGGAAAGTGCTGCAACAGAAAGCGCTAAGCATTTTTTCAAAGATGGAAAGGCCGATATTTATCTATACATTATAATAAGTGAAAGAAAAAAAAAAATTGAATAAAAAAAAATATTCAAACACTTAAAGCGGTTTCCAAGATATTCTAGAACTACTCGTATAAAGATATAAAAGATTAACATTGACAAGACAGTTGTGACAAAAACATAACGGATAACTATAGATCACGTAAATTCACGCTTCATAGTAAGTAAATTAGGTTGAACGTGAACAACATTTGCCGATACAAGCGTTGTTTATCGGATACTTTTTTATGTAAAGGCAAAATAGGAGTATTTCTTATCGAGCCTGAGGCGTTCAAACCCAAGTAAAAACGTGAGAAATAAATACGGCAACGTATATTTGTCTGCGAACAAACGTTTCCCCTTTTTAAGCCTGTTGTATTGAGACATTCTCCCCGACTCCACCAGTGGGAGATCGGTATAGGGGTTCGCTCCGGCTGACTCAATCGGACCGATCAAGACCACAGGGTGAGGCTCGGTGACCCAGTCACGGGGACGGACAGAATTTATATTAAATAGGCGCCAGCCCGCCCCGTGCAAGACAGAATAATGCTTATTCTAAGGGATTTACTTAGTGGAAATAAAAGATATATTCCTTAACAGTTTTAGAGTTTATTGATACAAGGTTTGAATATAAAACTAAACTATATCAATTTAAAGATATTCAAAGGAGTGAGATCTCACCAATCAGGCAAAATAATAGTTACATTAAGAGTTAAGTATACATTAAATTAATCCCTGTCACAAGGCAGTATATAAATATAATCATGAGTTTAATGGCTAGTTAGATTAGAGCAAACACATACCAGAAGGAAACATAACCAGGCTTGCCTTCCCAGTTTCCAAATAAGGGTGAAGACCTCAGCTCAGCAATGCTCACATGCCATCGAGGGGCATTCAGCTAGTCCGCGGCTTCAAGTTGCACGAGGACAGCAGGACCTCAGATTCTTAATATATATGCAGTTGCATACAAGGCGAACGCGTGGTCCGATATCAAGCCAACAGAGAGAAGCAGCTCAGCGAGATAAAGTAGAATAATAATAGGAATAAGATAAAAAAAAAAAAAAAAAAAAAACCCTGTAACAAAATACGAAATGTTACCAAACGAATAATGGACCGAAAACAGTCAGATCCCAAAAAAAATATATGCACAAAGGAAACTTACCAACGATGTGGGTTTTTTATGTAAAATATAAAGGCCAAGAAGCCATATTCAAGTAGGATGTCAACGGATGTGGCCTAAGATGCCACATATTCCTCTCCTACATGCTCCTACTTAGAAAGGAGACGCGTCGCCACCAGACGCTCCAACAAGACAAATAAACTTCAAGACGAAACCGACCGCCGTTCTCCTTGGAACGACAGATGACACCATCAACATAGACTATGCTAAACGAGACAACGTTTCTAAGCGAAAATTATGTAAAAACAAATTTGCTTGATATTAGTCCAATATAACTAAAATGATATTATTTAATATTTCGAGACAATAATATCACTAGCACCGAAATAATCCAAGAAAATAAACTAAGGCAAAACAACAAGGTGACTTAGCGCCATCTATAATAACTGAAATATAGATTTTCTAAGGATTCAATCGACTAAATTGTATTGTTCACAACAGATGTCGCTATATTTCTACTAAGAATCTCTAATATAAGCCACTCGAAACTCAAGGGTACGAGGCGTAAAAAAAAAAGTGTTACAGTATATTGCCAACAGAATTACCATCTCAAAGTTCACCGTCGAGATGTTTGCATTTTATTGAAACTTCTAACCGAATCAATTTGAATGCGCGCATAAAATGTAGCATAAAGTAGAAAGAGATCTTACGGCCTTATGTGCTGAAGATAACCATTCTGTTCACAGGATCAATAAACTTTAGACGTATACATGACAACGGTGACAATGGTGGAGTATTTTTCTGGACGAGAAGCAATGAGAGAGAGCTACCTGATAGTAAATATTATACGTTTGGTTTGCAATATCTGAAGGGCTTTAAATTCTTGTCATCTTACATTTAGACAAAACGTTGGTCTTCACAAGTTGTTCGATGAGCATATACCTCACGATGAACCAGTTTATAATGATAATGACGTTGTGCATAATGATAATGTTGAAACAAGATAATAATAATGACGAATATAGCTTCGATATTAAAGCTTTATCGAATACAAGAATAATAATGAAAGTGTCTGGAAGTGTTCAAAATTATATCTAGAACCTCCAAGTAAGTATATAGGTAAATTACCAAGAGTTTAGATAAATATATGCTTAATGTGATAATATTGGAGTTAAGTTCAGTTTGTGCTTTTGTATTGCGGCGTTTTCATAATCTTACTTAGAATCTTCATTGTAGATAACAACGGCCGTTGATAAAATGTTTGTACATCGACAGTTTTAGTGAGATGGGTTGCCAGTGAAATGTTTATATATATACGTGATTTGTTAAATATTTTGACTGTCAAAATTGGAGAAAAAAAGCACAGAATTATTTCTCTAAATACAAAATATTATAGCGCATTTTTGCGCTATAATATTTTGTATTTAGTGCAGATTTGCGGTGACGAAGCTTTTCAAATTGTCAAGCCATACCTAAACAGAACGTAATTTATGACCGTACACCATTTAACATCAATGTTGGAGTATTTGAATTTCATCTCGACAGCATTGCTATGAACGGGCTTACAGCGCGATTTATTACTCCTGGGAGGCAGCGAGCGCGATTTACTGATGCGATATTAAAGCGAAAGTATTTTTAATGGGAACTCAATGACGGAGTCGAAAAAAATGTTTGCGGCATAATACACGATGATGTACATAAATTTTTCATAGACTCCGACTTGACGAGAAAATTTCGTTTAATTTACACGCGTTTTACGCTCGTTAGTTAAGAAAAGTGTATAAAAAATATTTTTTCGGTGGTAGAGCCACTCAGCAGCCTTGGCTGTTGCACGAATGGACAGGCTCGTCCGGGTAAGTAACACGACCTCACAGAAGACCGGCGTAAAATGGAACGATATTTTGGCGTTTCGTCTGGTGAGTGAGGTAGCCGGAGCCCAATTTTCAAAAGGTTGTCAACGCATCTGTAAACCCTCGGGTGTAGCAGATGTCTACGGGCGGTGGTATTCACTTAACATCAGGTGAACCACCAGCTCGCTTGGCAACTTTTCAAATAAAAAAACTTAATAAACTTTTCTTAACTAACGAGCGTGGCTGAAATGAAATTCTAAATTTAATAAAAGTAATAATCAAGTTTAAACTAAACAAAAGAACAACTGACAAGATGCATAGTGTCACCGTAAGAACCGTTTAATTATATACACAGTATTAAGAGTACAGTACAATTAATTGTTTTTAAGATATTTTTTATTTGCTCTTAATAAACCGTAATATATGTAAGTTCCCGTATTACATTTTAAATTATGTACTACATAATACACATACATATACTTTTAAAATCAATATTAGAAGATTCCAGTTGCTTTCAGGCATTTGAATGGCCTTTTGTTTTCGAAATTCTAAGCAGTTTTAATACAAATGTCTGTAACGGCGTAATTTTATGCGGGCATAATTTTGCAGCGACCAAATCGAAAGCTCATTCAATAATAATAATCCATTCAGTTACTCCCCTCAGAGCCTCGGCAAACTTTATAATCGGGGCCCGAAATCATTCCTTGAGAGATTTCCATTTCAATGATCACATTATTGTTCATCGGAAAAGAGAATTTCACGATTAAAATTGAGCATAAAGATTGTTATTAGACACGTGACACTTGACACTATTGCCTGTAGGCATTTTATTCAAAATGGATACAGGTTCAATTTTATACCAGAATTCATATTTCAAAAGGTTCAGACACTTCTTCCCAGCCCGTATTTCTTACGTGCAATTACTGTACATCAAGTTAATAACAAAATAATTTATATGGTTAAAACGGTTTCCTTAACACAAATATTATTTCAGTTTAAAAACGTCAATACGCGAAGTTCTTTAATCACGTAAATCACGTAGAGTAAAATATGTTTGAACGAAGCGCTGTCGTGTTTACGGAATTCCATTCGAAATTGAACAAGTCCATATTGTATTAACGAAAAACAAAACCAACTTCAAATACTTCGCTCTGGATTCATTTTATAATTGATTTTCACGGGTTCCCTAAATATCTCCGTAGTCCGAGATCCAATAGCAATGAAACTAATTTCTGACCACATGGGAAGCACCAGCTTTCAAATAAAAAGAGAATCATCAAAATCGGTTTCGGAATCGGTGGAAAATGGAAAAGTAATAACTATTTAATTTAATGCTATTTAAAAATGTATATTCCGGCGCTGGGCAAAGGTCATGTGTACGGAGGGACAGTTGGGACATCGAAGTGACCCCACTAAGTATTGTTCGCATTTCTTTGAAATTTATGGAACCGGCAATTGAATTAAAAGCGAGCGTCCTATCACTTAGCCATCGCGGCAAATGAGTATGGCGAATTGAATTGGGTGAGAGCGACAGTCGGCTAGTGTTCGTAAGAATTGTCCCCCTCTCATACTTAGCTAGCAATGAGTTTATTTAGCGCGACTACGTCAATAGCCAGTAAACGCCCGAGGGAAATAAACACAGCCCCGTTCGGAGGGCACCGGGTTGTTTTACAGCAATGAAATGTAAACATAAACTGTTTTCGGACGCTGAAATGTCGGCGTTTGTGATGTGGGTCGGGCTACGCCTACAGAGTTACGATCGAAACCCAACAGAACTCTATTGTTCCGATTTTGGCGTTTAATCAATAATGAAGTAGTGGAATAAAATAACAAGGTTAAGTTTCTTATACGGGATTTTTATTCCATTTACTATTTATTTTTATTCTATTTACTTAGTATTTGAAATATCCTTGAATAGCTAAGAATTGTAGAAATAATGGCAAAAAAATTTTGGAGCAAAAGAAGCGCTTCGCTTTATGTCTAGGAACGCTTTATCTACAGTAGAAGGGATTGCTCCCTGAGGACAAGCTGCAGAGGTTGCTAGAAGAGAGAGCATTTGCAACCCTTAGAGACCCTGGTCACTAAGGGTTGCAAAAGCGTTGCCACCTTTCAATAAACTGTGCCCCGGCTACCTCACTCACCAGACGAAACGCAGAAGTATAACACTTTCACTTGCACACCGGTCTTCTGTGAGGTCGTGGTACTAAGGGGACCGAATAAATGATAAGATCTGCGAGCAATCGGTGGATGATAATGGCAAAGTATCTTTCGTTATGACATTCTACCGGGGATGCCTATTTTCAACAGCGGACACCTAGCCGAAGATAATAGTAATAATGATTATTTTTATATGATTAATCCAAAGTAAGTTATAATATCGCGCTTGCCATTAATTTTCCCTAAATTGTAAAAGATTAAAATAGTCATGCACTAGACCGGAAATGTTGGTGTAATAAGAAGGAGAATATACTCGAGCAACCTGAGTTCGATCCCCGGTGCCGGCACCAATGAAGTTATTAACTTTAAGTGCTGACTTATCACGTGCTCCGCGGTGAAGGAAAACATCGTGAGGAAACCTGCATATTTTCCAAATAATAACAAAAAATATATATTTCGAAGATATGTGAAGTCCGCCAATCCGCAGTGGGGCCGCGTGGTGGACTATGCCCTGATACCCTCTCTATAGAGGAGGCCTTTGCCCAGCAGTGGGACATGAATAGGCTGTTACTTTTATACTTGCAGTGACCCCTACAAACCGATGAAATTGATATTGTTAGAAAATTTAACTTTATTCGCACTAGTATGCTTGCCCTTGGTTCACTCAGGTAATAAATCTTTATGCAAAACTGGGTCTAATATGCTAGTAATGCTACTACAAATAGATACTACTATACTATTTTAAATACTTTAAGCGCCACGTAAACTACATTTCAAACGCTGTACAAATTCTACGTTGAGCATTGCAGTGACAGTGTTAGCAAAACATTCAGTTTTATATAGTGTTCTGTTCAATGTCAATGTGCTGTTTTGACTCAAATGCAACTTTTATCGCGTTTTTTAATTAATCGATGCTACATTCGATAGTTAACGAACGGTTTTATGACTTCTTGATGCCGTAAACAACGTCTAAACTAGAAGTTACCACAATGTTTACGTTAACGCATTCCGCCTTCTGGCTTCCAAGTCTCTTTTCGTTATATTGGAATATTTTCTCTGCATTTCAATACGGAATATATTTTCTAATGGGAAAGGAACAAATCTTATTTATTTCGCGACCATTTTACTAAATCAGCTAATCGTTACACATAATATAATTTCGTTTTCAAAATTCCGCACCGCATCAAAATTTCTATACAAATATTACAGAAAACAATATGTCATTACAATCGGAGTTGTTCTTGAAGATTATCGGGGCAGCATTATTTATACGACCCATCCACTAACATCGGCTTATTTTCATCCCCAATGTATTGGACGCCGAAATCATCGAATATATTGTACCGTTACCGTATGGCACGTAATGAGTGCTGATAAATATTGGCCCGTGTGAATCTGAGTGGGTACATACAAATTGCGCAATTACACAACCAATTATCGTATCGACAGCAGTACAGCGGGGCAATTAGCGATCATTCGTTTATTTTTGTCGATATTTTTTTTGACAACTTATTCTGATAGTTAAGTCATATCAAATGAATAGCTATTCAATATAATAATATAAAAAAGCGGTGTTTATTTACTTTACATCAGTTGCTCGCTTAACAACTTTTCACGTAAAAGAAAACAACGATTTATATTACCTTTCGGTGTCGACTTGCAAATGATACAATTAATACTATTAGTTTTCGACGATTTTTTTATTAAAATATAATACATACTGACTTTTAAATAAAATACACTAAAATAATAATTACTTATTGTAAAAGTAATATTTTATCATTATAATACAAGCTCTTAAAAGTAATAATTACGCCATTCATTAGACAGATTCATCAAATCATGATGGTCTTGTTTGTTAACACTTTATAATTCTATTATAATCTCAATTCTTATTAAATTACGTAAGTTTAATTATATTTGATTTTATAAAGTTACTTACTGCGAAATCTAGGAAGTGGGTGCCTAGTCATTAAATTTTAATTGCTCGTTGTCTGATCTCTTCCGAATCGATCGCTCGTTCTGCGTAACTTACAGTATCTTGAAGTCTCACAGTATTGATGTGTACTAATTTAACTAATTGGAACTAATTTGCCTAATTATTGGATCCCAAACTGCCGATGAAGTCTAACCATCCTCTCCTTTAAAATGAGGATGTTTTTTTTTTTTTAATTTCAAATAGCCTCGAGATTAATTTTGTGGCCACTCAGCAGCCTTGGCTGTTGCACGAATGGACAGACTCGTCCGGGTAAGTACGACGACATCACAGAAAACCGTAAAGTGGAAGGAATACTTTGGCGTTTCGTCTGGTGAGTGAGGAAGCCGGAGCCCAATTTTCAAAAGGTTGTTAACGAATCTGCAAACCCTCGGGTGTAGCAGATGTCCAAGGGCGGTGGTATTCACTTAACATCAGGTGAACCACCTGCTCGCTTGGCAACTTTTCACATTAAAAAAAAGTCATCCTTGGAAGGAATCGGTTTTCCTTTGCGAAGATTTTTGAAGTCTTAAATAATAGTTGGGGCGGTCTATTGTGTGGCCCTAATGTCCGGACTCAACAGAAAGCGATATACTATATGCAAAGTACTATTAATGTATACTATATAGATTTTATAAAATTGTTCGTCGCATCGCAGTATACAGTAGAACTATTGATAAGTGAATGTGTAACATATGGAAAGATGATAAAAATAACACCAAGTGGGCTTGTCTAGTCATCAACTTGTGCCAAGGTAATATAAAAAAAAAAACTAAAGATACTCAAGTACTTCAAATTTTCATTATTATTGAACATTACGTGAATCTCAAAATGTTTCATGTTTTAAGGCATATCTTACATACCGCAAGATCCGTCCGGAACAGAGTTCATCCATTTCGATCATAAACTGGGTAGTAACGTTATTCTTATATTTTTCAATACCAAACACTTTTCCATTCTAGAACTTGATGACTAGCCCACTAAAATAGCTGTGCTGTAGTCATAAACTGTTAAACTCAGGTCATATGATTTGAAATGTCTAAAATATGTGTCATTTAGCTCAAAGTTAAACAGAAATATAATTCGAAATGTTAAATTATTGTTTCCGTATTTAAAACGAAACCAAAATTACGTGTTGCTTAGCTGTTTAATATACACAAATTTCATAAGCAGATCCTCGAATTGTGTAATAGCTCGAGCCATGTAATACTTATAACTATACATAAGCAGAACCTTGAATTGGTAGCTATGTAATACTCATAACTGAGTTCGATTACCAGACAGAAAAATGATTTGTATCATTTTTCTGTCTGGTAATCGAACTCCAGGACCACAGCGCTGGAAACCGAAAAGACTAAAGCAAAACATTCTCAATCTTATATAATCCAGGGGTGGCTTTATAGCAACGCAATAGAAAATCCAAACGACAAAGCAATATAGCGACGCAACACAGAGTTGTAAAAGTTCAGCTCACTATAAACTTTAGTGCTGTCTACGGCGAGCTTCCATCTAACACGTCGCTGGGAAACCTGCTATTTCATTGCGCTACACTCGTTTGCAATAAACAACTCGCTATCATCGAAGGCTGTTACCGCTCAGCGTAATTCCTTTTGATGTTATATTGTATGCAGTGGTGTCGTAGATGCAAGCGGTATCGACAGGCGATGTAACTTTCCGGAGCACTATAATGCGCTATGGAATGAATATAGAGTTATTCTGTCGTCGTGCCTTCAAATTGCTCCGATACCGAACTTACCAAACGTGTAAACGTTCACTGGTTTAATTTTGAACACCAATGGAATTTGAACTAACCATCTCAAGATGTCTGACACCCCACCCATAGACCGCTCATAATTTAAATCGAGCTAAAATTTAATGAATTTTTTATTTGTTTCATAATAACTAGAAAATCTGGAATCGGGAAAATCGGATCACCATTAAAAAAAACATAATACCAACCGTATTATATTTTTTTTAATGGTGACAAGCGAGCGACGAAGTGGTTGACCTCATGTTGTGGGTGATTATCGCTGCCCCATGCTTATTTACAAACATTCGTGCAACATCAAAAGCTGATGCATATAATAGTAGTAATTGATTTACTGTGGCGAAAAGTATTAGAAGTACAATAGGTGAAAAATTACCAATCCTATGTAAATTCTTAAATGATCTATATATATCCGAAATCAGCTTCTGTTGAAGAAGTAAGTTAATACAAATCATTTTGTTGCCAGAAGCCACCGCTTTGTACTTGAAAGAGCGTTTCATGTGAAAAGCTGATTCTCGAAATACAAAGTCCATTCCCATTACAATTATATTAAAAAATTAAATTGAGCCTCAAAAACCCTTTGATGAAGAGAAATTAAATAACGGCCAGAACATGATATGAACTGGAACGGGAACATAAATGGAAGAGAATGACTTTTTTCATGTAAGAATCTAAAAATGTCTATGACATATTCAAATCTCAGAATCTGACCGTTAATCTTGTTCAGTTGTGTCAAACCCAATAGTAAGAGTGAACCAATAATTCTGTATCTATAGCACCTACTTACCCTACGACTTTAAATTTTAAGACGTGTGTAAATTTTTCAATAGAAAAACATTTCTTTCATTTTTTCTACAACTTTTAATGCTTCATCTTAAGTGCAGAGATGAGCGCTATAAACATTTAAATTACTCGAGTTATTTTATTTATCGTCTGCGGTACAGTGGGCAAAGGAACGTCACTACCCGTACGCTTCTAGCAATAAAGTAGAACATTGCCTGTCATACATTGTAGCCAAATTACTAACGTTTATACTTATAATTTGGTGTGATTTACATGATGCCTTTCCGTCGCACCAAGCTTTAACTCACGGACTATATTAGTATTGATGTTATAAATGTTACGTATGTTATACTTATAGAGCCGTGATAGCTCAGTGTTCGGGCGCTCGCCTTTAATTCAATATACTCGAGCAACCTGAGTTCGATCCCCGGTGCCGGCACCAATGAAGTTTTTAACTTTAAGTGCTGACTTATCACGTGCTCCGCGGTGTAGGAAAACATCGTGAGGAAACCTGCTTATTTTCGAAATAATAACAAAAAATATATATTTCGAAAATATGTGAAGTCCGCCAATCCGCAGTGGGGCCGCGTGGTGGACTATGCCCTGATACCTTCTGTATAGAGGAGGCCTTTGCCCAGCAGTGGGACATGTATTGGCTGTTACTTTACTTTACTTTACTTTTATGTTATACATCCGTTCCCATAGAAGAGTGCAACTAAGCAGCGTCTTCATCGCAACATTGCGACACAACCCCACGAATCAAATTTTGCTGAAACCACGTATACTGATTAGACATCCAGGCTGAGCGTTCATGGAAGCGTTGTCAGGTGACATCGCTATTTTCAACGACGGACAATATAGCTGACGTTTTTTTTTTTTTTTATGTGAAAAGTTGCCAAACGAGCAGACAGTTCACCTGATGGTAAGTGAATACCGCCGCCCATGGACATCTGCTACACCTAGGGTTACATATGCGTAGACAACCTTTTGAAAATTGGGCTCCGGCCACCTCACTCACCAGACGAAACGCGAAAGTATTTGTCATACTTCCACTTCACGCCGGTCTTCTGTGAGGTCGTGGTACTTACCCGGACGGGCCTGCCCATTCGTGCAACAGCCGAGGCTGCTGCATGGCCCTACCACCGTTAGTGAAAACCTGACGTCCGAAATGATGACGTCCATGGAAACTTAGCCAGTCAACACCGCTGTTTACCGTATTAGATACAGAATGAATCTTTTACTTTTTAGTAAAGGAATCATTCTGTGTCTAGCATCGACCAGGATCAGACGTAGATTAACTGTAGTTAAGTTTTAGTATAAATTGTAAGTTTTATTAATAAACAAGTTAAGGCATTTACTTTGAGTCATCCAACAATGACTACTTTAAATCGTACGTAATCATTATATTTAATACGATAACATCCTTCAAAAACATTTATTTAACGAATTATTTTCAACAAAAATTTAAGGTCCAACACGTTATACCAGTGCCATTACAGAATAAGTCCCTAAAATTAATTAATTAAACGCGTCGTGTGCCTTTCAAAAATTAATTAAACAAATGAACCTAGGCCTACCGCGAAAGCGTTCGGCTGCCGTGCCTTTTACGCAATAATCACATCAATTTTATATGAGCGTTGGGCGGCCGAGCGCGAAATCACTTCCAGTCGAAGTGGCATCATAGATTGACCGGAGACTGTAGTGGGCGGGCGGAGCAAAAATAGGCTGCCTAGGTCGGAATTTGTGTGCTTCAGATCAATTTGAACTGACTTAAACAGCGCGCTCGAGTAATATTGTTCAAATAAACAGGAAGCCCCTCATTACAGTACGCGCAAAATTCCATTTAGCAAAAGCGTATGGACCAAGAGATAGATTAGATTAGAGGCCTATATTCTTCGACCTGGCCCCATTAGACAATTCTACTTAAGATTGTGTTGTACCGACACAATGAGTTCCACTTCGATAAATACCAGTTTGTACACGAATTTCGATGGCTTAATTTAAGGCCAACCTATAAGATGAACGTTCGTTAACTTTTTTAAAAAAAATAATGAATAAAAATCTAGGCATATTAGTAAGGTTCGTATATAAGCTTCAAGCTAAGCATCGCTTAGCTTAGGCAACGCTATTAATATTTCAGTGCAGGGGCGACTCATGCAGGGGTGGTGAGGATATGCACTGACATTGAACATATCCGTTAGTGTTAGTAAGTTTTTAATGTTTATTAACCTTACCAGGTCTTTAAGATTACAAATAACAACAGATTTTTGTTGAAACATTTTGCTATTTTCATAAAATTATTATATATATTTGCAAAACGACAGTTTAGATTTAGATATAAAGATTTTGCGATCGAACATTGTTACCAGTCATTTCAGAGTATAGCAATGAGGTCCCTTATTAAGTAATAAAAAACCTCAATAAAAAATTCTTTTCGAAGCGTTAAACGAGGTGCTTATATAATATATTCTCTACATAAATGTAACTATTATTACTTTTTAAAACTTATTTATTTATCACAAGATGCAAGCTCTCTAAGCGCTGGGGCAGATATAATCCGTGCTGTCTTCTTTTTATCAATGTTAACGTGCCAGTTGTAAGCTTATGGCCGTAAACTAGGCATAAATTTGTCAGCCACCTAAACAATCACCGTATAAAAATAGTTTGAGTTATAAAGTGTCCCAAATATAGCGACGTAATCGCTACATTAGATCCTGTTATAAATAGAGCGCATATAATAGATTGCCAATATCAATTTAATCGTTCAGAATGATGTCTTCATCTATTGAGAAAGAATTATATGCGTGGTTATGATTCAAGGTAATAGCGCGCCGTCTGCATTTAGACTGACGCTGTTGTATAGCATATTGTCTGGAGAGTGGATGTTGATGTCTGTTTTGCAAAAACGCTCTGAGCGTGGGATGATACCCATTACTTGAATTGGGGCTTCTTTCAATTGGATTGGTAGTTGATTTACCGATAGATACTCGACTATTCACGAAATAATACAATTCCATAGAAAACAGTCAAAGGGACCTTATAATCATATACTAAACCCTCAGAAAAATACACTATTTACATACTACTACTACTTACTACATACTACTACTGCTTACTATTATTTACACTAGGAACATCTCAACTACCATGGCTTCTTTAAATGTATGGACTTTTTGAAAGCGAGTCCTTTTGTTATAACTTATAAGTTGATGCCGCGACGAACAGAAATCGCGTAACTTAGCTGCGCATCGGTCTGAATTCACGGTCACAGATTAACATGGTTTAAAGAGACAAGGCAAGATAATTCCATGAGATTTAATAGCTACCCAAACTGTGTCTTTGGTGAATGTAATATTATTTTGGACTTTAGGATGACGACTGTTCAGATGATTATGAATATTCGGACGATTTTCTCCTAAATAGACAATGATGCCCGACAGTTGCACAAGAATCAGAGTTTGTAAAATTCAGGATTCAGGAATTCAATCCAAACGTAAGCATGCAGTTTTTTCACCCCAAAGCGATTCCACTGTGACAAAATTTCCGTGAACATAACCACAAGCATGCCTCTCTGCGGTGCTGTTTGCCTAAAATGACGTTTTGAAATACAAAAAATGATTAACATATAATAGATTCAAATGCGACAATATGCGTGTAAAATGTCCGCATGCGGAAAAATAAAGTAAAATATGCGCAAAATCCGGAAAAATAAAGCCAATAGGCGTATACCGCTCTTGTTGTAGACAGATTGTAACACTGCCTTTAAATGCTTTTATTCAGCGAACAATTGTAATGGTAATGGTGGACGATTTGGAAGCCTTGTCAGGCTTAACGGGCGACTGGAATACATTTCCCTAATTTTACTGATCGTAGGACCCAAATCTCTGCAAAATCCTGCTACAAATTTTAATTATTGTCAGCGTCGGATGGAAAGATGTATTACAGTAATGACATAACATTAACTGAATGTACAAGTTAAAACTTGCAATAACTTAAACTGCGGGGTATACGTCATAAATATTTTAATGTATTTCATATTTTATAATTCTTAAAACTTTTAAGCAAATTGTTTTAAGTACTTCAGATAAATAAATTTACAATTGCCGTTCTATAATTAACACATAAAAAGGCATAAATAGACCAAGAGCCAGGGAAAAAAAAACTGAATTTACTAAAGCTAATTATCTGCCCATTGAATATATAAAATTTATCTTACATGGTAATGGAATTCTGACCATTTTATTTATGGTTATTAAACAGTTAAATATCCAAATAATAAATAACACGTTATTCATTAATTGGAGGTTCACTTATTTATTGTTGACTTATTGTTCTAATATTAAACTGACTTACTGACATTGCGCATTTTTTGACCTAGCTTCTATAATAATTACTACCTACGAATGACATGTGGATATAAAACTTTTAATGGCGAGATGATCGACTTTTTACATAATTATCTTATCTTACTATCGTTTAACAGTCAGTAAATATCACAAATGTATAAAAGTAAAGTAAAGTAACAGCCTATACATGTCCCACTGCTGGGCAAAGGCCTCCTCTATACAGAGGGTATCAGGGCATAGTCCACCACGCGGCCCCACTGCGGATTGGCGGACTTCACATATCTTCGAAAAACATTTTTTTTTGTTATTATTTCGAAAATATGCAGGTTTCCTCACGATGTTTTCCTTCACCGCGGAGCACGTGATAAGGCAGCACTTAAAGTTAATAACTTCATTGGTGCCGGCACCGGGGATCGAACTCGGGTTGCTCGAGTATATTGAATTAAAGGCGAGCGCCCGGACACTGAGCTATCACGGCTCTAATATATATTTACAAATATTCGTATTACAGACGCTTGGTCTGTAAACAACTGCTTTAAAATGTAAATGGGTGTGTTTAGAGTTTTTATGTAAAACCAAAGTAAAAGTAAAGTTTACATGTCCCATGTAAAGGCCTCCTCTATACAGAGGGTATCAGGGCATAGTCCACCCCACCACCCCCCACTTATAAACATATTTTCGAAGAAATCTGTTGACGGTTCACAATTTCAAAACTATCAAGAAAACAATTGGCATCGTAGTCTGCTGTAAAAGAGCAGACTGCAAATCCTTGAAAATTTTTGCTATAGATATGCAAGATGCAAATGCGATGAAGAGTCGTGTTATGGACATAGACCAAAAATTGTACGTGCAATCCATACATGCAGAAAGTGGACGACGATAAGCTGATATTGATACTGTCAGTATGAAGTGTTTGTTTTATGTTAACTGCCACTGTGTTATTTTTTCCAAAAAAAAAACTACCCTAATAGTAAGAAAACACATTTCAAATTGATGTATAGATCTGATTTTTATGGAAAAGTTAACAAAGTACTTTCAAGCGACATAGTTGTTTGTAATGACATCAACGGATAGTGTTGTTGTAACCGTAGTAACGGCACGCATACCCAGAGGTTTATAACGGCCATCGCCGCCGGAAATAGTTTAGTCTAAGCTTATAAAACTAGCGATAACTTCAGACCTAGTATGTAATTTAACAACGTACGGTGCCTACCATTACATTGCTCCTGTATACAGATTTATAGCATATTGTTTCATACCTTCGCACAGGGCTACCCTAAAGTGAATGAATGAATTTTACCTATTGGACTTGTATACGTCGCAATGTTGAAGTGGTATGCTGTACCGTGGAGATATTTACTATATGAAATTATCTCTAACCATATCTGTATGCCTTATGAATATAGACACATTTACTAGATTTACTAGATTTATTCATAGCATTTGAAATCATTGTAAGTCAAAGTATTAGTTTATTCACTATAGGCTTAACTTAAGCTCTTATTTAACGTCAACAAAGAAAACTACCACCGGCTCACTAAACTAGACCTGAACAAAGAAGAATCGGCAAGAAACTCTGCGGTCTTGTTCTTTTTGTTATTTTTTTTTCTTTTGCACTTCTAGATAGATCTGACTAGATATCGTTGATGAAGCTTTAAAATTTTTAGGACAAAGGACAAAAAGTTTCTTGCTGCGGAAATCTAACCCATGTCTTCCCGATTCGCGCCCAGATGCTTTAACTACTAAGCCGAACGACTGATTGTTGTCGAAGCTTCAATACGTGCGTTCGTCTTACGCGAGATGAACTCCAACATACATCTAGTATATAACTATGTCTTATACTTCTTCCCCAAAAAATTGAACCTACGGCTCCCGGAACAGAGCTCTTAAAAGCATAGTCCGTCACCAAATTTGTTTCAAATTAATTACCTTAATTAGTAGCAGGTAATAAAAATTAATAATAATTACTAAAAAAAAAATTTAACTCTGAATAAAGAATGATAATCTTAATAAGCACCTTTCCTCGTTCCTTATTCTTACTCTTGAAATCACTACATAGTATAAAACAAAGTCGCCCTGTCTGTCTGTCGCTAGTATCAAAGTATAAATCTACCAGGTTTACTATTTAATATTATAGCTCTTATAATTCCAAGTCTTTATCGACTTTTTTAACAGGTAATGCTCAAAGACGTTTAAGTAGTACAATACAGAAATAAATGTGAACATTAAAAATGTTCATGAATACTTCAAAATATTTACTTTTAGAGAGAACATTGAGAAAGTTTACTAATATTAACTTTTATTCTAAAATAAAAATTTAGATGAAATCATCTAGAAAATTGCTTAATGTCTGTAAGAGCTATCTAGCAATATTTGTGATATAATTTAATGTTAATATAAGTTTCATAGAGGCCACAGTTTCGAATAACTTATTATAACTGTATGCAGCCGAAATATGACGTGGGATGACATGAATAATTCAGAATACAGATTAAAAATTATAAATAAAATATAATACACATAATTAAAAAAAAGTACTCGCGTGGTTAAGCGATCCTACTATGAAACACAGATGTTATCATCATCATCATCATCATCAGCCGCAAGACGTCCACTGTTGAACATAGGCCTCCTCCTTAGTACGCCACAACGAACGACACTTTGCCATTTGCATCCACCGGTTCCCCGCGACTCTTATGATGTCGTCGGTCCACCTAGAGGGAAGCCTTCCAACGCTACGTCTTCCGGTTCGTCTACGTCACAGATGTTAACCGGGATGAAAATTCTGGATATCCCAAATAAAAAGCTAGATATCAACACTGACATGATAGAGTGGCGCTGTACAATAAGTAGACAATGGGATTGCTTTATTTTATTTTTTACTGAAATGTATTTTAAGTTAATTAATATATAAATACATACAAATGTGTAACGTTAATAAATGAAAGTGCATGAAGCGTAGCTACGTCAATCAAGTACCTACTAAAATAGCTGTCAAAATCTCTTCATTAAACTCTATTAGAAAATTTCTTCATTACCTCTACTAGAACTTCTTTGAACTACAAAACTTTAACGTCCGTAATTATTCTTTATGGTTTCAACAATTAATAATTTGAATTCACTCATTATATGTAGTTATCTAATCTTATCTGTAATATTATGTAAATTTTCTTACTAAACGAAACTATATTTACGGATTTATCGCGTTTATTTTTAGTTTTAATTACCGACGTTTCGAAACCTTTAAAGCGTTCATGGTCACGGGACAGCCTCTGTGAAGAAAATCAAGAAATCCGTAAACATAGTATCATTTTGTAATATGTATTTGCGTTAATACAAGAAATTGCAAATTTTTACCATCTGTAACATTACGTATTTTTTTCTTATCTGTATTATTATGTAATTTTTCTTATCTGTAATATTAAATTACCGTTCTCATCATTACCTGTAATAATTGAGCACCTGCGCGAAAACGCCGGGGTGGCGGTCGAAGAAGTATTCGTTCAGCACCGGGTCGTAGTTTGCAAGCGCCTCCGTCAGCCGCGAGAGCCGCGTGGCGGGGATTTTCTTTAAAGTCGCCTTGTATGTCTCGTATCTGGGGAAAAGGACCTAAGTAAAGTAACAGCCCATTAGTGTCCCACTGCTGGGCAAAGGCCTCCTCTGTACAGAGTATATTAGGACGGAGTCTAGCACGCGACCCCAATGTGGTTTGGTTTTTTTTATGCACATATTTTCGAAGGATTTTTTTTATTATTATTTCGAAAATACGGTATTCCTCTGCTGATAGAGTTTGCAATGAAAACATGCAGTAGCAGTATTACAGGACAAAAAAGATAACCGACATAGCTCGTAGAACCGATAACCATTGGGGAAGAAAGGTTCTCGAGTGGCAGCCTCGTACTGGCCATCGCAGTGTGGGACCCCCACTAGATAGAGTGACAACCTGTGCAAGTGTGCGGGAAGTCGATGGATGCATGCGGCTCAAGGTCGTATTCGTGGCAGTCTGTGGGGGAGGCCTATGTTCAGAAGTGGACTCAAACAGGCTGAAAACGTGTTGTAAGCGGTTTTGGCTAGATTTTTTACCTAACCCTGCCTGACGTCAACCCTCTTTGGACAAAAAACAGCCAGATCTGTAACAATTATCTGTGGGTCACAGAAATACTTGCCCCATGTGGGAATCGAACCCACGACCCCTGATGCCGAAGACAATACCTTACGCAACGGCGCCACCGCCGCTCGAGAATATTGAACTAAAAGCAAGAGACTGAGCTATCACGGCTTCATCAACCAAAAATGTGAGTACCATATAGGTGAAAATAAAAACAACTGAAAATTCGAGAACAAATTCAATTCCCTATAATGGTACTGACCATTGTGTTCTGTCTCTTATATGGCGACAACAATAACAGTCTGAGTGCTCAACAATATTGCTACTATAAAAGAAATGTGGAAATCAATTTAATTCGAATGTGTAATCGATAGCAAAAGGACTATTTGAGGACTCCTTGGCATAGTTGCCAAGCTATCGGCTTCGTCGGGGGTCGTGGGTTCGATTCCCACACGGGACAACTATTTGTGTGACACACAGATAATTGTTTCACATCTGGATGTTTTTCGACGTGAAGTTTATGTTTATAAAACGTACTTACAACACAGGGTAATATTACCTAAAGTAAGGACAATGTTTAAAATAAAACAATTAAAAAATATGGAAGTGCTAAGTTTTATGATTTTATCTGAAACTTCCTGAATGTTATGTTATTGATACCAATGTTCTCATTAAATTAAATCTTGTTAACTTACATGAATAAATAATTTATTAAATTGGTTTTAATTGCTTACTTTGCGAACATGTTAAATATCAGCATACATATCCATAATACATAGTATATCCAGCATCGAATAAATATTTATGTACGCCGTCGCATATTTTGTTCGTTTTCATAACAATATTTTTTTTTTTTATTTAAACAAATGTATTTTTATTAACAATAATAGCACGGCGCACGCCGCTTGACTAATTCCTTTTAATGCAGTAAGTACGGCGAATAAGAAAATAGCGCAATTTAAATTACCTGAGGTAAAATTATCTCAATCTTAATGAAACAACGCCGCGAGAGATCATCCCTGTCGACTGATGCAACTTACTCAGTTAAATGCAATTTTCAGTCATAATTTAAACATCGATAATAAAGGAAACCGGTAATGGAAAATACATATTTAATTTTTTTTTTAATTTTTATTTTTATTCTATTTATTTTGTGTTCATTTTCATATTCTTACAATATCAATGAGTGGAAACTATGA
Source organism: Iphiclides podalirius (assembly GCA_933534255.1). NCBI lineage: Eukaryota > Metazoa > Arthropoda > Insecta > Lepidoptera > Papilionidae > Iphiclides > Iphiclides podalirius. The sequence continues at coordinate 12,503,424 of OW152827.1, read as the reverse complement.
CGGGAAGACACTGTAGTCTGTAACACAGTTGTAAACTATCACAGGCTACAGGGCTTCTAATGATTACATGTTTTTCACTTTTTTGTAAGCATTAAACTCATTATTATTAATATTAATGCTGTACGCGATTTTGCTTAAATATGGCATATTTTTTGTATTGAAATCCGGCAGCCCATTATACTGTTAAGGTATTTTAGGACCTTATCACTATACCTACTAGCAACAATAAAATTAATCGTTAAGTGGTTTGAGTGTTTTCTATTATACATTTCACCACTACATAGTATAAAACAAAGTCGTCCCGCTGTCTGTCCGTCCCTGTGTATGCTTAGATCTTTAAAACTACGCAACGGATATTGATGCGTTTTTTTTTAACTAGATAGAGTCATTAACGAGGAAGGTTTATACGTATAATACGTTGCACCCGTGCGAAGCCGGGGCGGGTCGCTAGTATTTTATATTATGCTCAATAGTGTGTTTTGTTTAAGGAGATCGAAACGGCCGCAACGAGTCTATGTTACTATTATTATAATGTATATATTTATTCTACTACGAACTATCCCCTCTCCATTGGGAACGTAAGCCTACATTTCTTTCCCGTTGCAATTCCTCTGGGACTTAAAGCTTTGCTCACAGCCAATTGATTACGGTGAAAGAGGTCGGCTTGCTTATTCCAATCCCACCATGATGTACATTTGATTAACTCCGCCGAGAAATCCAATAATACATTCGCTGCTCATCTATCGATCGCCAGTCTGACACGGGATGGAAATAAAACTAAAAGCATTCTTTCCAACACACTTCTCCCCTTTAGTCGCAAGACAGAAACTTCGGTAACAATTTTAAATTTATTCACAATTTTACATCATCGGTCTATTTAATGTCTTTATTTTTAGCGGAAATAATTGATTCCTTACATATAGCATTCCTTGATATTGAACATGTTTTTATGTGAGAAGGTTGCAAGGGAGCAGACGCTTCACCTGGTTAAGTGAATACCGCCGCCCATAGACATCTGCTACACCCGAGGGTTGCAGATGCATTGACAACCTTTTGAAAATCGGGCTCCGGCCACCTCACTCACCAGACGAATCGCGAAAGTATTATACTTCCACTTTCCCTGAAAATTTTTTACAATCGATAAGTATAATGCTTGTATATCGAATAAAGATATTGGAATTGAATTTGAACTGAATTGAATCACTCGCCACCGTGTCCACGTAATAATTAATTGAAAAAAAAAAAAAGCCAACTCGTGGTGCGAGAAATTTTTACTTATGGATTAGGACATAGGATTCATTTATACTGTAATGATAAGTATAAGAGTTCAAACGTTATTACTTTGTTTCTAATATTATAATTATTTCTGAACTTCAATATTAACTACTTTTATAACGACAAGCAGCACTAGTGGTAATATCACCGTTACTCCATGCGACCAAGTGTCCCTTCGCTCGAGTAGATAACGTCATATCACATTGAAAAAATCATGCGTTCAATGCCAAGGTTAGAAGCTACTTATGTAAAGTTGTACCGATTAAAGACGTACTTTAAAAGAAAATAAATTGAAGACCTAGTTAGCCAGAAAATCCAGTGAGTTTATTTACTAACGTGTCCATTTATAGTTAAATGTACCGTATAAATTATGCAAATATAAACCGCTTACGTTCTCGCTGTTCCAACTGAAGTATATTTCAGACTAAAAGTTATTTCCCTTAAGACAACCGCTCCCGCGTTATTATGCATCCTTTTATTATTATTGGTTAGTGATAAACTTTTTGAGGTTTTATTGGTGAATATAACATATACCTTGTATAATTATTGCAATATACTATGTAAATTGACGTTCCGATGTAATGTATATAGTAGTATACCTACTATATAATTTACACCGGACTTAATTTACTCATTAACGAAAAAGTATAACAATCGCAAAGACATTAACATGTTTACTGTTGCTTCTCAGTACACACTCGAAAATGTTATGTATCTCAATAAAAATTTGAATGAATTTTCAACACACATTAATGTCACCAGGCTATCACATCATGAACCGTGATAGTTAAACACTTGAAAATTTCACAGATGATGTATTTCTGTCTCCGCTATAATAATAAATATAATAACTAAAACATAATAACAAAAATATTTAATGGGGCTCCCATACAACAGACATGATTTATTTGGCGCTTTTATAGATAATGGTAATGATAATGGCCGGTTTTTAATTTAATAATTTACTCTAAATTTTCCGTGCTAGCCCAAAGTTCACTTTGGAATAATGCCGGTAGCGTTAAGTTCGCTTTTTTATTTTTTTTTGTGCATGGAATATAAATAAATGGCCAATCTATAGTTAATTTAATTCAATAATATTATTCCGTACATATCCTTAAACTATACCGAAGAATCGAACGCATATGTGTGTATGAAAGATTTTTCCATGCGTGTATGAAATTCAATGTTCAATAAAGGCAAATTTGCACAATCCGTTTTATCTAAAGTACCGAATGAGTTTTGATCTTTAATGTCAAGTAAAATCTCCTAAACGTAACGTTAGCGTTGGGCCTTCCTGTGAATTATTTATTAGCTTGTCGCACTTTACATAAGACAGCTAATGTCCGAAATAAAGTCTCTCTGGATTTGGGTAAAATGGAATCGACCATACAGAAAAATTGTATCGTCCTTCCAGACGAAAGGAAATATTGCAAAAAGAATTATGACTGAATAGTGTACTCATTCGTTAACTCCTCTTCAGATTAAAATCCTTCTTCAAAGCCCGTTATAGAACTAGACAATGTTCCCGATATTATTTGCACAAAGCACATAATTTCAATAGTATTATAAACTAGCTGATACCTGTGGCTTCGTATGCGATGCTTATTATCAAAAAGATCGGAAGCAAAATTTACGTACGTATAATACATATTATCTATCTTCTATCTATATATTAATACGTGAAGCAAAAAATTTGTACCCTTTTTACGAAGATTGCGCGGACGGTGGAGTATGAAATTTCTCACACTTATAGTATATACAGGGTGGCTTTTTTAAAGGTGTCCAAATTCACAGGTGATTTAGACTCGGTAGTATAATCGTTTATTGAAATAAAAACAAACTTTTTTTTTCCAAAAAAAAATTGCAATTCTATTCCCTAAAAATACGAACTTGTTCACAATGCGGTAGTCATTCATAAATGCGTCATATACTTTTGAAACGAACTTGTGTGCGTGTTAGTTATGAATGATCGCGCGTAAAATAAATGAGTTGCCCATAAATCACGCACTTTTTGAGATAAGTTCAAATGAATGTAATTAATTAATTAATTACGAGTGATTTTAAATACTTATCATTTTTTATATAACATTATTTATGTCTAGAATTTTACTAAAAAAATGGATACACTTAGAAAAGCCTCCCTGTATAAAGATATTTTTTAACTATGCATAAAAAATACATCAAATCAATAAAAAATATATACCTAATCATAGTCGAATTTCGACCACTCGGCGCGACCACTGGTAATAACAAAATACATATTAACCACTGGAAATTTCGAGTGATAGAAGGACACTGGCGTGAAGTGAAAGTGTTACGCTTCTGCGTTTACTCACTAATGTGAGTGAGATAACCGGAGCCCATTTTATTAAAAGGTGGCAACGCATCTGCAACCGGATGTTGCAAATGTCCATGGATGGCGGTTATGTGGTAACTTACGAACGTGTTCTTCTTCTTCTTTTCTTTTTTGGCGGTTTTCAATGAATACGCCAATTAACACTACGAACGTGTTAATTTCTTTGTAAAATTTTTTTTTCATACGAACGCGCAAGCGTCTATGTGAATAAAGATATATTATAATATAAGATATATGATAATATTTTATGTTGGGGATATTTCTTTGTTTTCTCGTCTGGTTGGGTTTATTATTATTATTATTATCACATAATATCAGGTGAACCGCCACCTTCACTCACAAACAAAATCCATTTTAATGCTGTTACGAATGAATGACAATGGTGCGTTGAAAACATGTACGTTTGCAGTAAAATGAACCGTATGGATTATACACTCATAAACCTGTTTCAAGTAGCATATATGTTATACCTCAATGATTTCCCTGAAGGTTAGCGCAGCAGGATTTTATTACAATTGAGTAATGATTCGCTTAAAATGTTTAATTTATCTCTATCAGGTATGTTTTTAAAACTTTCCATCGTTTTTCCTTTTCTAGAACTTTCTCCACGAGAGTTACGAAGCGAAATTAATAATACTACTTAGCTATTAAGACTATCTAACAAACGATCAGTGTTTGTATTTACCAAAACTGTTTTGTTTTTCTTGCCTGGCCTGTGGGATTTCTTGCCCAAGAAAATGCCCGCTTAGAAATAATTATTTTAGTGCTGCAGCGTGGCTTACGTGGAGAGTAGAGGATTTGTTCACCGAGGAGCACCACTACCGTGATTCTTCCAGCGCTTGCCACAAGAGTACAATACCAATATGTTTGTTTCTAGACAGATAATGTTTATTCGTATGTATACAAGAGTACAATCTGAATTTTAAAAAAGCACTCTGGTGGCCCTGCATCTTGTGGGTTTGCCCCATGAGAACGTAGGCGTTTCCCCGCGAATAAAAATGAATTCCCTATAATATAAAATAAAATTTCCCTAGAATAAAAATAATAACTCTTTTCTTATCTCGTAATATTCAAGTTTCATATTTTTAATTTTTTTCTAAAACGATAGCGTTAACGATACGTGGTCTGATCAACCTAATTTCATGGGTGACAAATTTCTCCAATCTCTCCTATTACTATAAAATATTCTTAACATAAAAGCAACGTGAGTCGATGAATTTATTTTCAACGCACACAAACGCTGAAAATAAATTCATGGGCGTAAATTTTTACCTACTTATTTACCATCACCAGTGATAACGAATTTCATCCAGAATACGCACTTGTATTTTTTTTTTCAAAATGTAACAATAAAAACTTTTTATCTTCTACGGATTTAAGTCGGCCAGTGAGTTATTAAAATAAACAGTTCTATATTTTATATTTTAATAAATAATTGTGCCGCCAGTAATTGAACTCAATCCGCGCGAATACAGCGATTACTTTTCTACTAACTGTGAATAACTCCTCTTAATTGAACTAATGACTCGACTTGAACATTTACGGAGAAATACTACGAAAATCTTCATTATTTATTTAATATCTCGTAAACTCCCAGTGTTCGTGAGTTTAGGTGTAAATAGAATAAAAACAAATGATACAAAGTGACTTAAAACTTAATTTTGAAGTCTAAATAACATCAACAAGCTTATTAGTTAGTCATGCCATTTAATATATTCGTACCCGTAAACTCAGATAGCAACTCAACGTACCCAGTCGCGCTTATGTGTGTACCCGTAAACTCGGGAACTCAACGTACCCAGTCGCACTTATGTTCGTACCCTTAAACTCGGGAACTCAACGTTCCCAGTCGGTACCACAAATAAAGTTATAAGCATCTGAAAAGTATTCATTTAAGTCATAAAAACATATTTGAAATACCTCTTAAATAGTTAAAATATTTGTGGCATTTTAGTAACTAAAATAAGAAAATCCCGATTCTTCGACTTCAAATGGAATTAGGTTGAGAACTTGTTTCTATCCCCGTAATGTTTCGTTTTTTCACTAAAGAAACATAATCAATTAATTATTCAATAATTATTTTCATAAAATTAATATTTACTAAAATAAAACTTTACTTTTACTTTACTTTTATTTGTAATGAATTATGAAGGTGTTTATATTTAAGAAGGCTTTGTCGTTTGTAGTACAAACGACATAACCTTCTTTAATATACGACAAAAGTACACACTTTGTACTTTTGTTTCGCATGAAAATTCTCCATTAGGGTTTCATTGCAAAATAACGTTTTATATATTAAAATTTGTAGAAAAAGAGACGAAAAAAAAGTTCGATTCTCGCCGCTGCGGGGAATCGAAGCAACGTCTTCCGGGAACCCAAAAGACGTGGGTTCGATTCCCACGGTGAGAAACTTACCGTCCCTTTTTCTAAAAAATTTAATGTATCAACTTAAGTGTAAAGATATATAGCTATACAAATTCTAATGTTATATATTAACGCAAGTAAGGAATTGAAGTAACGTTGGAATAACTATCACTGTCCCACAATGTTCCGCGACGTCGGCTATGGAGGTCAGCCGCCCACAGGGCATATGCGCTAGGCTTTACGTCTCTTGAATTAACTGATGTTATTGCTTTTAGTCCCGAGACTATTAAAGCTTCATCTGACGCAGAACCGGTGGGCTAGCCAGAATCCACGGCCCTCCGCTGTAGGTACGGCCGCGCATGTGCTCATGCGTGCGTTTAACTATGGTGTGTCATCTAAGGGTCATCGAGGTCGCGGTTCGGACCGAAACCCCGATGGCCGTCGACCATCGGGGTTTCGGTCCGAACCACGACTGCGGCTTTTACGTTGATAATTAGATGAGCGAAACGTGGAGACCGCGGGCCATCTGTCTAAACTCCGTTACGGTTAAAACTTTCTGTTAAACGCATTTTATCGCGTGTTAAACGCATTTCGTCGCGGTTCCTTGCTGGTTCTTCAAACCATTGTGATGTGATTTTCTTTTTAAAAAATCATCGCCCTTACTGTAGGATCACACTATCCTGTGTTGTAAGGACTTTTTACAAACATAAACTCCACATGGACAAACACCCAGATGCGAAACTATCTGTGGTTCACACAAATAGTTGTCCCATGCCGGAATCGAACCTACGGCCCCCGACGCCGAAGCCAATACCTTGGTAACTGCGCCACGGAGTCATCAATTGTGGGCTTGTAAAAGTTAGAAAAAATTAAATTAAAAAAGGAGTGTGATACAAAAATAACAATTTACTGTACTTCTTTTTATTTCGTATTTACTTGTATCTACATTCCACTTTACTCCTATTTCTTTCAAAGAGAGTAGACCCTTATCTTTATAAAAGGGAACATTATTTTTAAAAGCGAATACTAATGGCTGCAGATGTAAGGTCGAAGAACAATATAGAGTAATGTATAAATGTAGAGAGTCCTAAGTTATAGTCATATTAAAATAATATTTAAATGAAATATTAAATTAAAAACTCAATGTCTTGGGGTATACTCCAACTCGCGACCCAATTGCGGGTTGGCACACTTTACCTTTCTTTGAAAATTTTTATTTTTTGTTCTTATTTCGAAAATCTTTTCCTTTACTACTAAGGAATCAGCACTTAATATTGCAATTAACAATTTCATTGACGCCAGCACCGGGATTTGAACTAACTTTGCTCGAGTAATTTAAAAATAGCGACCGAACACTGAGCTATTAAGGAATAAAATATTATCATGTTTTATCGCAAGCTCGAATTAGCAATTCTAATTCACTACAGAACAAAGTTCGGTACTTGGGAATTAGATCGTCTAATGCAGCTGGGCTGGACATTTAGATAGGGAAAGTGTTGACAGATGCAGAAATGTAGTGACGGTATGAAGAACATCGCGCGGCTGCCGCGTCAATGACCATCCAACAGCGAGACAGGTCGACAATAAAGTGAAAATCATTCGTCGAAACTGGTGCAGAGAGAAGTGCGGATTGGAGGCAGATGGCAAACAAAGAGAGACGTAAATGATATTGCAGTACGAGGTCTGCAAGGCTAAGACATGCAGAGTGGAGGCAGATGTCACACAAAGAGACGTAAATGATACTGCAATCGACGAGGTCTGTAAGACTGCTGCTTGAACGTGAGAAATGGCTAAGAATTATGTTAGTTGGTCTTCATCTTCAAGCAGCCTGAAATACCTACGGGTAAGTACCACGACCTCACAGAAGACCGGCGTAAAGTGGAAGTATTACTATTTCGCGTTTCGTCTGGTGATCTTTTCAAAAGGTTGTCAACGCATCTGTCCCTCGGGTGTGGCAGATGTCCACCGGCGGAATTTCAAGGACATCAGATGAACCATATTTTTTTTTTCTCTTGATATTTCTATTGAATCTTCAATTGTCTCCGACACCGCAATTTCAAGGACATTCCATAATTTGTTTTGCTCTTTCGTATACATAGCCAGTATTGTAGTCATTAGTAAATAGATAACAAAACGCACTCTAAACCATATTAAAAGGGGCGGATATACTTTGAATAACCCTTTATTAATTATTTATGTTACGGTTAACAAAGTGCTCTTCATCTAAACGTCAATAACTATGTACTAACATATTTATTGTTAATAAAAAAATCCATTACCATCTTCATGTTTTTATAACTTAAAAAAATATCATAAAATATGATCATATTTTACTTTTGTAATGTAAAGATTTTAGTAAAATTTAGGTAGCGGGTATATGCTTATTTCTCAAAGAACTGCACTGTTTATTTTGAAAGATAATTTTCAAGATTTTTATATTTTTAGTTAGTACATGCTGAACTTAATGATTGTAAATTTAAAACAAGAGGGGAAAACAACATAATTAAAATTGACCCTGTAAAGTTGATTCATCTAAACTACTGACTTTATCTTGATCTTTAACAGCAATTTTATTTTCTCATTTATTCATTTGTGGCCAACGAAAACATCCCAAGGAAATTTGAACGCTTAGAAAATTCATACCTCATATTACTTGTGTTCCATTTGTTTGTTGTTTGTTGATTGTTACTTTCAAGGTGAGTTCATTATTCTAAAATGTTGGAATGTGAAAATTTGTGAAGCGAGCTAGCGGTTAACGTGATGTTAAGTAAATACCATAGACAACAACAATAACCCGATAGCTTGCAGATGCGTTAACAACCTTTTAAAAAATGGGCCCCGGTTACCTCACTCACCAGACGAAACGAGAAAGTCACCTCCACTTCACGCTGGTCTTCTGTGAGCCCGTGGTACTTCCCCGTTCGCGCCTGCCCATTAGTGCAACAGCAGAAGCCTTTGCATAGCCCTACCACAGTGCTGGTAAGTGGTCCTGCCACAGCAATAAAAGGATTACTTTGCCTAGTTGTGGGCTAAATAAAGTTTGTTATTGTAAAGGTCGTTCGTGATGCACGGTGGCTGGCTACCAACCAATGATGATCTTGGCATATTTACACTTATGAAATGAAGTTCAGACTGCAAGATTGAATGGTCTTTTAATGTTCAGATGTTCAAGAGAGAATTCAAAATCAAGGTTACATTGTTCAGCGTGGATCTTGCCGAAGGTCATTGCGCTTGACTGTTAGTTACGGTGATCGCATGAATCCAGCCACAACGGAGCAAATACGTACTTATCTCCATATGGTAGGGGAATCGTCGACAAGACTTGCTACATGTCAAAGTGGGCTTTAATTAAAACATTTTACACGCCGCTTTGTGTGTTCTGTTTTAACAATTTAGAATTTAAATTTTTGTTTTCTAATTTTTAGATTTTATCTGTCATGTTACGATCGAGATTTTGGAAACAAAAGAAAAAAAACAAAGCGTTAGATTAGTAGCAGTAAATATGGTTAATCCACGCTTTGTATTCGGTACCAGATTGTTTTTTGCTTTTTTAATAACACCACAAGGTCACAGTTTGCCTCGTGCAGAAATAGTATTGAATATTTTCATCGGATCTGCGATGGTCTAGTCAGCTGCCACCGAGCTATTTGTATGTTAAACAAAGTTTATACATTCGCCAGTTAAGTGGTACATTCGACCTACTCGTATATTAAGGCATCTGGGGAGGCGGTAAAAGTACAGAAGTAAAATCGAAATAAAAGTATACATTACACGTAAAGCATAGATTTGATTTAAGATTTTCAAAAAAGAAGGAGGTTTCCGGACTGCTTTTCTCTTTTTATGTTTATTGATTTCTTGTTTTTACGCGAATGTTATTTTTCATATTAAATGAAACGGTTTTACGAATTTTATCGTGTATTATTGCGCGTAAAAAACATTTAAGAGGGGCTCCCATATAACAGACAAGATTTTTTTTGCAGTTTTATAGATGTGAATGGTACGGAACACTTCGTGCGAGATTCTAACTCGCGCTTGGCCGGTTTTTTAATTCCCCACGTTTGAAACACTTTCCAGGGTTCATGATATTTTATTGTTAGTAGAAACTTTGTTTAATTTTATGATTTCTTAACTTTCTTTTTATGCAGTTCCAATAATGTTTAAGAGAAGCTAGTGTATTACTATTGTGATTATGCCCCAAAAATGTTTGAAATGAAAATGAATTTGTTCTGCCTTAAAGTACATGTGTAGTAACTTTTTGTTGCATTTTTGCGACTAAACAATTAATCTTGTTACGTTTGTTACATGATTCTGTTGTAAAGTGTTAACAATAATAGCAAACTTCATGGTGCACGGTACGGCTATTGTAATATACATATACAATTAAGTGATATCATAATAAGTTGTGTTTTAAAGCCGGTATTAAATTAAGTAACACAGTTACAACTAGTGTCTAATTCGCTAAAAGACTGTTGGAGCATAAAAACGAGACTTAAAAATTCTTGTACTATAAATGCTCTTGACACTATTGAAACAAAGCTGCAGCGTTCATTCCGCAACAATTTACAGAGTAAACTACATTTTCAGTACTTTTATGTCTCCATTTTAAATACATAAACCACACCAACCATTAAAGATTGAGACTACCATTTAAATATTTATACAAACGATTCGCAATTGGCAAATTTAGGCCCTGAAACACAAAACCTAAACAAAATATTGTTTGCATTATGAATGAAAACAATATTATTACGAATGAAAACAATGAACAAAATCGACTCGTTTATAAGATACGCATAGACATGGCCTGTAATCAAAGCAAAATAATTTGTAAAATAGATTTCAAATTATGTAATAAGTTATTTATAATGCATCATGCACTTTACATATATGCATAATGCATTAGTTATAATTAATTTTAGTATCTGTAAAGTTTTTTCAAATTATTTTGACACTAGATTCTACTAAAACTTTACTACACTAAATTCTATGTTTTTACTTGTTGTTTCTGTTGTCATCAAAAGTAATTAGACTTGAATTCCTGAAATCTATAACGATTTGATATTATTAAATATTGAATTCAGATCGATTATGAGCAAAGTAGTACTAGAAACATAAAAAATAAGAGTAAATAACGAAAAAGAAAAGGAGGCTTCCAACATTCTATTAGTATTTTACTCTGAACATTATTAACACATTATTATATTTTAATTCAAAAGGGCTAAGTATAACTTATGGGTATATGGAAGTACAATCACTAAAATGAATCTGGTGATTCTTATAGAATGATTTCTAGACTTTACGCGAATAGAAACGGGAATACGCGGAAGAGCCTTATCTTAACCTCAGTGCCCGAGAGCTCGCTTTTAATTCAATATGCTCAAGCAACCTTTGATCAAATTTCGGTGCAGGCACCAATGAAATTGTTGATTTTGAGTGATGACTTATCACCTGCTCAGCGGTGAAGGAAAACGTCGTGGGGAAACCTGCATATTTACGAAACAATAACAAAAAAATATTTCGAAGATATGCGAAGTCCGCCAATGCGCAGTGGAGCCGTGTGTTGGACTATGCCTTAGACTCTCTGTGTAGAGGAGGCCTTTGCCCAGCGGTGGGACATGTATAGGCTGTTACTTTACTCAGTGCTGACCATATTTCGAAGATATGATATTGATTTATATTCCGTTAATTAATTTGTATAACAATGATATTTATACGAAACCTAATGGACGTAATTCGCAGCCGTAATCTCCGATCGCGAATCGAAGTTTTCAACCAACTGTTGGCAACACTAAAGGAAGTCATTCCTTGAGGTTGTTGGCAATACTAAAAGAAGTGTCATTCTGTGGGGTATAAATGAAGCTGCAAGAAGCATTTGATCGTCTTCGTTGTCTTCGTCGTCGTCGTCTTTTTCGGCTGTCAACGAGTAGTATACAAAATAGTGCTGTCTACTCGGTATCACAGGTTAAGCCGTCAGAGTTGTGTTTCATTAGTGATCTAAAAGTGAAGATAAGTAATTATACCAGTGTTATTGTTGTGCAAATTGAAACTACGGTGATTTGGTAAAAGTATTTATATTTCTACCTACTTAGCTCGATAAAACAAAGTATAGCTAACACAACTAACTATTTTGCAATATCCTCAAAAAATACAAGCTACCTCTACATCTATTAATTGTAGAATTTTTTATTACTCCTTTTTATGTTAAGAGTGGCCAAGCGCGCTGGCTGTTCACCTTTCTTAACAACTATATTTAATCCTTTAAATTATATTTCCTGTAAATTAATTATTATAAAGATATTTCTATTGATAAAAAAAATATTATGTCGGCACTTTGACTAAAATTCTAATTTACCTGGATTTGTATAAATGGATTATTTTAATACCCTACTTTTTTTATTCTTATTTACTAACTTTTTTATTCTCACATATTACTGTAGAATAATCACTTACGACCTTTGGTTTGGAGGTGCTTCAAAAAGCTTATTTATTTTTAATTATAGTATCACGAAAAACAAAAAGCTTTTATCAGCTAAAGCAATTTTTTCTCGCTAACCAAACAAAAAAATCTGTAAACACCTAGCTTTTGTCCAATTTCCAGTAACGTCATTCACTGGGCAAATACAAAAGATTCCCCCAAAGTCAACAGTATTCGATAAATTGTTTGACTTCATAAGCCATCTCACGTTTATTGACTTAGTTGCCTGATAGTTGAGGTGTCAGACTCACGACATAAGTTTCTTTATATATTTTCTTAAGGTTCACCAAGATTGGACACATTAAGCATGCAAATTAATAAAAAAATAAAAAAAAAACTCCTAAATGTTCCAACAAAAATAGGTAAACACAGCTTTCTTATCAAAAACTTATACTGAAAAGAGTAAAGTTATATCGAAGAAAAAACGATAAATGTAAACAAAACTGCAAATTGATTTAACAATAATTAATAAAATTATTTATTACTTTGAAAGAAACGATCGAGGCTTATAATACTTTATGTATCGTCAGTCCAATAAATAATCCAAGACTGACTTTTTATCTTTCCAAGTACATACTAAAATTGTTCAGACAGTGTTCTATATTTAACATAATCTTGCTAGTATTGAAAATTGTCCAATATTAGTTTAAGTTGGCGAATTATAATCCATCCGGCATACATAGGTCTTTAGTAACACTGGGTCCAAATTCGGAAGCCGACTACGATAGTCCAATTAGGTGTCTAAACATCGTGACACAAAGACCAGTGAAGCCATCTTCAGAGCATTCGGCACATGTGGCGGAAATTTGTCAAGAAATGACAATTCTGCATCATCGAGATACTCAGCAATGACACCATGACTCAAGCAGGAAGAGGATTCATTGTGAAATGTGACATCCTTTTCATAGCATTATTGAATAAGAATACAATAACGATAAATGACAACTTAAAAGTCGCTTGCAAAAAATTAATATACGGAATAGAATGGTCTTTTTTTTTGGAAAAAAATTCTTTGTTTTTTATTTCAATAAACGATTATACTACCGAGTCTGAATCTCCTGTGTAAATTTGGGCACGTCTCCAAAAATCTCCCTGTATGTAACGAAGGTATATCTTATATCCAGATATAGATATTGTCTAATTATGCGAATAGTATGAACTATTCTTTATTTGAGATGTACGAATAATACTTGGTCTATAAAAATAGTAGTATGTTCAATACCACATCTTATATTAAAAGTTGTTTAGTGGAGTTTGAATTGTTTTGGATGCGGGAAATCGCTGTAACCCTTGGTGTTACTTACAGAAAGGAAAGTTCAAGTATGCCGTTAATAGCTCTTTGGAGCGTTGTTTAGCTTCTGTCTCACAGATTACGGCCATTGTTAGGAATAGTTTAACTCTTCAAGGGTAATACTCGTTAGTAACTAATTTTGATTACAAAAAGTCTGCAATTAATTTTTCAAACAATGAGTTTTTCAATGTAACTACATAATTTTTAAGTACTACAGAGTTTTACATAAACAAACAGAAATTCATTAATTTGTCTAACATTTACACAAAATCAACACATTTTCCAAAAAGCTGTTATTAAATAGAAGTGAAATAAATTCTCATTTTTGATCAATAAACTGACCTGTTTTAAACTAAATATTATCAAGCTCTCATTAATTCACACAAACATCCGGCGATTTTCACGTATGGCCTTGCTGTTTTAGTTTTAAGCTTTGGGATCGGGGGCTTGTCATACAACTGATTTGAGTGTATACACATAAAAACGTAGGGTACATATACAGTATGTATTATCTGCAAATAGAAATTACTAAGCATTTTTAAGAGATAATATTCGTCTCCTACAAAATAGGGAGATACTACGAGTCTTTCGATTTGTGCCGAACATCTAGTATTCCGAAGATGGAATGAGGAGAGAGGAGATTTTTGGTGTAATTCCGATGCTCACTCTCCCGAAACCTGCAGAAAAACTAGAGCCTGAATACCCTGCACTTTGGATGCCTGGCAGAAATCGCTTTTAAGCGATAATGCCGCCAATTTTATCTTTATGTATTTTTTGTTACTTTTGTAAATTTTTTGTCTGGTTTACATTATAGCATATTTCATTCATTTTTTCACTTCGAGTATTATTAGTTTTCACAAAGGTTTTTCAATGAGCATCTTTTACACCTCTTCATCGAGTCCATAGCACCACGGATGATGCTTTGCATTGCAAATAAGGCAGCAGTACATAACCGGAATTGTACTCTGTGCAGCTTTAGACGTTGTTCTGGTCTGAACTGTCACCGCACTTCAGGAAGGATATGTAACTTGCAGCTACTTCAGCCTTTAAAATGAACAGCCTGTAATTGAGGTTTGAGAAATCTCTACTTCCAGCAAGTGAAACCAGTCCGTACACACCAAGGTGACATTTTCGAAAGTGGGAGCATCTAAATATATACAATCTTACAGACAGAAGCGAATAATTTTTCTGAGTATAAATAGGGACATTATTTTAAACTATAGTTGTAAATTCATAAAATACATTTGTTTCGTTCTTGAACATTTCTTTTGATGTGTCTGGAAAAAAATATGAAAGTGAAATTTTTATGATGCGCGCGCACACCGAAGCGACCCAAAAAGCGACATGGTGAAGTTGCACATATTTGGTCGCCTTGCTTAGCAACCAACTTCATGGCATTACCATGGCAACCAATAATAATTTTTGACATTTACCAATACTTCCAAGTTGGGTAAATAAACCGTTACCTATCAATTGCATATAATTTCTTTATGCTAAAGATTTTTACGTGCGTACAAAGGTTATAAGAATAACCAATTAAAACAATTAACAACGTTTTACCAGAGTATCGAAAGGAGATTTTTTTTTGTATTTCTTTAACAGCCATATAGATATGTACAGAGTCGATATATTTGCTATTATCGTACCATTAACTACGTGTATCATTTCTGACAACTAGCCACAAAAATCTAATTTCTTTTTTGTTGGCTCATAATTATTTCTTTGTCCACTTCTACCATAGATTATTTCGACCTTTGGTCAACGAAAGTTGTATGAAAAGATCAAAGGTACGAACAAATTATACCTTAGTGATCTATTACATTATTAAGGCCAAGAAAGAAACATGCTTATTTATATTCTTGTATGTTGTACGTTTCTATTTAAGGTTTCATAATATGTTACTATTTATACACAAACATTGAAAAAGTAAAACATGTTTGTTCGTATTTCTCATCTTTGTAATTACTCTGAAGATTCAAATTTCGTTTCATTTTATTTCTTTCTTTTATCGTATCACGTATCGTAATTTTTCTAAAATTTATTTTTCATAAGAAAACTAAATATTTGGACATAATTCAAATGTTACTGACAAACTTCACTGTGGCAACGCCACGCAACAGTGTTGTTGCACGAATGAGCAGGCCCGTCTGGGTTATCAGTACCTCACAAAAGGCCGGCGTGAAGTAAAGGAAAGTAAAGTAACAGCCTATACATGTCCCACTGCTTGGCAAAGGCCTCCTCTATACAGAGGGTATCAGGGCATAGCCCACCACACGGCCCCACTGCGGATTGGCGGACTTCACATATCTTCGAAATATATATTTTTTGTTATTATTTCGAAAATATGCAGGTTTCCTCACGATGTTTTTCTTTTGTCACCGCGGAGCACGTGATAGTGCTCCGCGGTGACAGTCAGCACTTAAAGTTAAAAAACTTCATTGGTGCCGGCACCGGGGATCGAATTCAGGTTGCTCGAGTATATTGAATTAAGGCGACCAGACACTGAGCTATCACGTGAAGTAGCCATGTTAAACTTCTGCGTTTCGTCCAGTCAGTGAGGTAGCCGGGGCCCATTTTATTCAAAGGTAGTGTCAGCAACCCTACAGTTGTTGCAAATGTCCATGGGCGGCGGTTATCAATTAACATCAGGTGAACCGCCAGCTCCCTTGCCACCTTCTCACATAAAATAAATTAATTAATGGTAAAAAAAAAAACGATCTTTTATTTCATTACCTTAAAAAGAACAAAATAAACTTTCAATTAAATCAAACCAATCAATTAAGTACCTACATGTATTACACAATTTATTAAATGATATATAAGTGCATGGCGAGATTTACCTGTGTATTACTTACTAGTCTTGCTAGACATACTTATTATAAGTAATTGTATGAAAGAAAAAAATTTTTCCTATTAAATATGCAAATCTCGCGACAAGCTTTTTATTGCAGTATTATGTCGAACTAATGTATTTGAGACTTTTTTTTACAATTATATTTAATTCTAATATATTCAATATTTACAACATTGTAAAATAAATGTAAAAAAATAAATAATGTAAAATAAAAAGCAGTAAAGATTATTAAAATATCTTTTGGCTATCTGTAAATGTAATAAGAAAGTAAATGTAAGTCAAGTCGACTTATATACTTTCTTAATTCTTGCTAGAAATCCAATTATTATTCCCTTAAATATAAAAGTTACTATTTTATTACGGTTTTTGTTCCGCTTATTATGCCGGTAAGTATATTTTCTACGTGTACAACGTAACGTACTTACGTAACGAATGTGAAATATTCCGCAAAACATCTCAGTTGAATTCTACTTTGATCATCTAATGTATTAAGAAGATCCTTGAATAATTGGGCTCAGATTCGTAAATATCTATTTACGATATGGGATATTACGATGTCTATTTACTTATCTTATCCCATTTCTGGAGTGTTTTTCTTCTGTAATAAGATGAATAATTTAATATATTTAACAACGAGGATAAGAAAAAAATACCGGAGCAGGTAATGTAAAAATCTGTTTTGTTTTGAAGGAATGAGGTAGATGATTCTACAGAGAAATGAAAGAAAAGATTTTAAAGTTACATTATAGTAAATTTTTACATATGAGATCATCTGCTGATATTTTTATTCTTTGCTTGCGTGAATCGTTCACTGTGCTAGGGCCACGCAAAAGTCCTCGCTGTTGCATAAATGGGCAGACTTTTCAGTGGATAAACCACGGGAAAGTGTTATACTTCTGCGTTTCGTACGGTGAGTAGGTAACCGGGGCCTACATCATCAAATGGTGGCAAAGTTTCTGCAACATTGGTAGGGCCACGCAACAGCTTTCAGTTGTTGCATAAATTGGCAGGTCACTGAGAAACGAAAGGTTGTTGCGAAGAATCATCGGTTTGCGGAGAAACCGACTACACTAAGCAATCCAAGTTCTATTCCAGTTAGAAGAAATGGAATCAAGTAATACGAATACATGTTTATCCATATTAAAAACCAGCCAAGCGCGAGTCGGAGAGACGTACGACAGGTTCCGCACCATTATCCATAAAAACAGCAAAAAAAAAACCATGTCTTTTGTATGGGAGCCCCACTTAAATATTTTTTATTCTTTCTTTAGTATTTGTTGTTACAGTGAAAATTTCAACTGTCGAACTATAACGGTTCATGAGACAGTTTGGTGAAAGACGGACAGACAGACCCACAGCGGAGTCTTAGTAATATGGTCCCGTTTTACTCGTTGGGTACGGAACCCTAATAAAAAACAAAAGTTTGCATACCTTATGCAAAAGTAGTAGTGAAATGGAAACATTTCGCTTGAGTATGCTCTTCATGTGCTAATAAGCAATACGTATGGTAAATAATTTTTACAATTTTCAAACAGGTAGAAGCTAGCGGGATGAATTTAAAATTTGAATTATTTATATAGTGGATAACTTATGTCGTTTTCGTAAAGAGATACTTGCACCTATACCCACCCAGACGCACTGAATATCCTCAGTATAACATGTTTATATTTTTGTATTGTATAAATTGTCTGCTATATTAATTTTCATGTAATATCTTATATATGCGTTTTTGGTTTATTGTATTTGCAACGTGATATGCTTATATGTATTGATTTTATTAACATAAATATATTGTATAATACCACGATTTCTCGTCACGCCCCGGGTTGATTGGTAGAGAATGCGAAAAGGCATTCCGCACTTTGTGATTTTTTTAAGGTTTACCTTTTTAGAATAAATAAATAAGTCAATTATTTATCGAACTATTATATTACTAATAGATTACTATAAATTACTAAAATAATGAAAATATAAATAAACAAAAACAACAAAACTTATAACGGTGGTAGGTAAGGCCATTCGTGCAACAGCGAAGACTGTTGCACGAATGGGCAGGTCCGTCCGGGTAAATACCACGACCGCACAGAAGGTTGGCGTGGAGTGGAAGTGTTATACTTCTGCGCTTAGTTTGCTGAGTTTGGTAGCCTAGTCCCACTTTATTATATGGTAGCAACGCATCTGCATACCGCCCATCGACGTTTGCAACGCCCTGCGAGTGTTGCAAATGTCGACGGGCGGCGGTTATCACTTACCATCAGGTGAGCCGCTAGCTCGCTTGTCACCTTCTCACATAAAAAAAACCAATGCCAACTTTGTTAAATTCCAAATCCAATACTAAGATTTGTTTTAAAAATTGTACATCATCTCAGTCGCCGTTATGTTATACACAAACGAATTTGTTTGACACATATGTCTGCAACAAAAGTTGCTTAGCGTTTGCCTTGTTTTCAAATAGGAATGTCACTGCAACCCATAAAATGAGACAAAAGTTTGAGTATTAAATTTCGTTAACACTCCTTTTGGGCTTCATTTAGCTTTTGTCTCTCATGTTACGGTTACTGTCAGGAATATTTTAACTCGTCAAGTGTAATTCTAAACTTTAATATCTGATTTCGACAAACATTTCGGGTATTTCGGATCATGGACCAATCATGGTCAGAATGCTTTGATAATAGATCACTCACTAAAGGTATTCGATACCTAACCATACAAAGGGTGTCGGTTATTAAGAGTGCTGTGTTTGAGTGAAGTTTCAGGTTACGCGGAGGACATATCCCATTGAATAACACCTATGATAGGAAATCAGTTTCCCCCGAGTGTTTTGAATGCGATGTGGTCAAATATGTCTACCCTATTTTCTGCAGTTTGTACGAAATAAGCTACATAATAAGAGGCAAATTATTTAAGGCTCGGAGTAATTTCATTTCTTAAAATTTACTCCACATATTACCAGTGTTTTGTCTCCTCGCTTTCAGCGTAAAACAAATTGCTCCAAATTGACACAAAAAGGAATTATTAACTGTGTAATTACTTTTTGATCATGTTATTGTGTTCTCGTTATTTTGGGGCTTACTTTATCGAATGTAAACATTCCCTCCCTAAACAAATAACATTTTTAGTAACGTCGTTACGGTAATTAGAGAAAAAAAAATTAAACGAATCATGCCAAAAACAAAAAATAATACGCTGCGTATGTGATAAGGATAACTTTTACGAGAAAATTTTATTAAATAAGGGTGATAAATAATTATTTTATATACATGATTTGTGTTTATAATAATGAAATGTCAACCCGCTCACGTATTTAAACATAACACAGTATATTTAAACTCAACACAGTATGTTTAAACATAACATAGTATAGGCAGAGATATCTCGTATTGAATACCCGATTGGCGTAGTTGGTATTGACACTGTCTCTTGCGCCAGAGGCCAAGGGTGTTTTCCAAGTGTCTGGGTGTTTATATATTGTATTTATTTACAAAAGAAAAGTATGTTTAAGTATGTTGTTCATATCAGTTATCTCAGTCGTACCTATAGTATAAGCATTGCTTAGTTTGGGACTAAAGAATGTTGTGTAAAAATGTGCCCTAAATATTTATTTATTTACAACATTTCACCACATTTCACCTTGCTTTTTACTAAAAGCCGGGTGAAATGTGGTTTTAGGCGTAAGCGGCAAGCCTTCTCTTATAGGCCTATCTCGGCTCAATGAATTACAAATACCCTTAACACAGTACATAATTACTCAATTTAAACTTAATACAGGTGACATTTCAAGAACAACCTATATTCTACAATAGTTTCAATTCGTCACAACACTGTCATGAACAGCAATTCAGTGAAACCTTCCAACAATTCCCTTCAGGTAACTAAAATCATGTCAATTGAGTTTTTTAACTTTATAGAATGTTAATTATTACAGTACTGTTCTCTGTACTTAATGCGAAATTTAAAAAATTGTAGAAAAATGGCCGATAAGTTTTTCGCTGACGCTTTTCAAACATTCCATTGCAAAATGTTACATGAAAAAGTGGTCGTTCGCTCACATTTTATAAATGTTATAAAAAGTACATAAAACTTGATGAGATTTTTTTCGGTGTGAAGATAAGCCGTTTAGCTCAATGGATAGAGCGTCGGGCGCGTTCTGATGGACGCTGGTTCAAATCCCAGTAAGGTCGAAAAAAATTTCGTCAATTTTTCTACAAAATTTTATATAGCTAAACTGGTCGACATTTACATTTCGCAATTCTAAAGAAATTATTACTAGCTTCGCCTTCTCTGTTGTAGTGAACAACATGGGAATTTGTAATTTTGTACACGTGTGACCTACTTTTCTTGTGGTACTCATCCATCCTCATTATCTTCTCAGTGATATGACACTCACTTACATACGGGTGTTAGAGAAACGTGTACAATGATATAAACATGTTCCTTAATGCGCTTTTATCTCTATGTATAGGTAGTCAGAATGTTTCATACTTCCCGGGCATGCTTTGTTGTCTTTTAAAGATTGAGCATAGTTTTAGATAGCGTTATAGACTATTACTTTTAATGAAATTTATAAACGGGTTTAACGCAGGTTTGGTAGAGGGTTATCTACTTCGTGCTGATATATAAAGGTCGTCAGATAATGTTTGTTGTAAATTAAAATGATGTATCCTTAAAGCAATTACATTCTTTTTTTGATTTATAGTATTTATTGATTCTATGTAGCTGTTTCTACACGGCTAACGCCCGGTTTCTGAAACGCAGATAAACGTAGAAGTCAACTAATCAGCTGTCAAATGGCTTTTTAAATATTATGTGAGTTGCCAAAAGGTTTTGTACTCTTTGAATTGATCATTATGATCATTAAGAAGATCGTTCTGGTCAATTCGTGTGTCAACAAACTATTCTTTTACCATATAACACTTAATTATTCATATTTTATAACTGTGTTTTTTGTTTAACCGGAATCGTATCAGGCTAATTATTTTCAACGCCCAGTTTTAAAGTTAAAATTGAAGCAGTCACTTATTCAATTAAGCGCGTCTCTGAGCGGCACTTGGCGTTAATGGATGCTAATTTAAACATAACCTTTCAGATGTATGCGCTCCGCCTCTCATAAGATATACAAATATGAAAGATGCACCACTCTTTTATATAATGAAATGGTCATCGCATAGAATAAACTATTTGTAGTATTCGTCTTTGTATTTTTAAATTTAGATTTCAAAAGTTGATTTTATTCAAGGATAGGTTTTGTAACTGTACTCATGATGCCTGTATTCCTAAAGGCTCTCACTTACTAAAACTTGCCTTACTATTATTCAGATAACTCTGTGATCTTTGTGCACTGAACACATTTCCAGCTACCTTCCATTACATATTTTTCTCACCAGGTTAGCCGGCAGAGAACTCATGCATTGAGTTAAGCTTAGTCTTTGTACATAGCCTTGCCCTTTGTTTTTGTTTTGTGCAAAATAAATATATAAATAAATAAATAGCTCAGTGCCTAGGTGCTCACTTATAATTCATAACCGCTAGCTCGCCTGCCACGTTCTCCTAAAAAAGAGGACTGGTTTTGTGGTCTAATATTCTTTTACAGTCATTTAACACATCTATGTAGCAAAACTATTTCTTTCAAATAGAAGAGTTGAAGAAAGTTTTGTTGACCTACTAATAAAATGGCGAATTGAAATAAATAACTTTATCGGGTTATTTAGATGCCTGTTTTAAAGATGAGCAGCTTCGTAAACGATTAAAATACTCGACTGAATAACTTTAAATGGAATGAAAGAAGGTTGAGTTTTTATAATTTTACTGTAAAAAAATTTACAGTTTATCTCGTGTACACGATAAAAAATTCAATTTCATATAAAAACATGTGTCTTAATATTATTCTCTAATACAAGCGAAATAGTTCACTTATGTTAACGTATACACTTACGTTAACATAAGTGAACTATTTCGCAAAACATCTCAGGTGAAATGTACATACTTTAATCATCTAATGTATTGCTGGAGGAGATACTTGAACAAATTGAAATCGTGTTTCGTAGCTATGTCCATTTACTTATCCTATTTGTGGGATGTTTTCCATAACGAACAAGAGGTATTATATAACGTATGGATGAGCTAACGGAGGAATAACGAAAATTTAAGGTAATACATGGCCACAATTTAAAGTAATGTGGTAGGGCCACGCAACAGTCTTCGCTGTTGCACGGATGGGAACCAGGAACTTCCGGGAACTACCACGACAACTTGAATAACTTTGATGAATAACTTGAATAACTTGAACTTGAAGTAGACTATTATACTTCTGCGTTTCGTGTGGGGTAGCCGGAGCAGGCTTTATTGGAAGATGGCAACGCATTTGTAAACCAGTGGGTGTTGCAAATGTCCATGGGTGAAGGTTATCGCTTAACGTCAGGTGATCCGCCGGCTCGCTTGCCATCTTCTTACATAAAAAAAATGCTAACGCTAAGAAATAGTATTTCATGTCTTGAGTCAATCTCAATGGTTGTCGTTCATTTCTATTTTCTGTTTGTACAAGGAAATGCTCATTAAGCCTGCAAACGTATAAATTAATAAATTCGCATTTCATTTACTCTCAATTGTAACAGCTTTTGCTGTGAGTATTTAAAAAATGCACGTGATAATAAAACATCATACTACCAAAGATAAGAATAAAGAAAACTAAAGTACAAAAACATAACTATAAAAAAGAATTCTAAGTACTTTTGCTGAAATATTTAACTGAAAATGATAAAAGTTTTCTTTAGATCACTAAGCAAACATTAAATGAAGAAATGTTTCGAAATCGAGGTCATTTTATATTTTTAAAAACCGTCTCCATAATCATAATATAATAATATAATTACATCATGTTTAACTCTGCGCTGCTTATCGGAAACATCTTTCACAATTGCTGCTCCACGCGTCTAGAGAGAGAATTAATATGCAATCTCCGTCCATACAGCTTCCAGACACTTCTATAGACCGCATCTCTTTAGTAGTTTCCATTAAACCGACATTTTCCACGCCCCAGACATACTAGATAGCCTATTACCGACTCACACTAACTCTGTTAATTAATTAAATAAGAAACACAAATCTTCTACGCTATTGCTACTGCTGCTTTGTTGTGTAATAACGTTTTTATTTTTCATTTCTTGTAGTACGTTCTCTTTAAGGTTCCGTAGCCAAGGGGTAAAACGGGACCCTATTACTAAGACTCTGTCTGTTTGTCTATATATCTGTCTGTTCGTCTGTAACCAGGCTGTGTCATGATTAGTGATAGACAGTTAAGATTTTGACAGATGCTGTTGCCGCTATAACAATAAATCTGTCAATGAAAAAATCATAATCAACTAAAAACCAAAATAAAAAAAATCCGTTTTCATCGATAATGTCAAAAAATACCGGTCAAGTCCGACTCGTACTTGATCAGTATTTTTTATTTCTGGTAGTAGTTTCTTTTTTCTAATATTGCAGGACGTGGCAACTTTTGCTAATAAGTAAAACGACTTTAGTCGTAAGTTAATACTCTTATTTGTGTTATGTAAAAGAGAATTTTTAACGAATTTTTATCTCAACTTAAAATAGTGGTGATATTAAAAACAAGTAATGATATCGCCTATTCATTAATTTCCCTATGCAGCCGTGAAAGATTCATTTGAATATTTCCATCTCAGCCGAGTTATTCACATGGTTCATATGCAATAAGCAATTTCAATAACGGTGGGGGCTTTTGACTCTGATTCGTTTAAAGGTTTCAGAGACGTGAGTAGATTGCTAGTCTAAAGACTCATTAAATAAGCAATAGGCAAACATTATGTATGAGAAAGTGGCAAACGGGATGGTGGTTCACCTGAAGTTAACTGATAAGCGCCGCCCATGGACATTTGCAACAGTCGTAGGGTTGCAGATGCGTTGCGACCTTTTAATAAAATGGGCCCCGGCTACCCTTACTCACCAGACGAATCGCAGAAGTTTAACACGTCTACTTCACGCCGGTCTTCTGTGAGGTCGTGGTACTAACCCGGATGAACCTGCCTATTCGTGCAAAAGCGAACACTGGTGCGTAAACCTGCTATAAAAAGATGCTAAGATATTTTTATACATGCATATCTAGTATGGGTTGTTATTTAAGAGGTGGGTTCGATTCCCACAGCGGCGACAATCTTTTCGTACTTTTTCTACAAATTTAATGTTCAATCTTAAGTGCAGAGATTAGCACTATAAAAAAATTTTAATTTAGTATGGGTTGGATTAAATTTATCTGTAACTCCCACATACCCCTGCTGTCTAACCACAAGGCTGCGGGGGATCTATAAAGGATTTTTCCCAGGTAAAAAAAAAATATCTATGTGTGTAATAGCTGACTTCAACAGATATTGATTTAGTTGTTGATTGATTATTATTATTCTCAAGCCCAGTTGAGCCATTTCCTGATACAAAACTTTATTAAATATATCAAAACTTGGCGAATAAATTAAATTATAATACTTTCATAGCAACTTGAAGACAACAAAAAGACGTTCGGTTTTCTGTATGAGTCTCTAATGAAAGTCTAGGGGCTATACAATGTTGGCTGAGCAAACAAGGACTGCCCCGGGCAATTTTTAAAGAGAACTTGAGAATTCTTTGTTATCTGAGTGCAAGGATGTCGTTGAGTAGTTACGGATAGCTGAGCGTAGGTACGGAGGAGAGTCAGAGCTATTGTTTGGGCCCGATATGATCGTGTCTCTACTTGAACTCCGCATTCAAGCGAATTAAACAAAAGTAATAAATAAATATTCTAGGAAACATTTTTACACAACCACGTCCCAAACTAAGCAACGGTTGTACTATGGGTCCTAGATAACTGATAAACATACATAAAATAAACTTTTCTTTTGTAAATAAATACATATAATACATATATAAACATCCAGACACAGGAAAAACACTACCTTCTTCACACAATATTTTTCGAGTAACGGGAATCGAACCCACACCCTTTGGTGCAAGAGGCAGGTTCATTAACCACTGCGCCAATCGGGTCGTCGAATTTTACAAATCTTTAATATAAATAAATGATGAAACGCAATACTCTAAATCCGTTATTTACATGAACTCTGTAGCGCAGTTGCCAAGGTATTGGCGTCGTGGGTTCGATTCCCACACGGGACAACTGTTTCTGTGACCCACAAATAATTGTTTCGCATCTGGGTGTTTGTCCGCGTGAAATTAGTGTTTGTAAAACGTCTTTACAACACAGGATAACGTTATCCTAAAGGCTGCGTTTTTAAAAAAGAAAAATAATATATGAAAATAAATGAACAATTAGCGTTAACATAAGAAATGACCAATCCTCACAGCTCCATGAAAACTTTACGGAAAATTTGTTTCGCCTTTTACAAGTTCTGAAACTTGGAACTTACAAGCGTTGTTAGAAATACAGTTTTATTATCCCCGGCCGCATGTCTGCAAACCGCCAGAGGGGGGTAAAACTATTATTGGCTACTACAATTGAATTCGATGCCGAGTGTACCGTACTTTTTGTTACGAAGTAATGAAGTGTTCTTAAAGAAATATATGAGAAAACACTGTTTACTCTTCGTAAGACGTGGGTACGTGTTATGAATTTAGGTAATAGTTAAAACTAATGGTCTGATAAAAAACGCGTTTGCGTAACTGACAGACCCTGTTTGTTTTTTTGATCAATTCAAAGAGTACATATAACCATCCATTTGACAACTCAAATAACATTTGGCAAGCCATTTGACAGCTGCTTAGCTAATTTCTACGATCAGTGTTTCAGAAACCGGGCAAAAGTTTTTTTTTATGTGAGAAAGTGGCAAACGAGCTGGCGGTTCCTCTGATGTTAAGTGGACATTTGCAACACCCATAGGTTTGCAAATGCGTCGCCACCTTTAAATAAAGTGGGTCCCGGCTACCTCACTCACCAGACGAAACGCAGAAGTGTAACACTTCTACTTTACGCCGGTCTTCCGTGAGGTCGTGGTACTTACCCGGGCGGACCTGCCCATTCGTGCAACAGTTAACGCCATTGCGTGGCCCTACCACAGTTACAGGTTGCTCACGTATATTGAACCAAAAGCGAGACGAGCGATCACGACTCTTAAAGTAAAGATATAAGCGCAATTGAAAGATATAAGCGCAATTGAAAGATATAAGCGCTTCCCAATACTCGGATCGCTGGGAACGCGATCTAATAACGCTTCAGTTCGAGGAATTGCGCGCACATCAACTGTCCTATTTAATGTTATTGCGTGATAAAATTCACCATGTCGTGAGTGATGAGTGATCCCTTTGAACTGAGTGGATGAAAGTGGATCTTTATAGTATATTGCAGCATTACGATGAACTGTTTACTTATAAAATGTGCCTAGAGGGGAATCGAGTGGATGGCTTAGAATTTGTTTTTTTTTTTATGTGGCAAGCCAGGTGTGGTTGTATAACCCAGAGTTCAATTCCCGGTGCTGGCACCAATGAAATTGATAATTTTAACTGTTCACTCCTCACGTGCTCAGCGGTGAAGGAAAACATCGTGAGGAAACCTACACGTCTTCAAAACAATAAGAAAAAATTAAGAAAAGTATTTCGAAGACATGAGAGTTCGCGTGGTGGCCTATACCCTAATACCCTCTGTGCAGAGGAGGCTTTTGCCTAGCAGTTGGGCATATATAGGCTGTTAATTTTTCCTTTATTTGTAAAGTAATACGGCTTTGAAATCAACTATTATAAGTGCCATTTTTATTCCATTATCTTTTATTATATTATATTTAATAACAAACATACTTTTGTTATCTTTTTATTCAATAATATTCTTTGATTCATTTTTTTTATTCACTAGAATGTAAAAGATAATCACTAAATTAATTAAGCAGATATTATTCTAAAACTCTTAAGTATGTTAACAATTCCATCAACTTTTTACTAAGCAAACTTACAATGGAATTAAACTATACATTTTTTATTCTTAATTATTAATTTTATTGTAGGTATTTTAATTTTAAATTAAGTTAAAAATAATATTTAACTTTGACTTATGTAAGCTTCCGAAAGGATTTTTAGGCACTGTCAGGCGGACTGGGTGTCTACAGTACTATGTAAAGAATACATTAAGTATTCAAATTGCGTGTATATTTATTATGCTATTTATTTGTATATGCTTCAGTCTTCGTGAGTAATCAATTTTAAGATTCAAATTTAACTTGAAATTTGGAATAGTACATGAACCACGAGCAAAAAAAGATTACTCTTTATTCTAATTAACTTTAGTATTTACACGTAGATCAAAGGCGGAACTTACCGCGTATTTAACCATTTATGTTGGATGTTTTAGTTCGATCGCCCGCATCGCTCATGCCTTTAGCAAGCTTGCAAGGCAAACCGACACGCGCTGTGAGGGCCATTTTCATATAGACATGATATTTACGTGTACATTCACTCGCACATAGCCGTGATAGCTCAGTGTCCGGGCGCTCGCCTTTAATTCAATTCACTCGAGCAACCTGAGTTCGATCCCCGGTGCCACCACCAATGGAGTTGTTAATTTTAAGTGCTGACTTATCACGTGCTCGGCGGTGAAGGAAACATCGTGAGGAAACCTGTATTTTTGAGATAATAACAAAAAAAGATTTTGAAAATATGTGAAGTTCGCCAATCCGCAATTCCGCGTGGTGGACTATGCCCTGATACCCTCTGTACAGAGGAGGTCTTTGCCCAGCAGTGGGACATTTATAGGCTGTTACTTTTTCACTCACACTGTTCCATTATTGTGTAAGCTATTAGTGCGAGTACTCACAACTTTAAAGCTAACTAGATGGATAAAAGTAGTCTTATTTACCTTCCACGAAATTATTGATTCATAAACGCTTCAAACTTATCTCAGACCAGCAGAAATTTCTTGCAACGTGGCCTAATTGGCAATCACTTAATAGTTAAGTATAGACTTACTAGAGCAATATGCCAATATGTAAGCACGACTTATAATTGGTCTCAAATTCGCCGACACTATAATTTTCAAGCGTTAATAACACTTTCCAACTTTGGCAGCTCAAACTGTGCGTATTAGTAATTAATTTAACTCACTAGTACGATACTATACGAGTAGCCACGACAAGGCTTACATAAATCATTAAACCTATACAGGGAGATTTTTTGAAAAAAAAATTTTTTTAAACAAATTTACACAGCAGGTTCAGACTCGGTAGTATAATCGTTTTTTGAAATAAAAAACAGTTTTTTTTTTTTCAAAAAAAAAAAATGCCATTCTATTCCATAAAAACAGAACGTGTTGACAATGCGGTAGTCATTCATAAATTCCTAAATTTTACTGTGCACGAACTTGTTAGTTATGAATGATCGCGCGTAAAATAAATGAGTTGCGTATAAGTCACGCACTTTTTGAGATAAGTTTAAATGAATGTTTATTAATTACTTACGTAAATATTTTAAATATTTTTGATTTTTATATAACATTATTTATATCTAAAATTTAATTAAAAAAATGGATACACTTAGAAAAGCCACCCTGTATAAATCTTGAACTTGTTTTCAATTCGTTGAAATTGTTCGAACTGTGAAATATTGTTTAAGTGTGTTGTAGGTTTTATAGAATAGAAAACTAACTATAATAATTTAAGAAATTTTAGTAACTTTTTGTTTTAATCAGCGTCGTCCGCATACAAAAATTTAAGTAAAAGGGAAAATTGATTCCGAATACTTCGCATTCCAAAGCGCAGTCAGATTTAATTAATTTATAATATACTTAACAGATTTAATTAATTGTTTATTAAACATTCCTTGGCGAGTTAAATATTAATTAAGATGTATCCTACATCGAGTAAATACAATAAATATTCAAACATTAACAATCAAAACGTTAACATACTCATATGTGAGTTAACCGGTTGTGTGGAAACCATGAAGTTAGTCAACTTTTCTAATTATATTTGGTTCGTTTCCGATTACGCCGAAAAACTTTTCGTCCATTTTTCTATAAATTTGAATGTTTCATCTTTAGTGTGTGCACAAAGGATAGATTCCATAGATTAGATTATACCCATAATTTTTTGAATACATTACGCCGCTCTTTGATACATCAAATAATCGAAAGCAACCAACAACACAAAAACAAACATGTTTCATCGACATTACTCAAATACTCGACGCGAAATATACCAACCTTTTTCAGTTATACGATCGCACACTTCCATATAATACGCCTGAATCGAATGGCTTCAGTGACTAAGTGATTGTTTCGTAGATATCATTTCAATAAGGACAAATATGTTTTAATAATTTTGCCTCAACAATTTGATGCTATATTAAATACTAGCTGCTGCCCGCGACTACGTCTGTAACATTCAGACAGAAAGATAAAATGCATAAAATATGTATATAAATTATAGCCTATGTCTTATTCTGATGTATAAGCTCTATTACTGTAAAGTTTAATTAAAATCCATTCAGTAGTATTTGCGTGAAAGAGTAACAAACATCCATACATACATACAAACTTTCGCGTTTATAATATTAATAAGGATACTATGAAGTTATTCATCACATAAATGTCAACCTTAAAGAGAGGGATAACTACTTCTATTTCAAAAAATGTATCGTGCTAATTTCTGCGTTTAAGATGAAACCTCAAAATTTGATAGAAAAAAAAAAGCGTCAAGTGTTGCATAGATGTGAAACAATAATGTAGACAAAACACATTGAGATTTCCGTCGGTGTGGTCATAAGTTTAGTGGTTATCGTGGCTTCGATTCCCGCATCGGCGGAAAACTTTTTGCACCACATGGGGAGCACCGGCTTTCAAATAAAAAAAAACCATCGAAATTTGTTCACACAGTCGAAATTTCTGAGCTAAAAAAAATACAGTCGGATTGATAACCTCCTCCTTTTCCGAAGTAGGTTGAAAAGCAGAATAGATAATGATGAACAAAATGTTCGAGACATTTTGTTCATCATTATCTATTCGAGACATTTTGTTCATCATCATTGTCGATCAGCTTAGTGACTGGAGCTTTTGGGCGCGCGCAGAATGCTCTTAATTTCATTGGTATTGGACTTTGGGCTCCGGAGATACTTGCAATAGAACTTTCAACGGCGGTAGAGCCACGCAGCAGCCTCGGCTGTTGCACGAATGGGCAGCCCCGTCCGGGTAAGTAGCACGACCTCGCAGAAGACCGGCGTAAAGTGGAGGTGTAATACTTTCGCGTTTCATCTGAACAGTGAGGTAGCCGAAGCCCAATTTCCAAAAAGGTTGTCAACGTATCTGCATTCTCTCGGCTGTAGCAGATGTCCACGGGCGGCGGTATTCACTTAACATCAGGTGAACCGTCTGCACGTTTGGCAACTTTTCACGTAAAAAAAAAACTTGAGGAACTCTTGAAAATCAATTATAAAATACACAGCGAGATATTTGAAGCCCGTTTTGTTTTACGTTAATAAAAAATGGATTTGTACTGCATTTACTTTCTTAAACGACATTTTTACACTGAACAGTTGAAAACTAGGGGAGTCTCCTTCGACATTGAAATTTTATTTTTAATTTTATTGCTTGTCTCTGCACTTAAGACGAAACTTAAATGTGCGGATATAATTGCTGAATCCTGACGCATATAAGTGCAGAGACGAGAGCGAGAATTAAAAATTAAATTACTGTGAACTATCGCGATCTGTTTTATGTCCGAGGTCGCACTATTCGAGCGCGTCATGTTCATCTCTTAATTCATTTAAATCGTGTTTAAGTTCGAAATGGTCGTTCACGTCAAGCTGGTCGTAAAAACATAGCCAAATCCCCTAATAAAAAACTCACAGTTTTGCCGAACACTCTTTGGTGAAAAAATGTAAGGGGTGATGTTGTCATTTAAATTTTATATGAACGTTAGATGAAAGTGCTTAAAGCACTTCTGGAACATTAAGAAACATTTTGACGACCCGAATGGAAAAGTGGGTAGTGTACCTGCCTCCTGCGCCAGAGGGTATGGGTTCCATCCTCACTACTGGAAATACTGGTGTGATGAACATAGTGTTTTTCTAGTGTCTGGGTGTTTATATTTGTATAATATGTATTTATTTTTAAAAAAAAAGTATGTTTATCAGTTTTCTAGTACCCATAGTACAAGCGTTGCTTAGTTTGAGACTGGAAAACGTTATGTAAAAATGTGTCCTGAATTATTTAAATTAGTGTAAGTTATATGGATTTCATTACACTATTTAGGTTCAAAGAAATATTTATTATCTCAAAATAATATTCACTTAACTATGAGAAAATTTTACATAGTACATGCTAAATAACAATTTAAAAAGTATGGATAATCGGAGATATTGGTTAACTTTCCATTAAAAACATTTTTAATTTTTTTTTTGAAACTCGTTAAAGAGGAACAATTTTTGAGATGGGGTGGTAACTTATATTATATTATATTTCTTTTTCCGTACAAAGTCCTGATT
This sequence comes from Iphiclides podalirius, assembly GCA_933534255.1. Classification (NCBI taxonomy): domain Eukaryota; kingdom Metazoa; phylum Arthropoda; class Insecta; order Lepidoptera; family Papilionidae; genus Iphiclides; species Iphiclides podalirius. The sequence goes on along the minus strand of OW152827.1, from coordinate 12,471,344 downwards.
TTAGGTAGTTCTAAGTTATGTTTATATCATGTGTATTTGTGTTTTTTTATTAAATATAATTTATGTCTTTATTTGATTTGTTAATATTTTTCTGATAAGTATGCATTAGTATAAATGTATAATTGTTGTATATTAAATATTATTTCAAATTATTTCATTCCATAAATAAAAGTTTATTGTTATTAAAATAAATTAGTTTATTTAATCAAATAGAGAACGATGAGATTTGCTTTAGGCTTTGAGAGTAGGTACTCCTTCCGAGAAGGTTGTGTTTTCACAAACTTCGTACTTATCGCTTTCGAACTCGCCTTGGAGTTGGTCTTGCCAAAACACGAAAAGTTGGTCAAACAAATCTTGGCTATTTGTAGTTTCTGATCGCGTAACCTACGAGCAATGAAAATTCGAAGCAAATTCCCATTTCAACGATTTTCATTTCTTAAATACTTCCAATTAGGGTTTAGAAGTAAAAGTAGATTCTTGTATTATATTCACTATTACGAATATAGCCTCATAGTTCGGAATTATAACCATTGAAAATAAATTCTATAATAAATATGTATAGCGTTAAAATTTGTAGCAAAAGCAGCCTTTCTTCCACAAATTTTATTGTTTCATCTTACGTGCAAAGATTACTCGTGACACTATATAAATTTAAATTTCATATAGAAATGGCGACATGTCATCTTCGAATTATAGTTGTAAAAATATATTCTAAATTATTCGTAGCTGTAAAGGATATAATCTTTGTATTTCAGTAGGAAATTAACTGTCGTATGCACGTCATATATAACAAAAGTTTGTGCCTTAAGATCTCAACAGAATTCCACTCGGTTCAGCCTATAAACGATCACAAACTATATTTATTTAATTCTGTTGATTTTCCCTTTGTAAATTTCTCAATCTCATATCTTTAAGTATTTAAATTTGCAAACGAATGTTTCGTGGAACATTTTACTTTTCATGATAATACATCATGTCCATACATAACATAAACTCAACATAAAAACTTTTCAGATTCTGTATCTCATTTCTGCAAATTGAATATTTTATTATATAGCGAACATCACGGTTCCACTTATAAACGCCAGCAAAACCGTCGGCTAATATTTAACCTAAGTTTTTGTCTCGTTATATACGTCATTATTTCAACATGATTATTACATGAACCGTGATAATTAGACAGTTGAAATTCTCACAGATGTATTTCTGGTGCCGCTTAACAACAAATACTATACATGAACTATTTTAATGCTATGTTCTACAATTTGTATTGTTCAGAATAAACAATAAACATTTAAAACTTATATAACTAGCTTAAATACCTTACTACTATATACCTGCCTAACTACAAGAAACTGTTCTATTTCGACTTGCACCAGTTGTACTAAATGTTGATTTAATGTAGATGTAATGTAGAATCTATACTAAGATTTAAACTAAAGTTCCCATATTTTTTTATTTACTCATGAACGAAACACGGTGAATTAAATAAAGACCGCTAGTAGATAAAACGATCTCTCGGGAACATAATAACAAATATGTTCCTATACTGAGTTACGTTATTTTTTAATGAAAGAAATAAAACTCTGTGGGCCTCGAACAAAGAGTTGTCAACCCTAGACTGGAGCACAATACGAGGGCTTAGTCTAGGTAAGTTATAACAATTCACTTTGAGAGTGGTTCCGTTTCACTGGAAGCTTCTGTGCGGTCACAAACGTTGCAATCGCGAGACAGTATGGAACTATGTTTCGGTTGGAATTGCACGCGATTAAACCTGGCACTTTGCCGTTTCAAACTTTCCCGCGACTCGATTTATGTGGGTGTTTATTGTAAGTTAAGTGATGTGCTTCCACATACTAGTACAGACCCCCAATAAGTTCTCCGTTTATAGGACTTATTATAGTGGTATATTTAACATGCTTAAAAACTATCACGTTCATGATTGAGATGAGCTTGGCTAAATGTGGAATTTTAGCGATATTTGTCTACATTCTTATGTTAATTAAGAGCTTTTAAACCTATATAAAATAATTTTAATGATAAGACATAATTAATCATACTAAAGGGATAATTTGGAGATTCTCAAGGCACTACTAATTAACTACATTACGTGTTCTACAACTTCTAAACTAGTTGCACATTTATGACAATTATAGTCGAGCGAGGTTCTATGTATTTTTCCTACACTGCGAGAGGAATATCAGGGCACATTTTTACACAAACTTTTCTGGTCCCAAACCAAGCAACGATTCTACGATGGGTAATTTTGGTAGATCTTTTAAGAAAACAAATACAATATGCATTACAATACAATACAATAAATTACACATATATTAAATTGTACATATATTATTACAATAAATATTATGTACAGACCTAGACACCGAAAAAGAACTATGTTTATTACACAATATTTTATAGCAATGGGGTGCGCACCGACACCCTATGGCCCAAGAAGCAGGGGCTGTTGTTTACCAAGGTATTTATGTATGTCCAATTCTTGGAAATCCCTACGGCCTCTTGCTAAGCCTTTGATGGGCTTCAACATATTATTTTATATACATTGTATATACAAGATCTAATTAGATTCGTCTCAGTTCTAAAAGTGACAAAGGGTCACATTTCAATATGACGTCCGCGAAAAACAAAACAGTAATTGCTAAACGCAGTCAGTATCTGTGTTTTATTTAATAATTTGTTCTTCTAGTGAAAGTGACTAAAATATCCCAGGATAAGAATGATAGATAGATACACTATCTATCATTCTATCTAAATATATATATATTTGTTAAGTAATTATGTCATTTGATTGTCACTTGATGACTCCGTGGCGCAGATGCCAATGTATTGGCTTCGGCTTCGGGGTCGTGGGTTCGATTCCCACACGGGACAACTATTTGTGCGACCCACAGATTAGTTGTTTCGCATCTGGGTATTTGTCCTCGTGCAATTTATGTTTGTAAAACGTCCTTACAACACAGGATAATGTTATCCCAAAGTCAGGGCAACGTTTTTAAAATTATCATTAAGAAAAAAAATGTCGTTTACTTTTTTTTAAATATTGTATTTATTGGTATTAAATGGTAATTGAATTTCAGCGATATAAGTAACGAGTGTACGTGATTATTATTCAACTGAAAGCTATATGGTAAAGTGACTTTCAATTTTCTCAACTGAGATAGTATCCTGGTACTGTGATTCGACATCATTCTGGCAATGGAACAATCTATCTTTATAATGTCATAGTTTATCACATAAAAAAGAAAATTAATTGACCGCAAATCTATATAGTAATACGTGAAGCAATAACTTTGTACACCTTTTTACGAAAATTGGGCGGAGGAAGGAGTATGAATTTTTAATTATGCATAAAAAATAAATTAATCAATTAAATCAATAAAAAAACAGTCCACACACTACCATGTATCAATAATTATGGTCGTATTTCGACCACTGGGCGACCACTAAATCAAAAATTTTTTTTTTAATATTTATCTCTTTATACTTGACGTTTTCTAAATATAGGTATGAAGATATGACGATTATTAGCTTCTTATCTGAATCAAGATGATGTAAGTATTATGTAAACTTTTGGAATACTTAATAATAAATTACATATTGACTTTAAATCCCAACGTGTGAAACACTTTACGAATAAAATATAAACTCGAGAAAATCCATAAATTAGTTTTATTTAACAATAAGTTCTAATTACATTTCGTTTCATTATATAAATGTACATTTATAACTGTGGGGTAATTTGGTGAAAACACCTTTTATGGATATAATTTAAAGGTCTGGAAAGGTCACACTGAGTTTAACCTTTTTATAGTCATCTGGCCCTTACAGCTACCAAGGTATTAGAAGCAGTACATTAAATAGCTTTTATTGCCACTAAAAGTGCAATTTGACCTAATTTTGGTGAAACATACATACATTTTATCCAAAAACTAGTCTCACAAGGTAATTTTTTTGTTTGCGTCTTATTATTAATGCCAAATAGCGTGTGTCAATTTGTTTATTCCCTGGCATGTCATTTGAAGCGGTGAAATACATCAATAATATGAAAAAAAATTTATATTTATTTATTTTTGGGGAATTTTATCCTGTAAGGCCGTGATTCTCAACCTTTTATTTGTTGCGACACATATTTAACGATTTCAAAATTTGGCGGCACACAAAGAAAAAGATATAAATTATTTACTTCCTACAACATACTGCATAAATAGTAGTTTATGACAATTTTTTTAAATATACGAAATAAACTAATATATACAACGAATAATATACACAAGAAATACAGACACAGTGCGTGTGCAGCAAGTCAGCACATAAGCTCGGGATTCCCCGTGAGATGTGTACACAGCGCACGTGTTCAATCACAGTAGCATTTAGTAGAGTGCGATAAAAACAAAAAAAAAAACTTATTTGGAAAACCGTGTAAAAGCGAAAACGTGTAAAACAAGTACCGTGTAAATCGGGGGATAGGTGTAACACTAAACTTATTAACTTTGCAAGTTAATAAGTTTAGTGTGCGCCGACTTGAGACGTATTCCTATTGCTATACACGCCGCTTCATCATAATTTGGCACTAAGAAAAAACGCGTTGCCAAGCAAATAATAAAATTTATTTTTTTGTGGATTTAAATATATATTCATGTAAAAAATATTTTTCTTTTTAAATGATATAATTTAATAATATTAACATTATTATATATTTGCAAAATTTGGCGGCACACTTTTGAAATTTGACGGCACACAAAAGTGCCGCGGCGCAGTGGTTGAGAATCACTGCTGTAAGGATATGTCAGTCATACTGTAAGAAATGTCCATAACATAATATGTGCAAAACTTACAGTTAAATATACAAAAATTATTTAAACTGTGCCCTAACTTTTTTTCTTTTAACGATTTCTTTTATTACTAGCTGTGCCCGCGACTTCGTCTGTGTGGAATTTAAAATCTCTTATTACTTATTATTAATCTTCTTATTATATCAGGTGTCTGCCAGTGAAAGTCCCGTCAGAATAGGTCCGGCCGTTTCAGAGTTTAGACGGAACAAACAGATAGACAACAGACAAAAATTGTAAAAAAAGAACTATTTTGGCACATGTACCGTGTATCCATAAGTATTTAGGAAAGGGCGGTTATTTTAATATTACAAACGGACACTCCAATTTTATTTATCTGTATAGATAGAAGATGAGCGACGCACAATTTTTTGGGTTACAAGTTCCCGTACGATGGCCCACGCGATGCATTGTTTAAAGAGCATTACGTGAGTGCTCTACTTTCGACACCGTCATCGCTAAGAACGAATATGTTTTACGGCGAGCGATAAAATATTCAAGAGAGCAAAAGTGGCGCCGAGAACGTTCAGAAAATTTCGCAGCTATTTATGAAACGCGATGCGCATGTTTAACGGCGCGAAAGCTAGTTTTATGCACTCGCTTCTTCTAACCGTAATGGTCGTATCCTCTTAGGATAACACAATAACTTGCTCCAGTGCTCATCCTAAGAGATGGCGTCATTACAGAAGCGTGAACCCGTATTACATTTTTATTTCATTTGATTTTTTTATAATATAACTACCGAGGGTCGATTCCCACACGGGAAAAGTAAATGTGGGACCCACGGATAATAATTGTTCCGGATTTGGGTGATTTTTTCCAAGGAGTGTTGAAGTCAGGCACGCGGCCAGTCCTAAAGAGCTAGCTAAAACCACTTACAACATGATTCACATGCTGTGCCGACCTAGGTAGGATACGGAGGATGATGATTTTTTTTTATGCGAAAAGTTGCCAAACGGGCAGACAGGTCACCTGATGTTAAGTGAATACCGCCGCCCATGGACATCTGCCACACCCGAGGGTTACAGATGCATTGACAACCTTTTGAAAATTGGGCTCCGGCTACCTCACTCAGCAGACGAAACGCGAAAGTATTTGTCATACTTCCACTCTACGCTGGTCTTCTGTGAGGTCGCGGCTCAAAAATATAGCGGTAGAGTGCCATCATTAAAAAATTCAAAAATTCACAATTCGTAATATCCCTATTAAAATAGACACTTGCGCGTTCCTGTGAAACTTTGTGAATTTTACAAAATAATTAATACATAAGTTCGTAAGTTACGCGCGGTTTCTATTAAGAAGAGACCGGCAAGAAACTCAATAGTTGCTCTTTCTTTAAAAAGATCAGTTTACTATATAGCATAGGTATAATATTCTTATTTTCGCCTACGTGAGTATCAACAGTATTGACACCACACATTGGCGTCGGCAAGATTCCGCAATGGTATAGTGTTTTCAACTACACAGGAGCTCATAACATTTACATGAATTAATACCAATCGGCAATGAAATTCGGAACGCGTCACCTTAATGTAAATGCGTCGTTAAGATAAAACAGCTTGAGACTGTCCGTTATCGCGGAGCTTAAATGACAAATAACCCTTATGTGAGCTTTTACCGGCGACCTTCGTTGAAAGCAATTTCAACGAAAATCTCTTCTAGTTGCCATCGACATATTTGATAACATGAGAAAAATATAACCGTTATACCTCTTTATTATTCTTCTCTTGCGTAGTTTCAGTCAGTATTAAATAATAATTGAGGTTAACATTTTTTAGGGTTGTATTATTACATCGGGTTTTGTTTTCATTACTATATATTTTAAAACCTACCGTAGGATCTGCCGTAGTATCTACGGAATTGTGAAAGGGATTTTTGGTTATATATCCAGAAACCCAATTAGCCTATAAATAACACGATTTTACATAAATCCTGACTAATATTATAAAGCCGAAAGTTTGTATGTATGGATGGATGTTTGTTACTCTATCACGCAAATACCACTGAATGAATTTTAATGAAACTTTGCAATTATACAGCTTATATATAAGAATAAGACATAGGCTATAATTTATATATATATATCTTACGTATATCTGTCTTCCTGTCTGAATGTTACGCCTTCAGCCTATTCTACACAGACGTAGTCGCGAGCAGCAGCTAGTATTATATAAAATGATCCAATATGCGTTATGGATAGTGGTCCTGTCCTTTGTGTCAGTGGGTATAGGTTTGATTCCTCTGATCATGACTATAATTGTGTTTTTGTATAGCCTAGGTGCTGTTATATCTATAACATGTATTTAATTATATAAGAACAGTATGTTAAAGTACAAAATAATTATGTCCTAAAATGTTTATTTTGATATTTTTTGTTAAATGATGAATGATGAAATTTCGAAAAAATGATATACCTATTACTAGTATATATACTATTAATTATTTGTATAGTTATATAACAACGCACCTTAAGAGGAAAATATTTCGGTCTCGACAGCGATTTAATATAACACAAATAATATGGAAGCAAACGCAGCACGTGCCAAGGATTAACTATTAATGAGTTGCCTTAAACATTAATTCAAGTTAAAGGTCAAAATAAACGAATATAAAAATATTTCATTCTTAAATAAGTGATTATTTTTAATAAATATTTCTTATGAACTAAATTTAGTAACATGAAATTTAATAAACGAAATAAATTACAGCTCTCCGTCGGCTAAAAATTTTTCATCGCGTTATAGTTATTTTACTTTTTTTTTATATATCTCTTATAACGCTTTAAAGTATCCATTAGAAAACCAATTAACAGCGAGCTCAAACTGTTACACTGGCTGATATGAGATGTATCTTTAGGTCGCTACTCACTAAACTGCAAATTGGTCTGACAACATCGCTAAGAATGCGAAGCAAGATATTACTTAATTCGTTTTTATTACAGCCGTTACAGTTTTCATTTAGCGAACGTTTAATTTAGTAAATTATAAAATCAGCCGAGTGCGAGTCGGCCTCACCCACGAAGGCTCCCGTACAATTGTCTATAAAAACAGCAAAAAAAATCATGTCTGTTGTATGGGAGCTGTATTTGTTGTTCTAGTGACTGAAGTACATCATCTATGGGAATTTCACCTATCTAACTATCACGGTTCATGGGATAGAGTCTGGTGACAGATGGACAAACAGACAAACAAGGGAGTCTTAGTAGTAGGATCCCGTTTCATCATCATCATCATTTCAGCCTGTCCGAGTCCACTGCTGAACATAGGCCTCCCCCATACACTGCCATGAAGTACGATCCTGAGCCACCTGCATCCATCGACTTCCCGCACATTTGCACAGGTCGTCACTCCATCTAGTGGGGGGTCGTCCTACACTGCGTTTAAATAATTTTAATTTGGATACGAAACTAAAGCAATGATTTTATTACACTTTATAAGGCACTTTAGGAATACTCACTGTATTATCGGTATCGCCTGAATTTTTACCTAGTATGTATGTGATGGTATATTCCAAATAAGAGTTTCATCCACTTCTATTCAACAGTATAAGCTATAATTTTTCATTTTAAATACCAATTACATTGATACAATTTTACGTGTATTTGTATTTTTCGTACCTTTACTACTGTCAGGGCCATTAGCTCATGTCATGGTAAATGGTTTGTTTTAATGTTTACTATGTATGTTAATTGAGAATAAATTATATAAAAATCGTTTTATTACATTTTTTAAACTATTATTATGATATGTCATCTGATCCGTGAACCGTTGTTAAATTCGCTTTAAACTCATATTTGTTGCTCAAAACATAAATGGTGCGACAGAAAAATTCTGCGCTATCTCAGATCCGGAAAATTTCTAACCAAATATTTAATTTCTGGATCTTATTGACACATTTACAGTCTTATAGGCCGTCGAATAAATATAACTCCGGATTCTACTCTTTATTTAGAAGTAAAATATTTTTTTATATATACTTCCATTTTTTTTCACTTTTTTCAATTTTCATCCAGGTTCACCTGATGTGAAGTGAATACCGCCGCCCATAGACATCTGCCACACCCGAGGGTTACAGATGCGTTGACAATCTAATAGCTTATTATAAAATAAGATCAATTAAAGACATCTGATAGCTAGTAGATCAAATGATATCTCGAGACCATGGCAACAATCTTACGCTGGAACGTTTAATATTAAATAAATAAAACTGCTTCTTCAGGGGCACAATAAGAGGCTTAGTGTAGATAAATTATAACAATTCCTTTCAGAGTATTTCCATTTTACTGGAAACTTTTATGACTTTGCAATTGCATGACAGCTTGGAACTATGTTTGTGCGTCGTCGAGTAAGCCTGGTACTGTGCCAGTTCTAACTTTCCCACAACTTGGTTGTGTTGGCTTAAAATAAGTTAAAGTTCAACCTAAAAATATGTTCTATTAAAAACGTGAAAACCTGAACTCGAATGTTTGTCCGAGGTTTTTAAATCGGCGTTACTGTTGAGCATAGAATATAAGTAAAGTACCCTAAACCCGTAAACCATAAGGTAAAATTATGTATAGATTACTTAAAATTTAAGCGAGTCTCATTATGAATCAAATAAAAGCTATGCTATGGCCACGCAATAGCTTCGGCTGTTGCACGAATGGAAAGCTCCATCCGGGTCAATAATAATCTTGTATCTTGTATTAACTGATGTTTTTGCTTTCAGTCCCGAGACTATTAAAGCTTCATCTGATCCAGAACTGGTGGGCTAGCCAGAACCCACGGGTTCGGGCCCTCCGCTGTGGGTAGGGCCGCGCATGTGCTCATGCGTGCGTTTAACTATGACATGTCATCTAAGGGCCATCGAGGTTGCGGTTCAAACAGGGACCCGGGACCCCGATGACCGTCGACTGTGTTTTTAGCTAATCGGTGGCTGGGGGCGGAGAGCACCGCCATGGAACGCGGGTGTATCTTGTGTACGCGTTGTGTTGGTCTCGCCGTGCTGGGAGGCGATGGCGAACAAATGATATCTCGAGACCATGGCAACAACCTTACGCTGGAACGTTTAATATTAAATAAATAAAACTGCTTCTTCAGGGGCACAATAAGAGGCTTAGTGTAGATAAATTATAACAATTCCTTTCAGAGTATTTCCATTTCACTGGAAACTTTTATGACTTTGCAATTGCATGACAGCTTGGAACTATGTTTGTGCGTCGTCGAGTAAGCCTGGTACTGTGCCAGTTCTAACTTTCCCACAACTTGGTTGTGTTGGCTTAAAATAAGTTAAAGTTCAACCTAAAAATATGTTCTATTAAAAACGTGAAAACCTGAACTCGAATGTTGTCCGAGGTTTTTAAATCGGCGTTACTGTTGAGCATAGAATATAAGTAAAGTACCCTAAACCCGTAAACCATAAGGTAAAATTATGTATAGATTACTTAAAATTTAAGCGAGTCTCATTATGAATCAAATAAAAGCTATGCTATGGCCACGCAATAGCTTCGGCTGTTGCACGAATGGAAAGCTCCGTCCGGGTCAATAATAATCTTGTATCTTGTATTAACTGATGTTTTTGCTTTCAGTCCCGAGACTATTAAAGCTTCATCTGATCCAGAACTGGTGGGCTAGCCAGAACCCACGGGTTCGGGCCTTCCGCTGTGGGTAGGGCCGCGCATGTGCTCATGCGTGCGTTTAACTATGACATGTCATCTAAGGGCCATCGAGGTTGCGGTTCAAACAGGGACCCGGGACCCCGATGACCGTCGACTGTGTTTTTAGCTAATCGGTGGCTGGGGGCGGGGAGCACCGCCATGGAACGCGGGTGTATCTTGTGTACGCGTTGTGTTGGTCTCGCCGTGCTGGGAGGCGATGGCGAACAATTGTGTTTCTTTTTACACTAACTGTGGGTGTAGTGTTATCCGGCGGGACCTCCAAAGGTGGGTCCGACGTATCTAAGTCCCCCCCCTCGACCGGGTCGATGAAGACGTTTCGCGGCTGACGCTTGTGAAATAACTAGCTCATAGAAGACCGGCGTGAAGTGGCAGGGATGAGACTCTTTTGCGTTTCGTCTAGTGAGTGAGGTTTTCGAGCCTACTCTATTTTAAGGTGGCGAAACATCTGCAACTCTACGGGTGTTGCAAATGTCCATTGGCGGTGGTTATCACTTAACATCAGCTGAACCGCCAGCTCGTTTGCCACATATAAGGCTAAATAAGGTAAACATTTCTGCACTTCTATCTTGTATATAAATATTTTAATACACAAATAATTGCCTATTTTCCAATATTTTACTATAGTTTCTTGTTTTAATCAAAAAGGAACGCCTTACAACGCTAGATGACGTTAATACTCGCCTCTAATAATACATTTTATCAATAATGTCCTTATTACTCACTTATTCACTGCCTCACATTTGCTTAAGCTATTACTCCTTACTTTCAAAGTTTTAGCATATGTCGATCTAGGAGTTGCAAGCTACTTACCTATGATATCTTCCCACATGCATTGTTTCAAGAAGGTAAATTGTGAGTGCTCTTCTCTCACCGCCACTTCTAAGGTCGAATATTCTTTGTAGAGGACGATAAAATATTCAAGGGAGCAAAAGTGGAGTCGGGAACGTTGTGAAAATTTTGCATCTATTTATAAACGCCCTGTGCATAGTTAATGGCGTGAGAGGTTGGTTTTATGCACCAAACACTCCTTATTAGTTGGTTAGATCTTGTTTGGCTGTGACTAAACAATTTACGTAAGGGACATCATGGCATGAAAACAAACACACGTGACAGTTTTATGGTGTTTACAGTTTTTGAGCTGTGATAGCTCAATGACCCAGCGCTCGTTTTTGATTCAATATATTTGAGAAAACTGAGTTTTATTCCCGGTGCCAGCACCAATGAAATTGTTGATTAAAATGTGCTGACTTATCACATGCTCGTCGGTGAATGAAATCATCGCGGGGAAACCAGCATATTTTCTTAATAATAACAAAAAAAATATTTCGAAAAAATTTAAGACCTGCCACTCCGCGGTGGGTTCGCGTGGTGGACTATGCCATAATACCCTATGTGTAGAGGAGGCTTTTGCCAAACAGTTGAACATATATATGCTCATAGCCTATAGTTAAAAATACTTTATTTTTGTACCTTTTACTTGTGTTTTTACTTTATTATATTGAGTGATTATTTCTTTATAATAGAATTACGCACAATCCAATGGGGTGAGTAAAGATAGGTTTTGAACCCAATTAACAGCCTATATATTATATGGCCTACAACCTAGCAAAAGCCTCCTTTGTACATGTTTTATTGAGGCAGAATCTACTACTACGAATTTGTAGACATCAATTATATTTTTCATGTGAAACATCTAATGCGATGTGGTGACGAGTCGTTTGTGAATTTTTATTGGGCACGAGTCCAGACTACAGATGTAGTCTGCCAATCCGCTAGGATCGCGTCTAGAGGACTGTACAGAGGAGGCCTGAGGCCTTTGGTCAGCAGTGGGTCACATATAGGCTTTTACTTTACTAAACTAGGTGTGACACATCAAATTAAAGCTAATTTGAGCTAATTTATATCATTTATTTAGGTAACACAATTCGACTAGAAATTTGAAAGCAATCTTGATGTTAAAGTGTCGTTAAGACAAAACAGCGCAAGCCTGCCCGTTACCACGGATCGTAAAAGACAAATAAACCTAATGTAGTATTTTAATGGCGACCTTTAGTGAACGCAATTTCGACGAGAAGTTCTACTAATTACAAGAAAAGAAAATAAGAAATTAAAACAGTACATCCCTAGTAGACTATAGGGGTTTTCATGTTTCATTTTTCCGATTTCATCAACATCGTCATTTATTAATTCATTGATCATTAATAATCATCATTTCAAACTGAGAGTCCACTGCTGAAAAACGACTTTCCCCACAGACTGCCACGAAGCACGATCCTGAATCACCGCACTGCTAAATTATCCGCAGTCATGTTAATAACATCTGAAAAAACTTATTTACAATACTTTTCATTATTGTGTGTTTTAATAATACTTGTCTTATCTGTCTCAATTGTAATGCAGCTTTGTAAATTTTGTACGGGAATATCTTATCGCGTATCGGTTGAGAGTAAAATACTCGACACGTGTTATGATAAGTTAAAAAACCGGCCAAGTGTGAGACGGATTCGCGCACGAAGGGTTTCGTACCATTATCCTTAAAAAAGTAATGTCTGTTGTATGGAAGCCCCACTGAAATATTTTTTTATTATGTTTGTTAGTATTTATTGTTATAACATTAATACATCATCTGTCTTACTATCACTTCATCTTAGTAATAGAGTCCCATTTTACCCTTTGGGTGTGGAACCCTAAAAACGTTATTACAATCTTGTAATAAAATATCAACGATAATCCAAGATTTAACTTTGCGATGATGGTTTTCTCACTTAGGTTTAAGCTTTAAGAAGTAGTTATTTTTAAGATAAACTCCAGACTTTAATTCTAAATAAATGTAATATCCTCATCAAATATCGCATTATTAATATCGACCAGATTAAGTTATAACGTTTTTTTTAGAATTTCTGATTAATTCGAACGATATTTTCGAACTGGTCTAAGTAAATTAAAAAAAGTATTTCAAAGCTCCACCTTGAATCTTGTCTAATATAGCTGAATGTCTTTCCCTTCAAGATTTCGTATATAATTTGTGATGGTGATGTTTCTCTTCATTAAGATGGTCAATATTGTTCCACTTGGTAATTTAGTAAAATTGAAGAGTCTCTTGTTGTTGTACATCGCCAATGTAAAACAAAGTTCCATACTCTTTATACTCGGTAGGGCATGGATGAAATGAGTTTGGCTTAAATACGTGTACACCCATACAATTTTGTGAACCGTACGTATTTACACATCCGTACGTCGTTACGCACTAAACTGCAAATTGGTTTGACAACTTAACGGAGAATTCGAGGCGGACTGCAACTAGTTCCATTTTATTATCCTAAGTTCAATTTATACGTCAAATAATTTCGTCTATCGCCATTTTATTTTAGTAAAAGAAGGAAGGAAAAACGTCGACATTTTCGCGCGGTGAGGATTTGAACCGCTTAGCTCAGTGGCTAAAGCGTCTGGACGCGTAGTCTGCAGCGAAAAAATTGCAACAGTAAATCTACAAATTTAAATTATTGTTAAATATGAGAATTTCAAATTAATCATTTTTGATCCTTAAATAAAATATATACGAATAGAGAACATAGCTATAAAATCAGTAAACGTTTTAGGCTCCCTTACTTCTATGAATAATTTATAGGAAAAGTGTTTTAGTTAAAAACGTAATTTTCAGTTTACAGATATTTAAAACGACACGTAAAACCCTGTTAAGTTGAAAAAAAAATTAAATAATTGTAATAGCCGAATTCCCGGTGCCGAAAACAATGAAATCGTCAGGAATCAGGCATATTTATCACGACGACCCGATTGGCGTGGGGAGTAGTGACCCTGCCTCTTGCGCCAGGGGGTGTGGGTTCGATCCCCACTACTGGAAAAATATTGTGTGATGAACATAGTGTTTTTCCAGTGTCTGAGTATTTATATGTTTATAATACGTATTTACTTACAAAAGAAAAGTATGTTTAAGTATGTTTATCAGTTTTCTAGTACCCATAGTACAAGCGTTGCTTAGTTTGTGACTAGAGAATGTTGCATAAAAAATGTGTCCGAAATGTGTCCGAAATATTTTTAATAAAATAGTGATAATAACGAATATTTCAAGATGTGTAAAGTAAGGTCCGATCCACAGTGTAGTCGAATGGTACATTATATCATTATTCCGTTTGCATATAGGAGGCCTTTGCATTGCAATGTAAAGGTTGTTACCTGCTTCCTTAGACAACAATATTATGCATGCTCCTTAAGACGAAAGATCAGGAAATCCGCAGTGTAGACACAGACAAATCCAATTGGAAACTCCACCAAGCGCTTTGTAACAGTTAGTTGTAGTTTCTACCGAGCTAAGCCGACTTAAAGGCTTCTCCCGCAATTACCTTACCATATTTGTATACTCAGTAACTGCACTGGATCCTTTGTAGGGGATCCGCGGTGTAACAAAGCCAGGATCTTGTAGCATTCCGCTACGACATTATGGTATTTGAAAAGTTTTGACGAGCCTAAATTATATGAGCTGGTTCTTAATTATGTTTTATAAATGATTAATGGTAAGAGAGAACAAAATTGTTTGCGCATTTAGTAATTAACGATTAAGCTGTCAAATAGCTTTTAAAATGTCATTTGATTTGCCAAAAGGATGTTTAAACTCTCATAATTGAATGATCTTCTTAATGATCAAAATGATCTATTCAAAGAGTTTAACCATTCTTTTGGCAACTCAAATTACTTTTGAAAAGCCATTTGACAGGTGATTAGTTAATTTCTACGATGAACCGGGCGTAAATCTATCAGTAGATTGAATATTGAAACCGATGCGGTCGTTAGGATTTTAAATTTAGCCAGTGAGACATATGAAAGCAATTAACGTAATACTTTAATTGTTTATAGTACGGTTCTAGTCGCTATGTGATGCTTAAAAAAATGTTTACTATCCAGATTTTGTTGCATGACAAGTATAGTTAGCTCATTCGCTATAGGTACGTATGGTGTTCACAGTTTAAACTGTGGTGGGGTCACGCATCTGCTTGTCAGACAGAAGACCGGCGTGTATTAGAAGTGTTATATGTAGTGTTGTGAGTGAGGTAGCTGGAGACCACTCTATTAAAAGGTGGCAACGCATCGGCAAGCGTAGGAGTTTGAAAAATTTCAATGGGCCAGGGTGATTTTTTTTTTCACATTAAAAAAAAAATATTACTTAACTTTACGTGAACCGCTTTCGCTTGCCACCTTCTCACATAGAATTTCACCGAAATTGGCGACATCTCTCGTTCGAATTATCGTTGTAAAACGATATTCGAAATTGTTTGTATGCTGGAAAGGATATAACAATAGATGCGCCAAGCATTGCTTCAAATGTTAAATAACAATGTGGAAAGAAGGCGTTAAGATTTTCGTCGCTGTGGCTATCAGCCGTTTAGCTCAGTGGCTAGAGCGTCAGGCCGCGAATGCTGAAGACGTGGGTTCGATTCCCACAGTGGCGACAATCTTTTCGTACTTTTTCTACATGTTTTAATTTACTGAGTTATTAAATTTTCCAAAACAACGAATTTTAGAACAGCCTTACGTATAAAACTGTAACATAAAGTGCATTTGTAAAGGTCAAAAAGCATATGAATGGGGTGAATAAATTTGAAACAGATAAAACATATGGTTAGAAGGAGAGGCTTGTAATGCGACGCTGTGGCAACGATTGAAAAAGTCACGGAATGTATGAATCAGTCAGTTGTAGTTGTATAGGATGTTACAAATTTTGTTTCTTTTTTATTTAATTAGTTCGTTTGATTTCGTTTTTTTAAATTTGTATTTTTTAACGTTAATATTTTTTTACGATTATTGTCAGGTAGCGTAAGACGTGTGTTGATTTATTGTCGCGGTTGTAACGACACGCTGTATGTATTATAAAATAAAATCGCTTACTGTTACTGTAGTAGGTCAACTAGTAGTTGGCCTACAGTAACAGTAAGCGATTGTCATATTATGATAATCGCTTACTGTTGTTACTGTTACTTGAAACTAAAAGCTTTCGTGTGTGCTATCGAGCAGTTCGCAGAATTATAACATATTCGAAACGAGTGAAACTCGCTTTGATATGTTAAAAACACGGAAAACCTTTGACAATTCGGCCTTTACTCCTTTCCTTTGTTTCGGGAAATTTCTGAAAAAAGACTTGACAAAAGCAACTTTGCTTCTCATAGAGAGAATAATGTTTTATTGGCATTTAAATTGCTTTTTTGACATTCATATTTTTTTAGTTCTTGTCTTCAATCCTTTCTCTGTAAATATTTATGTACAATTACGAACTAGCCTTTTGGTCAAGCTCACAGTTAAAATGAAAATTAAATTAAAGAGTAGTGTTTTTTTGAGAAAAATCAAATAATTGTCAACAACAATAAAGAAGTATTACATTATTTTTTTATCTTATATATAAAAATGAATTGCTGCTCGTTAGTCTCGTTAAAACTCGAGAACGGCTGGACCGATTTGGCTAATTTTGGTTTCAAAACCAAAATTACCCAAATCGGTCAATATTTGTAGCAGTCCAGGGAAGCTTTAAATTTTAAAATTGCATGGAAAATGGAAATAGCAACAATTTTATTTTCCCGTACAAACTGTTCCTACCCGTCAAACATTTTATGGGTGCGTTCCGAATTCTTTTTCTATGTGTTCAAATTCACAAATTTCCTAGAAATAATTTATATGGCAAAACAACGTTTGCCGGTTCAGCTAGTTTACTAATATAATGGTAATAACACATTTTGAAGTTCGACAGCAGCAACAGTTACTTAAGTTGGACTTACAATATAAGGTTGTGGGTTCAACTTCCATGTTTTTGGATTTATTAAATGCACAAAAAAAAACTGAATCTGTGAATGGCAACAGGGCGCTGTCGAAAATTTAGTATATCTTTAACTTTTGAAAAATCTCGATGAAAGGTTGATGGCCTTGAATTTAAAAATAAAAAAATATACAAACTGTTACCTTTTTTAAAATTATTAATATTAATAAATGATTATCGTGATATGCGAAGTTGTTAATTACAATAGGAAAATCTCTCATTTTGTATTACGCTTTAATATGGTTAACACCGTAACAGAATATTTGTCATTACGAAGCAAATCCCCTTCCCTTCGTTAAATCCAATTCCCTTGTTACCTTTTGCAAGCAAAATAAATGAAACGTGCCTCTATCATTAGGTATATCTCTACGACGCCGTGATAGCTCATTGCCCGTGCTCTCGTTTTTAATTCGCTATACACGTACTCGAGACGCCGAGTTCGATCCCCGGTGCTGGCAGTAAAGAAATTTTTAACTTTAAGTGCTGACTTATCCCGTGCTCAGTGGTGAAGGAAATCATCGTGAACAAACCTGTATATTTTCGAAATAATAACAAAAGTAAATATTTCGAAGAAGAAATCCGTCAGGTTGCGTGGCGTAATTATACTCTAGCACCATGTGTAAGTGAGTAAACGCGTCTGCAGCTCCTCAGGTGTTGGGGATATCCATGGGTGGTAATCACTAAAGATCAAGAGTACCACCTGTTCGTTTGCAATCTTTTCATCCCATTTTCCCACCCCAATAACCTTCATACAGCACTCTCTCGACTTTGCCTAGCTCCTTATCTTAAATGTTATTTTCCTTAAAAAAGCTTAAAACTTCATTCGTTTTAACGATGTCAATTTCAGAGGCGACTAGGCAACGATGTAATCAAACTTTCCCGAATGGACTCTCTTGGGTGTTTCGTTTATTCAAATTTTAAACGAACTCTCGTTACAAAAGTGCTTCGAAGACAACGTGAAACGAAAATTTGACAATCGAAAAGAATGACACAGAACCGCGAAGGCAGGTCCGTCCGGGTAAGTACCACGACCTCACTGTGTTTCGTCTGTTGAGTTAGGTATCCGGGGCACTTTATTAAAAGGTGCCAACGCATCTGCAACCCTACGGGTGTTGCTCAACGGGCGGCGGCTATCAATTAAAATCAGGTGAACCGCCAGCTCGTTTGCCACTTTCTCACATAAAAAATTAAGTTTCACTTCACGGATAATACGAAGCAAAACTGAAAAAGTAAAATTATAACTGAAGTGTTGACGTAAATAAAGTTCTGTATAAAATTTATATAAAACAATTTTTAAAGAAAGCGTCTAACTTCCCCAAACTTTTCAAGGGTTGTAAGTGCCTTGGTTATTTATCTTTGCGCCGTTCCAGGCTACACAGTACATTAAACCTCGTTTACCACGTTATAAAAGTTTCCAATCTCTCGGTCTTTACTTTAACAGTAAATTTACAAACAATTTGTGTTAAAATGTAAAACAAAGTTAAAACCATTCAGGGTTTTGTAAATATAAATCAATTTAATAATCTCAAAATGTATGTAAATATAAATATAGCCGTGAAAGCTCACTATCCGGGCCCTCACTTTTAATTCCATATACACAAGCAACCTGAGTTCGATCCCCGGTGCCGGCACTAATTAATTTGCTAATTTTAAGTGCAGAATCATCACGTGCTCAGCGGTGAAGGAAAATATCGTGAGGAAACCTAAATATTTTCGAAGTAATAACAAAAAAAATATTTCGAAGATATCTGCAGCTGCCAATCCACAGTGAGGCCGCGTGGAGGACTATGCCCTGATACCCTCTGTACAGAGGAGGCCTTTGCCCAGCAGTTGGAGATTTGAGATTTAAAGGTTGTTACTTTTTTACTTTACTTTTTCTCAAAATGTCAATTCTCATATAATTCAATGAAGTGATCGGGAAGTTTCATTTTTGGCAGGTTTACACAACAAATCTATAGAATTATCGTGATAGGCAATGTTTACTTTGACTTAAATTGTCAGTGAGTCTTTAGATTTAAATAGAAAATTTACAAAACCCCAGCACGCTATTTCGTTTTTGAAGTGAAACTTCTTTATCGGGTTTGGAAAAAAGTTTAGTGTAACATTTTTGCGTTACGCGCCATCTTGTTCTTAGTGGTTTTAATAGTTGACGCTAGATGGCGTTAGTTCCTTTGTGTGTTCATAACAATATATATATATGTTATATTAAAGTGATCAGCAAAATCAAAGGGTTTATTTTAATTCTAATATGTAAACAATATATTTCGTATTTCAGTTACCATAAGCCATTAATAATACAAATATATAATAACGACATCAATGATAGTAATAATTCTATTACAATTAATGAAATTCAATAATAATATTTGTAGTAATGACAGTGCTAGCTCTAATACTTCAGAGCACGACACTGACGACTAGAGACTTCCTCTTCTCCAAAGTCAGGCACCGCCCACCATGACCTGACTGCGCCTTCCACCGAAGACACAATCTGAAGCTGACCGATGATGCTCTTCGGAGCCTCGATCGGCTCCTGGAACTTGCGGTTGCGACGTCGATCCAACGTCCGCAAGTTCGGTTTTCCAAAAAAACTTAACTCACAACACTCGCGCGCGAGTCGAATATCTGCCTTCTACTCACTGGCTGACTATTCGCCAACGAAGGACCATGTACAAATTCAAAGCGGTTGTATTTTGGGTCCGTGAGGTTCATTGAAATAAACAAGGTTCACGTTGCAAGTTTTTTAATCAACAATTTTTTGCGGACCCTCATACTAATTACAACGGTCAAACCATAGTGTGTTTTAATTTACTACTAACGCCACCTATGTATTACAAATAAGAAAGTAAATATTATACAAAGCTAAAATGAAATAATTGTAGAATTTGTATTTATGTCTATGATAATAAAAGCCTTTTATTAAACTTTATCTAATTTAACTTTATTTAACCAATTTCTGTAAAGTTGCATATAGGAAATTATTTTATGAAAAATAACGTCATACACGTTTTTTTTTCACATTGTAACGTTATAAACAAGTTGACCAATCACCCAGCGTTTGGAGTCACGTCATTTGACTCGTGAGTCACGAATCATTTTTAAATCGTTCTAAATTAATTGAAAAGATGTTTTCACATTTAATTAATCATATAAAAAAAATACATATTTTTATTATAATGAGGAGATATTTTCGTGATTTCGCCTCTGGTTGGGTATTTATTATACTAAAGATAATAAACCTTTATTGATCTAATATTCACAAGATTAAATCTATCTAAAATTACATATTATCTAATAAACCTAATCCACGCGGCATGGTGCCAAGAACGCTAGCTGCGTTTCCTCGCTGAATAGTTATGCTTAATCTTTGTGCGAGAAAAGAACCAGCTCTCTTGTCACCAGCCGCGGCGTTAAGCCTAGGACATAAACTTTTAAAAAAAATTGATGTGCGGGTACCCCACGGACCTAATGTTTCAACAGCAAATGGCACAAATACATAATCTGAACATAAAGACTCATATTTGCGCCATTTACTTACTTCAGCTGCCTCCGATGCCGCCCCGGCCCTGACCGAAGTACCCCTTAGATGAGAGGCAGCCAAAGTGTCTACACAAGTGGCGTCCCAAACAAGGGCTTTGCCTCTCTCCCAAGGGATCAATGTTAAACCGTCGGGTCTCTTACCATCGTCGCGAAAAATGCCACAGGGCTCTAAAATAGATGGAACATTGATGGACACAAGAGCCCTACGGATGATGTCGTTCAGAGAACCGTGGCGGGAAAAACGGCCAGCACTTTTTTGACAAGAAAGCCCGTGGAGACCAAATTTGTCTACACTGACACCACAAGGGCATTGGTGTGGTTGACAAATCGGTGCCCCCAGACGGATTCCTACAGCAATGCGTAAACTTTCATCGTCAAGTAATGTGCCCAAATTACTTGATGGTAAAGCGTGAAGCCAACTACTAATATAGATACTTTCTAAAGATTGAAACGTATCTCTCTGTACTCTCCGCACCAAAGGAACATCCCACTGTTTTTGTAGGTTTACTTCCAGTGGGATATTTTCGTTGGGGCAGATAGACAGCCAAAACATTAATCATATTACATTTATCTTATATATCTATATTTTTCTATACTTTATCTATACTATTTAATTTATCTACTTATTTAACTTATCTATATTATTTAATATGCTAGATTAGTTATATTGTTTGCTATTAAGTGCCAGTAAGTCGAGGTATGTAACTCAATATTCGAACGCTGTGTTAATTGAAATTTCGAAGTTAATTGAAAATTTAAAGCTAGCGTTATGTTGTGGAGCCAAAGTTATTACATCAGACAAGTGTAACTTGTTTATTCAGCTTCAAATATTGATAACATATTAATAATCCTAATGGCGTAGTTAGCAAGTAGATAGTGAACCTGTCTCTTGCCGCAGAGGGTTCGATTCCCACAAATGGAAAAATATTTCATTATGAACAATTTTTTTCCAGTTTCTGGGCGTTAATATAATTTTCTCAACTGTATTGTCCAGGAATATTGAGTTTTTAATTGTGTATGGTAGACCAACAATGCCAACAACTATGATTTGTTAATAAAACTATGAAATATAGTAGTATATAAATCTTTTTATTAAACTCCTGACGTCTCGAACACTAACGCCCGGTTTTTGAAACGCTGATCATCGTAGATGTCAACTAATCAGCTGTCAAATGGCTTTTCAAATTTAATTTTAGTTGCCTAAAAGGATGGTTAACTCTCTGAATTGTCCAGAATGATTTTCTTAATGATCCGAATGATCAATTCAAATACTTTAAACATCCTTTTGGCAACTCAAATGATATTTGAAAAGCCATTTGACAGCGGATTAGTTAATATCTACGATGATCAGTGTTTCAGAAACCGAGCGTAAGTATCCAGCATTACAGTCTGTCACGTGTCTGTGGATACTGTAGCTTTTCGATTGGTATAACGGATTATGTAGTGTCTCTTCTAGTTAGTAAAAAAATATTTTTTAATAAGCATACTGTTTTTCTATAGTATCGTTTTTATAATATTTACAACCGCGATGAAAAGAGATGCGTTCATACAATTATAACTACAAATTATAAGTAACATACATAAAATTATAAGTACTAATTTTCGTAAATACTTTCTCATTGAACGAGATCACACTGTGTACATTCCATGTTCTCAGTGTTTAGTTTTAGTTAGAGTTATATGTTTAACTTAAATTGTATTTTAACTGCACTATCACATTAGGAATTGCTTCTAATAGTTGTTAGTTGATGTATAAAATAAAATGAAATAAAATAAGTAAGTAAATAAACGTTTATGTTGTCCGACCGATACAGATTATGAATCTTCAGACCCGGTCATATTCTTTTTATATTAGAAGATGGCAAGCGAGCTGATGGTTATTTATTTATTTTATGCGAAAAGTTGTCAAACGAGCAGACGGTTCACCTGATGTTAAGTGAATACCGCCGCCCATGGACATCTGCCACACCCGAGGTTTACTTGAAAAAAAAAATGAAAATTGGGCTCCGGCTACCTCATTCATAGGTTGATTTGAGGTTAAACGATAACCGCCGCCCATCGACATTTGCTACACCCGTAGGCCTACAGATGCGTTGCCACCTTTTAATAAAGCTCTCCGGCTACCTCACTCACCAGACGAAACGCAGAAGTCTAACACTTGCACTTCATGCCGGTGTTCTATGAGATCGCGGTAGTTCCCCGGACGGATCTGCCCATTCGTGCAACAGCGAACACTGTTGCGTGGCCCACTGACAGTTATTAGCTTAGTTTCAGTTGAAACCGTAAACTTAAGTTCAAATATGTATTGCATGCTATCTTACATATACTTAATCTTCACCCATAACTACATTAAGTACAGCTAAATAAAATAAAAGACACGTCTCGGCACAGACTGAACCGTTGGAAATTTGCTGTTCCCTCAAACCACGCTAATTCAATCCGCTCGCACAGCGCAGTTTCATTAGAACCCGAATTATTTCGTACACTCAAGAAATTTCACCTGTGATATTCATTCATTCTATTTCATTCGTTCTATTTCATTCGCGAACAATGGTCCCATTGTGCCCATTGTGAGTTAGGAAGAACAAAGAGATCTCACGACGATAGCCGATTCTTAATCAAATACACTGGAACACGTGGCATAAAATATAATGTACCACGGCCATGTTGATTTTGCAATATCAAAACGACTAGACGGAACAGCCGTTGACTTTTTCGACTCTTCTCCCGCTCGGTAAACGATCTCTATAATGAAATAATAATTTATCGAAGCATTCACGTTTAAATTCGTTTTTTGGACATATTTATTCATGAAATTATTATGACACTCAAAAGACATTTGCGCAACTGTTAATTAAATAAATATATAAATAAATATTTGCGGACACATTTTTACACAACATTCTCTAGTCCAAAACTAAGCAACGCTTGTACTATGGGTACTAGAAAACTGATAAACATACTTAAGCATACTATTCTTTTGTAAATAAATACATATAATCGGAATCTCGGAAACGGCTCCAGCGATTTTCATGACATTTAGTATGTGCGTAGATTCGAGGGCGAAAAATCGATCTATTTTTAGAAAATGTCCTTTTATCCCTGGTTTCAGGGAATGAAAAATATCATTCGAATATGACGGTAAATTTCACAGCAAAATAAAATCTTATAATAGCTCGGTCGTTAATCGGGCGGCCCCAAGACAGACGGCCGCGGTTCGTATCACGATCATTTACACACTTATACTTTTTTTTCTATACCAGATCATTATCTTTATTTTTTTTATTTCCAAAATACATGATTTACCAAAAAAAACCGAGCGAAGCTCGGTCCTCCAGGTACTAAGCACTTAAGCTACTTAACTTCGTAATAAGTTAAATCGTTTACAGAAGCGTCTTTAAAACATTTTGCATAATTTACCAAGTTCTTTTCTCTATGGTAATATGAGAATATCGCGCATACTGTAGTTCCGTTTTGCAGTAAATTTTAATGAAAGGGAAACAAAATTATACAAGATGGTGCAAATATTCAAACGCAGTGTTCATTGTATTTTCAAAAAAATTAATTGCGTGAAATAGGCACCTTTTAAGTGCGTACATTACAAAATTCACTGTTAGAAACCAAAATGTCGCAGGCAATATTAAGGCGCAATATGCGAAATATACATTAAAATTAATGTGCCAAGACGATGTGATGTTTGGAATAAACTTATCAATAAAATAAAAATATAATAAACCAATGGAAGCAAATAAAATAAATTAAATTAAACCAACGTGAATGATAGGGCTGTCGGTGACTGTAACCAAACCGCGGTAGGCCATGAATAATTTATTTCGCACGTTCCATGTACACTTGATTTGTCACACATCCACCCGATTTCGTACCCTCGTTTTAATGACATGTCCTCCACAGTGTGGAATTTATGTTCTAAGTTAAAGAAAAGTAAAATCGTAAAGCATTATTAGAAATGCATAAAAGCAAAATAGATAAGACCTGTAGATTTTCGCATGGTGATATTGACAGCTTAGCTTAGTAGTGTCTAGAGCGTCTAAAGGTGTTTTTAAAGGCAGCGGTGGAAAGCGTTATACCTTTATTTTATTTTATTTTATTTTATATATGGAACTGTCTAGCGCTTGACTGCCATCCCACCTGATGGTAAGTGGCGATGCGGACGTGGATGGTAAGCGCACTAGCTGATTCACCCGATGGTAAATAATTATGTTTTTGATGTGATAATGATAATGTAGATGAGAAAGATAGACGCATTCTCCTTAAATAAGATTAATGCGCGCCATTGTACAGAAATCCACATGTCATGTTACCGACACGTCCACTTTGTTACATCCTAACATGACTTCTTGTGCTCTCCTTTTTTGTGTTGTTAAATCTCCATAGACCCTTTTTTTGACAAAGTAACGTGCATCTTTAGAAAAGAAGGACTGAAAAAGCCGTTATATTTTAGTACAGCTTACTTTAAGTACTTACTACAATATTTACAAAGTTGAAGGACATTTACGTGAGTCGGATAAAATATTTATAATTCTACCCAATTTTTTTGAAGTACGTCATAAAATATTTAAGTAAAGTGTTTAAGTAAAGGAAGTAAATAAAGGTAGCAGCTGGCTTTGGGTGTTTCGTGAGCGACTTTCTAGCGGTGGTTATTTAAAACATCTTAAATTTCGTGAATATTTCAGTGACTCTACGAAATATGCAGAGCTTTAGAAGTGGACGTAATATAGCGCTGTGGAAAAGTCGTTGGAAATATGGACCATTAGATCTTGCACAACACGTCAGCTGAGCCATCAATGGACTTGAACACTTATGGGCCGTCTGCTTAAAATCTTTCTGTAAGAATCTCGGTGCAATATGAAAGATTGCGATCTCCGTGACCAGGTTACATAAATAGCCCTTAAAAGATTTGGGTTTGGTGATTTGTTGAAAGTTTTACCCTCCAATGCAAACGTAAAGGCAATGTTTGGACTATACATACAGTAGCAGATCCACTAGATAGTATCCAGGACGTTGAGTAAATAATTCTAGAAACATTATTTGAAAAAGCTATCCTGCTGTTTTGCCACTCGGTGTTTATCTACATGAAATTTATGTTTGTGAAAACATCCTTACAACACAGGGTAATGTTATCCTAAAGTAAGGGCAATGAATTTCGAAAAAAAAAGAAAGAGAAGTTTGCCGGTACGACACACTACTGCGGGATTACCTTCGCCAGGGCATTGACTAATGATTATAATATGTACAAATCCGAGGTAGATATGTCACTAGCGCACCTAAACCGAGCAACTAAAATTAAACCACTTGATGTAGTTAGATTGCTATCTCTTTCCGTGTCATACGTTCTATATCATCTGTCACATTCACTTACATACGTCATCTAATGTAAAGCGGAACAATTTTTAAACGCCGCGCGGTATGGATACGCTTCATCTATAATATTATTAAACATCGTTGGTGTTGATAAAGTTTTAGCGCAATCAAAATAAAATCAATCAAAGTCGCGGGCACAAGCTACTGAATAAAAATCCCTCACAATTATAATGCTTGCGCTTACCTAAAAATCTATCATTTAAATCATGCAGTCAAGTTCAATCTTAGATATTTCCACTCCGAAGGATTCCGCGGGAGAATGGCTTACTCTAGCCGTACCGTGGATTTGGACGTATGGGCGAAATATGTGACACTCCATTTACCCGATTTAATATGTGACCGCCTCGATGAAACGGTCTGTAGTCGGAACGGGAACTGTGTATGGCCATTAAACTAAAAATTTATAAATACCACATATTACCATACAATAGGTGGACAAACCTAAGTTGCATTAGGTTTTTCATAGTATTAGGTGCCTATATAATTATAATAAGTATTCAAAATAAAGAGTATGGAAAAGACAAAAGAATTCTTTAATGGTTGACAATGCACTGCCGTCGTGTTAAAGATGTCCAGGTGAGCCAACTGCTCGCTTGGAAATTTTACACATAAAAAAAGTTGTGCAAAGATCATGGAATTATCCGAAAGACAGATGTGTGCATTTTGTTGCAGATGCATTGCAACTTTTTTATAAAACGGGCCCCTGCAGCGCTACTTCACTCACTAGACAATGTATTATTATTTATTTATGCGCGATAACAGCAGTTTACACAATGTATACAAGTCAAAATGATAATCTTGTCGCTGCCAAAATCGGATGATGCAAAAAACCTATCTTGTGCTGTTTCAGTTTCCGCACAATTTCTGTATAGTTTATACCCAAAGTATAGAAATAAGATGATCACAATGGGGTTGACATATCCAAATAATGATACGAGTAAAAACCCTAAAACTAATTCTGATTATAAAAAAAGGCAAAATGATAAAAATACAAGGAATGTTAAAAACGGATCATTCGTATACTGCTGGGATACTGCTGTATAGTAGGTGTTTGTTACCGTTTCCCTTACGCGAGTTAATTAAATTTTTCAACCCCATCCATTCCGTTTGCGTGGCTTGATATGATGTAATGGGCGTCAGCGTTTAATTACAAAATAAATGTGTTGCGAAAATAAAATTTCACATCTTAATATTCCCCTACACGGATATAGTATCCGTGTTGTTATTCATATGGTATTTCAATTCAAGTTCACGGGATGAAATTATTAAACACTAGCGACTCGCCCCTGCTTCGCTCAGGTGTTGTTCAATTTTAACAATTCCACAAATTACTCACTGTTATATTTTTATTGCTGAAACAGCACTTTCGTATAGAATAGGAGCCTTATAAGTGTTTAAGGATTTTTTCAATTAGTTTCAGACAGCTTTTAATCGTATTTATCTATCTAAATTTTTAGAATGTATCAGTGAAGCCTAAAATACTTGATGGTTATGATCGATTGGTTTATCAGATTCATCACACTCGATGCATTAGGTAAGGCAAAAGTTTTTAAGCAGTCAATCTTTATTTTACAAATATCTTTTATATTATCTTTGTACATAATTTCTAAAACAAGGAAGATTCGATTTGATATTAAGTACGTGTATAATAAAAACGAAGTTAAAAATAAATGTAAAGCTAGGCCACATCCTCTCTTGACTTTTAATAACACACTGTATATTTCATTTAATCTCAAACGTTTATCTTCATATACGTAATTAGTTTGAGAAGCGCGATGGCGTGCCAAGTCGGTGATATAACACAGCGAAGGGGCGAAAAATTGTGCTGAAGGTTTAATTTTCGACCGGCCGGCGGTTGCAGCCGCCATGCGATATTTCATTTTATAGTTACACACGATCATCTTTTCTCCTCTTCAGATTGCATCATATCGTATATTGACTTAGTTTTCCAGTTCATAAACTCAAATGGCAGATAGTAGATGTCAAGAACAAACGCTGCGATTTACACGATGTAAATTATCAAAGTAAACTTCACGATCATGGTACAGTGCTCATGATAAAGTTTTAGAAGTTTCATGTGATAAATTATTTACAGCTTTATTATTTATTATTATATAGCTATATGATTAAATTGGCCTGCTGCTTAGGCAAAGGAGAAGAAACATAATAAGATTGTTAGGTTCACTAAACTCGGAACTTATGTTCAGAAAGTCTGACGATGCTTCAAAAGTTCTGAACTGAAAAGGTTTTTAACCTTTTACGCTTTCTTTTTATATGTCATTTGTTTCTTTTTATATCATAATAATTATTATTTATTTAATCATAGCAATTTATTTTATGAGGGCTTCTTATTTGTATTTCGATATAAAACTCGATTGGCAAGTACAGCCTAATTTCCTTCGAATATCCTATGATTTATGAAGATAAGTCCCATGTTAGTCTAACATTAGCTACATTTTTGCGATTAACAAGTTTTGTTAACATCGCATATACTGGTACTGCTAGTACTGATAATTAATTAATTTTGTGGTTCAAAAGAGCCGTGATAGCTCAGTATCCGGGCGCTCGCCTTTAATTCAATATACTCGAGCAACCTGAGTTCGATCCCCGGTGCCGGCACCAATGAAGTTTTTAACTTTAAGTGCTGACTTAACACGTGCTCCGCGGTGAAGGAAAACATCGTGAGGAAACCTGTATATTTTCGAAATAATACCAAAAAAATATATATATATTTCGAAAATATGTGAAGTCCGCTAATCCGCAGTGGGGCTGCGTGGTGGACTATGCCCTGATACCCTCTGTATAGAGGAGGCCTTTGCCCAGCAGTGGGACATGTATAGGCTGTTATTAACTTTATTTTTGTGGTTCCAAAGCACTCATTGTTTTTTAGTAAAATCGGCAACTGGAAAACAGGACGATTTCTCTAAAAAGATTCGTACTGCATCTCGTATTTCATTGATATTTGGCAAAGAAATAGTCAAATTCTATCCTGCCTAGTACGCTACTATGCGGCTGTTTATAAAGGCTAGTCGCCTAGTCGTCGAAATTCGATCATAATTGACTATACATGCTATGGTGTATATTGTTTTTTTACTGATTTAATCGAGCATTCTGCACTCTACATTAACTTTAAATATCGGAAATTTGATACTCCTCCGTCTTTTTTTTTTTTTCGTAAAAAGGGGTACAAAGTATTTGCTTCACGTATTAATATATAGATAAGGCCTCAGACAAATGATAGCTCTTACGATTTTTACGGCATCACTACACAGTAAAAAACAAAGTCGTCCCGCTGTATGTCTGTCCCTATGTATGCATAGATCTTTAAAACTACGCAATGGATCTTGATGCGGTTTTTTACTAGATAAAGTGATTCAAGAGGAAGATTTGTATGTATAAAACATTGCACCCGCGCGAAGCCGGGGCCGGTCGCTAGTTATTTATAAGGGAAAGAATGAAAGATTGTTGAAAATAGACTTTCGTCGTCATTCCTACAGCGGTATAATCGATCTTTGAAAGGTTTACGTCCTAGACTTTTCGCCGTGGCTGGTGACAAGAGGGCTGGTTCTTTTCTCGCTCAAAGGTTAAGCATAACTGTTCAGCGAGTAAATGCAGCTATCGTTCTTGGCACCATACTACTAGTTTTATTAGAACTATTGATTTGGTTAGATTTAATGTTTTAATAATAAAAATTGAAATCAAGCCTAATTAATTTAAAATATATTCTACTCGACGTTATCGAAGAGCGTCATGGGGTTTTAGGTTATGCGTGAAAAATAAAACAGTGAAGGCGGCTTTTGGACGTTACATGAAGTAACTTCCTGTCGGCTTTCGCAAATATTCGAAACATCTTTAATCGCCTAAATATTTCAGAGGCTCCACGAAATATGCCGAGCTTTGGAAGAGGATACAGTTTGGAGCCGTATCAAAGTTCTTTCGTTGCCACTGAAACTTCGTCCAATAAATTTTCATAGTGCATCGGTCATTGAGCTGCCAAAAGACAGTAAATGTTTGCTGGATATTTTTATATTTTTATATTTTTTTTTTATTGTACTCAAAACACAAGTTACAAAAAAATAATGAAAATGAAAATATTGTACAATGGTAAGCTTAACTCAACGCATGAGTTGTCTGCCAGCTAACCTGGTGAGAAAATAGGTGATTGAAGGTAGCTGGAAATGTGTTCAGTGCACACAGATATTCCTATAACATATATCGTCTAACAGTTATATCAAATGCTAAAAATGTCTATGGTCTTGAGAATTAAAAAAAATTGACACTACTTTTAAAAAGTTACCAGCAACTTTAAAACAGGATCTTTAATTTTCCGTACCTATTTAATTAAGCGAATCATTAAACAAAGTTCATTTCATAAGTCTACGGAATATTAAAAATCCAGCCGTTTGCTTGGTAAGAATCTTAGGCGTTCATTACTTTCTTCCGTTACATAGATTAATTAATTTTTAAAACATTAATTCAGCATTGAATTACATAATAAATTTGACGAAAGTGAAAATTTCGCGTTTTTCTTTTAATATTTTTAGGAGATAAATTGAAGTCCTCGTAATTATTATTACTTACACATTGTCAAGTCAAAAATTCTTTATTCAATGTAGGCTTAATTAAAGCCCTTATTGAACGTCAAAAAAACAAACAACGCTTCACTAAGCTAGACCTGAACAGAGAAGTACCGGCAAGAAACTCGGTATTGCGAAAAGCGGTCTTGTTATCTCGTTTTTTCGATACAATTATGAAAGTTTATTTAGGTATAAAATCAGCAGCAGCCAGGGGTCTTACAAGTACAGAGCATGAGTCATTCCCATGTCATCCATCAAATGTATTGAGGGACATAATAATAGGCCCTTTGGGATAGCTTTTACATAAAACGTGACGGCACTTTTAATGCGTTTTTTATTTATTATTACGTCAAAAGCCCTGCATTTATTTTCAATAACAATAATGCGAGATAAAGATGATAGCTCATTGTCCGGGCGCTCGCTTTAATTTGATATACTCGAGCAAACTGATCTTGATCCTTGATTCCAGTGCAGGAACCAGTGAAATTGTTAGTATTAAGTGCTGACTTATCACGTGTTCAGCGGTGAGGGAAAACATCGTGAAGAAACCTACATATATACTTTATATATACATTATTTTACTTTCGAAAAAAAACCGCCAATCCGCAGTGATGTCGCATGGTGGAATATGACCCTACAACCCTCTGTACAGAGGAGGCCTTTCCCAGTCTCTGAAAGTATTTTTTTTCCAGAAATAGATATCTTTAGTTAGTAATCGTGCGTACCAGAATATTATGTTATATTACTAATGGTACTGTGTATTTTATTGTACTGTGTATTAGCTATTTAAAAATATTTAAAACATTACCTTGTTGTTTTACCATTTTTAAGCATTGTTCTTTCACAGACAATATCAGGCTGTCTGGAGAGCGCGAATTTAGAAGCGAGAGCATAATATCCGTGCACGTATATATTTTTTTTACATGAGGTGACAAGCGATCTGGCTCTTCACCTTATGTTAAGTAATAACCACCGCCCATGTACATTTGCAACTCCCGGTGGCAGATGGGTTGCCTATAAATAAAGTGCGTTCTACAAACTTTTAGATTACATATCGAGAGCAGAGAATAGCACTAAAAAATTTAATGTCTATAAAAAAAGAAGAGTATTTTAGTTGGTTATCCTTAGTTCGGTTTGTGCACGCTAATGGGAGTCTTATTTATTGTGTCATCATCATTTCAGCCTGTTTGAGTCCAGTGCTGAACGTAGGCCTCCCCCACAGACTGCCACGAAGCACGATCCTGACCCAGCGCAATTGCACAGATCGTCACTACATAGTAGGTCCTCCTACACTGCGGTGGACAGTACAAGGCTGCCACTCAAGTACCTTTCATCCCCAACGATCATTGTATATATTATAAATGTATTAAGAATATATGTATATAATGTATATAAATATATAAATAAATAAATATTTTAGGACACGTTCTTTTTACACAACGTTCTCTAGTCCCAAACTAAGCAATGCTTGTACTATGGGTACTTGAAAACTGATAGACATACCTAAATATACTTTTCTGTTGTAAATAAATACACATTAAACATATATATACACCCAGACACTAGAAAAATACTATGCTCATCACACAATATTTTTCCAGAAGTGGGGATCGAACCCACACCCTCTGGCGCAGAAGGCAGGTACACTACCTACTACGCTCGCGTCGTCGAATATACATAAAAAATTAGTAAATTTACCCTAATCGCATAAGAATCTACATATTGTACATAAAAATAGGGGTGCGTGCGCTGATAACACCGAAGACACAAACGTCACTTGGATCATTTGTCACTACGCGAATTATTTTCTCTTTTTTTTTATTAAAAATAACATTTCCTTTACTTCAGGATAACGCTATCCTGTGTTGCGAGGTCGTTTTATGTACATAAATTTCACGCGGACAAACCCCCAGATGTGAAACAACTATCTGTGGGTCACACAAATAGCTGTCCCGTGTGGGAATCGAACCCACGACCGCCGACGCCGAAGCCTTGACGACTGCGCCACGGAGTCATGATTGTATGCATCGGAAAATTGAGAATAATTTACGACGCACATTCAAAGCAGGAAATGGAAATAAAACGCCCGCCCCCACACATCATGTACGTTTGTTAAACAATGAAATATATTCCGACATTTTATTGTTTAACATACTGTTTTAGCCTGACGTCTCATAATGGTAAATTTCCATGTCAAAATTTATCGTTAAAAATTCGTGATAAATTTCCATCATATGTTAAGAGGGAAAATTAAATAAATTAACAATGTCCCAGAATCTATTTATTTCTGGGAGAAAAAGAACAGTGTGGAGTGAATGTAAAATTTATTTCACAATGAAAATATTCAGAAACAAATATAAGATTTTTCATATTTTGTATTGAGGTAGAATAATTGGTATCATATTGTTGTCTTCTATTTACTATACAGTGTAATATAATTAGCCTTTATCTCTTTTTGTTTAGGTTTTAATTCAAGATGTTCTAAACACTTACAGAATGCATGGTCAGAGGATGGGGTGGTGTATTACATATTAACGTCATTATTAATCCAACCTATTGCACTGAGAGACACAGTCGGTACATAATTTTTATTAAATACGTCATAGAAATTTCATTACGCTTTGGTCTTAAAAATATTAATTAAATTTACTCCAAAGGAATTAGTAACAATGTAATAATAAAAGTAAATTGTTTTCATAAACAATTATTTCACTCTTTATTCTTTATTTGCATTCCACAATGTAGCTTAGGTGGTAAATACTTAAAATTAAGTATCATTATGGACCCTGCTAGGGCATAGCCATAGTAAAAATTGTTAAGACTTAAATACAATTAGCATTAAATTAATTAGAATTAAAATACAATGACATTTTTTTTTTATAATTAAGCGTGCAATGTCCATTAAATTTAATATTAATTTAATTACATTTATAAACATAACATTAACAATATATAATAAATTATTATTAATTTCATAATCATAAAATTTTATAAATGTAGAATATTAAGGTATTGTAGTGTTTGTTAGTCGCTTAAATATAATGTATGCTATAATAACTCTTATATCTAATATCATGTATGCTATAATAACTCTTTTGTTTAATAAGAGTTTTTTAAACCATCATGTAGTATTTAAGTTGGTTGTCACTCGAATTCAATCGAAAATAATTTCAGTCAAACTGATCCCGCAGAACTGCTGACTCGAGCGATGCGGAATCGCAAATTTAAACTTATGGACTGCCTAATTTGTGACACTCCATTACCTCGATCTAATATTTGAGCGCCTTGATAACATACGATTATATGCGAAGGGTGTTTGCTGAATCCATGGTCGAAATTTATTTTATTTGGGCAACAAGCAGCCTCGATCACACGGACACACAATATATATTATATAATAATTTGCATCAGATACTCCGTTATACTAGCATATGCAACGGCAGTCAACTATAGCTGCATAGTGACTGCTGTCACCATTAGAATAAAATACCCAAAGGGAAAAACGGGACTGTAACTACGACTTCGCTGTCTGTCTATCTGTCAGTCTGTCCGCATGTCACCAGACTATATACCATGAACCGTGATAGTTAGACTGTTGAAATTTCTACAGATGTTGTATTTCTGTTGCCGCTATAACAACAAATACTAGAAAAAAGAAAAAATATTTAAGTGGGGCTCCCATACAACGGACATGATATTTTTGCCGTTTTCTATAATAATAGTACAGAACCCTTCGTGCGCGAGACCGACTCGCACTTGGCCGGTTTTGTGTTATTAGAATGATGCAGTACAGACGCGCCGACGTAATTTCAATTATCCAAAATCAAACAAAGTCAACGATAGTTTCAGATTGATTGATTGAGCCCTTAATGGCCCTTACATTGGCCCAGATTTAACCGCAAAGCTTTGCCAGTTCAGTTCTCCGTTGTACAGTAATAGAATTTACAATAATCCATCTTACATATCCGGCTGAGGCCGCCATTAGTTCGAGTACGTACCGTTGACGGCACCAGTGCTACTGACGTCACTCAGATAGTTTTTCATTGCGCGATTTAAGGATAATTTACGGCGCACATTTCAAACAGGAAATGGAAATGAAACGCACCCGTCATGGGCCATACGTTGTTTAAACAAAAAAAAAGAATTCTGGAATTCTCTAATCTCACGTTCATCAATCAGCATTATTTTTTGAATGGAATAATTGATAGGACTCTTCACGCGGGTCGCCAGTGGTATACGGCGTGTCGTTACAACGGCGACAATAAATGGACACACGTCTAACGCTACTCACCAATAATCATAAAAAATATTAACGTAAAAAAAGTACATAATTAAAAAAAATATTTTTCAAACAAACTACTTAAGTAAAAAAGAAACAAAATTTGTAACATCCTATACAACTACAAGTGACTGATTCATACATTCAGAGACTTTTTCATTCGTTGCCACAGTCTCTCATTCTAACAGTATGTTTTGTCTCTTTTAAATTCATTTAACCCATTCATATGCTTTGTGACCTATACAAATTAACTTTACGTTACAGTTTTATATGTAAGGGTGATCTAAAATTGTTTTTTTTAGAAATTTTAATAACTCTGTAAATATTGATTTTTAAAGGATTTTAAAAAGTTATCCTCTATATGTGTGTTAATTTATTGTCGCGATTGTAAAGACACGCTGTATATTTATAACAATAAGCTTTAGATCCTGTAGATCAATTAAACGCGATGAAACCGCTTAAACGCTTTAGTTTACCAGTGTTTAGCCCGCTGAGTTTCTATCGCTGGTTCTTCTCAGGTCAGTGGCTTTTCTTTTCGTCTAGTATTTTGTCTATCAATAAGTGAGTGTAATGCTCCTACGTTGAATAAAGATATTTGAATTTGAAAAGAAACTAAATTTTCAAGTTATATTTAAGGACAATATACATGGATCACACAAATAGTTGTTCCGTGTGGGAATCGAACCCACGACCCTCGAAATAAATAAAAACAAGTGCGAGTCGGACTCTCGGACAAATGGTTCCGTACCATTATCTAAAAAAACGGCAAACATGTCTGTTTTATGAGAGCCCCATTAATTTTTTTTTATTCTGTTTTTTACGATAGTATTTGTTGCTATAAACAGAAATACATCATATGTGTAAATTTCATATGTTTTACTATCACGGTTCATGAGATACAGCCTGGTGACAGACGGACAGACAGACAGCGACGTCTTAGTAATGGTCCCGTTTTACCCTTTGCGTACGGAACCCTAAAAACGGAAGCTTTACATTCATATTTATTTCAGTTCATGATTAAAACTATAATTAATTATTTAATGTTCAGTAACAAACATTGGTGAAATCTGTGGGTTAAACGGATTGCTACTGTTCAACAGACCGCTGCTTTCCGACAACAGTGACCTCTCCCCAGCCTTTATACGCAAAGCCTCGGGTTGATTTCATTTTAGCACGTTTTTATTGCCCTTATCGTTATGGCAATATTTGTATTTGTTTATTTCAATTGGATTTTCGTCCACTTTCATACTTTTGTATGAAATTTTGTATTTTTGAATAATAAAGAACCAATGAAATAATTTCCTCAGCGTAGTACATATCATATATAGTTTTTTTCTTAATCTTATGATAAAAAACCCTATATATTGATATAAAAACGAGCGCCCGAACAGTAAGCTATCACGTTACGTTCATGTTTGTATTTAGAGAATATAAACATGAAATTCTAAAATTTACTATATTTAATATATTATATATATGTTTCCCAATAATAATAACGTTACAATAATTATTAGCAATTTATAAAGAAAATAATAAACAATATTTTTTATGAATATATATTTTTAAATAATAGAGTTAAATAACAATTTTTTCATACACGTTGACACTTTTAATGGAGTTCCAGTTACGTCTCAGTAATAGAAACGGGCATTGATTATCCCTTTAGAGGCGTTTTTCTCCGCCTCTGAAGATTTCAAAGAATGAGATTTGGTTTATTAAATATTAACTACACACGACAAAATTGACAAACACAACAGTAATAAATAACAAATAGTTAAAAGGCTAACAAGATGTCTTTGACTTCGTAAAAAGCACTGACATCGATCCTCAAATTGGCCAGTATAAAAATCCGCAATTTCATAAGTAAGTTAAGCTAACTTAACGCTTAGTGGAACATAGCCTATTGACTTTTTATATGCAAAGTTGGCAATCGAGCACGAGGTCCATCTGATATTCAATGATTACCGTCGCCCGTGGACATCATCACCTGACGGGTTGCAAGTTCGTTGCTAACCTTTACTAAAGAGGGCCCGGTTACCGCACTCACCAGACGAAACGCGAAAGTATTATACTTCCACTTCTTCTGTGAGGCCGTGGTACTTACCTGGACGAGCCTGCCCATTCGTGCAACAGCAAAAGCTGCTGTGTGGCCCTACCACAGTAAATACGTATGTTGGACTATATGTAGCTATTTATTTGCGAAATACGTTCGCTGTGGCGAGCAGCCTCGGCTGTTGCACGAATGAGCAGGCTCGTCCGGGTAAGTACCACGACCTCACAGAAGACCGGCGTAAAGTGGAAGTATAATAATACTTTCTCGTTTCGTCTGGTGAGTGAGGTGGCCGGAGCCCAATTTTCAAAAAGTTGTCAACGCATCAAATTGTGTAGCAGATGTCCATGGACGACGGTATTCACTTAACATCAGGTGAACCGCCTGCTCGCTTGGCAACATAAAAAAAGGAATACACTTAGACGAATAAAACACACAAATAAAACTGTAATAGAATAACCTTAAATATAGAGAATAGATTCAAGTACCTATACCATTTTGTACTTATACTAAATGTACATTAATGTTTTGCATAACATCTAATTTTAATTTAAAGAAAAATACA
The DNA here is from genome assembly GCA_933534255.1 of Iphiclides podalirius. NCBI lineage: Eukaryota > Metazoa > Arthropoda > Insecta > Lepidoptera > Papilionidae > Iphiclides > Iphiclides podalirius. The sequence goes on along the minus strand of OW152827.1, from coordinate 12,433,625 downwards.
AAAACTTAAGAGTTCTAACTTGTTACACCAAAAATCTTGGGGATCATAATAGAAAAGTTTCACAGTTTTTTGTTGATATAACTTGTATTTCCCCCACGACTCTATTAAGGCGATGTGGCATACTCTAATGAATTTTAACACACATATTTTATACACGGTATATTGCTTAGCGTAACTTATTCGAAGAAACTGCGACATAAAAGACCGTCACAAAACCAAAGCTATGAAAAGAATATATTTGATATTCGATTTGCACTTATTTTATGAATGGCAATTGTGAATTTATTATTTCTTATTATTGTGAAATTACTCATTATTTCGATTACTCACTCCAAGAAAACTGGCGTGAAGAGTTAGTGTTACAGTCCTGTATTTTGTCTGGTGAGTGACTTAACCACGGCCCCCTTTGTTATATGGTGGCAACGCATCTGCCACACTATGGACGTGGCAAAAGTCCGTCCGGCCGGCGGACATCACTTAACAACAGGTGAACCACCAATCAGATTTTTGAATTTGTTGTCATGGCAACAGAAATACATTATATCCTCCGAGAAAATTTCAACTGTGTAACCATTTCGGTTCATGAGATACAGCCTGGTGACAGATGGACGGACTGACAGACAGTCAGCGGAGTCTCAGCAATAGAGTCCCGTTATACCCTTTAGGTACGGAACCCAATCCGAGAAGTTTTTGCTTCCATTTTTTTTTTTTGGAAAACATTGCCCCCACTTTAGGATAACATTATCCTGTGTTGCAAGGACGTTTTACATACATAAAATTCACGTGGACAAACACCCAGATGCGAAACAACTATATGTGGGTCACACAAATAGTTGTCCCGTGTGGGAATCGAACCCATGACCCGCGACGCCGAAGCCAATACCTTGATGACTGCGCCACGGTGTCACCAAATAACTTCTTACATTACATGAACTTCCTTTATATAATAACGTTATATGATGTCAAAAGAAATTTATTGTTTGTTTTTCCTTTCTTGTTTCTCATCGACCCCTCGTCCGATAAACTTTTTTAATTTTTAACGCCATCATTCACCGTTCCAAGGTCTCGGGGATATAATGGAAAAATTATAACTTCCACAAATTCTAGGGAGAAATATTCGCCGACAACGGTGAACTAAAATAAATAATGTTTTATATGCGTTCACTGGCTGACACATTACAACTATTATTTATAATTAATCCCTTCGTACTAGAGTTGAATAACAACGTTTTTTTCTAAAATATATAGCCACACTGGTGGCTGCGAACGGTCTATTTGACTTTTAGAATCGAGAATACAGATTATGTATCACCATTTCATCGAGCATTAATACGGTACATAGATAAGTGATGAGTCCGTCACTCTACAACGGCCTCAATAAGAGGACTGGCAGAGTGTGATCTGTCAGGTCACGTCATTAATTTTTAGGGTTCCGTACCCAAGGGTAAAACGGAACGCTATTACTCAGACTCTGCTGTCCGTCCATCTGTCACTAGGCTGTATCACATGAACCGTGATAGTTAGACAGATGAAATTTTTACAGATGATGTATTTCTGTTGCCGCTATAACAACAAATATTAAAAAACAGAATAAAAAAATATTTAAGTAATATGTATTACCTGTGCAAATGTGCGGGAAGTCGATGGATGCAGGTGGCTCAGGATCGTACTTCGTGGCAGTCTATGGGGGAGGCCTATGTTCAGCAGTGGACTCAAACAGGCTGAAATGATGATGATGATGATGATGTATATATAATAAAAAAATAGTTAAGGGAGCCCCTTATCCGTGTTTTACGTTTTTATAGATAATTGTACGGAACCGTTCGTGAGCGAGTCCCACTCGCACTTGACCGGTTTTTTTACCTGCAAAAATCAATGTCTCACATTAATGAAACATTGGTTCTAACCTATACAAAATTACATTATTACTGCAAGCGCATGAGCCTGCAGTAATAATGTAATTTAGCTCTCATTTCTCATGCAGCTTTCATTTTAATGATTTTATAACCAGCTTTAGGATCAAAGATGAAAGACCTTGGATTTCATGCTTATGATAAAACGGATTATATTTTCGTACGACCCGGGATAGAAATCATTATAATATGATAACCGTTTTCGTCACGAGTTCTCGTCAAAGCACTCCTTCCCTCAGGGGCTAAACTATAAAGCTAAAATACACCCTTTTGGCCTTTGAAAGTAAAAGTTGGATTACGTTCATGTTGATTTATATTATTTTATATATCAAGCAAATATAATTTGTCTATGTTTATCCATTTTCAGTATTTATCCTAACTTTATGTCACTTCAGATTTCATAATGCAAACGCGACATCTCTCGTTCGAGTTATCGTTGTAAAACAATATTTGAAATTGTTTATGTGGCTGTAAAGGATATAACAATAGATGCGCCAAGAATTGCTTAAAACGGATTATTTTATGTGAGTAAATGGCAAACGAGCCGGCGGTTCACACGATGTTAAGTGATAACCGCCGCCCATGGACATTTGCTCCCGTAGGGTGGCAGATGCGTTGTCAATCCATACAGATATTATAAATGCGAAAGTAACTCTGTCTGTCTGTCTCGCTTTCACTCCAAAACTACTGAACAGATTTAAACGAAATTTGGTACACAGATATTCTAGAGCCTGAGAAAGGACACAGTTTTAGAACAAACATTGAAAGGCGTTCCACGCGAGCGAAACAATTTAGATAAAACATGTTCAGACTTTTACCAGCCCATTCGTCCAACAGGTGTGTTGCACCATAGAGAACAACGTTTTTAGCATAGTAGTTTAGGACTCCCGCAGCGGCTAAAAGCTTTTTAGTTAAACGTCCACTTAACATCGGTTTAACAGCGAGCTCGCTTGCCATATATCAAAAAATAATTTTAACTGATTTCGATAAAAGCAAGGAGGTTCTCAATTCGTCAGAACCTTTTTTATGCTTCAGTAAAGTAAAGTAACCTGTACATGTCCCACTGCTGGGCAAAGGCCTCCCCTATACAGATGGTATCAGGGCATAGTCCACCACGCGACCCCACTGAGGATTGGCGGACTTCACATATCTTCGAAAAATATTTTTTTTTGTTATTATTACAAAAATATGCAGGTTTCCTCACGATGTTTTCCTTTACCGCGAATCACGTGATAAGTCAGCACTTAAAGTTAAAAACTTCATTGGTGCCGGCACCGGGGATCGAACTCAGGTTGCTCGAGTATATTGAATTAAAGGCGAGCGCCCAGACATTGAGCTATCACGGCTGCTTCCGTACCTAAAGGGTAAAACGGGAACCCTATTACTAAGACTTCGCTGTCTAATTGTTTGTCCGTCTGTCACCAGACTTTATCTCATGAACCGTGATAGTAAAACAGATGAAATTTACACAGATAATGTATTTCTGTTGTCGCTTTAACAAAAAATGCTACAAAACAGAATAAATAAATGTTTAAGTGTGGTCGGAACCCTTCGTGCACAAGTTCGACTCGCACTTGGCTGATTTTTTTATGTGTGTTCCCCGATCACTCGAAGACACCTGAACGGAGTCAGAAAATTCTTTTATTTTCAAAGATAAGATATAAGATATATTTTCGAAGGGTATCTTCGAAAATAAAAGAACGTCACAGGAATTTAAAAAATCAACAAAGAATAAGTTTTGAACGACGTTATTTTATGTTTATTACCTATTTACATGAACGAGCTATTTGTAGTAGTTGTTTTAGTAGGTCATTAACAAAATTGTACTAGAGCTTGTTTAACTGTTGAATAAAGTTATGTTCTCTTATCGAAAATATCAATAAACTTGCATAAGGCCAGTTAAAAAAGTAGCGGATAGAAAATGTTTGTTCTCATTTAATGTGTAATCCCTGGAGCTACTGAAGCGATTCTAAGAAAACGTGAAACTACTACAAATCTAATCCAATCCCTCAGAATATAGTGGGTAGTATCGGCTTTTGCTCCAATGAAAGTATCTTGTACCAATTTTGTATTTTCAATTTCGATTTTTTAATACCGTATCTAATCACACAAAACATCATTTCCGACTTGCAAACAATGTTTAATATAATAACACATGTTCATACTGCATGGCGCGGGCACTGGCGACTTCGTCCGCGTGGAATTTAAAATAAAAAAAATCTAAAATAAAAGTAGCCTAAGTTACTCCTCATTAGATACACCAAAATAACATTTTTGACAATTTTGTCTGTCTGTCTGTCTGTTTGTTCCGGTTAATCTCTGAAACGACTGGACCGATTCTAATGTAATTTTTTTTTTTATTTCGGTCCGGTCCGCTAGCCTATATATATATATATATATATATATATATATATATATATATATATATGATTGTATAGAAATCAATGTACGGAGGTTATTAGATAGATAGATTGTTACTATTCAGTATTTTGCACATCAAAAGAGTTTATGAATTCGTTGGAATAATAATTGACAGAACCGTTGACCGACATAACCCGTAGTCCGGATATTGTATACCGTTTAACGGGAAACAGCGTTAGAATATTAGCATATCGTTAGATAAATAACACAACAGGGTGCCGATTATGAAATCTTGTTGATCTGATTGTGGCTGTTAAATATTCAGGACGCAGAATACATTTGCGTTGATTAAAATAATACAAAATTACGTTATTATTTTTGTAATGAAGCAACTACGACATAATTCTGCCTGTGCCTTTATTAAATAAAACAATAAATGTTGTTTTTGTTTTGTATTTATTTTCCCTTTGTAGAAACCCAAGTCTCGAATTATTTGATTTGTTTTCTCCTTATGTACTCGCTCGGAAGGAGCTCTTGAAAGGTAAAGATACACGCATCGCCTAGCTTTGCAGCGGAAGTCTAATTTAAGGTCTACTTCACAATACATATGAGGGATATGTATGGTCACTTCTGTGTCCGTAAGCGCCAGCGTGGGCAAGTCCTCAATAAAAGCATGAAAACTTTTTTGCAAATTTTACGGTGGTAGGGCCACGCAACAGCCTCGGCTGTTGCACAAATGGGCAGGCCCGTCCGGGTAAGTACCACGACCTCACAGAAGACCAGCGTAAAGTGGAAGTATGACAAATACTTTCGCGTTTCGTGTGGTGAGTGAGGTAGCCGGAGCCCAATTTTCAAAAGGTTGTCAACGCATCTGTAACCCTCGGGTGTGGCAGATGTCCATGGGCGGCGGTATTCACTTACCATCAGGTGAACCGACTGCTCGTTTGGCAACCTTTCACATAAAAAAAAAGCACACACTGGATAAAACTGTTTATTAGTTATATAAGCCATATGGTTACACGAGCAATACACTATATAAGACATCAGAGCAATATAGTACCACAATTCATATGGACATATTCCACAGGTTAGAAAACGCTCGTTGCTCTTAAACTCTGCCATGTGTGGCCATGTCGTCTCTATTCGGGAACACCACACGTTGTTGGTGCGTACGGAAACGCCACACATAGTATATTTCAGGAGGTTAGTTGTAATAAGCCTAATCTCAAGAAAATACATTGTGTCATGTAAAAAACTATTCATAAATAAATTTATTATAAGAATTAGCCGATCCAATTCAATTATCAGCATGCTTAAATGTTTCCAAATGCAAAGGTGACCTGGTCAGATATGCTAAAAGCGGAAAACTTACAGAGACACGTAAATGGGTTTCGAATCCACAATCGCAGATTGAAAAACCACACTCTTAACCACTTGACCTTGTTTGCGTGGTTTATTGGCTACGACGTAGCAGGTCCTAGATTCTGTTCCCAATATCGCAGGACATGCGTTTATTTAACAGGCAGTTGTTCTAAGTCTTATAGTTCTTATATAAGAGAACTACCTGTCGATAATTATTCCATATTATTTTATAATACATTCATTTTAATCAGTGTTTTACTCAGTACTTGATAATTAAATAGTTAACTAAACATAATAAGTATAGTTAACTATTGTAGTATCAACTAGAACGTATAAGTTAAAAAAAATAATATAACAGGTTAGAAAACTGTGTAAGCCCGTATCTTTATTTTCATAACATTATATTATTTCATCGTGATTCGCAAATGGTTGTATTGTAGCAATTGTATAACCCAATTCGCATTATCTGCCTAAAATTCCAGATATTGCGGCATTCAAAATATAATTGTAAATTCTATTTCGTAAAGGCACGCTGCATTTCAATAAAGGCTCTCAAAATACCCTAAATACCATATCTGTAATTTACATTCGTTAATATACTCGTTAACTTTAACCCTGATATTACGAGGTATCCCTGTAAAGCTATGCCCGTTGCGCCTCGTAAACTTTCGGTTCGGATTACGCGTCGAAAACTAGAATCAATATTTACTATATGGCGTATGGTAACACAGCCGTAATGATTTACAACAGTTAATAAACCAACGGGATGATAACGCAAAATGTTGAGCAGCTATTTGCATAACTCTGGTTTATGTTATGGGGTGCTTACGTCGTTGGCACGTGTCGCTTAGAGGTTCATAGAGGTTGCAATTAATAAATAAATATTTTTACACAATTTTCCCTAGTCCCAAACTAAGCAACGCATGGGATAAACATACTTACACATTCTTTTCTTTAGTAAATAAATACATATTATTTATTATACTTATATAAACATCCAAACAGTAGAAAAACACTATGTTCATCATACAATATTTTGCCAGTAGTGGGGATCGAACCCACGCCCTCTGGCACAGGAGGCAGGTACACTACACACTATGCCGTTGGGGTTGTCAATTATATAAAGAGTTAAACGAAGGATTCGCTCTTGAAATGTTCTAGTTAGGACTCGACTACTGGACTAGGCGAGAAAAGTATATAATGACAGATTCAAACATTATCTTCAGGCTTATACTCTCCGCAATAGAATAATTAAAACTGGCCAAGTGCTAGAGGCACTCGCGCACCAAGGGTTCCGTACCATTATCTTTAAAAACGGGAAAAAATTCATCTGTTTTGTATGGGAGCCCCATTAAATATTTTTTCATCCTTTTTTTTATATTCGTTGTTATAGCGGCAACAGTAATACATCATCTGTGTACATTTCAATTGTCTAATTTCACGGTTCATGAAAGACAGTCTGGTGACAGATGGGCAGAGAGACATAGGGTCCTGTTTTACCCTTTGGGTATGGAACTCTAAAAATAGACAAATAGAGTAAAGAAAAAGTTTTTCGTTAAAAACCTTCTATTTAGATAAAAGTTTCTGTTCATTCTGTTTAGATAAAAGATAATCAAATAAATAAATATAACGTCAAAGACAATAAGGACAGACGATTGTAACAACTACTCTACAGTACCTTACCCAAAATACCTTTCATTGGTCTTTTTACCTACAGATGATGACATTGTGCGAAAAATTCGCGTGTACTAGTATCATATAATAATAATTTAGTTCGGCCGATTAAGTCTCAGAACGTGTCACGCGGTAAGCCTCGTAGATTAATCTGAGATCGACGTTTTATTAGCGACCCTGCTTACAAAAGTATGTCTATCAAATATACGACCCTAATATCGAATATACGACCTTTATGCTAAAATAAGTATACCGTATTCACACGTCCCATGCCTAGCATTTTACATCAATCAATCATTTAGATAACTTTATTATATTATAATTTTGTTATGGCAATTTATTTATTATGAACCAATTGATCAAGGAATAGTACATCAGCCTCGTACTGGCCATCGCAGTGTGGGACGAGCCCCTCTAGATGGAGTGACGACCTGTGCAAATGTGCGGGAAGTCGATGGATGCAGGTGGCTCAGGATCGTACTTCATGGCAGTCTGTGGGGGAGGCCTATGTTCAGCAGTGGACACAGGCTGAAATGATGATGATTATGATAGTCAAGAAATATTTTTTCATTTTTTAACTATGAAATAGTTTTATTTATTTTATATAATTAATCAACACATTAATTATTTTATGCATAGATGAAGATGTGGCAATGATATTCAATAACATAGATGATAAATATGCATACTGTGAGGCGTTGAAAAACTGTTCCGCTTTACATTATATGACATATATAAATGAATGTGACAGATGATATAGAACGTATGATACTGAGAGTCCGTCTAATTGCACCTATTGGTGTAATTTGAGTGATTCAATTTCGGTGCGCTAGTATCATATCTTTGTATATTATATCATTGATTTGGGGTCCCAGCCCTAATAGTATGGCCACTCGATATTTTAATGGATCATCGCTGTCTAAAAGGGGCTAGGGGTGACCCCTGATATGGGACAAGATAGGCTGATAATAGTTACATTTATATAATCGGATTATTGGTCCGAATTGATAATTGAAGTTAACATCGAGTATTCATTCGGCCACGTCTGCTCCGATTGTGATTAAGATATCGCGATTCAATAAGGAGTAGCTGGAAAGGTTAAAGCGAACGTATTTGCGGTTTGTTGAACGGAGAATGACTCCCTCCTGGTGAAAATCGTTAGCATCCGTTCATTGTCGCACGATGTAACGCACTCATGTTACAAAAAATACAAATAAAGCTACTAAGACGGCTTCGGCATCATTTATATTATCATCAAGATGTCTCGACTGCAGATATATTTTATATCTCGCAAAATATATTTAAATAATTCCTCTTTTGAATTGTAGCAAATTGTATTGCGAAAGGAAATATAATTCATTACTCACTTTAGTATTATTCACGAATTTGGTAAGTCCCAATTTATAGTAGTTTCAACTGACGTTAGCTCGACGTTCAAAGTTCAACTTAATTTTGTCCTCTCACACAATTATAAATGTTACTATACACTTTATTTATACAACCTTTACAACATTAAATCTATCTTAAATTACATATTATCTAATAAACCTAATCCACGCGGCATGGTGCCAAGAACGCTAGCTGCATTTCCTCGCTGAATAGTTATGCTTAACCTTTGAGCGAGAAAAGAACCAGCTCTCTGGTCACCGGCCGCAGCGTTAAGCCTAGGACATAAACCTTTCAAAAATTTCAATGTACGGGGACCCCACGGACCCAAAGCAAATGGCACATATAAATAAATTTTAAATAAATAAAGTTACTGACCAATACCTAACAAATCGAAGTAGGTAATTAGTGCATAATTTTAAGTGAAAAAAGAAATTTGCATAACATGCTTAGTTAAATATTATGTAAATTAACAAAAATTCACTTTGTACAGGTTGTTGTTATTTGAATAATTAGTGCCTATAAGTAAACAAGAATTGAAGAAGAAGAAGAAGAAGAAGAAACGTTTATTACTGGTTCTACTTTTCACTGACATGTTTTCCATTTCAGTAAGTAAAGCGTCGAGTTTTAATCAACAACGGTAAATGAAGTTGAATAATATTTTTTATATTATACTTAACAAAGTTTATTTTCTTTTTTAAACATATAATGTTAACCAATTAATTTAAAAGAAATAAAAGAATTCCATTATGCAGTACATACTAAAAATATATCAATATTAAACAACTTTAATTTCAAGGTTTAGCGATGATCAGCGGTGAAGGAAAACATCGTGACGAAACCTGCGTATTTTCGTATAATATAATAATAACGAAAAATATTTCGAAGATATGTGAAGTCTGCCAATCCGCAGTGGGGCTGCGTGGTGGACTATGCCCTAATACCCACTGTATAGAGCCTTTGCCCAGCAGTGGGATATACATTGGCTGTTAATTTACTTTTTACTTTACAACACGCCAAGTTATGGTCTAATCTCGTTGTAATACTGGCCTTGGCTATCTCTGTCTACCCGGCTAAGATCAAGAGACGAGCAAGCTTGTTTTGTTTACGATTTACTCTTTTATGTTATTGTCCCTCACGATATACTCCACATTTTTTTTCTTATTAACCTCATTCATTTGTCGTAATTGACATAATAATAATAATAATAATCGTTTATTGCCAAGAAAAAATAGAATGTACAATAAATTTAAATGCTAAACAAAAGAAAGAGAATTTAAGAAGAACATTAACAATATTATATAAAGACAAAAATTTTACAAAAATATTAAAATTACTTAGGGATTTTAAAAAAAAGAAAAGCTCCTTGGCAAAAGGTGGAAACTCAGCTTATGCTACAACAGACGGCAGGAGGCTGCCTGCCTGTAAAACAATGCAATCTATCCCTTTACTGTGGACACTGTAAAGTACTTTAAACATCGGGAATTTAAAAATAAATTAAAACGTAACGGAATTCGTGAAACAGTACTATTCAAAAAAAATACAAAATCTATAAACTAATTTATATCCAACGTAATTTAGCTCTGTTTTTTCTTTTCAAATTTATGAAATCGCGTTTATTCAAGTAATTTATGTTACGGTAAACGCTTTCGCCTCGAATAACTTTTAAAATATTGGAACGTATATCTCTCAAAGTATCCAATCTTAATCGAAACTCTCCGTCTGAAATCCACACGTCGAAATATAAATACCGACTGTTTATACCAATAAAAACTAGCGTGCTTTCATCAATCCGTCAAGATGATCAGATTGTTTTCGAATGCGTTGTTAAAATTAACTCGGCTTCCGGTCAAGAGAGAATTTCGAATAAAACAGTTGTATCTTTAGTTTGATGGTTACCCTGTTTGTGTGTTTGTCGGTTAAATAAACATTTTGGTAACATTTCCCATCTAAGAGCATTGTCTGTAATTTTTGACAAATGAAAAATTATTAACCTGTAATTAAACACTGGAATTTCGAACATCTTCGTTCAAAACTTATAGAATAGAAATAATAGTAGAACTAGGGTTCTCTTATAGTTTTGAGTCCGCTTTGTGAAAATGTGCCACTTGAGTATAAGCTCCAATAAAAAAGCAATAAGTTTAATTAACTAAATTAATTATTCAATTAATTAAGGTGTGACTAAAACATCGTTTTTGTTACGTGTATCTATAATTGTACATCGATATACAAGTGTTATAATGGAAAAGTAATGGTCTAATAAAACTACCTGCTGGAAAGTGGTTGCCTTACAGTTTCAATATATTATTACTGGACATCAATTTATTTGAAAACTTGTACTGTCACTGGATACAAACAACTACGATATGGACGCAATTCAAGAGTCAATCACTCAGCACCAGAAAATGTTCACTAACGCATGGATGCCTATTAAGATGAGCTTCAATCTGAATGAATGAATGAATGAATGAATGAAATATACTTTATTGTACACAACCAACGGATATTGAAGAATCAACTAAAATAATACAAAACTGTACAATAGGCGGCCTTATCGCTAGGAAGCGATTTCTTCCAGGCAACCTAGTAAAAGGAAATAGTAAAAACAGTAGCATTGGGTAACGGTGTACACTGAATTAATAAGAGAAACTTATAAGTCAAAATATAAATACATATTAATAAATTATACATAAATACACATGCAAACACGATATATAAATATATACGTTATAAATAATGTATAAGTATTTAGATATAAGTTGACAACATCGAGGAATGGAACACAATGATTAAGGAGGCATAAAATGTTTTCTTAAAAGTCGCTTGAAAATAGGTAGGGATTGTGCCCGCCTAATATGTAGTGGGAGAGAGTTCCAGAGCCGAACAGCTTCCACAGAAAAGGATTTGGAGTAGAAAGATGTACTATGGGGAGGAATTCTGAGGATTAAATTGTCATCGGAGCGATCTGCAGCATCATTAACTAGCATTACTAGTTGGACGTCAGAGTTTGCCTCGTATAAGCAATTTTTTAATTTTAAGTGGCAACCGCCGCTCATTGGCATTTGCAATACCCGTAGGGTTGCAAATGCGTAGCCACCTGTACATAAATTTAGCCCCGGCTACCTCACTCACCAGACGAAACGCAGAAGTGTAACACGTCTACTTTACACCGGTCTTCTGTGAGGTCGTGGTACTTACCCGGACGGACCTGCCCATTCGTACAACAGTGAACACTGTCGCGTGGCCCTACCACCGTGATAATTTATAATGACTTCTCTTAGAACTCTTCAAGATCAAGCCAGCCTTCAGACCATCAAGCAGATAGTAGTGTCAATATCTAATAATTAAAACAGTCATTATCTTATGCCTGTCAATTTATTTCTTAATGGAGACCTCGAAACTAACTTATACGAATTATATGAATATGTCTTTTCAATGGAAATACTTATATACCTATCCCATCATATATATAGAATGATCACAAAGAATAGTTATCTAACCTTGCCCTAGTATACATTGTACTCGTAGTTACCAAAGGTAATTGAATAGGTTGTAGGCGGACATCTTTATAGTGTTTCATAGAAATAGTAACAAACAGGTACGTAACTAGGTACGTAAGTAATGAGCGTTTAACTCAACACATTACTACAGAAAGGAGAAGAAGCTTCAAAACTCGTAGTACAAGTTTGTTCTTCGTGCATCGCAATCGTTAAAAGTGAACGTATAGTCACTGTAAAGAGACCGTAAAACTTGTCAGATGACGAGACGCGAGCATTAATGCACTCCGTATACTCAGAAATGAAGTGATCATTTACGAAGCTACAATTCAACATATTTCCTCGCTGTGCTTTCGTAATAACAAACATGCTTCAGTAACATACATATCTGAGGCCTGTTATCAAACGTTCTCCTTTCCTATGAAAGCATGCAGCATATTAAAACCACAAGGCATTTGAGACGTCGGCGATTAAGTTTTAAATTAAATGCTTTACATCCTGGATCATGTATATGCACAATTCCTCCCTACCCTAACCCTAATCAACAGTTTTAAAATGTATTCATTAAAATCGTGATAGGTCTTTCAGCATACGTGCCATACGTTGCTTTTTGTAAATAGTGGCACCACTGAGATTCAAATTCCCAAGCCTCGATCGCGATTGATCTGCGATAACGGAGGTAATTCAATATGGTAACGGGAAAAAACAAGATTAAATCAATAAGGCGTAACCTAATGTCACCATCTTCAAAACTCTTGCCACATAAATCTTACTCAAAGTGTTTAACCTCGGTGAGTTTCATGGAGGAACTCAATTGAACAATATCATCGTCATCGTTGATGACTCCGTGGCGCAGTTGCCAGGCTCCGGCGTCGGGGGTCGTGGGTTCGATTTCCACACGGGACAACAATTTGTGTGACCCATAGATAGTAGTTTCACATCTGGGTCTTTGTCTGCGTGAAATTTATGTTACATAAATGCTTAGTACAGAGTGTACATTCACCACTATACACCTTGGCGTTCTCTAATATCCTAATTAAGGCATGTAAATAGACTGGAAGAAAATCTTTAGACATGTCTCATGACAATTAAGCACCCACTTAAAACTATCCTACTTTTATCCCATGCTATCATAACTTAACGTTTATGGTTGACTTCTTTTTAAAAGGTACCCCTTAGTGTTACTCGCAAATACCCCCCTTGTCAGTTAATTTTTTTTTTTTTTTTAAAAAATTTAAGAAATCGAACTCTGGACTCGTGATTTATGGCCATGATGTGAAAAGACTTCACCTAGATCTCTTCAGCCAGTTGGAAATTGAATTTTCCACGGTACAGAGCGTCACTATTTTAAAATAGCTCACAATAAACTACAACGGCAGCGGGCATTGCGTTCGCATTTTATTTTATTACATCGAAGTCTTTCGATGCCTCAGTGGACTATGTATAGTAACGGTACTTTTCTCGCATACTACAGTTCGGAGAGCAGTAACTGGAAAAGTACTATTGAATACATTAAAAAAACAAGACTTCGAAACACTACACCCTGTTTGTTTCAATTATTCGAAAATCGCATAATTTCACGTACGTTTAAAAAAACGGGCGAGTCGGTCTCACGCGCGATGGTTTCCGTACCATTATCTAAAAACCGCCAAAAATAACAAGTCTGTTGTATGGAGCCCCACTTAAATATCTTTTTATTCTGTTTTTTACTATTTGTTGTTATAATGGCCACAGAAATACATCATCTGGGAAAATTTCAACTGACTAACTATCACGGTTCATGAGATACAGCCTGGTGACGGACGGACACACAGACAGACAGACAGCGAAGTCTTAGTAATAGGGGCCCATTTTACCCTTTGGGTACGGAACCCTAACAAGACTTCGAAACTTCACATGACTTCGAAACATTACCCTATAAAAGTAACAGCCTATACATGTCCCACTGCTGGGCAAAGGCCTCCTCTATACAGAGGGTATCAGGGCATAGTCCACCACGCGGCCCCACTGCGGATTGGCGGACTTCACATATCTTCGAAAAATATTTTTTTTGTTATTATTTCGAAAATATGCAGGTTTCCTCAAGATGTTTTCCTTCACCGCAGAGCCCGTGATAAGTCAGCACTTAAAGTTAAAAACTTCATTGGTGCCGGCACCGGGGATCGAACTCAGGTTGCTCGAGTATATCCGAATTAAAGGCGAGCGCCCGGACACTGAGCTATCACGGCTCTCTGAGCTATCACGGCTCTTACCCTATGGCTGTTTTAAATTCTTGTAATGAAAATTCGCATAATTTCAAGTTTGTTTTGTGACATTCGATCAACAGCGATAGTGAGATGGTAGTTTTTGACGTTCAATAAGAGCTTAAAATAAGCCTATGTTGAATAAAGAAATTTTGACTTTGCCTTTGACTTTGACCTTGATAGCCACTCTAATATTGTACATCGAGCATGTATTTGAACTACTCATACTTGAATACGATCGCTACTCCCCGAAAACTAATGTTACTAAAATTCACCGCTGTCTTATCAAAAATTTTAATAAAACCAAATCAATTATTTCGAAAACATAATAACAATTGAATGAATGTTAACATTAAATAAAAATAGACATTTTATCAAGCAATTTAAAGGCACCCGGATGCCTCAGGTGCATCTGCATCAGGTAACGGAAATAACGATGAAGAAATACTAATCGTTAGTTATCATTTGGCGAAATTTTCCGTTCTCTAGTTTACCGAACTATGAAACGATGTGAACATTTCACGGAGTAGTTTCCTCATTTGAATAATCCTATTTCACTTGCAAATTCTCGTCCAAGGCACATTGCTGTGAAATGAGTGGGAATTAAATGAGAGACGTCCCCCTTCGACTAGTACATTATGTACTCACCAGTTGCTTTTCCCCGATTTCGCATGGGTACGCCAGCACGTAGTTAACATACGTAATTCGTACGATATCAGGTATTAGTTTCCTTAAGTTTCCGGGTGTGTTTCGACGTAAAAAAAATGTAATTAGGTACAGAAAAATCATTAATAAAGCGAGTTTGGCGGTCGCTTATAGTTTTCGAGAAAAAAAATTATTTAAAACTTGTTATAGTTTTGTTTGGTCGAAAACACCCGGAAACTTATGGAAATTTTTACCCGATATCAAAGTAAAAAACCCGGTCAAGTGCGAGTCGAACTCGTACGCCAAGGGTTCCGTACCCACCCATTATACCGCCATAATAAAATTGGTATCACCACTGATTTTCTCAAGAACCGGTGGACCTAAAAAGTTGAAATTTATACTAGATACTGGAGTCTATAGGTCCGATTTTGTACTTACAAGTTTTCGCGAAAGACTAAATTTGCCCATATCTTTTTATCGTGTTGACTCAGGGCTTTGATTTTTATACACCTAATAGAGACTGTATCTCCAATATCTGGTATAAATTTCAACTTGCTAGGCCCACCAGCTCCTGAGAAAATCAGTGGTAATTTATGGACAGTTTTTTTTTACCTTTTAACTTATGGAACAATCTTAAATCCACTTACATTATTCATGTAACACGCGTAGAGTTCACCGAAAATATTAATACGTAAAGTTACTTACTGCACTTATAGTAGAATACGTAAAGGAAATTATTTATTGCACTTAAAGCAGATAGTTCGCTTATTAATTATTAAAGTAATAATTTAATTGTTCTGCCTTCAATGAGATGCCATTGACTTAAACTAGTCAATAGCGGGTAGTCTCGTTTCAAGTTACTCTCTATATTAACTTCTAATAGATATTGCACGCGTCAAGTTTAAGATTTAAATATTACTGATAGTTTCATAACCATTGAAGTATTGCATAGCAAATCGTTAGGAAAATTTATAACTGATTTTAAATACGTGAAGGAGATCTCTTAAATCACTATGATTTTTTTTTTGTTTTTTTTTTTTTAACTTTTTCCAATATCTTCGTGAATCATGTTTGTAAGCGCTCGGTGTTTTCGGAATACACTTTTATTTTAATAAATTACATCCTACGCTAATCGCAGATGTTGCTTGTCTTTCAGCTTGAATATTTTTAGCATCAGTTTCATAATCAAAAAAATTACATACAAACAACGTACTAGTCAAAACACTGTTGGTCTTACCTGATACCGCCAACGTTTAAAATTATCCTGTTCTCCCCATCCATTACTGCACTCTAATGTTCCCTGTCGTTGATTACATCCATTTCACACACCACAATCACTAATACACTGCGCCAGTACTGATGCGAAAATCATCGTCACCGCGACAACGCTAAGCAGACAAAAGCACTTTTACGAAAACCGGTCGTTTTGTTGACGTTCCACGATTGCATACTAGATCTGCGTGGCGAGGTGCACGTCCGCGCCTCGGGGCGGTCGGCACGGCACTGAATACTGAGCAGACCGGACGGGGTTGCCACCCCCCACCTGTGGACCAACGCACTGCAGTCACCCCTTTGCGCCTTCCGAGCCGGCTGATACTGCCGCGCTTTTCCCTATAAAGCGCAAGCCTATGCGATTAGAGTTTAGTGGCACATTCACCAAAAAGTTCTTCGCTTTTATGCACAACGACTCACTGTCTAGACAATTCCCGTGCCCTTCACTCTCATAGCATAAAATCACGGTCACTAACACAGTCGGAACCAGGAACAGCTGTTTGTGGAGGGTACAACTTTTTATGTCGAGTGAGGATTGAACTGAAGGCACATGTATTAGAGTGTAGTTGGAAAGTTGGAAGTCTCGTGGATTTTTCTGGCCTTACACTAGTTGACATACACAGATTTGCAGCCACATTTTATCTTCCATGATTAAAGCCAATTTCAATGCTAAGTTTAAGTAGAAATTTCTTCATTGAGGCTGTTCAAAGCCCTGATGATGCATAAAAATATTCTATGCATCATGAGGGCTATATAGACTATTCCATTGATCTAATTTGAAACAATGTAAACACGTGTACAAAATAAACAGTAGCCAATACCTGAAATGAAGGCAAAATAAACAATAGCCAATACCTAAAATGAAGTCATTTGCACACATTTCACTATCGAATCATGAACATTTCAGCCTGTTTGAGTCCACTGCTGAACATACAGCCACCACAGACTGCCAAGAAATGACCTTGAGCCAGCTGTATCCATAGACTTCCCGCACACTTGCACAGATCGTCACTCCATCTATTGGGATTCATCCTACACTACAATGATGAATACAAGGCTGACACTCGAGAACATTTCTTTCCCATTGGTTATCGCTTCTTTGATATATCTGGCCGGCCCATTATCAATTCAACTCTCTTATGTCGGTAACCTTGTTTCTACTGCGGATACCTTCATTGTGAACTCTACAACGTAGAAAATTACATAGCACTACCCATTCCATAGCTCGCTGAGCGACTCACAGCTTCCTCACACGGCCAGCAATGTAGGACCAAGTCTCAGTATCAATATCAGCTGCGCTATATAAATTATGATATTATTTTATTCGTCTATTTATTTTACTTTTTACTTAGGCCTATCACTTATACACAGACCATTGTTACTAACTAAAAATTAAATTATATAATTAATGTAAAAAAATATTAATACAAAAATTAACAAATGAGGGGTAAACACCACTTTTATTTATAGGCTCAATATTACTGTCGTTTTTTTTTTTTTTTTTTTATGGGAATAGGAGGCAAACGAGCATGTGGGTCACCTGGTGATAAGCGATCACCGCAGCCCATGGACATTTGCAACATCGGTTGAGTCGCAATTGCGTTGCCGGCCTTTAAGGAAGGAATAGGCTCTCTTCTTGAAGGTCCCTAAGTCGTATCGGTCTGGAAATACCGCTGGCGACAACTCGTTCCACAAAGTAGTTGTGCGAGGTAGAAAGTTTCGTGAAAAACGCACTGTGGTGGAACGCCAACCATCAAGGTGGTGTCGATGGTACTTGGCAGTTTGACGAGTTGTACGATGGTGAAATTCACCAGCAGGTATCAACCCAAACAATTCCTCAGAGCACTCCCCATGATATATCCGATAGAAAATGCATAGGGATGCAACATCCCTACGCAAGGCCAAATAATCGAGGCGATCGGACAGGATTTGGTCGTCGACGATTCGAGCAGCTCTTCGTTGAATGCGGTCAAAAAGAAGGAGCTGGTATTTCGGTGCCCCAGCCCAGAGGTGAGAACAGTATTCCATGTGAGGCCGAATCTGTGCTTTATAAAGCTGCAACCGATGTGTCGGCAGGAAGTACTGTCTCGCTCGGTTTAGGACACCGAGTTTTTTAGAAGCCAGCTTGGCTTTTCCTTCCAAGTGACCGCGAAATTGAACGCTGCTCGATATATCGACCCCAAGAATTCCGATCGAATCGGTGGCAACAAGGGGAGTGCCTTCAAAAAAGGGAGATACGACGTAGGGTTTTCTCTTCGCGGTAAACGCGCAAACCTGTGTCTTCATGAGGTTAAATTGGACTAAATTAAGTCTGCCCCAATCCGAGATTTTGCATAACATAACCTCGACTTCAGACACAAGTTTATTCCGGCACTCTTCGACGTACTCCTGAGAAATATTTGCCCGGCCGGTATATAGTGCGTCACCCGTAGTGTCATCCGCATAGCAATGAATGTTGCAAATATGCAACAGATCATTGATATGTAGGAGGAACAACGTAGGGGACAGGACGCAGCCTTGTGGGACACCAGAGTTCACGAATTTAGCGTCGGAGTAAGCACCGTCAATAACGACCTTGATGCTCCGACGAGTGAGAAAACTAGTGATCCAGTTGCACAATTTCTCAGGAAGCCCGTAAGATGTAATCTCAGAAAGAAGTGCTTTGTGCCAAACCCGATCGAAGGCTTTCGCTACATCCAAACTAACTGCCAAGGCCTCACCCTTTGTCTCAACTGCCTCCGCCCATCGATGCGTTAGGTACACTAAAAGGTCACCAGCTGAGCGCCCGCGTCGAAAGCCATATTGACGATCGCTAATGAGCTGGTGCTCCTCAAGGTACCTAAGGAGCTGGCAGTTTATGATGGACTCCATGATTTTAGAGAACAAAGAGGTGAGAATAGTTCGACGGATCTGAACGATCACCTTTTTTAGGAATCGGGTGCACTAAAGCCGTCTTCCAAGAAGTTGGGACAATGCCTAGAGAGTAGGAGTGCCGGAAAAGGCGCGTTAAAACCGGTGCCAACTCTGGAGCACACGTCCTTAACACAATGGGAGGGATTCCGTCTGGCCCGCTAGACTTATGGATGTCTAAGGAGAAGAGTGCTTTACGTACTGTGCTCTGCAGAAACCTTATTTCTGGCATTGTGTGCTCACACCGCGGGATGGTCGGCGGTGTGTTCCCCTTATCATCCAGTGTCGAGTTAGACGCGAAGAGGGTGCCCAAAAGTTCGGCTTTCTCTTCAGCGGTGTGGGCCAACGAATCATCTCCCCTGTGCAAAGATGGAAAAGATGGCGTACAGAAGTTTCCTTGAACAACCTTGGCGAGAGACCAGAATGCACGAGTCCCCGAAGGAAGGTTAACTAATTTCTCGCCAATTTTGCCGATGTGCTCTGACCTTGCTGATGCGATTGCTCTTTTGAGGACCTAGAGGCAAAGTTGTACTCCTTTTTAAAGTGACTGGTATTTACATCCCTAGACGCCACCGCAACGGTCCAGGCCCGATAACTCTCCTGCTTATGGCGAGATGCCAATTTGCAGGAGCGACGGAACCAGGGATTGGATCTGCCGCCAATGGGAACCGTAGAGAAGGGGATAAAAAGTTCCATTCCCTGAAGCACCACATCGGCGACAGAATCAGCGATGGCGCTGGGATCATCCAGCAAGAAGCAAACCTTGCCCCAGGGATAAGATGCAAAGAAGGACCGCATCCCATCCCAATCTGCTGACCTGTAATGCCACACACGACGAAAACTCGGGGAGCGCGTAAGCGAAGGCATAGTGACCAATTGTGTTAAACCATTTGCAATGGCAAAGTCGTGTACAGACCTCCCCGCATGATCGGTGGTATGTGACCCGAGCCAGTCGACGTGATGGGCGTTAAAATCACCAAGGATCACGGTCTCTGCGGTTGGGATCTGTTGGAGCACATAATCTGTACCCATTTGGACGTGGTTTATGAGTCGGTCTGTTTCCGTATTGCCGCTATGGGACCTATAAAGGCACCCATAGACGCGAGGGTGGTCGTCGTTGTCTACACGTAGCCATATGATGGACAGGTCCGTACCTTCAAGGCTGCTGAGACGACGAGAGCAGATATCCTCCCTAACATACACACAAACTCCGGCTCGGGGCACAAAGGAGTTTTCCAACTTATACCCCGGATAAGAGAGATATGATGTGTCTGCCGGAGAAGATATCTGAGTCTCAGTTAGAAATAGCAAGAACGGCTTTGCCGTCTCAAGGTGGTAGTGGACGGCATTGAGGTTGGAGTGAAGTCCCCTTATGTTGCAAAAATCCACAGAAAGCGTGGTAGGGGTTGCCGTAGTGTGCCTGCTACGTTTGCCTCAAGCAGAGGGAATGGAGAGCGGAATTATGCCCCCCCCCCCCCCCCCCCCCAGAATACGTGGGGCAGCCCGAGCGCCCACGCCCAGATGGCGAAAGGTCATCTGAGCGCGGACGCCCAGTAGGGGATTCTCCAGAACTAGAAGTGCTGGTACCCCCCTGGGGTATGTTCGTTTTTAATACCGCTACCATGATGTTGGGGGGAGAGGGGGTGGGCCTCCGGCAACCTCACTCACCGGACGAAACGCAAAGGTAAAAATACCTTTACTTTACGCCGATCTTCTGTGAGGCCGTGGTACTTCCCCGGTTTGAGCCGGCCCAATTCAGCATCAGCAAATGCCGATGCATGGCTCTACCACGTACAAAGCCTACACCTGTCTTTAAAGACAAAATTCCACTGTTAAAACATAATATAACTTATAGTATTAAAAGGAAAACATTATTCTCCTGATACCAAAATTAAAAAGATTTAGACTTTGAAACGTATTTTTAGTAAATTATAAACGGTGAGAGCATTTCTTTGTTCAGTATTTGTCTGTCAGTTTCTTTGATTGCTTTCCCGGCACAGCGTTCCCTCAATTCGAATACAAATGATTATGTTTTTTTATGTGAAAAGTTGCCAAGCGAGCAGACGGTTCACCTGATGTTAAGTGGATACCGCCGCCCATGGACATCTGCTACACCCAGATGCGTTGGCAACCTTTTGAAAATTGGGCTCCGGCCACCTCGCTGACCTGACGAAACGCGAAAGTATTATACTTCCAGTTTACGCCGGTCTTCTGTGAGGTCGTGGTACTTACCCGGACGAGCCTGCTCATTCGTGCAACAGCCGAGGCTGCTGCGTGGCGCTACTACCGTAAGAAGTTAAAAAAATGTTATACTTTCATGCATTTATGCAATAGCGATTGATGAAAGCTCTCCACTTTGATCTAAATATCGATCCATACACTGTTTTTGATCGCTTTCGATATAAACGATATATTTTTGTGCGTGGCAGACGTTTCTGGGAAGTCTTCAGGGTCGGCCGTCCCGAACACTATCTTGGCAATGATGGCACACAAGTAGGCCGCTGTGAAAATATAAATAATCGAAACGCGATCCGGTGGGAATCCGCTTTCCTATTGATCCGAATTGTTTGCGCGTGCTGGAGGAGCGATTGTTTTTGTTAGGGCCTATTTCTTCTCCCGTTTGTTATCGTAGCGGTGTTACGGACTTGAGCGCGTGGTGCGTTATACCACGATTTGATATGCAATTGATTTTAAAAAAATATAAACATGAAACCACAGACGCACATTACGCCCAGACTTGGACCATCTGTTTATTGATCACACACATTTTGTCCCGTGTAGCAATCGAACCCACAACGTAGTGGCTGGTTTGCTAATCACTTTATCAACCATTTTAACATCCAAATATAGTTGAAATGAAATAAATAATATTTAACTACTTATGATAAAATGCGCTGGATAAAATAGTTCTAATGTCATAAACATTTCTCTATAGTTACCTTATGCATTTTTAGGGTTCCAAACTATAGCATATTGTTTACAGTGTGTAATATGTTTCGATACAGGGTAGGTGCAAAAACGATTTGTAAGACGAGTTCGCTTTTCGCAATAAACGTTTAGCAATTACGAGTGTCTTATTCTGCACATACCCAAAGGGTAAAACTGTCCGTCTGTCACAAGGCTGTATCTCATGAATCGTGATAGTTATACAGTTGAAATTTTCGCTGTTGATGTATTTCTGTTGCCGCTCAACCACCAATTACTAAAAAAATAGAATAATATAGTGTACTACAGAATAATAGGCCTCCACACAACAGGCATGATTTTTGCCGTTTTATAGATAATGGTACGGAACCCTTCCTGTGCGTGTTGAACTCGTAATTGGCCGGTTTTTTTTTTAAAGAAATTGCAAAGGATCAGAGATTATGGTAAGTTATAAGCGCCGCTTGGACTCTCCCAAACACCAAGATCTACCAGTTTCTTGACGGCTTTTGAAGTACTGGTTCTTCGGATACCCACTCACTGAAAACGTAAAAGTATAAAAAAATATTACTTTACCCTTTTGTACCCATTAATACTTAACGTAGTTGGGTGAGATATTTGAAGCGGGGGATCTGACACTCTCCTGATTGAAACAGCAAATTCATGCAACAGTAAAAGCCGCTGAAGAACTCTATCATATCACATGTAATATATAAAATTCCCGTGTTACGGTTGTAATTAAACTCCTACGAAACGGCTCGACCGATTTTCGTGAAATTTTGTGTGCATATCGGTCAGGGTGGAGAATCTGGCAACATCTATATTTCATCCCCCTAAATGTTAAGGGTGGTCCACCCCAAACTCAAAACTACGTTTGCCGGGTCAGCTAGTACATTTATATGATTTAATTAGTCGTGGTATCTCATAAAACCCCCCCCCCCCCCCCCCCCACCCTCCCCCCCCCCCCCCCCCCCCCCCCCCCCCCCCCCCCCCCCCCCCCCCCCCCCCCCCCACCCGCCGTGATAGCCCAGCTCTCCTTTATTTCAATTCAGATAGATAGCTCTCCTTTATTTCAATTTACTCGAGCAAGCTGAGTGCGAGCACCCCCCCTACCAGCATCAATGAAATTGTTAATTTTAAGTGCTGACTTATCACTATGAAGAGAAACATCGTGAAGAAACCTGCATATTTTCGAAATAGTAACAAAAAATATATTTCGGAGATATGAAGCCCGCCAATCCGCAGTGGGGCCGCGTGGTGGACTACGCCCTTACAGCCTCTGTGGTAAGCGGCCTTTGCCCAGCAGTGTGACATGTATGGGCTGTTACTTTACTTTTATTTTCTTCAATCTTCTAGAACATAACCTTATATCGATTTTTCTTTCTTGCCTCACAGATCGAAAGAAAAACAAAACTTCACGATAATGATGCTCAAATTAACAGCCACAATACAATTCCCCGCTTGTCATAACAAACGCCCCTTCCTATTGACGACAATAATGTGTCATAATTAGCATAATTATTTTGCGTGATTTACATCGCATATTTATAAGCTTTCATACATAAATGGCACGTCAAAAATCAACTTGCATTATTCATGAAACCACTGAAGCTGAATAACTTAACATTAGCATTCTACGACACTTCAACAGCAGTTATATTTTCAATTTAGAATAACAGTGCTACCCACACTACGTAGAATAAGTAATTCTTTCATGAGTCAACCAAAGAACGTTCACAATGTATCAATTGCTATAAAAAAATTGTTTAGGAACGTTTGTGTTCTATATGCTGTTATAATATTATCACTACATAGTATAAAACGAAGTCGCCCCGCTGTCTCTGTTCCTATGTATGCTTAGATCTTTAAAACTACGCTACGGATCTTGATGCGGTTTTTTTTACTTGATAGACTGATTCAAGAGGAGGGTTTATATGTATAATATATTGCACCCACGTGATGCCGGGGCGGGTCGCTAGTATTGAATTAAGATATTTGAATTTGAGTAAATCTAAAAAATGATGGTTATGTCGAATGGCAGTTACTTACGATAAAAGTATCAGCCTATACATGTCCCACTGCTGGGCAAAGGCCTCCTCGGACTACATTTGATTAAGGTTGACAATTAACAACGTAGAATACATACACGCAGCCGTGGGCACTGATAGTCTATAGATGAACCAGTAGCGTAATAGAACAGGACGTCGAGTCATATTCTGATGTAGATTCTAATCCCTTGGCGTGCCACAATGGGTTGATTTGATTTTGTGAATTTCTTCCGTCTCACATTTCTGACGTGTGACGGTGATAGACTTGCCACATTTCATTTTCAGACTGTGTATATCGTGCCAGTTTATCGCTTCTCGGCCTTTTGGCTAAGATCAAAGTGTACTCCCAGTTAGTAATCGAAGTCATCCACGCCATTATCCGTGTATACCAATTACTATGCTAATTGGCCGTCAACAGTAAAATTAACGAACCAGAACTAAACTCGAATACCCTCTTAGTACTCTAATAAAGTATTAAGGCCATCCTATGGTTGGGCGTGATAAAATTTAAATTTCACTGTTGGCAAGGTTCCAAAGTACTAGGCTACAGCACCATAGGTCGCGAGATTAAATATTTGTAGGTCCAAATATATATAGTTGCCCTTTTTCTAGGCGTGAATTGGTGTAAATTTTGTTTTATTTCGAAAACATGGCAATTAATGAAGTGGTAAAGTTTGACTCACTTTAAACGGCCACTCAAAACACCAGAGATTTTGTAAACGCGTCGCCAACCATTTAACGAGTGGGATTCCGGTTACCTCACTTCAGTCTTCTATGAAGCCACGACACTTCAACTGTCTGCTCGTGCGATACCAGCTGGAATTTGAGCTATAAAGACTATATCTTCTGCCATAAAGACCAGTCTACCCATTCGAGGCTGGAGCGAGCAAGGTTACAAAATTATGTAGGTAATTTTAAAATTATGGTTATTGTAAATGTTGCACACAGCATATATTAACTTAAAAGAACTATACACGTGGCACTTTCTGACACAAAAAATAATATTTCTTTTATATTATAATGTCGCACCATCGCCGAATAGTAGGGTTGAATTTGTTTGTTTTCAACTCTCTTCAAAAACAACGGAGTAGCGGATGTTACAGTACGCGTGTATTGTGAAAAATGTTGGATGGCAGATTTGCTATTCGGCAATCGACGGATCACGAATTTGGTGCAATACTACAAGTGTATTAAGGCCAGTTTGCCCTCTCTACCCGCGTTTGAAGCACGGACCGACTAACTTTGAAATGTAATTTAGAATGTTAAGTTAAAATGAGTAGGTAATTGTAATTTAACTAGCAAGTAGCCGTATGTAATAACTCACTGCTGTAGCTGTAAGCTGTAACATATAGTTAAGATATATGTTGCAGTTTTAGGAGTACCCAAATATTTTATTGTATAATAATTTAAACACAACTTCAAAAAAGGTACGGACCAAATGTCTATGTGTGGTGAAAAACTTAATTATCAAACAAAAAGAGTGCTGGTCAGGATGATGTTAATTGAACTCGCGTTAATCGCCGTTTCGAATTCGGTAAACGATTTATACGTTTTTCGGCTTGCTTAACTGCAAAAATCACTGCCTCATTTCCGTGATACGTGTACGCCACAAAGTTCGCCTGGTTACCCTCGGGACTATTAAACTCGGTGGGACTAACCACTCCGTTTGGAACAAAGACAAAAGAGATCGTTTATTTAAATTAATATATACGAGACCGCGCCCGATATAGCTCAGAGAGGACCTGACCATTTAAATTCAATTATTTAAAGAAAAATCCTATCTGGAACGCTACTAATATAAGTAGTATGCAATTTGCTTTTAGAGGCGTCTTTCATTTTAATACTGAAGTAATACTCTCAAACGGAAAAGGCTTATTTAGAGGCACAAAATTGGCAAAGGTTTAAATTTATCTCTTTGCAGACGTTTCTAGACGATGTATTTGAAGAAATAAGATTGAATAAACAGAAAGGACAGATTTTAAATGTTATTTTAAAGAAGTAAGTTAGACATGTCTTAAGTTTTTACTAGGTTCGTCTAAGTTTTAATAATTTTAGGTTCGTCTACTCCAATTATTAAGATGTCACAGTATAAACTACATATATTTTATGTAGTTTATACTGTGTACTACAAAAAAAAACAAAAATCATTTATTCATCGACATAAGAAACTCACATTTCATCTATCGATAGTCATAGCCAACAACTACCACTTTTTCTTTTACTTGTTTACATGTACTGGTCAATCTCTAAACATAGTTAATGGACTAATTATTTTTACTAATGAAATGCTACATCATTCTGAGTAACGGACATATTATCTAGAAGTTTTAATTATTTACTGTCGGAATATTTGCAATTGTCAAATATGACAATTATCATTCAGTCGCAGTGGCTATCAGCCGTTTAGCTCAGTGGCTAGAGCGTCAGGCCGCGAATGCCGAAGACGTGGGTTCGATTCCCACAGCGGCGACAATCTTTTCGTACTTTTTCTACATGTTTTAATGTATATCATTTTAAAATTATTAAAGGTGCCTGTTTAAGTATTCATTTTCCTCTTTTTATTTCATTTGTTTAAAAAAAAGCATTGCTCTTACTTTAGGATAACATATCCTATGTTGTAAGGATGACAAACATCCAGATGCGAAATAATTATCTGTGGGTCACTCAAAATATAGTTGTCCGGTGTGGGAATCGAACCCACGACCCCCGACGCCGAAGCGAACACCTTGGCAACTGCGCCACGCAGTCATCAAAACTAAAATTAAGTATTTATTTTTCATAAATTGCGTGTAAATGGCGTAATCTAGATTCGGCTAGCCGAACGAAATCGTTGCGAGTAATCTAGGGACGTATTCACCCTACGTCCTTATATTGTGAGGTACAACTGTACAAGTTTATTCGACAACCCTTGCCTGCTTTGGCGGCCATACTTGCCGGTGGCTATTCGGAACCTTCTAAGCGCATAATGAACTAAAGTTGGTCAAAGTTACCGCCTACAGAATTGTAACATTATCCAAATAGTTATGAAATACAAATCAAGGACCACACAACTCGGCTTTCAAGTGCTTTAAAGTGTGATTAATATTATCGAATTTTATAATGAAAGAATATAAAGGATTTTCAATGCAAATTAAAGAAAAATGTATTAATTTTATGCACTAAAACTTGGATTTGTGAAATTTATGTTTGTAAAACTTACTCATTACAACACTTCATACAATATATATATATATTTTATCCTAAAGTAATGGCAATGTTAAATATAATATATATCGAAAATTATCATTAAGCTTCGATACTTGCTTCTTCTTCGTGGTCTTCATTACTGAAAGTCGTGTCCGTCCTGAAACATTTTAAGTGAATCGGCGACGAGCTGCTTCTGCTGCTCTTCAAAAAACTTGCTTCACTTGATCAGACCACCTGGTAGGTGATCGCCCAGGTGGTCTTTTGCCATCCACTTTCCCAACTACAACTACTTTTTCAAAATTATCTGGCTGCCTGCAGGCGATGTGACCAAAATAAATTAGAACTCGTTGATAGCAAATTGTGGAGTGCCTAGTCTTAATGTTTAGTTGGTCAAGAATGGACTTGTTAGTGCGTTTCGCTGTCGACGGTATGCCCAACATTCTTCTCGATACTTTAATGAGACATTAATCAACAAATGGAATTATCAATTCATGTACAGGAAAAGATACTTCATTCGAAATCTACTAATCCAAGATACGTTTAGAAAAATCGCCTTCGCTCATCTAAAGTGGTCTCCAAATAACAGTTTTCGGTATGGTCCTGGTTCATAATTTGACTTAAAATTAATCAGCATAACACAGCGCTTAATAAACGGTCATTAGCCAACGCTACGGTTCGTTCGCGGCTTAATTAGGAATTCGTGAATTATTTATAAGCGGCAGGTAGAAGGCACGAAGATGAATTGGTGAAACGCCGTGAATTGGAAACGGTTGAAATTGATTTGAGGACATTTGAAGTAGACTAGGCAATATTTCACGGATAATTTATGACACAGCTGGATCGTTTCACGTGTGGTTCTAGACTCCTTATCCGCGACCATACGTCAAAATTTTAAGATACCAGCAACTAGATCACCATAGCCTGTTACGATGAAAGGAGTGCTACATTATGAAGAGTACCTGGAGGAACGAGCTTTGCTCGGTTTGTTTTTTTTTTTTTTTTTGTAAATCGTGTATTTTGGAAATTAAAAAATCAAGAAAGCAATGATCTGTTATAGAAAAAAAAAAAAAAAAAAAAAAAATAAGTGTCTAAATGATCGCGACACGAACCACGGCCGTCTGTTTCTGGGCCGCCCGATTACCGACCGAGCTATTATTTTATTACATTTTATTTTGCGGCAACATTTACCGTCATATTCGGATGATAATGATATCATTCCCTGAAAACAGGGATAGAAGGACATTTTCTAAAAATAAAACCTAGCTAAATCGAAAAATGTATTGCTCGTTTAAAGGATAAGATACCACACATACATTAGACTACCAAAAATATATACATAGAACTTGAAATTTTAATACACATTAGTATAGTAAACAACACAGAAATAATATTTCTGTTTTTCTTGCTGTTGTTATTAGTATTAACAATAAGCAACACAGAAATATTATTTCTGTGTTGCTTATTGTTGCTTGTGCTGTGTTCATTCCAAAAGTAAAAAAAGCACATTCAGTTTGTGTAAACTCACATTTAGCGTGCTTCTAAAATAATTCAGGTCTTTAATTAGTATCTATCTCATACCAACTTTAAAAATATAATTTTTGACATGAGCACCGTCAAAGAAAAAAAAACTCTTCAAACTCAAACGAATACACCGAGAACAAACATTTCATTAATGATCTCCATTCGCTGAAAGAAATAAACGCTTTTACTCCTGTTTTGAAATCATTTTCGCACTGGCAGTAAAAATCCTGAGCTGACGCGGCCACGGCTTAAACTACAGACTAAATATAATAAATAACTAATGACAGTTGTATATAATAACGAATTCTAAACACGAGCTTTGAAGTTTTCGTTCTTAAACATAAAGATATACAAGTATTGAGTTATCTCTATATATTATTTATCAAAGGTATAACGGTAAGCCATAACTCTCACAATTCTTCATCAAATTTGGAGATTTAAACACCATTTTAAAGTTTTCTGACATATTCCTGAGTTTCTTACGCAGGTTCTTCTCAGGTCAGTGACTTCCCTTCCGAACCGGGTTGTTAGAGTTTTTTGACTATCAATAACTAAGTGTAATGCTTCTATATTGAATAGAGATATTTGACTTTGAAAAAAAAAGCTTATATTAATTGCCGCTATTGACTAAAATATACAAACAGAAAAAGTATATATTTTCATAAAAAATGTTTCTTTAAATTTTTTTTACAAAGAAAGTATGATAATGCTATATCTATTGAATTTAATGAAAGATAGCGAAGTTTTTGAAGTTATACTTCTTTTGGCGTGTTAGGGAAAAATAAAGAGTGTAAATTTTTACGATGCGCGCGCACACCGTCACGAAAAACCGACACCCTAAACTTAACTAGACATCTACGTATGTTTGCATGAGAACTGACAACTGTATTCACGATATTTATTTTGTGATATTTAAATAAACTTAATTTAACTTATAATGAAACTTTCAATGTATGAAATACCTTTTTTCTATTGTTAGTGTCGTTTTTTCTACAAACGTAGAATAAGGCGAAAGAGGAAATTTTTGAAAAGATTTTCATGTTGTTACGCCAAAGAAGTGTAACTTCTAACGCGCGTACATAAGAAGACACAAACTTTTTTCTTTATGAGAGAATGTGACAGACGAACTGGCGGTTAACCTGATGTTAAATGATAACATTTACAACACCCGTAGGGTAGCAAATGTCACGTAAGCTACCTAGGATGATTCGTTAAACTGTCGCCTTAAAAGAAAAGTAAAGTAAAGTAACAGCCTATACATGTCCCACTGCTGGGCAAAGGCCTCCTCTATAGAGAGGGTATCAGGGCATAGTCCACCACGCGGCCCCACTGCGTATTGGCGGACTTCACATATATTCAAAAAAATATTTTTTTTTGTTATTATTTCGAAAATATGCAGGTTTCCTCACGATGTTTTCCTTCACCGCGGAGCACGTGATAAGTCAGCACTTAAAGTTAAAAACTTCATTGGTGCCGGCACCGGGGATCGAACTCAGATTGCTCGAATATATTGAACTAAAGGCGAGCGCCCGGACACTGAGCCATCACGCCTTAAGAAACACCCAAATTTAGAGAAATGGTTGGGTTCTACCTTCGGCTTGGGATGACGTTATCGATCAAATTAAGACCCGAACGCAGGACCCTGCATATATAATTTTCAATCTGAAATTACCACGAGCTAACAATAACACCAGTCCAGATCCAGACGTCCATCTGACAATCCAGTCCAGCCGCGTGACCACGAATACTGTAAAGCATTCGAAACATCGAGTCTTAAATACTAAGATGAACCACAGTAAAAACACATAAATAAATTTAGTGTGATTTATTTGAACGATAAGAGAATTTTAAAAGAGATATTTGTTTATTCGCTTAAACGTATATCCTATTGAAATTACGATGTTCCTATATTTAATACATCTTAAGCGTGATTTCTATTTATATCCGTAATTGCGACACGGAACGTTTTTGGAAGTGAAATCAGTCTGTCTATACAAAGCTTGGGCGATCAAGCTAGTACAATTAAATGGCTTACTCACGATTTTAAACACAACTGTGGAAATTTATTCGACAACCCTCCTATGCTACTGCGGTCATACTTGCCTCTGGCGATACGAAACTCTCTATGCGCATAATGAACTAAAGTTTCCCAAACTTGGCACCGTCGAAATAGTATTAGTTGAAGTTACAAATCACAAAACAAACAGCAATTTCGAGAAATTGTTTAACGGTTGAGTAATCGTTTCTCTGATTTCTAAGTGATAGTACAGTGTACACTGGCGCATAAAATCGAGTTTGATAAAAGAAAGATTTTTTATAACTTTCTCAAAAATTACACATTAAATAATATGACATAGCGTTTAATATTAAGGACGGTCATTAGGACAAATCCATGACTATCCTACCTATCATAATATAATGATTTGTTTCTCATCAATCTTATGTCAGGGTTTGCTGGAAGAAAACTCTTTTTAGGGTTAAGCTCGCCTTTGTACATTTTTTTTGTAACTTTGTTTTCACTTATACTCTGTGTACAACAAAGAATAAAGAAGAAAGAAAGACTTCTGTATTGGCGCTGCTTCATTAAGTACCCGTTAATTATTTGTACACGACGGGCACACGGCTCAAATATATATTTCAAATAACGAAGGATGCCACTCAAACGAAACGTTTGGAACTCAATCTAGATAAATTGAAGTGAGCGAATTAATATTACACAAAGTAAGCCATGAGAAGTATGTTAAGTTATGCTCGTAGTAACTTGATGCGCTATTTTCCCTGCGTATCTCGGTGGTAGCCGGGCTTGTAAGTGATACGGCACATTAGTTCAAACACAGTTTCGATAGATGGCGCTGTTTTTATTTCACGTCGATTTTATTGAAGCTAAGCACAACGTAAGATATGATATCATGATATTAAATTATGCAGTTTCGAGAAGAGCTGTATGCAGTCATATTATAGATAGATTTCTCACCTATACTATTGCCAGTTAAAATCTACTGAGGCTTGCCTTCTTACTACTTATTCTTATATGAAAAACAAAAACGGAATAATATTACGTTATAATTACAGTAAATTAAACAGCGAAGAAGGTATTATCGAGGCCTATTTTCGAGCAAAGAAATATTTTAGAAGTTCTGATGACGAAAACGATGTTTTGTAAAACTTTTATGTTAAGTGAATATAGTTCGACGAATGCGACGCACATTTTTATGCAAAATCATGACACCAACGACAAATACGTAGAAAAAATATAATAAATCACCCTGAATTTTCAGGGTCATTTATTATATTTTTTCAGGTTCAGGTTTTATTCATTTTGAGTCAAGAGGCAAGCGAGCTGACGGTTCACCTGATATTAAGTGATAACAACCACCCATGGACACTTACAACACCCGTAAGACTGCAGATGCGTTGCCGCCTTTTAATTAAAGGTGATTACCTCACTCACTAGACGAAACGCTGAAGTGTTACACTTCCACTTCACGCCAGTGTTACGTGAGGTCGTGGTACTGTCTAATAATTCTAACAATTAATAATTCACGTTTAAATCTAATTAAATAAAGATTTTAATTGAAAATGTGTGTAAATGCAGGCCTTCAACATACAGTTTTCGAATTTTTCAAGTCCAATAATCACATCGTTTTTGAATGAAAAGATTTTTTTGCATAACACAAGCTCGTAATTCTGTTGCCTCATTTCGAACTAAAAGGTTGGAAATAATGTTACAGCATTGTCTCTTTCTACTGCGCAAGAATTAAATATTGTCCACTGTCCAACCGATATCTTTACGAGACAATTATAAATGGAAACTAAGCTTTCTGTAGCACAATTAAAGTCATATTCACAATTAGTTCCTATTAAGTAATAAATAATATTAATTATCATTAAAACATGATTACACTACTTCAGCAGTAAAGCAATGTAACCACATAATTAAACCATTAAAAATGTAACCTGAATAAAAAGATATAACACTTAATTTGGGATATAAAAAAATAATAAATCTCACATCCTGTATACTTGCAA
Source organism: Iphiclides podalirius (assembly GCA_933534255.1). Taxonomy (NCBI): domain Eukaryota; kingdom Metazoa; phylum Arthropoda; class Insecta; order Lepidoptera; family Papilionidae; genus Iphiclides; species Iphiclides podalirius. The sequence goes on along the minus strand of OW152827.1, from coordinate 12,400,656 downwards.
GATCCTTCCAAATCTTTGGGAAAAGATACTCACAAAACTTAACGATGTCTTATATGAAAGATGTTCTTTGACGTAGGCACCGTGAAATAAAACCTTTTGAAACTCAAACGAATGTACGGCGAACAAACAGCTTTTTTTAATGACCTCCACTCCCACTAAGCTGTTCGGGAAACGCTCGTGTTTAGAATCAAAAATGTCGCATTATCGACTACGAAACAGGAAGGTGCCTCGGCGAAGAAAGGTAATATGTATCAACTATCTTTCAAATTAAATTCAATTCAAAATCAAATATCTTTAGTCAATATAGAAGAACTACCTGTTCGGAAAAAAAGGAATGACCTGAGAAGAACCGGCGAAAGAAACTTAGTGGGATATTTTTTAACGTATTTTGACAAAAAAATAACAAACATGTGTACAATATAATTAAATTCCACTTAGAGGCTGGAGCGATCAATTAATTCCCAGAGTGTGTTATCATTCAAATAATCACTTACTTATATTATAGTAGCGTTTAACACACAAGTTTTTCTTTACAAATTTTCGAATTTAGCAACTGATTCATTTTGAACGTTTTCCGGGATTTTCTTTTTTTTATCTCTAAAGCTCCATTACTTTTTTAACTTAACAAGATAGCAAAATTACATACACGGGGAATCCGAAGCAAGGAAAACTCTTTGGTCTATAACACATCCCATGCTTTCACATTAGTATGTGAACTTAGGATCGCAAATCAAGTTCATAGCCACTACACAATGATAATCATAATGACCGTCTGCGTTGTGTATAATATGAAAGCAATCATAGAGTTCTTATTCATTTCATTATTTTTTTTTTTTTTTTTTGAGAAAGTGGCAAACGAGCTGGCGGTTCACCTGGTGTTACTGATAGTGCTAACCGCCGCCAATGGACATTTGCAACACTCGTAGAGTTGCAAATGCGTAGTTTTAAGTGTCCGTGTGCAAAGATTTGATTTAATTTTAGCTGCGATTTAGAGCATATAATTATATTATCCCATCTTTCGTTTGTCGATTCCTGTATTAAAAACAAATGTTCTTGATCGCCTCACTTCTATTTCACAAAACTATAGTAACAGTATAGCAACTATAGCAGATAAGATTAAAATTTGCGACGTTCACCTATTTGAAAAGGTAAAACTAATAATTTTGTATACTCTGATAAAATAACAGTATGTAATTTCGATTAGTTCATAATGAAATGAATGCTCGAGGCATATTTTTTAAAGCTTATTTATTTTCATTTACAATATGTATGCAAATAGTTTTCATTACATTTGGGAAACTTTTGTAATATACCGTATAACATAAATAATTTGTTTTTATATCAACGCGTTCAATCCTGCTTAAAACCGTGCCGACCCTTTCTCAAAATCATTAACGGCTTTTCTAATTTATTGTTCTGTTATTACACAGTTCGTTTGTTACTTTAAACCTTTTTCGCATACATAATTTGCACCTTTGTCAGACTTAACGCCCTTAGCCAAATAAATATTTTTAAAAAACGCGGCAAAATAATCATTAAAATATGTTTCGTTCTTTATTTATCATTCACAGACTACTTCATGAAACCAGAATAAAAATAATTAACATACATTAAGTGTTTATATTGAAATACATATTTAAATAAACTAGGTGTAATATTCATTTTATTAAAAATTGTTGGTATTTATATAAAATTTGTTAACGCAGGACCTCTCTAGTGTTGTAGATGTTCTGGAGCGGTGGTAATAACTTAACATATAACCTGCTCGCTTGACAAATTTTCACCTAAAAAATAATAAAAATAATTTCATTTGTTCTACTGATGAAAATCATTCGTATTTGAAATAACTGACCTGACTGGCTTAACATCATTGCAGAATCAATTGCAACCTTCAGATATCGCGTCAAAAATACAGCGGCTGAAAAACTAAGATATTCGTTTATCTAAGATTTATCTTACTTACGAAATCGATTTCACCGGTATTTCTCCGATCGCCGCATTCGCAAGATCGCGTAATCTTGACGGAGAAGAAGGAGCCACATTATCTGCGTCCAGAGATAAAGACGCCTCAAGTGCTATTCGTGAATCCGAATTCTAGTAGCCGCTCGTGGTCAACTGGTTGTATTATTAACGGAAAATGTTACGTGCAACTGTGCTAAGTTTGTTTTGTTACACCGTCGTCGTGTGCTTCCCGCAGTTGTTCGAGAAGAAGAATTTCAAAGTTGGCATCGAATACGACCGTGAGCATGATTTCATTATTGCATTATATATATATGTAATTCTTCTGTACGTTTGTACGTCACTGAACTCCTCCAAAACGGCTGGACCGATTTTAAACTTTGATCATGTATCCACGTTCATGTGGATTCGAGAATGGTTTAGATTCACAGTTATTCAAAAAAGTTTCAAATTTTCGAATTTAAGACGTGTGGACGGGACAAAGTCTGTCCGGTCCGCTAATCCTTACTTCCTTACTAATATTATAAAGGAGAAAGTTTGTATGTATGGATGGATGTTTGTTACTCTTTCACGCAAATACTGCTGAATGGATTTTAATTAAACTTTACAATAATATGGCTTATATATCAGAATGAGACATAGTCTATAATTTATATACATATTTTATGTATATGTCTCTGTCTACGCAGACGTAGACAGGGGGAAGCGGCTAGTATCTTTATAAATACTGAAAGTTTCACTGTCAGAGAATCTGACGAGTGTGAGAACGTATACTAAGGGATTTATAATACATATTTACACATAATATTCTTTGGTTAAATGATACTTTTGTTGTCTAAACAAATAAACGGTGATCCACGCAACAGTCTTTGTTGCACGAATGGGCAGACGCGTCCGGGTAAGTACCACGACCTGACAGAAGACGAAGTGGAAGTGTTATACTTCTGCATTTCGTCTGGTGATTAGCCGTTGCCCATTTTATTAAAAGGTGGCAACACATCTCCAAACCTTCGGGTGTTGCAAATGTCAACGGGTGGTGGTTATCACTTAACATCAGGTGAAGCGTCAACTCATTCGCCATCTTCTCACATGAAAAATATAGATTATACATAAAATCCACTTAATACATAGAACCATACATTTCGTATCAAATCAGTGTATTCTTTTTACTTTTCTCTATTATAAGATAATAAACGCTGAAGGCCAGTGCATTCTCCCAAAGAATGTATAACATTTTATCAATAATACCAATATAAGATAAGGGATCTCTCCAAAAATAGATGTAGCAATGTGTATATTACTAACAAGTTTTAGGCTTCTTTTAACGGACCAAGGTCAGGCAATAAAAACATATGCATTTTGTGTTAAAACATTTTAAAATTTGTCTAGTTATTTCCTAAAATATTTCCGACATCTGGCTCTCAAAATATATGGCTGCTGGTAATAATCCGCTAAACGAACTTCTATTCATTTTATTAATTTATTTATTTTATTCATTGTTTTATAAATTATACCTTAAAAATAAATAAGTACTCGTACATCGATCTTTGTACCTATACAATAGATCTTAATATTACATATACCGGTAAACATGGTATATAGTATATACTATATACCATGAGTATATACTGTAGGTATACTAGAAAAAAGAAAGAGATTATACCTATACAACGCTTTTATCAAAAAAGCCTAAGTTGGTAGTTTCCAAATTTAACAAATTTTATGTAAGGCGGGAAAAAAGATGGAAACCGTTTTTTTAAGTAAGAAATACTAAAATATGTTAGATAAAAATGAAATTAAAAATTTCTTCATAATCACTATTTTAGAGTATGCTCGGAACCCAAAACTATTGCTTTGATTATTTTGTTTGTTTATTGGTCCCTTTTTCTTTTTTTTATGTTTGTTACCTTAGACCCTTCTACTGAGTAAACCAATTTTGATGACTCTCTTTTAATAGAAAGCTGGTGCTTCGCATGTGGTCCCATATTAGTTTCATTGGTATTAGATCTTGGGCTCCGGAGATACTTAGGGAATTCTTAAAAATCTGTTATAATATACAGAGCGAGATATTTTAATTAGGTTTTGTTTTTCATTAATGAAAATATGGTAAACCCACTAGAACACCTAATTCAGTGTGTCAAACACTGAATTAGGTAGTAAAAACTTGTATTTTTTCTGTTTAATTTTAATTAAATAGTTACCGATATTTTCGTTATTATGGCAATTTAAATGTTTAATAGTTAGAGATCTAGTGAGTGATGCTTTATTCACGAGAGCTGCTACCCGTAAACTGTGGAATAGTTTGACAGATTGTATTTTACTGAATGCATTTCATATAACTTAATATTACAGAATACATATATATAAAAATAGTAGTAAATATAGCTTTTTGCTGTAAACCTTATCTTTTAAACGAGCAATTCTTGTATATATATATATATATATATATGTGGGATGAATGAATAAGTGATGCATGAAACGGATCGAACGGAAGTTAGGAAACGGAAGAGCTGTGTGAAAGAGATGGGAAAAAAGAGTAATGGCGATATACAGTAGGAACGACGTTTGAGCTCTTAAAGTAAAATTTGTTAATCCTTGAAATAAAGGAGATTCCCTAGCGAAACGACCTTAATTTATCCTCCCACAATTTTGGGGACTCGTCCGCGATTGAAGAACGAGCATATTCGGTGTATCTCAGGCGAACGACAAATACGCAGCACGTGGCGGCGTATTCTAAGGCATCAAATTAGTGGTCTGCAATATTTTGACGACGTATAAGAAGACGACGACGACGACGACGATAAACGAAAGCAACTGCAATCACCATGCCGAAGGATCTGCAAGAAAGACGTAAAAGTCGCCAGCAGGATTACGTATACGAACATGGACAAGATGGCGGACGGCGAGAGCTTGGACCAATGTTACAAATGACGGCGGAGCTTGTGCCTACGTTTAACGGGCAGGACAAAACTTACTCCATTACGAGATGGATACAAGATGTGGAAGATAATGCTGAAATATTTGGCTGGTCTGCTGTGCAACAATTACTTGTGGCGCGAAGATCGCTTACAGGTTCGGCATTATTATGGCTAAAGGCTGAGAAACCTTTTAAAACATGGGAAGAATTGAAAGTAGCTATCACCAGAGAATTTCCGGACTCTGTGGATATAAAGTCTATACATGAAATGATGAGTGCCAGAAAGAAAAAAACATAACGAGAGCTGCATAGACTATATGCTGATAATGAAGGAATTAGGAAAACGAGGAAAAATGCCTGATTATGTGGCAATAAAATACATAATAGATGGAATTATAGACGACGAGATAAACAAGATTATGTTGTACGGTGTACGGTGTAACATCTTACTCTGACCTAAAGGAGAAATTAAAAATCTACGAATGTATCAAGGAAAAACAAATAAAACAAGTTAAAAGTGTAGCAAGAAGGCCCTTCAATCAAAACAATCATAAAGAAAGTTCGAGTACGAAGATTAACCAGCAGCTGAAAAAGTGTTACAATTGTGGTGATGTAAGTCATATTTCCATACAATGTCCGCAAAAACATTTGGGTAATAAATGTTTTCGATGCAATACATTCGGACATAAATCATCGGAATGCTACAAGTTCAAAGGTCAACGCTTGAGCGAGATAGCAGATACAAGCGAAGAAAAAACATGGCGGCGCGATCGGGAATTCAATAAGGTTGGCAGCAAGAAAATGCAAACGATGTGTGTCGATGTTCAGCCTAGTGACTGCGACGAATCACGACATCGCAACAAATCGTTCCTTCAGGGAGGCAATAATGAAAATGTCGATTCAAGTGACGTGAAGTTAGACAGTTGTCAAAATCGCAATGTCATGAATGTAAACGATGCTAATGGATGTCGAAGACCTCTAAAGTATATTACTGTTTGCGAAAAAACAATTCTTGCGCTGATAGACTCTGGAAGTGATGTTAATTTAATACCCATGGACTGCTTCAATAACGCATGGCCCGGAAAGACATTTGAAAAGTGCATGACAGTGTTTACTGGATTAGGCTTGATAAAAGTAACTGCATTAGGTCGCTTTAATGCTACAGTGTATGTTGACAACCATTGCTATGATAATATTTTGTTTTATATAGTGCCTGATAACGCAATAACATATAACATAATTCTTGGCCAGCAGTTTTTACAATATGTTTGCCTTGTTTTAGAAAACAGTAATGCATTTCTCAGGCCTTCAAATGAAGAGTGGCTGCATAATTTAACTTGTATTGCTTCTCATTTAGACATTGTAGGTGGTGAGGTCAGCAGGATAGCATAACAACAAGCGAGGTGTATGATGGAGACCTACCGACCGTTGAAGACAAAAGAAGCACCAATTGAATTACGTATTATCCTCAAGGATGATATTCCAGTTGCACAACGACCCCGTAAACTAGCATTAAAGGAACAAGAAGAGGTTAGTTGTCAAATAAGTAAATGGCTTGAAGATGGTATTATCAGGGAAAGCCAGTCAGAGTATGCAAGTCCATTACTAATAGTAAGAAAGAAGGACGGTAGTCTTAGGGTTTGCATTGATTATAGATTGATTAATAGGAAAATAATTAAAGATGAATATCCTCTACCTATTGTAGATGATCTCATTGATGTGTAAAAATGGTAAAATTTTTAGTGCGCTGGATTTAAGGAATGGTTACTTTCATTTAAGGGTACATGAAGATTCAATTAAATATACATCTTTTGTTACCCCATCCGGACAGTATGAATTCTTGAGGGCTCCATTTGGTTTATCGTTGTGTTTACAAGGTTTACAAACATAATTTTTCGTGATTTGGTAGATAGAGGTGTGATCTTGATTTTCATCGATGATTTATTAATTCCAGCGGAAACCGAAGACCAAGCTTTAGATCGATTATCACAGGTATTGAAGAGGGCTAGTGAGTATGGTCTTGAAATTAATTGGCAAAAAAAGTCAACTTTTAGTTAGAAAGGTTGAGTATCTTGGACATGTAATTGAAGGTGGAAAGGTGAGACCTTCACTGGATAAGACTGAGGCCGTAGCAAGGTTTCCTGAACCAAAAAATGTGAAACAGCTGCAAAGTTTTATTGGTTTATGTTCATATTTTCGTAAATTTATTCATAATTTTGCACTGATTGCTCAACCACTTACAGACTTACTTAAGAAGAATGTAGAGTTTATATTCCACAATGAGCATAGGGTTTCCTTTAATATATTAAAAGAGAAATTAGTTACAAAACCAGTATTAAGGATATTTGACTCTAGGTTGCCGACAGAGTTACATACAGTTGCCTCTTGTATTGCATATTCAGCTATCTTAATGCAGAGAAGTGTTGAGGATGGTGAGTTACATCCAATTCATTATATGAGTAGGAAAACTACAGAACAACAGAGCAAATATACCAGCTATGAACTTGAGGCTTTAGCGATTATTGAAGGAATAAAAAAATTTAGACATTATTTATTCGGAATCCATTTTAAGATCATAACTGATTGTAAAGCATTCCAAATGACATTAAATAAGAAAGATTTAGCAATGTCCACAAGGGTTGCAAGGTGGATAATACTTTTGCAAGATTATGATTTTAGTATTGAGCATCGCAAAGGAAGTAAGATGCAACATACTGATGCGCTTAGTAGGAACCCATTTGTTTATACCATTTTTGCAGATTTACATGACAGCATAAGATATGCTCAAGAAAATGATGATGGTCTGAAAGAAATTATTGAAATTTTGAAAAGACAACCTTATCAAGACTATATATTGGATAGTGGATTATTATATAAAGGAGAAAACAAACACCTAGTTATTCCGAAGGGCATGGAAAATGAGATTTTAAAAAGGGTCCACCAAAATGGTCATTTCTCAATGAAGAAGATGTTAGAGTTAGTAAGTAAAGATTATTATATTAATAATTTACCTAAAAAAATAGAAAATTTCTTGTTAACCTGTATACCATGCTTATTGGCGAATAGAAAGGAGGGAAAGCAGGAAGGATTTCTTAATCCCATAGGAAAACAGGATGTTCCATTGCACACTATACATGTTGATCACATTGGGCCTATGACGGAAACTAAAAAACAATATAACTATATTCTTACTATAATTGATGCATTTACTAAGTTCACATGGATTTATCCAACAAAAAGCACAACCAGTAAAGAAGCATTAGATAAATTAAGACTGCATCAGCAATGTTTTGGTAACCCGCATAGAATTATAACTGACAAGGGTACAGCATTTACAAGTAGTGAATTTGAAGAATATTGCAAACAGGAAGATATTAAGCACATAACCATTACTACTGGTGTACCCAGGGGAAATGGACAGGTGGAGCGAGTTCATAGAATTATTATTTCTGTACTGACCAAACTCTGTATTGAAAATCCTACATTATGGTACCGACATGTGAGTCGTCTTCAAAGAGCTTTAAATAGCACTTATAACAGAAGTATTGACACTACTGCTTTTGAACTTATTATTGGCACAAAAATGAAGACAAAAGAGGATATACAAATTTATGAATTGCTTAGAGAGGAAAGTAGAAATCATTATATTAAAGATAGAGAAGAACTACGTGTGAAAGCGAAACAGCAAATATTAAAAATTCAAGAAGAAAACATGAGAAATTTTAACAAAAGGAGAAAAAGAAAGAGTTATAATGTTGGAGATATTGTGGCTATAAAAAGAACACAGTTTGGAGTAGGAATGAAATTGAAACCCAAGTACCTAGGTCCATACCAGATAATTAAGATAAAGGGGAAGGATAGATATGATGTGGAAAAAATGGACAGTACTACAGAAGGTCCATGGAAAACCTCTTCATCTGCTGATCATATGAAAGGCTGGCCTAAACCTATTGACACATGGTGAGTTGTTGGACTTAGTGATCTTGTTTTGTTTAGATTGTATTTTATATTTTTGTGTATTCCATATTTAAGAAGTATTTCAAGGTTTATTTCTAAAATTGTATTGTTTCCTAAAACACTGCATATGGCCATTAAGTTTCATTTACAAACTAATGAGGTTTTTATTAAGTTTGTTTTTGTTTTTTGTCAGTAGTCATAAGTATAAGTTTAAAAATTGATTGTTTAGTCGTATATGCGTAGATTCGGGAGTGAAAAATCGATCTAGCTAGGTTTCATAATTAGAAAATTTCCTTTTATCCCTGTTTTCAGGAAAGAAAAATATCATTCGAATATGACAGTAAATTTAGCCGCAAAAAGAAATGTTATAATAGATCGTTTGTTCATGGGGCGGCCCCAAAACAGTCGGCAAAACAGACGGTGATACGATCACGATCATTTACACACTTACTTTTTTTTCTATACCAGACCTTTTTCTTTATTTTTTTTTATTTCCAAAATACATGATTTACCGAAAAAAAACCGAGCTAAGCTGTCCTCCAGGTACTATATAGTTAAGTGTGTCTTAAATGTGTTGCCAGTTTCAATACTTGTTAAAGAAATGGGTAAGTGTTTTTTTTAAGTGTTAAAGTTTCAACTGTGCTGGATCCTGGTATATCTTACCTGGATACTTTTTGAAACATAATGACATGTAGGGTACATGTCAGCAAACTTTACTACAAATCCCGTATCCCGCCATTCCAATATACACGATAAATATTTTCTTGATTCGAGAAACTGACAGACGAGAATAATTGTCAACCTGAAATCTGCAGCCCATTCGTACAACAAAAGAAGCTCCTGAGTGACTCTACATAATAAGAGCTGAAAAATTTCAACTTCACCCTTAGCCTAACACGTCCACACAATGAAAAAGGTCAACAAAGAGATATTTTGTTACAAGATTTCTTTAGCAGATATAACTATTAAATGTACATTTGCAAAAAAGTTGACAATCCACTTCATAAATATGAAGGTTTAAGGGTAGTGGGTAAATACCCACTACCCTTAAACAGTGAGGCTGAAACTGTTACACCCAGACAAAAGTAAGTCAATTAAACTTAACTTCGTTTTTTTACTTCGTTTTTAGGGTTACGCTTTGCGAATCGAAAAGAGAGAACTATAAGTTTTCTGTATTTTAGTTATGTTACACCGGTTTGTTTATTGCACTGTATACGTGAAAGTTACTTAGATGTTTCCTTTAGCAAATGTAAATATTTCCTTTAGCTAGTAATTAATAATCATTTGATACTGCATCTTGATGCATGTATGAGGAAGAATAAGTTTTGACTTACTTGACGTCATTAACTTTTTATTTATATTAGCAATAAATTCTCAGGCTGACCAAACAATATGCCTTTAAACTGGTATTAAAGTTAACGAGTTAGAAGCCTTGAATATGTTACATATACCAATTTGGATCTTAATATTGATCTTATTCACGAATGCATATTGTGTTGGCAACACTAAAGGAAGTCATTCCTTGAGGTTGTTGGCAATACTAAAAGAAGTGTCATTCTGTGGGGTATAAATGAAGCTGCAAGAAGCATTTGATGGTCTTCGTTGTCTTCGTCGTCGTCGTCTTTTTCGGCTGTCAACGAGTAGTATACAAAATAGTGCTGTCTACTCGGTATCACAGGTTAAGCCGTCAGAGTTGTGTTTCATTAGTGATCTAAAAGTGAAGATAAGTAATTATACCAGTGTTATTGTTGTGCAAAGTGAACCTACGGTGATTTGGTAAAAGTATTTATATTTCTACCTTAGCTTGATAAAACAAAGTAAAGCTAACAATTGTAACTTCATTTATTGCACCTACCACAATTTCCGTGTTGGCTGGTAGAGAATGCCAATTGCCATTAAGTCTGCTCTTTGTAACCCCTTTTTAAGGTGCTTCGATAAAAAATTATAAATCCTTTCTGCATCGATCTATAAATATCGCGTCTGTCTATTTATTATCTGTAAAAGACAATAGCGCGAAGAAACATACGTAACAGAAAAAAAAATCAAAAACATATTTCACAGATACGAGAAGTCGGCCAATTCGCACTTGACCTCGCCTTTGGCTTTCTATCAATCATAAGATCTGTATAAAGGATTATGATGTACGGTCCTTGTAAATAAATCTACCAACAGAAAACTGCACATTTATTGTAACCAAGAGATTAAAGGAGAACAATATGCCTGAAATATGCATCTTAGCCTGAATGTTGTCTCACACCTGGCTATCCACTGTGGAAAGAGTTTTCTACATACAGATGGATGAGTAGCGATGGGCTGCCAGGGTTGAAGGTTTAAGAAAACCAGGCCGCTGAGCTATAGCATGTTAACGAGAACGAGGTGCAGAACAACAAGTTTTCAGTACTGCAACCACATCACAGTGACAAAATAGCCACAATCGGGCGAGTACTTACTACTGTATCCTTATATATGCAAGTGGATTCACTCTTTGAATCGAGCTTCCATCCAAACATTTAACAAACCACTGAAGAAGATCTGTCAAGTTTTACCGTTCATCTAGTGTAACATCTCTCTACAAGATCATCTGTACAAACTTGATTGTACTCTCATGTATCGTATTTATTATGTTCTCATGTGACTTTTTTTTAATGCAGTTTTCTTTTCAATGTTTTTCTCTAAATCCAAAATATGTTTTATTGCGATAAAATATCACTAAAAAGAAATATCTCACTAAAAACAGTACTTACGGAACCCAAATACCAAATATTAATTCCCGCTTCCCTGCTCATCCGTTACGTTCGTTGGCCTTTTATTATAAGGCCGAAAGTAAATGAGGCTTCTAGATTAAGAGTTTCTGCTTAACTTAGCGTAGTAGAAAACATTTTTAATAAAGTTAGTAAAAATATTCTCCCGCGGTCCTCTTCACATTTTATTTACATTTCAATTATACCGGACAACGGAAGACCGATGACTCCGTAGGCGCAATTGTAAAGTTTGTACAATAGGCTCTCAAACTGTTCCGTTTTCGGACATTTTTCATAAAGAACATTGCCCGTCACTGTAGGACAACATTATCCTGTGTTGTAAAGACGTTTAAAATTTCATGTGGGAAATCGAACCCACGACCCCCGGAGCCGAAGCCACCTTGGCAACTGCGACACAGAGTCATCAAAAACTTTTCAACTGATCAAACATGTGTACCACAAAAAGACCACCTAACCGGTTTGTTGACTTAAGGACCAGTGCTGTTCATGTAAATTTTTCAGAAGCAATGCTATGTTAATACTCTTAAAGCCTATAAATAAAATTAAAACATGTAAAAAAGTACGAAAAGATTGTCACCGCTGTGGGAATCGAACCCACGTCTTCGGCATTCACGGCCTGACGCTCTAGCCACTGAGCTAAACGGCTGATAGCCACAGCGACGAAAATCTTAACGCATTCTTTCTACATTATTATGTTATTTAGCATTTGAAGCAATGCTTGGCGCATCTATTGTTATATCCTTTCCAACGTTCAATCTTAAGTGCAGAGATTAGCACTAAAAAACTTTAAAAAAAGCCTATAAAGAATTTATAAAGGCTTTATAGGCTTTAAGAGTCGTAATATAGCATTGATAACGTAATATAGCTATAAAGAAGTTCCTTCACTGTATTAATGGTGCGAACACTACGTATTCCAGGTTCATTACCGATGACCGGCGGCTCTGACAGGTTCCGACACAGGAACAACTATGACCCCTTCTTCGTGACCGTCACAGCATCAGCTAAAGTAAGTCCCTTTTCGGCAGGCTTTAGTGGGTGATTTTACATACATATTTCAATATACATATGTAGGAACAGCCAATTAACATAATCTGTATACTAAGAAATAGAACGAAGCGCCGTGATAGCTCATTGTTCTAGCCCTTTTAATTTCAAATACTTGTGCAACATGAGTTTGATCCCAGGTGCCGGCACCAAAGAAATTGCGGGTTTTAAGTGCTTATTTATCACGTGCTCAGCTCAGCGGTTGTCTCCAGTTCACAATACGTCAGCGAAATTCAAGATGAACGCTCGGAAACTGAGCTTCCGTATTTGATTACTTTACTTTGACTAATGGTTTTCCTTTGCTGCGTAGACTATTAAAGCTACATCGAATTCAGAACTCGTGAGATAGCCAGATATCTTAGCTAGTCGTAAAATTGTACGTACAAAAATAATACTGAGTTTCATCAAATAAGATAATATTACACCAAAATTTACAAATAAAATAGACCCTTAAATTGAATTCAACTCGTACCGAACTCTCCGTTATCGCTTATTTATTATGCGCGAAGCGAACAACGCTGGGTGGTATAAAACCCGGAAGCGATCGGTTGTTTTATGCGGTAAATCAAATAAAACGAGAGATTTTCGCGGCTGCCGAAATATAAACGAAATTTGCACGTCGACCCCTCGGTAGATTTAAAGTCGGAGACGAAATTTGTTTATTCACTTCGGTCTTGTTTGAAGCTACTGGGACAGTAACATAAAGCTTTCGAAGGGACTAATAACAATTCGGACATAAATTTTCATATGCGTTATGACAATTTGTACGTATATATTGTGGACCACATTGGAACTTTTCACTGAAACTTGTTAATGTTGGTTATTTTCGCAATGTTAGGACCCAATGTGTTGCAAAGGAAAATAAGAAAAAAAAATATATTTAGTTTCTCAATATCCACAATGGGCAAAGAAAGAAACGCCAGATCGAACCTGATCCAGAAGAATCATTGGTAATTTATTAAAAACGAACAAAGAAATTTCGACTTCATTTTGACTCTCTCCTTAGAACGAAGATCAAATGGGCTACCCATTTTTACCGATTAACTCTACCGGCTGGGAATCCATTAACAAATCAACGTATAAACATCTATATGGCCTCAATCATCTAAGTGGGCACTACACAGAGAGGCTCTTTAAAACAGGCCCTTTCGCGTCTGAATGGCCGCTGATTGGGCCCCGTTTGCATCCGCCATATAACCGGGAGGCCGGTAATACCGTTTAATGACGGTTTAACAGCCTCTCAGACGCCGGTTAGCGGCGCTAATGCGGGGCAAATCGCTTTTAGGTTTTTTAAAGCCTTTTTAGTGCTTAAGAGTCTGATAGTGTTTATGGTTTAGCAATCAAAGCTCTGAGTATAGCTACGCACCTGCTTTGGTGCATGATAAGATGTTTCAAACGGGTAAAAGGGTCTCAAAAGAAGAGTATTTATACAACGATCCAGTACTTGGCCATGTTAAATGGGGTCCAGGGAAGCCAGTCTCAAGTAGATGAGAAAAGTTATGGAAGATTCAATAAAAAAACTATGAATGAAAATAATTTTTACGGACAGACTGTCAGACTTCATGAACGCTGTAAAGGATTTGAAACGTCAGGAATTAAAATTAAAAATAATCGGTAAAAATCAATTTCATTTATAATGTGTAATCGCGTAAATATAAGAAATTATCATTAAAAAAAAACTATTTGAAAATAAGCATTCGTTATTATCATATGCGGTAGGTACGATCGTATGCGGTATGGTACGGTAACTCTTCCCTACAACACGGTAGTATGTGGAATAATTACACAAATACATACTATGCGTCTATTTCAACATAGGTACTCTGTGTATATTAAAAATGTTGGTGGAAATTTGTGTAGCTAGAAATATTGTTGAACTTGACTTCGTAGGACGTCTGCCTGACCCAAAATCGGAAACAACCGCCATCTATTGGATACTTACTCAATCCAGCCGATAAATTTACCTTACACCGCCATCTGTTAGAATATTACGGAACTCTCAGATGCAATTAAAAGTATTGCGACTATAAATTTAAACCATCCTATCTCCCAAGTTGGATCAAACTGCACGCAATGTGCAAGATTTGATTAAAATCGGATTCTTTGATTTTTCTTTAACATCACGCCATTTGATTTTCCTGTGGCATCGGTCTGATAGCAATATTGGAAACAAAACATCTAATCGTAGTTTTGCGAATACAAGTTTCAGCGAATACAAAGCGAGATATTAGAAGTCGGTTTTGTTTTTCGTTAATAATAAAATTTACTTGTATTGAAATAATAACTCAGAATAAACCATACAAAAAAATTTCCCTTATAATCTGTACCGTCAGGACCGAATAAAGCACTGATTTACGTGCGGCATTGTTTTGGTGGATTCCGATTTAAACATCTTCAGTGGAAATAATTCTATTTTCAAATAACAATGACCCAAATAAATTGAATCAAAATAAATTTTTACGCTCACCTTCCAAGAAGGTCGCCCATCTTTACCTTTTGTTACTCATATAAATGACACTAAAGTTATTTATTGTATTTTAGCCCAAAAATTACCAGGATAGTGTAGATCTCGTAGAACACACATAACCATCTGTAATAAAGCGATGTTTTTATACGATTTAGTCAATATGACAAACAATTTTGATTTTTAAAGTTTTTCCACATGTTTTAATTTTTTTTTTAAGAAGAACAAACTTTTTACTTTTTCACTTTCTACTCTAAGAACAACGTCAAAACTAAAAAAAATGTAACTTTATACCCATTTCTTCTTATTTTATGATTCTTTATGCCGAACTTTTTATTTAAAAAAGATATCGCGAAAAATATAGTGAACTCCGTTTCAATTGGGTCCAGAAGACACCTCTCCATTTTTTATTATTTATTTTAATTCAATATACTTGAGCAACCCGAGTTCGATCCCCGGTGCCAGCACCAATGAAACTGTTAATTTAAGTGCTGAATTATCACGAGCAGCGTGAAGGATGCTCAGCGCTGAAGGAAAATTTCGAAATAATAACAAAAAAATTATTTATTTATAGGTTATTAATAGGTCGTGATAGCTCAGTGTCCGGGCGCTCGCCTTTAATTCAATATACTCGAGCAACCTGAGTTCGATCCCCGGTGCCGGCACCAATGAAGTTTTTAACTTTAAGTGCTGACTTATCACGTGCTCCGCGGTGAAGGAAAACATCGTGAGGAAACCTGCATATTTTAGAAATAATAACAAAAAATATGTATTTCGAAAATATGTGAAGTCCGCCAATCCGCAGTGGGGCCGCGTGGTGGACTATGCCCTGATACCCTCTGTATAGAGGAGGCCTTTGCCCAGCAGTGGGACATGTTTAGGCTGTTACTTTACTTTTTTATTAATAGGTCTCTGCCCTGATACCATCTGTAGGCTTTTGCCCACCACATGGACATATATATGATAAAGTAGTGAAATGCAATGATTGTGTGAACTGGTGGAATGTTGATTCACGATTGACGTGGGTTGTACTCGCTGAGGTTATTGTAACTCGTTTCCATCCATCTATTTCATCCAAAATCCTTCATTTATATGTCAAATATTTCTATCGCCTTTGTTTCCGATGTAAGATGGTACTTGTCTGATTACCTTTGATACTAATGTGTGTGAAAGAGAGAAAGAGAGAGACTATACTTCAATTATTAAAAAATTTCTTTTATTATTCTTTAATGCGCGCTAAGTTGCTTTTTATATTATAAAACGGAATTTTCAGTTCAAAATTCTCAAACTCATTTAAGCTCCGATAACGTTAACATTTTTAAAGCTCTCAGTAAAATGTTTTCCCTCGGTTAGTTTTCTCGCTCTACTGATTTAGCTTAAGTATTTCCGTCTTATTAAGAATTTCCTTTCGTGTCACGGATTTCTGACTTTGTACGCTGTTCGTTAAAAATTCGCTACCTCCAGTGCCTCTAGTAAAGTATCAGTCAAATTGTAGTCCAAAATCTTGGGTGTGTAAAAATTCTTTATTTTTTGCTGGAAGGTGACAAACGTAGTTCATTATGGGCTTGTAGATCCGTTGCCAACATTTATGTCAATGTCAGACGAATATACAAGTATAATTGTTCTGCTTGATGTCGGCCTTCTGGAAGGAAATGGTACCCAAATAATTGGTTGGTTGCCCATTCCGGCAACAGCCGGTACAAAAGGCTAAAGTCGTAGAAATGTTTATCGAGATCATATTAAATTTCACTTAACTAACCATAGGAAGTATCACAGTGCTTACGTTTTGGTCTTATATAAGGATAGGACCAAAACGTGACAGGGTGAACTTTTTTCGTGCAAATTTAAAATAGTAGAGTTGAGGAATAAGTAGCAATTGGGGCGATTGCGTTTTGTGGCCACCGAGGTTTTTTGTAAATACGACACTTAACCCGGATTTCCCCACAGGAGAATGGACTCCTTATAAGAAGATGTGCTCCACAGAAATACAGAATTAATATAAATATGATATAAATCTTTAATTCTATATCTACTTGAAAATTGTCCATAAACTACGCAAAGTTAAAGCGATGTCTTACTCGTCGGTCAAACAGCAAAACGCTTTGTCAACGACAGCCAAGTGGTTTGGCGGTCTGCTTATATCCGTTTGACTATGGGATAGAAATCCAGAGGTTGTCAGTTAGTGCAGCGTCCAAATGATCGGTTAGAGAGTGTAGGTTAGGATAGTGGCTCTACGTAAACAACGTGTTATAGCCAACTGAACTGGTTGAACGTTTAGAAACTAGTATATTTTTGATTACACTTTAATTAATTCACAATACCCGCCCACTTCGCTGGATGTAACATCATTTAAGTGTGTATAAATGCAGTTTGTTATTAAAAATGTCGTCATAGCAGATGAATACACAACGTTACTTAAATTATTAACGTTGTCACTATAATAAGAGAATATCTGCATAAGGAAATGTATTTCTTTTGTAGCATCGATTATTCTTTTAATGGAATCAAATATAACGTTATTAAATAGCAGAGTAAAAAAATGTACATACTTCGGAAACAAAATACAAAGGCTGATTGCTAATTGTCACAACGTCTACAAGAGCGAAGAGGAACTAGGGAATTTTCTAATACGATACCTTTTTATACATCAAAATTTTGCAAACGAACAGGAGTTCAGCCTGATAGTAAGTCTGCAACAACATGCAAAAACCTGAGCCGTGATTATCCACAACATACGTATGCTACCAATCCAATGTCATCGCCTACTTTGAAGTAATGCAAAAGCTAACGTAATATTTTATGCTGCGTATTCAAGGGGGCTGGTTCTTTTCTCGCTCAAAGGCTAAGCATAACTATACTGCGAGTAAATGTAGCTAGCTTTCTTGGCACCTTGCCACGTGTACAAGATTTATTAGATAATACGTAATTTATGTATTTTGTTTTAAGACAATTACCCTTACCTTAGGATAACATTATCCTGTGTTGTAAGGACGTTTTACAAGCATAAATTTCAAGTGGGACCAACAACCAGATGCGAAACAATTATCAGTGGGTCACGAAAACAGTTTTCCCGTGTGGGAATGGAACCCACGACCCCTGACGCATACTAGACCCCTATACCTTGGCAACTGAGCCACAGAGTCATCCTTAGATTACATGCAATATTTTTTGCTTAACCGTGCACATTCTATGCTTTTAGGTCGTGGTACTCCCGCGTACATAGGTGTATTAATACAACAGGAGAAACTGCTAGCTGGATAAACGTATCTCAACCGCAGTAGCTACATGTGACATAAAATATACCTCATTTTAATCATCATGACATAGCCTTAGCACGTCTTCGAATCTGCTTTAAGTACATTTTTGGTGAGCCGTGAGCGGTGATAGCTCAGTGTCCGGGCGCTCGCCTTTAGTTCAATATACTCGAGCAACCTGAGTTCGATCCCCGGTAAAATCAACAATTTCTTTGGTGCCGGCACACCAAAGAAATTGTTGATTTTAAGTGCCGAATTATCACGTGAAGGTGAACAGCGGTGAAGGAAAAC
The DNA here is from genome assembly GCA_933534255.1 of Iphiclides podalirius. NCBI lineage: Eukaryota > Metazoa > Arthropoda > Insecta > Lepidoptera > Papilionidae > Iphiclides > Iphiclides podalirius. The sequence continues at coordinate 12,382,008 of OW152827.1, read as the reverse complement.
ATCGTGAGGAAACCTGCATATTTTCGAAGTAATAACAAAAAAAATTTTTCGAAGATATGTGAAGTCCGCCAATCCGCAGTGGGGCCGCGTGGTGGTCTATGCCCTGACGCCCTCTGTACAGAGGAGACCTTTGCCCAGCAGTGGGACATGCATAGACGGATACTTTACTTTTTTACTTTTTACATTTTTGGCGGCGAGGCTCTTTCCACTGTTTCAAACTTGTTTTTCAAGTGAAAACTTCTCAACAGTACGCCAATCGGGTCGTCATCACAAATATCAATAAGTCACTTTCGGCCCGCAGAAGGGCTACGTGCTCTCCTACCTGGAGGTGTCCGCGATCACGGACGCAGCTGGCGAGGTGAGCTTCGAGCTGGTGCGTGGCCAGACCGGCGCCCGCAGCATGGTCTTCCAGCTGGTCTCCAATCGCAGCGACTTCCTCGCGTACTCCTATTTGGCTTACGGCATCAGGGAGGAGGAGTACAAAAAGGTGACGTCCGTTTCGTTGGCACGCGGCTAGGTAATGTACATATACATTGATATATTGTCCCGCCAGCTCACAATGCAACGTGACTAGCTCGGATGGCTATATAAGCTGAGGCAAAGCATGGATAGTTTTGAGAAATAACGATACAATCAAACTGATCTTATTTAAATGCGAGACAAATGTACCTATACATTGATACATTGTCCCGCCAGCTCACAATGCAACGTGACTAGCTCGGGTGGCTTTATAATCTGAGGCAAAGCATAGATACTATTTAAAAATAACGTTACAATGATTGATATAATTTAAACGCGAGACAAATGTACCTACCTATACGCTGATGTATTGTCCCGCCAGGTCACAATGCAACGTGACTAGCTCGAGTGGGTACATAAGCTGAGGCAAAGCATAGATACTTTTTAGAAATAACGATACCATCAAACTGATATTATTTAAAAGCGAGATACTGGAATAAAGTTATTTTTGGTTCTTTTTAAAACGATAAATCCCAATAATAATTTTACTTCCGAATAATATTAATTTAACATTTTAATTATATATGAATAGATCAACCACTTTATTTCCACAAGAAACACGCAGCGAAGGTGATGCGCAAAAAATTATATATTTCACAGATGTTTTTATAGTCTAATAGAGAATTTTTTTCTTTGAATAATGTTTTAGGGCATGCATAAATTTGCAATAAATAACTATAGATTAAAAAAAAATCTTAACAAATATTATTTTACATTAAGAGTGACATCTTTCGATTTATTTATAAATTACCAACATCACGACTTTGTAACAAAGTACCTTACTTGTTAATAGTAAGGCATTGTGCCACTAGATGTCACTTAAACAAAATCTATCCTATCTACTACCTATTTTAATAATTTTCCTTAATATATTTTTACTGAAAGCGAAGGAAAGAAAAATAAAATAGTTAAAGAAAAACAAGTATTTATATAAATTTCGGGAGCTGATATGGTACACATATCACTTTTATATCTTATTGAAAAGGTCGACAAGAGTTGTCGCTACGTTCAATATTTTTGCAAGTTGTATGAATCACATTTAAATTATGATCGACATCGTACTATAATTTGAGTAAAAGTAATAATTGGTATTTAAAAATTTAATGATATCTGTAAGCCTTATTTAACTTTACACCCTATGAGCAAAACGGTGCTCACTCCATTACCTTATTATTTAACTCTTTGTTTCAGGTCGCGAATATAATTACGCTTCCGGTAACGAATAAAGGCATGGCAGCAAGCTTTAACCCAATCACTGTTATACTATGTTTATTATTTGTAATATCGAATATTAAATAAATTATTTTACGTATTTCGTTATATTTTTACTTTCCGCTATGATGAGTCAAACATAATAACACTGCTATACGAAACACACTGATTAAAGAAGAAAACAATCAAATTGTTTTGTGTTCAATTTATTTTTTGTATTTTAGGTTTGATACACACGGTAGTACATTAGTATTATATATTATCAAGCCTTTGAAACCACAGGCTTGATAATATATAATACTTTAAATCAATTATTTACGCCGAAGTCAAGGTCCCCCATACTAGAGTCCGATGAAATCACATAAAAAAGCGATCACAAAACACAACACCCAACTAACTCATTATGAACATATCCCAATAATTCTACTACATTACATAGGTATAAAAAACAAAGTTATTTTTTTGAAAAAATTATCAAAATATACCTTTTATAATTTGAAACATTAACTTTGCAATGTATTGTATAGTTACAACTTCGTTCAAAAACAGACTCCGATAAAGATAAGATGCTTAAGAATAATAATAACAATTAAATCATCACATTTGGAATACAATTGTATGCGATTTTCGTCAAACAACTTTATTTTATTCGATAGCAAAAATAATTCTCAAATTTTCGATATCGATAACGAACTTTTATGTACAATTTACAGTTATAATAAACAGTTTCGTTACCTAAGTAAACGCAGTCAACCTCCATACTTGGTCCGAGTAACATGTTTTTGTAACATAGTTGTGTGTCGTTATTAAAAGTTCCTTACGGTCAAATGAAGTGTTTTTTTTTTTTTTTTAATGAACCGTAGAGCGCCATCCTTAAAAATTTCGATAAAGGTAAAAGCGCATCACTAAACGTACGACAAGTGCAGGATTTTCGTGATCGCGTTCAAGTACTTCGAGAGGGGGCCAGTGATGGTCCCGTTGGTGGGGCACTTGTCCACGCTGACGCAAGTACCGGCGGCGCTCCTCAGCAGGCCAGCGGAGCAGACGCAACCAGCCGAACAGATCCTCGTGCAGACAGGGTCGGGGTCCGAGCAAGTGGGCTGGCACGCGGCGTTGCACATATCGTATACCTCGTTCTTGTTGGAACAAGGCTCTGTAAAAAGTAAAGTAATGTAAAGTAACATCTCCCACTGCTGGACAAAGACCTCCTCTGTACAGAGTATAGTGACGCGACCTCATTGTGGATCGGTAGACGTCACATATCCTCGAAATTATTTTTTGTTATTATTTTGAAAATACGTAGGTGCTGGCACCGGGATTTGAACTAATGTTGCTCGATTATAATGAATTAAAAGCGAGGGCCCGGACACTGAGCTATGATGGGTCTGTAAAATGGATTTATTTTATTACCCGACTGCGCCCGAAAGAGGGTTATTGATTTTTTTTATTCACGCCAATTCTATGCATGATTAAATGGAATTCTTTTACGAATTTTTCTCATGGTCACTCGACTGACTGTGCAGTCACTATGAACGCCGAATGAACTTAAAATCAAAATAAAACGCTATAGAATCCATGAAATAAATAAATGGATATATTTTAGTGAAAATTCATTGCCTTTTTGGTGCATACATTTTCATTATTATGACAAAGAAACATTTTCTGTTTCTTTCTTTCATGCACATACCAAGTCTGAGAGACCTCCTCTGTCTTACAGATAAAAGTAAAAAACATTTTCTACAAGTCTTCTTAACTTGATGTCACTCTAACTAAGACTACGTGATTGTTGTAACTTGAGTAAGACTTCAATCACAAGTACTGACGCGACCAAGTTGCTTAACAACATTAGTATATTAATGTGGACAACATCCCTACTTACCTACTAATATTATAAAGGCGAAAGGTTGTATGTATGGATGGGTGTTTGTTACCCTTTCACGCAAATACTACTGAATGGATTTTAAAGAAACTTTACAATAATATAGCTTATACATCAGAATGAGATGTAGGCTATAATTTATATGCATATTTTATGTATATATGTCTTTCTGCTTAATGTTACACCTTCAGCCTCTTCTACGCAGACGTAGTCGCGGGCAGCAACTAGTTAGAACTAATAAATAATACGTATCGGGCGAATTTGGAGGCTACGATAAATCAATCGCTATACTTACTGACAGAGCATTTGTCTAAGGTCACACATTTATTGCTGCCCTCATCCCGGTAGTAGCCTGACTTGCAGAAGCAACCAACGCTGCAAACAAGACTGCAAACCAGGGGTTCTGGCTGGGAGCAGGTTGCCGGACAAGCGCTCCCGCAATGCATGAACTCTTCGTTCTCCTGGCAGACTGGCGCCGAGTCTGCTAAGGAAGAAACGACATTTCGGTATGCGTAGCACACGAATGGGCAAGCTCGTCCGGGTAAATAACACGACGACCGGCGCAAAGTGGAAGTATAATACTTTCGCCTTTCGTCTTGTGAGTGAGGTGGCCGGAGCCCAGTTTTCAAAAAGTTGTCAACGCATCTGCAACCCTCGGGTGTAGCAGATGTCCATGGGCGGCGGTATTCACTTAACATCAGGTGAACCGCCCGCTCGCTTGGCAACTTTTCACATAAAAAAAGAATCTATTAGTGGTGGTCATCTATTCTCAGGGAAACGTGTGTCACTTCGAATTTTGTGTACTGAAGATTTCTGGATACTGTCTTTTGACTTCAAGAACTTTCTCAAGCTAATGCTGATTCATATTTTCTTGCGATTCCGCACTATGCTTCTAAATTAAAAATTACCATTAACTCGTTATACCCTATAAATAATGAAGCCCACTCACCGCGGACGCATTCTTCAATGGGCACACAGGTACCGGTCTCATTCCTCAAGTAGCCGGACTTGCAGAAGCAACCCTCGATGCATTCTTCGCCGCAGACTACTGGTTCCTGAGGGTTGGTGCAGTTGTACGGGCAAGCGGATCCGCAAAGCAAATACTCCTCGTTCGACGGACATTCGTCTGAAACAACCAAAATAATTAATACTATTACCAAGAAGCGGTCTCAATTATATGGTCATCAGGACCATTTTATAAAATTTTAAAGAAGAATACTGACAAACCTTTCTACTCATAGGGTATTTACAACCTCATATTTTGTTCCAAATGAAGTTCTAAAATATTCAGCCCTAAGTATTAAATAACAATTCAAAAACCCACCAGAATATCGCTTGCGTAGCAAGGATGTACCTACTTATCTGAGCTAAGTTTTAGTAGCCAATAACCATGGTAACTATTAATACACCACTAATACCTTGCTTGCTACACCAATTTACTCACGCCACTGCTTTTCGTCGGCAGATTTTGTACACAGATCGCTCTCCTTACCTCGGACAAGTCTTATGGCACTAACTTGATAAATGTTAAATGTTTGTGTGCCTATTTACGCTTTCACGCTTCAACGGTGAGTTTCAATAAAGTTTGGATGCTACAAGAACTTTCTTTAAAAATCATTTGTTCATCTATAAGGAGTAAACGACACAGACAATGCTGCGGGCAAAAGCTAGTGAAGCGTCGTTTGCGATAAACGTAACTCCGTTGCGCTGGAACTGCAATCAGTTAGTTTTACGACTTCAGTTAACTTATCGCCAAGTATTTTCCAACGAAATGCCGCTTTGGTTAACGTACTGTAAAGATTGCCGTTACAATGGCTAGTGTTATAGTGGTTTCGTTTTTATGTTCGATGCTTAGTGGATACAGATGTACCATGCTAAGTTAGTAAGCTAATTCAAATACGCAAAACCAGTGATTGTCTAGTGATCAGGACCTACATTTGCGAGTTGCGCGTTATTGGTTAAGCCAAAGGCGTGCACCATCAAATTTCAGTACTTCGGATTTCCTACGTGTGAACTCGGTTCAACATTTGCGCTTAACTCTGTCTGTCACGTTTAACTTAAGTCTGGTGAATCATGCTGTCTCGCTATCTTTGACTTTGTCTGTTCTATTATATTCTTCCCCTACATGATGAGGTTGAGTTTGAGTCAGCATGCGTCCAATATATGTGTGTGCGTATGAATATTTGATCAAATACCGCATGTGTATGCCAAACGGGGTTCTAGTGGTTTATCTTGAATATTGTTATATATGGGCTAAATTAGACAATAGTATTAGTTGTAACATCCTGCAACGTGATGAGGAAATGTTTTTTGACTTATAACTTGCAGAATATTTTCCACAATACCAGTTTTAATTTAGTTTTCTATCGTATTAGATTGTTTAATGTTTATATATAGATTGTTTAGCACCCCTATGTGTTCACAAAAATCAAAATATAGTTAATGTGTTGGCTTGATATTTGTTCACATCACAGCTATTTAAGAGGAGAAACGAGAAAAAAGGCATAGCTAGACGTGACTCGGCATTCGTGACATTAAAAGAATAATAGTTTAAAAAAAAACTAAAAAACACGCTTTTGTAGATATTGTGTACATTCAGGTGAAACTAACATAAGCGTGTTAATTAGCACGTAAGAACAATCGTTTTCTGCGTTATCCCATAAGTAATGCGGCTCGTCTTTCAGTATTAACTTATTTGTGACATCATTTGTTGGACCTCAGTCAAATAAATTGCCAAATAATTCAATTTTTTTAGTCCAAAATTATGCTTTTGAATTTGACACCGAAATTTGGCTTATAACTCCGGCACATAAGCATCTAGTGTACTATTTTATGCTCTACATACAATCATATGGTGTGTAGGGCCCTTAAGTTTCGAAAGAAACCTTAATTTTATGTAGCGATAAAAAAGTTCACCAAAGTGTACACTACAATGGTTTTGTTTATTCTTTAATTTTGATGACGCATATCCCAAACAGAGAAAGAGTGTCCTCACGACGAGGTTCACCGATCCTGTTCGTTTTATGAAGAGTACACTTGTTGGGAAACGGAACAGAGGACTAACAGAGTTAAGATAATACCTAAACGTTTGCTGCACTGCAGATCTGGCTGCTACTGCAAGTATATATGTTTTATTTTAATTACCAGTTACCTGGCTATGAGCCGTGATAGCTCAGTGTCCGGGCGCTCGCCTTTACTTCAATATACTCGAGCAACCTGAGTTCGATCCCCGGTGCCGGCACCAATGAAGTTTTTAACTTTAAGTGCTGACTTATCACGTGCTCCGCGGTGAAGGAAAACATCGTGAGGAAACCTGCATATTTTTGAAATAATAACAAAAAAAATATTTTTCGAAGATACGTGATTTCCGCCAATGTAAGGGGCCGCCTGTGCCCTGATACCCAGCAGTTTGGCAGTGGGACATGTATAGGCTGTTACTTTACTTTACTTTTACCTGGCTATGTCGCTCAAAAGAAGAATCGCGATAACATAAATGCTTCAACTCTGGAACCGTTATTTGAGAATTGTCTAGTGATATGGAATTTGATATAGTTCCTCATAATTTTCCCTTACGTTTCAACGTTATTATATGTCACATTTCGATACGAGTTATGTACCTATAATTGTTGGAAAATTTACGAGTTTTTATTTTATTTTCAACTATTGTGTCCACTGTGGGCGAACCATAAGAAAATAAATAAATACACAAAAAAACAGACCAAGCACACTAGTCGAATTCGATGCAGAATGTATCTAAAATAATCTGAAAGATTGTAAACATTATTTTTATTGGCTTACATTTATAACTTGGGTTGTTATATATAAATCAGCACTGAAAATTGCAAATAACTATTTATTTAGTGCCGACACCAAAATTTGACCACGGCTTGCTCGAGTTTTTTGAATTAAAAGCTAAACTATAAAGCCCGGATGCTGAGCCATCACGCCTATAGCATTTGGGTGTATAAAGTACTAGTTGTACTAGTTGTCAACGCATCTGTAACCCTCGGGTGTAGCAGATGTCCATGGGCGGCGGCATTCGCTTAACATCAGGTGAACCGCCTGCTCGCTTGGCAGCTTTTCACATAAATAAAACTAGATTGTGACTAGCCTGCTTGCTAACTCTCTCGAGATTACGGCATAATTGATAAACCACGAACACTGGTTTTAGCTTATTTTATTCTGTATCTTTCTGTATCTTTCTGTATCTAGAAATAACTTAATTCGTACCGTGGTATGACAATAAACTTTATTATTAAGGTATTCTTCACACGAAGCATACTGCATAAAGTCAACCCAATTAAGAACAATATTTTCAGTTCTTGTTCCTGATGGGAATCTAACACAGAACTCGCAGCATTTTTTTCATGTGACATAGTTGCAAACGAGCTGGCGGTTCACCTGATGTTAAGTGATAACAATTGCAACACCGGTAGGGTTGCAGAAGCGTTGCCACCTTTAAATAAAGTGGGCGACAGGTCCTGCCTATACCCTGATGATGAAAGGTGATAAGCAGTAATATATTGTGGTATCCTTACAGGAGAGGATTGGTGCGCTCCTACCCTCAGGGACCTTGCTTGCTCGCGATGACCTGTCGCAACCAAGAATTGCAAGAACTGCTCAACAGACTGCCACCCGCCTTCGATCGCTTCCGATAGACATTATAAGCAGTACCATAAATTGTGAATGAAAAAAATTTCTTGAAGCTTTGTTAATATACAAAGAATTCATTTTTAGTCAACACAAATACAAGATATTACAGTTTCACACTAAGCTCGCTTTAGTCATAGTTCTTTTTACACTTTAATAGTGTTTCAGATTATTAAACGAACGTTTTTGTGTTAGTGGTAATTTTAGCATTAGTGATTATAATGTAATCCATACTATCCATACTAATATTATACATGCGAAAGTACTCTGACTGTCTGAATGTCTCGCTTTTACTCCAAAACTACTGAACCGATTTAAATGAAATTTGGTAACAGATTTGGAAACAGATAGTCTAGAGCCTGAGAAAGGATATTTTTAATTGGAAAAAGGTTCAACGCTTCTGTTGTTAAGGGCTTCAACGCTTCAACAACTGACATAACAGATACAAGCTATGTCCTTAGATTTTTACCCAAACTAATTACTCCCTGTTATACGTAATACAGAATTCAACGAAGAAGTAATAATTTAGATGGAATGTATGAAATGAATGAAACGGAGCATCTACAGAGCTCTACACACACTACCATATGAAACAAACCCGCCGGCTCGTTAAAACTTAAATAAATTAACCCAACTGATTATCTAACCGACATTACGAGTACAAGGCAACGCATTACCGTTACACTGTATTTCATGTTAATTTGGCATGTACACGAGTGCTTTGGCAAAATTGAACCAATTACATCGGTCCCGATTACAAAGCAAACCACGCTTATGTGTCTCGCCTGATTAATAAATTTGATTATCGTCTTTATCCATATGTGTAAGTACAATTTAGTTATTCATGACTGAATATTATGAAACCAGCATATTTTGTAAATAAAAATTGGGCTTGTTATGTACCTGTTTATATTTAAAACAATAGAGATATTGACATGTGTGTGACTTATCGATAATTTGAAAAAGTTGTAGAAAAATGAACGACAACTTTTTCGCCGCTGAGGGGATTTGAAATCTGAGATACGCGCCCGACGCTCTAGCCACTGAGCTAAACGGCTCATCTTCAAACCTCGACGTGTTTTATTTAATTATTTAAATCGTATTTTATTTAATTTAATTATTTAAAAGTCATTTTTTTATGAGAAAAGATTCAAGCGAGCAAATGGTTCACCTGATGTTAAGTGAATACCGCCTCCCATGGACATCTGCTACACCCGAGGATTCCAGGTGCGTTGACAAACTTTTGAAGATTGAGCTACCTCACTCATCGAACGTATTTGTTATATTTCCAATTTACGCCGGTCTTCTGTGAGGTCGTGGTACTTACCCGGACGAGCCTGTCCATTCGTGCAACAGCCGAGGCTGCTGCGTACCTATGCCACTAAAACATTTAAAGGGTAATAATATTATACTATAAAGATACTTATTCCAGATCTGGGCGTTCGTTCCCAATAAGGCAAGTGGCCGGGGGTAAAAAAAATTGTCAATAACAATACCAAAGAATTTGCAGGTTGTGCTGACCGCACCTAGCTGTAATAAGGGTAGGGGAAAGAGAGGAAAGGAATTTAAATCGAGAGAGTAAATGATGACTTGTTTAACGTAGTCGCCCAGTGTTCAACTTCGGAGCTGGAGTCGTGGGTTCGGTTTTTATACGGGTCAAGTATTTGTGAGACCCACAGATAATTATTGGAATCCGGGTGTTATTTCTCAAGGAGCTAACCAATACCAATAACAACTATGTCGCTACGCTAATAACAACTTCACTTAAATCTCCACGTAGATGGAATTAGAGCATGAGGATGATGATGATGTCCTACTTCAGAAAAGCTGCCTTTGTGTTTTAGGTATAGACAATGAGATTTTCTGATTACTTCTCATCAGAAAACAGATGCTCTTTGCTGTTAATTTTAGTACCATCTTCACAATGTTGTCCACTTACCTTTAACAACGTAGTAAGCGGTTGTAACAGCGCACGTGAATATCAGAAGGTTTCCAACTGCGCCCAACATTTTGGATAAACAGCGGAGCACCTGTCACTGGCAGCAATACGACCTTTCTGACGAAACGATTCTTCCGATCTCGATTTTGCGGGTGACCTTAGATACGGCTCGCTGGGCGTGAAGAGGGCCAAACGAAAAACCATGCCATCCTTGAATGCGGCGAATGCAATGGAGCATTACTCAGCGTGATCCAATAAAGGTCCGGTTGTGGTTGGGTTCCGTAGTTTTGTGATTTTTCGATAGGTACTGTTATTTAAACTGATTGTGTGCTATTTACCATGATTGTGTTGTTATTGTTTCATTATCTCATATTTTCTTCGATTTTTTTTTTCATTTTCGTTGTTTCATAGCCTCATCTGGGCTCTGGAAGTTAAGGTTAGGTTTCTTTTAAAAATTACATTAACTAAACGTTAGCCTGGAATTTCGAAAATGTCGTTTTTTATAGTATTCCGATCTTCCCTTATCTCCATGAGCAATGCGAAAGCAAAGGAAGAAGAAGTTCTTGATTCTTAAACACCCCTTACACCACTGCTATGAGTGCATTGAGCATTTTTGTTACATGTTAATTTATGCGTGCAAAGTCCACTATTGTAGTACTAATCTTGTTACGAAAGATTCTCCTGCACTCCTTTTTGATTATTATTTTTTGTGGTTAGCTTAAGTGAGGACATTAATTAGAAGCAACTCTTAAGTTGATTGAATTCTAAATTTACATCGAGTTCCTTGCAGTAGACTGAAAAAATTGTAAAGACAGAATAACAAATAGATAAAACTATTAAAACACAAAGTAGCTCCTTGATGGATCTAGAACTATAAACAACATTGTTAAACTGTTGATGTTTTAAAAAATATGATCATTGCATGGTAGAAGATTCGATTCTCAAAATTGCAATTGTCAATAGTGTGCTTCTATAGCACCCGGCGTTGCTCGCTGTTCAACAGTATTTTATACTGCCGCGTTTCATCTGGTGAGTGAGGTAACCGGGGCGTGCTTTTTAAAAACATTATCAACGCGTTTAAAAAGCCCGCCAATTTTGTTGATGTTCATGGGCGACGGTATTCACTTAACATCATACGAACCGCTTCTCGCTTGACTACTTTTTACATTAGAAAAAAACCTAACTTATATAAAATCTAACATTGATTGTTGTACTTCCCTTGTACTTCCTTTTATATTCATTTGTAATTTGCTTTTTATATTTTTTTTTTTATTTTTGGTGTACAAAAAAGTATAAATAAATAAATAAATTGATTATACTTGAGTATTGGTTAAAACAGGACACAAGGCTAAAGCATTTAAGTCTTTTTAACCTAACGTCATAAACAGAACAGTTATATTCGTTTCCAAGCATGTTCGACCGCAACATGACAAAAAGTCAACCTTGAACAATTTTTAGATAACAATGTTATCTAAAAATTGTTTCTGAATTGCCATAGTAAAAGTAAATATCATTAGTAATATATAATACTCTGTAACAGTCTTTGTAGCTTGTAGCTAGCTTTGTTAACTTCCCAGAATTAATCCCGGATGGATTACTACTTGCGGCCTAGGTTTTATTTCAGACTTCTCGTTGGAAACTCTTTCGCCCGCTTTTGACTTAATCCTTTAATACTAGGGCTTGGCGTTGTAGAAAAACATCGTGGGGAAACCTGCATATTTTCGGAATAACCCTGATACCCTCTGTAAAGAGGAGTCCTTTGCCCAGCAGTAGGACATATGTAGCCTGTTATCTTACTTTACTTTCATAAGGGATTTAAAATAAAGTCATGTTTCGTGAAGGAAAAGATGCTATATAAAAATAGGTGCGATTAACAATAGTAAGTCTGTAGTCAGAGGCACTTGATCGGCTTCGTTTTTGGTCAGAATATTAATGCTTTAACGTTCAGCGTACCGTGCAAACAATTGACAACGCTTGTTTGTCTGGCTGGCTGGCTGTACACATATTGTGTGACGTCACAAAGGCCCGCTCGCCGCAACAGCTGACGCATTACCTTGATTGGACAGCGGACAAACAGACCGCCTTCTTTACCGGCGATATTATAACACGATTTACTATATTGGAGCACGTTCAGTTCGTGAGCGTTGTGCCACACTAGAAGGCTTGGTCTCGGCCGAATTTTTAATTCTACCGATAACAATATCAAACTCGCACAGAGGCAAATTATACTTTTCCATGGCCATGAACGCTGGAAAGGGTTCGAAACGTCGGGAATTTCAAATCAAAATAAAAAAGCGATTAAATCAGTAAACTAGTTTCATTTAATATGTAATATTCGGGTAAAATCAAGAACTTAGTATTTAAAGTGGATTGGCTCAATATACTTCACACTGTTTAATTTTCAATTGACTTACCCAGCCTTCAGTTAGTAGATTATAAAGAAACAATTTTCAAAAATAAATAGAATGAATAGAGTAACTGTAAATGGGGCTATGAAATGATCTTCAATTTTTTAATTGGTAGACAGAAAGGTTTTATAACTAAGTAAAAGATGTTTGCCATTTATGAAGGGTTGGTAATTGAAAACCTGATAAACAGAGATTGAATAAGTGTGGATATATTTCTATTTTATATGAATATTGTATATATCGATATATATATATATATATATATATATATATATATATGTTGAAGTATATGCTGAAATATGCTGAAGTATATATATATATATATATATATATATATATATACTTCAGCTGAGATATTCAGTATGAAAAATGCTATGCTGGTAAACAGAAAGGTTTTATAAGTCTTCAACTGTGCTTCATGTCAGACAGTGTTCCTTTGCACGGGTCCTTATACATTTATCAGTTTGCCTCAAAATGTAACGCAATTATATACACCAAAATTTTTTTGATCTGATGACACTTACTTTTTTTTTAACGGGTACCATAGATATGCTTATGAAATTTCTTAACTCGCAACATTTTCATTAACAAATAAACAAAACCGACTGCAGGTGTGTCACTATTCACTTTCCATTCAATTTTGAGGAGTTCCCACTCTATCTCCGGATTACAAGGTCCTATACCAATTAAATTATGGACAAAATTGACAAACTCCTTTTTAGAAGCAGGTTAATAATAGAAGGAGTCGAACAATATATGAGTTTGAATACTGTTTTAAATGTATACAGCTTCTTATGAAATGTGTATGTATTGATAAAAGACCTTACAAGGAATGCTGCGGAACAAATCCTGATATGTCACGTAAAGCATGGAGCTAATGCTGTCATATTTAGTCTTACCACTTGTGATCCTCGATGAAGTATATATTATTATACTCCGATTAGCTCTGTATATTTAATATGCATTATTTCATGACGTCACATGACATCTGAATGAAACCGGCGAAATTGGCTGAGTTGTTCAAGTAGTCGATTTCACTTTGGCCAGTTTCACTTGAAAAAGAATCCAGGCGAAGCTTGATCAATAATTACCAGTTTATCCTTACACTCTTATTGTCATAAAAAACCACATTACAACCATGTTCAACAACTTTGTAGCCCCGTCGTCGACAGCCTGAATTTTCTACATAGTACCCCGTTCTCTTGACAGCCCTTTGTTCGAGTGAGAAATGATTATTTCGTTTTAAAATCTTTTGTCCGACTGCGCGAGCCAAACCAGTCCTTAAACCGTACTATTACGACCCAAAATCTCACGCAGGGCACCGATTGTTTTGAATGTAGCAGGGAAACTATAACTCAAATCCAAAATTGATTTATATTAGCGAAAATCCTTGGAAATAAAGCTGTGCGTTCGTTTCGCCTGCGTTCAAATTGAAATCAACTACGCAATTAAAGCCGATGTCCGTGCGATGTTTTGCGATTTAAAATTTAAATAGCGCTCAATAAATCTTCAGGTTTATTGAAATTACACGTAGGGGAATAACACTAATAGTCCTGTGAAGAGTTTTAATCAGGTATCATCATCATCATGATTTCAGCCTGTTTGAGTCCAATGCTGAACATAGGCCTCCCCACCTTATTTATTTATTTACTATGCTTTTTGATGTTCGTGACACGTAGTCCTGTTATTATACTAGTCCGTGATTAATATGTAAAAAACATCAACCTGTCCGACAGAATCACGACGTCTGAATCGTCGGGAATTATAATCCCATCAAACGCGATCGTATCCGTAAAACAATTTTACTGTCGTAATTTCCGTTTGAAAACTATCAACAGAACATATATCAGTCCAGATATGGTGTTTGGGGTTTGCAGCCTCTTTTTCCTGATGGACGTCTTTCCCGCCGCTTACCGAACCGCAGCGTCTGCTCTAAACATCGATTCGGTAAATTCCGCTTCATTAGTGCAACATCTCTACTCCGAATACAACGTTTCCATTGTCGTCATTATCCTAGGAACGCCTCTTCCGTGTACCACTCTATCGGAACCTCTGCTATCAGAACGTTCACTAAATTTTGTACCTTGTTACAAAGAGCCAAGCTTCGTTTCGGCGCACCGCTTTCGTTTAAAGATTACATGCGACGGAGGCTTTGAGCGGTCGGCGAAGTTTGTTATAGCGACGTTCATTAAATTCGGAAGTTGACGGGGCCTTTTGCATCGTAATGCACTTACGAAGTCTGAACCCCTCCGGCCTAGATAGAGCTAGTTATAGCAATCCTTAGGGGATTTAAATTGCCGATGTAAAATCATGCTATAAGGAACTTGAATTTTTGATGGCACCGTCGATATCTGTCGAGCTTGTCACCAACCCGGGGAGTCGCTTCGGCATGTTATCTCCGGTTGTTCCGTGCTTTATAACTCTGAATTCTTTTCTAACCTGCTTAGACACAACCGAGTAGCCGGAATCCAGCACCTCGCCCTGAAATGTGGCCTCGTGGATCGGACTGCCGTACTATAAGTACTATCCGGAGGTTGTGCTCGAAAATGACCGCGCCAGGCTCTATTGGGACCGGCCCATCATCACGGACAGGACGATTCTCACGAACAAACCTGATATGCTGATGGTCCGGGCACAATCGCGGGTATTTTTGGCTGACATTACCATTCCATATGACGAGAACCTCGTGAAAGCCGAAACAGATAAGACGATGTATCTGGACCTTGCTCACGAGGTGACCGACATGTGAGGTGGTGTGCCGACTTATCCCGACAGTCGTTTCTGCCAATGGGTTAATCCCAGTCAGCCTCTCCGAATATCTGAGGCGGCCGAGACTCCGGGACGGATCACTCCAGGCGCCAATGCAGAAGGCGGACATGCATGCGCCATGACTACTAATGGTTTTGTATATTTTTATTAAAAATGTATACAAACCAGACTTCATTGTTCTTTACCGGTTCATTAATTAATATGTACATAATACGTATTATATACCACACGGTCTACGAAGTTTACGCTTCTACGACGTTCTACGCGGCTATCAGAAATCTTTTAAATTGACGTGTCAATGACATTTGAGCGTCCTCTCTATTAATAATTTTTGTCGTTATCATTTCCATAATATCTACGTCGGTATGACCCACATATGACCGTTAATCTTCCACCCTACTTGGCTTCAATGTAGTCCGAAGAGGTCGCGTGATTGCATCGACGCTTTTATGTCAAGAAAAATATCATTTTAAAGCCCAACAATAAATTTGACTGCATATTACAAGAATAAATAATTATGTGATTTGTTTATTTTATATTATATTATACTAATACTTTGTATATTATCACAGTATAAATATCCTTTTTTGAAAACAAATTTATATAATCTATAAAAAAACTCACCACAGTCTGTATATAAAGCTGAAATAAAACTCCGAACCATTTTTACCTAAGTGGTTAAAGTGTCTGGACGAGATTACGGAAGACGCGGATTCGATTCGAAAAATGTATGAGAAACTTTTCATCTCTTTTCCTGATACAAACAAAAGAAATTATAATGCTTATTCCTCTCCATCATTTTAAGGTTGACGGAGTTTTTATACATGTAATATATGTAAAATTTTAATTTAGTAGACGTCCATTCGATTCAATTTGACTTAGATAAACAGGAATACTATTCACTTTCGTCACAAACCGTTTTGACTTAGATAAACGTTTAAACGTGGAAAACCTACCTGGCGTTCCACCACTGAAGGCTGGTACCTTTTCCATCCAATCGGAAGGCGAGCCTAACTGGAAATCCAGCTTGCGATTTAAGCTCCAAATTAAATTTCGACTTTCCATCTGCTTGGGATGCCGTAAAAATTGCACCTTATCGCGTAGGTAATAGAGACGTCAGCGCTCGCAATAGTTCTTTACGGCATGTATTTATAGCAACTGGAGTGGAAAGACGGGATGCGATGGAATCCCCGTTACATGCAACTAGGTTGGAATAGAGGCTTCATTTAAATTTGGAATGTCTTAGTTGTATTCGTATAGACGGGGTAATTTAGTTTTTATTTTAAACTAGCTGCTGCCCGCGACTGCGTCTGCGTAGAATAGGCTGAAGGCGTAACATTCAGACAGAAAGACAATAATACTTAAAAATATGTATATAAATTATAGCCTATGTCTTATTCTGATGTATAAGCTGTATTATTGTAAAGTTTCATTAAAATGCATCCATAAGAGTAACAAATATCCATTCCATACATACAAACTTTCGCGTTTATTAGTAAGGCTGACAGTTGAGAATTCCTGGCCGCAGTAAAGCTTAGTTAGTTATTGTCAGAAAAGTAATATTTACATTTAAATAACTAAATTTGAGTCGTTAACAACATAAAAACAGAGATAGAAATTGTAATGAAAAAAGAAAATGCACTATATCTATATATTTATATTTATTTCTTAAAATCTATAATGCACGATAAAAAACTGTAAAATTCAAATAAAAATAAGCGTTTTTTTTATTCAAATTAAATATAAACAATAAATTATTGTTTGGCGTATCGTATTTGCGAACTATGTTTTATTATTCACATTGATTTTAATAAAAATTACAATTGTCTCAAGGCGTATGCATATCCTCACTTAAATATGTTCTCATAGTTTCTTTTTTACATCTCACTAGGGACGAAAATAAAAAACAAATAGTACATTACTGAATCCCGTACAACCAGTGTAACACTAAATTTCATAATACAAAACAAGTTATGATTAGAAGCGAGTGTATAATCTACAAGTCTATAAACTAAAAGTAACACGCGAAATACTAGTGGAGTGTACTCGACTGGTGTTTATTTGATAAACGAATGCATCGAATATTGCAGAGAACCCCATCCTATACTTATGTGAAAAGCTCCCGTCTGGAGCCAGACTTCATAACTCCATTTGTGATATGCATCGGTGGAGCCAATAACTCAGTCAATGGGATATTACATTTAAGATCTCAAGTCGCGGTTTTGTCTCGTATGTACAATTTTTATGAACACGATACTGTCTCTTTTTTATGTGAGAAAGTGGCAAACGAGCTGGCGGTTCACCCGATATTAAGTGATAACCGCCGCCCATTTGGCAACGCATTTGCAACATCCGTAGGGTTGCAAATGCGTTGCCAACTTTAAATAAAATGGGCCCCGGCTACCTCACTCACCAAACGAAACGCAGAAGTGTAACACTTTTACTTTACGCCGGTCTTCTGTAAGTTCGTGGTACTTACCTGCCCATTCGTGCAACAGTGTTGCGTGGCCCTACCACCCGTCTTTCATGATGATTTGGTTTTTGTCAATATAAAACTGTTTTATTGACAGCTTGCCTACAGGCCATATTCAGTCTGTTTCATTTAGTTCTACAATTATTATATATCAATTTACTATTATTGCATTTTTATGTTACCTAATATTAAAAATTAATGAGGCCAAAACTTCCTCAGTCGATAGTAAATAAATTAAGATAACATGTGCTTGCTTTATTTTTTTTTTAAATGTGCTACCATCAGCTTGTGATCCTATAGTTAATAAAATTAAATTAATGCAAGACAAGATTCCATCAGCACTTTTTGCGTAGATTGGACACAAATAAATGTCTGTAAAATCTGACGAAAACACAGATTAACAATGATTCAGAAGTAGTTACAAGACAGATGAGATAGCATCGAGAGAGAAGAGACAGAAGCATTCAAATCGTCGGGTATTTCAGCTTAAAATAAACGCAATTAATTAGTGAAAATCGTTTGACTCAATAGTTTCTGCCCGTTCGAAGGTTATTATTTTAGTATACATTTTAGTCTCAACTGATAGTTTTGTAAATACACCACGCAGTCAGAAACGCAAATATGTCTCAGTTAAACCCTGGCAGATGTTCACATTCCCAACTTTATCAATCATAATTCAGACATTTTATGTCGCAACAAAGTAGACGCAAATTCCCAGGCAAGATGGCGTTGAATTAATTAAAATTAATAGTTCCCCTGTATTAACATAATTTTACAGTATATAAGTACATTTACACGTAGTAGTGACACGTTTGAGTTTGTGACAGACTGGAAATTTAAAGGTACATTAAATTTAAAAGTTATGTTTTAATACGGCACTTACAATTCTAAATTATAATAAGATATATCTTAATTATTACCTTTAAAACTGTATTAATACGAAATTAAATGTCTACCCGATTTGTTGCGTTAAATTGTGTGGTCCGCCATGTTCCTTAACATTGCTGGACAAGTAATAAAATGCTCTGAAAATGTCATCATTTTTAAATACCGGGTTCTGGTAGTCCAATTAATATTAAGCTTGTTTGTGCTCAAAATATTCCATATGGTTATTGTCACATGTGACTATTTTTTACTACTAGAAATCTTCGCTTCTACGACCCGAAATAAAAGCTTGCTTTTTTATCTATGGGCTTATTGTAACGCTTACGAGTCTATCTGTGAAACTCAGTAGCGTACACAACACAGTCCGCTGATTACAGCGACTCAGTCCTCTTTCCCAGCTACACTACAATCGCAGCCACTCCCTGGTAAGTCGTTTCAAAATCCATCTTTATTGACGAGGAGTATCCTTGCTACTTGCTTTCTCATCGTCATTATTATCTCATAAAATCCTCTTCCATGTTCCAGCCTATCGTAGATCAAATACAGTAAGCTTAATCGAATCCAAACCCTATGGTTGTAGTAATAGAATCAATTTTGCCGCTTTAACTTTGCTTGCGTAACTGAAAACGGTTATACGGTCACGGCTAAGGAGACTCGGCGTATCTTAGTTCATTAAATTTCGAGAGTACTACGGTTGACAATTGGAATTGAGCCTTGTCGTAAATTGAGAAATGTTATCCTTTATTTGATTATTCTTTATTACCACCTGCCAAGTGTTTACTTGTTTTTTTACTTTACGAGGTAAATATAACTAAGGTATCAAAGAACGAAATAATTAATTTTTACGTTACAACTTATTTTACTAAGACTGATGATTCTTTTTCAGTCCGTAGATTAATAAAGCCTCTATATACATATCTCTCTATATATATAAGCCTCAATAACGCACGCATGGGTTCATGCGTGCGTTATTGATGGGAGAAATGTCACCTGTCCTAGTCGAGACTTTGTACGGACTAACACACTAGTGGCCGCCATTTAAACAAATTACCTTGCATTCAAAATACATTTATTTTCAGCGTTAGCTCCGTTCGAAGCATCAACGGCGTTGCACCATAGCGCAAAGTAACAGAGTGTCCATTCGGAAGACGAGCGTAACTAGAAATCCTGCCTACGATTTTGACTCCAAATTAAATTTCGACTTGTCGTAAGCTAGGCATGCCGTGCAAATAAAACCTTATCGCCTAGGTAATAGAGGCGCCCGTAACGCGTTTGCGGCAACAGAATGCATTGATAGTAACTAGAGTGGAAGGACGGAGTGCAACGGAATATCTGTTACAGGCAACTAGCTCGAAATGGAAGCTTCATTTAAATTTGGAATGTTTAAGTTTTATTCTCATTGGTAGCATTAATACATCTACCAATTATATATGTGTGTAAAGTGACCGAGAATACCAATGTGTGTATAACACCTGTACCAATGTTAACACACATGAGACTCGTATTTCGGTACAGTTCAAATTAATTTAGTTCTTGTCTTATGTAAGATTAACTTACAAAATATATCTTATCGACGTTGTCCTAAATATTTAATATTGTTTTCCTTTCCAATGTACATTTATTATTGATTACATTTTTCCTTTCTGAGTAAGCAAAAACAATCAATAACGGAGTATTTTTTTTTCACTACACTATAAAACGCTCTACAGCGTGTCGTTACCATGTCCACAATAAATAAACATACGTCTAACGCTACTTTACAATAATCATAAAAAAATATTAACCTTAAAAAGTCCATAATTAAAAAAAAAATTCATACAAACCAATTAAGTAAAAAAGGAAACAAAATTGTACCATCCTATACAACTACAACTGACTGATTCATACATTCAGAGACTTTTCCATTCGTTACCACAGCGTCGCATTACAAGCCTCTCCTTCTAACAGTATGTTTTGTCTCTTTTAAATTCATTCAACCCAATCATATGCTTTGTGACCTTTCCAAAGAAACTTTACGTTACAGTTTGGGTGTTCTTAAATTCTTTGTTT
Organism: Iphiclides podalirius; assembly: GCA_933534255.1. Lineage (NCBI taxonomy): Eukaryota > Metazoa > Arthropoda > Insecta > Lepidoptera > Papilionidae > Iphiclides > Iphiclides podalirius. The sequence continues at coordinate 12,361,225 of OW152827.1, read as the reverse complement.
TGGAAAATTTAATAACTGTAAATATTGATGTTTAAAGAATGTAAATGTTTAATACAATTTTAAATAGTTATCCTCTATATGTGTGTTCGTTTACTGTCGCGATTGTAAAGACACGCTGTATATGCTACAGACTGTTCTCCAATATTTCGTTCCTCCGTGAAAGTTGGGATAGCTCGGCTAATTTGCATGATATAAATACAATTTATGACACCCGCGTAGTTACCGTTCCTGTGAGAAGACGGGGGTTAAAATATAGCTTATTTGTAAGCACACATATGTACTATAAATATGTAGAACACTATTTTATATGTCGTTAATAGTTTTCGCAGCACAATAGTGTCTTTTATAGGCAACATTTTGATACCTTGTGTTCCATTTTAGGAAGGGATCTCTAATTTATATGTAGTTTTCTAACGGTGAAAGAATTTTTAAAATATTTTGAGTAGTTTTTGAGTTAAATCGTAACAAAGAAACAAACCAAAAATCAAATATTTTCTCTTTATAATATTAATAACTTTGATATTACATGTAGGTATGTCTTATATCTACCGGGAGATTTTTTGAGACGGACTCGATAGTATAATCGTGTATTGAAATAAAAAACAATAGAATGACATTTTTTTTCCAAAAAAAATGCCATTCTATTCCCTAAAAAACAGAACGTGTTGACAATGCGGTAGTCATTCAATAAACCTAAATTTTACTGTGCACGAACTTGTGTGCGTGTTAGTTATGAATGATGTTTTTGAGGTAAGTTCAAATGAATGTAATTAATTTCTTACGAGTATTACACATATCATGTATATATCATTATACATTTATCATTTTTATATAACAATGGATACACTTAGAAAAGCCACCATGTATAAGACATACTTACATCTGTAATTTTTTTTACATCTATAAATGCGAATCTAAAATCTGTTAGTAGTCTAAATGCGTCTCAGAAAACTCTCACCGTCGCGCGTCTTACCTAATCAGCGTCAATTTAGAATAGCGCTTCCCTTCTGTAACCTGCTTCATGATTTTATTCGTGTAGTGTATCTGCATGCTGGTGTCTTACTAGATTATGCGTTTATTTGGAAAACAATCTATTATTAAAGCAACATTTTTTATTTTACTATTTCATTATTTATTTAAACAAATTGTCAATAGATGGCACTATCATATATTGTAAAATTTCATAAATGAAAATTTCTTTGTGAAACTTTATTCTACTTAACTACTCTCTAACTTTAGTCTATTATTCGTCAATAGCGGATAACATTAACTTTAAAATGGTGTTTCATAAAATTTAATTTGACCACTAATTATGTAAGCTAAGGCATACAGGCCAACAAATTTTGTGAAATAATATGTACAGAAAATATATTCTATTTACATACACACAGAATGATACGTCATTGGGAGCACCATTGAGTTTCCTTTTGTACAAAATGAGACCCTTTTGCGCCTGTAATATAGAGGCCTAGTGACGGGCCGGTATAAACGCGGGATATTAACGTGGCCTGTGGGTAAGTCTAAGGCCTATTCAGGTGCGTTATTGCCGACTTGCCCCGTCAGATATACCGACCGCTGTAAATTCCCCGTCAGCCTATCTCGTCATATTAAGGTCGTAACTCTCCCCGACCCGAATAGCCTGCGGAACTCGCACCGCCAATTTCAATTTGTTTAATCCGTGAACGAAAATTGTCCGTTAAAGGATCCGAGAGAGATCTGTTCTAGTGTTATGGAGTAGAATTTAGTTTTTTTTTTACTGACATTTGAATGTTGTCGCCTTCGTCGCTGTTGAGATTCACGATTAATTTTAACCGGAGCTCACGTAGCGTCGATACTTTCTCTAAAATTCTTCTAAAAAAAATCACGTTTTAAAATTCTTTCAATATTATGATAAAATAAGACTGAACGTCTCACATGTAACCTTGCTCAGATTAGGCTTAGTCAAAGCCGTTTCCTAAAAAAGTGTAGTGAAGAAATAACTAAGTAATATACTGTTTATAACTAACTAGCTTTTCGCCCGCGGCTTCGCTCGCCTTGAAGCCCTTAAATAAATATCTTTCTTTTAAAAAAAAATCCAATTCAAAAATAGCCTATGACCTTTCTCAAGCACGACACTATTTGTATATCAAATTTCATCTAATCGGCTTTAGTCTAGGTAGTTTTAGCGTGAAATTGAGACGGACAGACAGAGTTACTTTCGCATTTATAATATTAGTATGGATTACAACGAAACCAACTTTCTTTCAGTTTAGATTGTTAAAAGCTTTTTTTAATTTAATAGTTTTGATATTATAGTACCCATTTTTAACATCCACTTATAATTATTTCTGTCGAGAATGTAAACACATAATTAAGCCTCACTAATCCTTGTCTCTAGAGGTATTACCAAATTTATAAACCGTTATTCTGACAGATGACGTCGCAACAAAGTAGATGCAAATTCCGGCGCGTTACAAGATGGTGTTGAATTAATTAGAATACGTTCCCTCCATACCTAAATAATTTAGTAGAGCCTTGATAGCTTAGTGTCCGGGTGCTAAACCGAATATAACAATCCGAGTTTAAGACCCTTTGCAGGTACTAATGTGTTTATTAAGCCCGGCTCAGTGCGAGTTTTCAAGATTTCAACCGTCTTACTATTCACAGTTCATGAGACGCAACCTGGTGACAGACGGATAGACAGAGAGAGAGATAGCCAGGGGAAATCTTAATAATAGGGTCCCATTATACCCTTTGGGTACGGAATCGTAAAATCGCATTTTAAGTGGTTATTTATCAGGTTTGTGTATGGGTTATATTTGAAACAAAGTTTTTTTTTATGCGAGAAAGTGGCAAACGAGCTGGCGTTTCACATGATGTTAAGTGATGACCGCGGCCCAGGGATATTTGCAACACTGGTTGAAGATGTATTGCTACGTTTTAACAATGTGGGCCCTGGATAAAAATGGTTAAAAATTAACATATTTATATATTAATTAATTATTCGTTGACGTATTTCGGAACTGAAAACAAAGCAAAATCCTATCTATACAGATTTTTACAACGCGAAAATTCCCGTTTGCCGGCTCTTATCGCACAAAAGGAAATGTTCTGGAACAATCTTTATAGACTGTTCTAGAACATTTCAAGAACTAGTGGGAAGCAAAAAATGCCAGAGCTCTAGGCCGCTCCAGAAATGTGCAAGTCGATCCAAGAATTTCTCATAACGCAATATGCTATTCATCTGCGTCTATACTTCGTTCTAACCATAAAACAATTTCAGAGGCGTCATTCTTTTTATCTTATAGCTTGCATTGTTTTTTTTTGAAAAATAATAAACTTTACACGACGAATATCACAATATTACCATATATTGTGTTATCTTTAACGTCTTCTTCTTTAATTTAAGAGCTAGGCTCTTGTCGGTGGAGCATCCCTGTAGGCATCATAGGTTAGAGGAATTGAATAATGCAGTAGTTTCCTTACTTTCCACACCGCAGAAGCCGGCGTGCCGCCTTCGAATGTTTGGTCAGGAGCCCTACCAGAATTATTCTTCGGCCCTCTCCCAATACAGACTTCTCCCAATTCAGTATCAGGGTATTATGCTTATTTATGTGGCAGTATTGGCTCTTTGTCGTCTTTAACGTATTAGTAAATAACTAGGTTACACGGAAAAATAAAATAAAGTTAAACGGAAGGAAGACACTTTTAAAACAAGCATAAATATGCGAAAGGACTTTGAAAATAAACTTTGTTCTTAAACATTCCCATAGCAGACTGCGAAATGCATTGCTCTCAAATATGTGCATACATATTTATGAGGGCGTAAGAACGGGAAACGAATGAAGCCTCGTCAATAATTCAATGATATGAAATATCCATTCAGTCTGAGACTAATGTACATACGAAAGATATTCTTACGTACATGTAACATCGTTTTCTGGAAAGGTAAAAGTAGGTACCGTAAATATTTGATTTGGCCTGTACGTAAATTCTATCCATGACAAGTTGAAATTGATAAGAATGTAAAATCAAATTAAAAACTGTTTACAATAATTATAGCCTCCTTACATGAGGTTAACACTATCTTGTGTTTTGAAGACACTACAATGTGTTTGTGTGCTAAACTCAGGATCAATTATTTGTAGGTAGCGAAAAATACTGCAAGAGTTTGATAAGAATCGCATTCGCACCTGCACGCCTGAAACATGTATAATTTACAGCTATGCCAACCGACCCTTATTGTACAAAGTCAAATAAATCATTCTGCTTACAGATTTTTAACACATATAGTTTCAAGTATATCTGTGTGATTTATATATATGTATATAAATCAAATTAAAAATCAAGTATCTAAAATCAAAAAGAATTAGGAAGCGGTCCAAAAACTCCAACGTGTTATATTGTTTATTATAAATAAATAGGTGACATTCTATTTATTTAACTTAACTTTCCTTGTAGTAAATCTTGTTCATCATCATCATCATCATTTCATTCAACATAGGGGAGGCCTATGTCGAATGAAATGATGATGAAAAGAAAGACTGCCACGAAGCACGACCCTGGGCCACCTGCATCCATGCGGGAAGTCAACACTTGCACATGTCGTCACTCCATCTAGTGGCGGTTCGTCCTACACTGCGATGGCCAGTACTAGGATGTCACTTAAGAACCTTTCTTCACCATCCGTTATCTACGATCTATATGGCCAAAATCCTGATACTTTTATATTTTCATAATTCGTGATATTGCAATCCTCCACACCCATTCATAAATTGAATTCGTTTGATCTTCCCGTTTGTTCATTCTTGTTCCCTTATTCATTTGTTTGCAGACCCTTTACCCTGACTAACAATAAGATAGGTTGGTCATGGCCTTTCCTAAGTAGCTCCTAGGTTCTGTAGGTTCTTTTCTGGAAAACGATCGTTTGTTTAGCGATAAAAAAAAACCTCGCCAGAAGAAAGAAAATAAGAAACGAGGTTCCGTTCTCGGGCGTTCCACGCGCGCTCCGCCGTTAAGATATTTTTTAATTTAAGACAAAGCAAGCGTTCTGGTACATCGTAAATATCGCGTTCTTCCGTCGCCAGTTCGAATCAGGAAGGCGTGTATCTTCGAGCACGACTGTCACAAAATGAATTTTCTGACCAAAATTCACTGCGATAATAACACCTGCGTCTTCCCTGTCCTCTGCAGTAATGATACATTGCTATGGCGATAGTAAATCTGTTTTGTTTAATATTGACATTTAAGCCTGTTTTACTTTGGAGTACACGGCCCAATTTTTACATTGTTCTATATTCTGTAAGTGGAACAATGTTGTAGATACAGAATAGTACAGTTTGTAGTACAAACAATGTTGTAGAACAATGTGCCACGCGACAGTATTCGCTGTTGCGAATGGACAGGTCTGTCCAGGTAAGTACCACAACCTCAGAAGATCGGCTTGAAGCGCGCCTTTCGTCTGGTGTGTGAGATAGCCGGGGCCCACTTAATTGAAAGGTGGTAACGCATCTGCAACCCTATTGCAATATATATTGGGTATTGCAAATGTCAATGGGCGGCGGGTATGACTTAACATCAGGTTACTCGCGTTTGCCACCTTCTCTCATAAAAAAGGGAGTAAATTATGAGAGGTTTCATAAAAAGTAGTAAACGAATGGTTATCCGTGGTAACGCGACCTCAGAAAAAACTGGCTTGAAGTGTAAGTATATGTTGTAAGTGTAAGTAGTGTACTTTCACCTTTCATCTGGTGAGTGAGGTAAGGTCTTTGCCAACCATTTGAAAAGTAAACCAGGGGTTGGCAAAGACATTTTTATTTATATTACATTATTTTCCTGTGTTTCAATTGCTAAAAATTTCTCAAACTTTTCCGTTATGCCGTTCAGTCATATTTTCCAAAAAAAAAAAGCTACCGCCCGCTTCAAATACGTCAGACATCTCGCTCAAGTGGGCGAAATAAGAATTCGAGTTGCGCAGACCGAAGGAAAAAGCTATGCGATGGACTGTCTCGAGAATCTCATAAAACTGAAACAAGCGACCCTCCCGTGATGATATCCTGGTAGGACCGCATTAGATTAATTTAATGCGGTATACCGACATGTGGCATGCATACCGACTTAATCTAGAGTTATAGCTGCATTATAAACAAAACAAATAAATATAGACAACAAAATCAATATAAATAATAAAATAACAAATAAATTTTACATAAATTAAAAGTAACTATCAATTTACAAACGCTTATAAAAGAAAAGACAACGAAGCAAGTCTTTACACAAAAGGCAGAAAGTTAAACTTAAAAAAAAGAAATTGGACACATATCACTTAAGAATATATACTATTTCATAAAAGTGATAACATATTTCATCATCGTCATCATCATTTTAGCCTGTTAGAGCCCACTGCTGAACATAGGCCTCTCCCACAGAATGCCACGAAGTACGATCCTGTCATGTCATATTTAAATTAATTTATAAACATATTACAGAGTACAAAAGTCTTAAGTCATAAAACAAATCCATTAAATCAACTAAATTACATAATCTTAGCTATTATTGCTTAGCTGTTATCGTTTACAATTTGTTGTTTTTTAATTTTATTTAGAATGTGTTGAAAAGTTTGTAGCCAGCAGCTTGCGCCAACAAGTTTCTCTCTCATTCTCATTTTAGTACTTGTCATAATTTGTTTATTAGAAACGTAGATTGACTTAATGACGTAATGTACTTTCCTTCTGCGCCAGAGGGTGTGGGTTCGATTCGCACTACTGGAAAAATATTGTGTGATGGGCATAGTGTTTCTCTAGCGTTTGGGTGTTTATTTATGTATAATATGTATTTATTTGCAAAAGAAAAATTTTAAGTATGTCTATCAGTTTTCTAGTACCCATAATACAAGCGTTGCTTAGTTTGGCACTAGAGAACGTTGTGTAAAAAATATGCTAAAATATTTATTTATTTATTTTAGATATAGAAACATTGTTCGGGATTAGAGCCCGAACAAAGTTTCTTATACCGACGCGGTGATCCAGCCACCAGGCCATCGCTGCCCATTTCGACGTGTTGTCGTATAAATATGCAAAGATTATAATAACGGGTGCGGAAGCTTTCACCGTGGAGCGGATGAGTCCGCCTCTGCCGCGGGGACAATAGACTTTGTAATATGATAATTTAGTGCATTTTCACCTCCCGCCACCGCTCCTGGCCGCGGGCTCAAGTTATAGGCGTCGGGTGGTTTTTATTCCAGTGACAAGCGGCTTAAGCTTTACCAATTTCTGATAGTTCCCTATCCTGTCTCCACATTTGTTACCGACATAAAAAAACCCTACTTAACGTCCATGGAAAGATCAATTGCTGTCACGAGGTGTTGTGAGTACACTTTCGAATTCTTAAGCGATGGCGGTACACCCATTCACTGCGTATTAATTGTTTGTATACAACGCAGTTTTATACAAATAATGGGAAAATTCAAAACATCTTGAGCGCTCGCGATGGAATTATATATCATTGTCATCGTCAATCGTCAGTTTTAGAGGTAACCTATCGCGTGCTCGGTGATGAGAATAAACATCGTTAGCCTAGATACCTGAGTGATACAGTACAAGTGAAAATTATATTTAGGCCTTAACCAATGAAAATATATTTAGGCATTAACCAATCAATAAAATATAATAATATACCTAATAATAAATATATGTTAACAATATCAAAGTACAAATTAGATATAGGTACCTAATTTAAAATAATTAATAATTTTCAAATTAAATTGCTTACTAACATAAGCGATTATAAAGACATAGATAAAGTGTTTACACCCAACGCAGTACGCAAAGAATTTATCCAAGATAAAATGAAAACGCTACAAGCCTGTGACTTAAACCAAACCGAAGTAGAGTTAGATGCATATGCATTTATATGATTTAACAATGCATTTATACGATGACGGTCATTAAGTGGTATTATATGGATATTTTATTTTAATTTAGACAATAAATTCAATGACAATTAAATTTGGTCCGACAATATAATCCTACTAATGAATAATGCGCTGAGTGTTTAATTATTTACTAAAGTGTAATAGAGTATTTCCGTTTAACAGTTTTTAAAGTCGTACTTCCGTTTGGATCCCGATTGCATTCTTTTTTTAAAGCTTTAAGCTCTTCCATATTGATCACATTCGTGATTGGCAATCTCTGGAACAATTGACACAATTTAAAAAAAAACCGGCAAGTTCGACTTGCACGCGCGCACGAAGGGTTCCATACCTTATCTATAAAAATGGCAAAAAACCATGCCTGTTGTATGAGAGCCTCACTTAAATATTTTTTTTTATTCTGATTAGTATTTGTTACTATAGCAGCAACAGAAATACACCATCTGTGAAAATTTCAACTGGCTAACTACCACGGTTCATGAGTTACAGCCTGGTGACAGACGGAAAGCCAGAAAAACAGAGGAGTCTTAGTATTCCCGTTTCACCCATTGGGTAGGGAACCCTACAAATGAGTGACCAAGGTGTTAGATAGTCACTGATTTCTGATACAGCCTGATGCAATATCTGAGATAAAAAAATTGCTTTTTATTGGATGACATATTATTATAAGTACCTATTTCATCGTTATACTTTCAACAGCCATAAGGATAGATAATAACCGCTTCAATGAAAGCATCCGTTTCCATGAATTTCATTATTACAAGAAAAGGCATCGATGTTGAAATCGCCACTTCAATTATTTTAATCCCCTTTCAAAAATTGAATATCGAATTTTAAACGGGAAACGAACGAATGAATGAGCGCTATTGAGCCGTTAGTGAATGGAAATGTAAACACGTTGCATTGAACGCTTTATTTAATCCGATGATTCATTCGGGCACATCCTTTTATATGAATAATTAAATGTTTGTTGATATTTAGAGGTAGGCGGTTTCGCAGAAGACCGGCGTAAAGAGGAAGTAAATTACTTTCGCGTTTCGTCTGGTGAGTGAGGTGGTCGGAGCCCATGTTTCAAAAAGTTGTCAACGCATCTGGAACACTCGGGTGTAGCAGATGTCCATGGGCGGTATTCACTTAACATTAGGTGAACCGTTCGCTCGCTTGGCAACTTATCACATAAAAAACAATTTAGAGGTAAAATAAATTTATTTGTGCGTAAAGGTTAATTTCTATTACTGCTGATACGATTTCAATACTCTTTCACTAACATTTTCTGTTGAACAAATATGAGGAAGCTCAAACATATTTTTAGATTTTCTTTACAATAAATCTAAAAATAAATTCGACCCTAAAGCTTGCGTTACGATGACTTGTTAATAGTTAACCTATGATTAAAATGTATATTTTTTATACTGTGGTGAGACCATACACCGCATCTTCTGCTATTTATTGCACGAATGGGCAAGATAACTCACGGAAGTACCAAGACCTGATAGGAGATCGTACTTTTAGGTTACGTCTGTGAGGTAACCGGAGCCCAAGTTTTAACACATCTGAAACTCCACAAGTTTCGAAGATGTCCATGGGTGGCAATTAAAATTTAACGCCAGGTGAATCATCTACTCAATTGCCACCTAATCACATACAAGTAATTTTTTTTAACAAAAACAAAACCGGCTTCAAATGTCTCGATAGATTTTCAGAAGTTCCCTAATTTTCTCCAGAGTCCAAGATCCAATGCCAATGAAATTAATATGCGACCACGTGGGAAGCACCAGCTTTCAAATAAAAAAAGGGAATCATCAAAACCGGTTCATTCAGTAGAAAGTTCAGACAAAACAAACATTAAAAAAAACAATCGAATTGAGAAACTCCTCCTTTTTTGAAGTCGGTCGAAAAAATATATTTTCTCTTTTTAAAAAAAAATTTATATGGTTTATAGCAATTAAATTATTTTAAAAGCATAATATGATGATTTTACGACATTGTCCACTTTTGAATTATTGACTTTTATGTGTGCCCTTTCTTCCTTTGTTCAAACACGGAAATTAGAGGGACGGAATGCTAATGAACGCCGTGGCCAATGTAAAATGCAAAGCTGATTACAAAATAATAAAAAGGTAAAACGTTGAATAACAAAGAGAGTTCGTCTACGTCAACTTTTTACGAGACCTTATTAAGAGATGACGTTAAAACCTTGACGAAAACAAAACTAATATAAAAAAGTAAAACAAGATAAACAAATTATCGAGTATTATTGAAAGTTGAACACATTTTTAACATTACAGCTTTGGTGACACATTGCTTCCAATATTAAGCATTTGTCAAGGAAATGATTGTCATTTAATATTGGACAATCAAATGAAATATAGTAATGTTTAATAAAATAGAATCATAATAAGAAAATTCACGAACCATTTTATTTGGTTCGTGAATTTTCTTATCGTGGTGGTTTGGCATTTCCTAAGTGGAACCGAACGAAATGAGTAACCGATTACTATTGATTGAATGAAAAGCCTTCACGAATGCCGCTCTGAATGATTTCCATTCATTCTTATTCTGACAGCAAACCCTTATAACCTTTAGTTCAAAATTCGATTAGTAAAAGCTATGCATGCGTTACAAATGTGAAAAATATATAAAATGCGAATTTACTGCTATGGAGGTATCTTCACTACATAGTATAAAACAAACTCGTCCCGCTGTCTGTCTGTCCCTATGTATGCTTAGATCTTTAAAATTACGCAACGGTACTTGGTGCGGTTTTTTTTACTAGATAGATTGATTAAAGATGAAGATTTATATGTATAATATTTTGCGCCCATGCAAAGCGGGGCGGGTCGCTAGTACAATATAGAATAATGCGACGCCAACGCCTGATTATTAAGTGGTCAGCAGTGAAGGAAAATAACGTGAGGAAACATGCATATTTCAAAAAAATTGTTGCCATGATATTTGAAGTCTATCCCTATATATGCCCTAATGCCCTCTGTACAGAGGAGCATTTTGCCATGCAGAGGCACTTGTATAGGCAGGCTGTTACTTACTTTAGAAAAACTGAAATACATTTGTGAAAACTAGTCCCTTCCTACGATACCCCACAGATGCAGTAGACTTCATATTTTGCTATTTTTTCCTGTTATCCATTATTAATTTATAAATTCCAGATTCAAGATAGATCAATTGAATTAATCGTTCACGCCGCATTACTAAATAATTAAAACAGTCATAATAATAATTAAAACATTTTTTTTTTATTTATGGGTTCTGTCGAATTTTATTTTGGCTTCAATCCACGACATTTCAAAGGCCCATAGACACGGGATAAGCAATTCCTAAATGCAGTAAACTTCGTAAGTTACAGCTTATTGATTGACAGCGCGATTGGCGTCGTGGTACCCTGGCTCTTACGCCAGAACATCCACTGGGTCAGATCCCCGCTTCTGGAAAACATTGTGTGATGAACATCGTGTTTTTCCAGTGTATGGGTGTTTATATATTTATAATATGTATTAATTAAAAAAAAAGTATGTTTACGGTGGTAGGGCCACGCAACAGTGTTCGCTGTTGCACGAATGGGCAGGTCCGTCCGGGTTAGTACCACGACCTCACAGAAGACCGACGTTTTATTAAGAGGTGGCAATGCATCTGCAACCCTACGGGTGTTGCAAATGTCCATGGGCAGGCGATTGTCACTTAACATCAGGTGAACTGCCAGCTCGTTTGCCACTTTCCCACATAAAAAAAAGTTATCTAGTACCCATAGTACAAGCGTTGCTTAGTTTCGGACTAGAAAACGTTGTGTCCTGAAACATTTATATTTATATTACCAAAGGTTACTGTGGATAACGTTGACTCTGGTTCTTATTATACGCCCGCCTCTGACATTCTTTCGGCTTCGAATGTCAAAGGCGGGCGTATAATTGTTGTTTTGCTTTGTCTCATACTCTTGCCCGCTGGGGGTTCATATGTCTTGGCAGTTATTTAGCTGAAACGATGCCAACACTGGCTATCTCTGTCTAACTCGTACGTAGCCGTTTTCTTTATTTTTCATCCAACTTTATGAGGCTACATAGTACCACGTAATATTTCAACGCGGAAATAGCCATGACTGATCTAGATAACCGCTGCAAGAGGTTGTTATAAGTAATTATGTCAAGATCTATCTCTAATAATGTCCTCCGCCTCTAATTATCTAATTTTACTGACTCTGACACATGATTTTGATGTGATAAACAATGTATTATTATTCAGTCTGGCGAAACTAGGAACAAAAAATTTTTCTATGGACTTTACGTGGCAAATAATGGCGAACATTGCTATCACTCTCCCTCAATGCGGTTTCTCTTTCTTGCAATACAAGAAGTGCCATGTTGTTTGTCAAAACTTAATTTCGCATCGCGTATTTTGAATGTAAATGCTTATTTTATTGTAAATTTAAATTGTTTTGAGTAAACTTCCTCCCGAAAAGTAGTGACAAGTGATCAGAGTTGTACTTTTAATTCAAAATGGCTAAAATACGATTTATTACATGTGAAATTGGTGAAAATCGAGCAAGTCATTCGAATCTTGAAAAAAGGATGTTTATGGCGAGATTTCCCTTAGATGAAGGCCATGTAAACACTTAAATACGATACTTTGCAGGCATATGTAAGTAGAGCAGGCTAAGAACAAATAAAATTAACAAATTTATCTCATTTAAATTGTGTGCTAGTGATGTACTGAAACTGTAATATCCATATATCGATAACTACGTTAATGTTTATCATTGAAAAAAAAAAAAGAATTAAAATGTTGCGTGAAAGAGTAGGGACACAAAGTTTAATATAAATTATTGAATGGTGTGCCTACATAAATGAGCAAGGATTGGAATAGGTGAATTTTTCAGGATTTTGAAACACAATCTCTGTTATATTGATACGTCATATAATTAATTTCGTGCGCTGAGTATGCAAGAAAACTAAAATAATTTTTGGATTCTATTTTTATGTTTCAATTATTTCCAGACTCGTGTACAGTAGGACAACAGCTGTTGGCTGAAGAATCAAGAAACAAGTTTCATTTCAGTAATAAAATTTTATTTTAATTAACAGAAACCGTTTTTTATCTTATTTCGGGTCCGTATTCAAGTGCAATCTTCTACCAAACATCCCTTCATCAACAATGGACATAAATACGGACTCGATACTTACCTCCTAAAATTAATAAAAAACTATTAAGTGTTAACCTCGGTTTCTACCTAGTATCTTTTATCGATATCGATAAGAAGCTAAGCTAGCTTCGTTAAGCACTATTTGGCTCGTTACGTTGGTACTCATGTTGTTAGACATCTTTGTGGTATTTTTGTGGTATGGTTGGTATTGGAGTGCCGCGTAAACTGATATTTTTGGCTAGTATGGAAGTCCCGTCTCTTAAACGTAGTGATTACATTCTCTTTGTTACATTGTCTTTATTGTTTTGTATGTTATGGTATTTATGACTTCTGTCACTGTCTAAGTGACTGCCTTTCTGCGTTTAAGACATAGATTATAAATAACTATTATACACAGCCAATTCCGACCGTTGAGACATGGCATGACATGGCCAAGTCACCAAAAACATCCTCTTATCAGAAAAAAATATTTATGTTCTTCTTTTACTTTTTCCTTTGATTTGTTATACTTATTTTCCGAATTGCACAAAATATAACGTACATCTACGGAAATCTCATCCGCAGACGGCCCTGTGTAAATATTTCTATAAATATATTGCAAAATTGCCTTGTTAGATAAATTATTAAAATATTTTATCACCATCCACCTCACAGGGTAATAGTTCCACTTCACGCCAGTCATTTATGAGGACCCGAACGAGCCTGCCCATTCCTGCAACACCTCCACTACAAATACAAAATTAACTACAATAAATAAACTGCATTTACGGTGGTAGGGCCACGCAGCCGCCTCGAATGTTGCACGAATAGGCAGACCCGTCCGGGTAAGTACCACGACCTCACAGAAGACCAGCGTATAGTGGAAGTATGACAAATACTTTCGCGTTTCGTCTGCTGCGTGAGGTCGCCGGAGCTCAATTTTCAAAAGGTTACAGATGCGTTGACATCTGTAACCCTCGGGTGTAGCAAATGTCCGGTATTCACTTAACATCAGGTGACCCGTCTGCTCGTTTGGCAACTTTTCGCATAAAAAAACCGGCTTATTAAAATATGTAGAAAAAGTGCGAAAATGCTGTCGCCGCTGTGGGAATCGAACCCACATCTTCGGCATTCGCGGCCTGATTTTAATGTTCAATCTTAAGTGCAAAGATTAGCACTATAAACAATTTAAATTTCTAAAAACGGGCTTAGTTTAATTGTCCGCGGATAAAACAGGTAGTACAGGATACGGTTGAATATTTAACACGGCCGCATTATACTGACCTGTTTCCCAGATTCCAGGGATGGTGCTGCGGAATTAACGTGAAATTAGCCGTGGCTAGACTTGCCAGTTAATTGCCAGTCACGTTGCCTAGTCTTAAGCGAGCCATGCGTTTTGACGCCGAACGGTACGGAGCTGAAAAGCCTGTTTTTCTCATTGAATTTATTGTAATTCTGTCGTAGATGATTTTATTAATTACTCGCTGCTGCCCGCGACTACGTCTGCGTACAATAGGCTGAAGGCGTAACATTCAGACAGAAAGACAGATGTACATATAACATAAAATATGTATAAAATTATAGCCTATGTCTTATTCTGATGTATAAGCTATATTACTGTAAAGTTTCTTTAAAATCCATTCAGTAGTATTTGCGTGAAAGAGTAACAAACATCCATCCATACATACAAACTTTCGCCTTTATAATATTAGTAAGGACGTATTTCATGTGTGTCTTGAATAAATGATGTCTAACTGCTTATGGTCGGGATGTCCGTCAGTGTCTGGGTGGTCGATCGAAGGGGTCGAATATTTGTTTTGAATTTTGTTTTTTTATTTATAAGTTGTTGTCGATTTAATTCGTGTGTACAGGACGTCTGCCGGATCCGCTAATATATGCGTAAATCTGTGATATAAGATATGGGACCATTACTCAACTTAATTCACGTAAAAATTAAAATATGCTATTGCACTATTAATTAGGCACAGGAAACTGACTTCTGTCAAACTACAATTATAATATAGCAACACAAATTATGACACGGTTATCATCAGGTTAACATCAGGTGAACCACCGGTTTTAGTCGTCGTTGAGAATGGTTGTTAAAATCATGTATTATTCCTATATGTGCATTAGTAACAGGTGATAATTCGATTCATGTAATCTCAAAGTTAGTTCCAAGCCAAGCGATGACTCTGCAAAGAGTTTGCGAGCTGTCTGAGAGCTGTCGACAACTACGTGCCAGTTGTCTAAGTTTAAAACAATTACCTCTGCGCCGTACCACCTTACATTTCCCAAACCACACCGCTAACTTTAAAGTTGTTAACTTTGCCCTAAGCAGAAAGCTGTCGTATTCGCAAACAGATTTCACATGGAGATTCAAACTACATGTTTCTCTAGTGATTTAATCTGTGATATTATCATTCATCATTATCATCTAACGTGATGGAGTCCATTGCTGAACATAGGCCTCCCCTACAGACTGACATTAAGCACCATTCTAAGCCACCTGCATCCATCACTCCATCTAGTAGGGGGTAGTCCTACACTGCGATGACCAGTACGATGCTGCCACTCGAGAACATTTATTCTCTAACGGTTATCGGCTCTACGAGCTATATAGCCGGCCCATCACCACTTCAGCTTATCTTTTCTGCTATATAGATTATCTTTGTTCTACTGCGGATATGATAATTCATCTCGTGATATGATAATTGTTTCTCTAAAACCCGACGCCTGTCTTACACACTGTCCGACAAATATATCAAAATACTTTTTTAAACCAATCCCTAGTCTAATGAAGGAATACATAAACTGAATTCAATCAATTGAATAGGATGGTTGAATAGAGACTTTAGTGAATTCAAACGTCAACTCAAAGTTCAAGGCTATTTTAAGGTTCTTATACAGTAAACATTGTCTCTTATTTGTGTCCAGTGTACGGAGCTAAATACGCCGCCAGAAACTTGGGACTCGTTAAACTGAAACTTTCTTAACAGTAGACAACTCTAGTAAACACAAGGATAACTATTTTCCCCTTATTCAACTATGTTACACTTGTCTATAAACTAACCATTACATAATCTGATATTACGGAAACAGCAGTAATCCTTCGAAACGATCGTTAAGAGAAGTCATTATAAGTAATCATAGAAAGATTTATCTCATCGTACATCCGCCCCCTAAACCGATCTCGTTATACGGACTCAGATATATGATGTTGCACTCTTGGGCGGCCAAACATTTGTCACTGATGTTATCGTAACAAAATTATTCTTAGACGGGCTGCTTATCTCTTCTAGATAGCCAAAACGAAATATTTCTTAGTTCAAATACCAGCGCATTAATTTCTGCCAGTTAGTTAAAAAATAAAGGATGAAGACAACGCAAAATTCATTTCTACGCGCCACCGACTGAGGAAGTATAAAAATATGTTGTGGAATTTCCAATAACTTTGTAAAGAAACTTGAGACTGTTATGCAAAACCTTAAAAAACATGTAATAAAGAAGAGAAAGAAAAAAGAAAAATAAAAAGAGTTCAGTGACGTTGCCGCGAGTTCCATGTTTTTTTTTTTCATCCAAAATACTTTCTTTCTCAACGCGCCTAAAGAGGTTTTCACTTCGAAGATGCAAAATTTAACGTTATATACAAATCCTCATTAAATAATTGGTCCTTGTATCCGGTAAACTTTCGTGGTTGCAGTGTTTGTTTAGATAAAAGAAAAAGGGGATGAAATGCAGTTACTGTTAGGGCCATATTATAATTATGTATATAAAGCGACCACTGGAAAGTTGTTTGTTTTATTTGCTATATACCCAAATACACCTAAGAATAAAAATTTATTCTTCAATGACACATATATTATTACATCACATATATTATATTGTCTTGCTGTACAGAGATCTAGACTCGGAAATAATATTTTAGATCGTACTAACAATTGCCACTGGTTGGAATCGAACCCATTAACGGTTCTCGAGACATCTGTTAATATTTTTAAAAATACATTTTCACTTTAGCCTGATAAAATAGCTGTTGCTTCATTAAATGACGTCATATATAACACGTCGGCAGTTATGTATGATACATGTAATCTACACGTTCAGAGACCAGACACTTCTAGAATTTCTTATGCTTATTTCCTTTTTACATTAGGTATCAGTGCGATGCACATCGGTGTAGATGAATAAAATAAAAAAAATAAATTATTCAAGCATAAATAAATTTTATTTGAATAAAAAAATATATTATATAGCCTTTGATGGTGTAAAGGCTACAATATATATTTTTACTAGTATAACGAAGTAATAAAAGCGCCTTCATGAAACAAAACATTTATGATCTGGAAATTTAAAAACACAGTAATTAATTAATTAATAAAAACATACTGAGGAGCAAGAAAAATGTTTGAAAGTTCAAAACTCATCAAAAGTTTAATATGTGCTTTTAAGGCGTTTTTTTAACGCTGGTAGGGTTGCAGATGCGTTGCCACCTTTTAACAAAGCGGCTCCGATGATAAATAAGTCGAAAGGAAAGATAAAATTAGTAATTGGCTTCAGCTCTGAGGATAGCAGTTTCAGGGATGTATGTTACCCAGACGTAAATAAAGATCTTCTGAATAAGCTAGAGCGCCTTTACAATAATTGTATAAGATATGTCTTTAATCTCAGAAAATATGATCATATTTCCCAATATCGTATTCAGTTAAAATGGCTTACTCTTCAAAAAAGGCGTAACTCTAGAATTCTGTTTGTTCTTTTCTCGATTCTAAATGATCCAGCTTCTCCGTGTTACCTTAAAGATAAGTTTAAATTCCTTTCGATGAACAGTGAAAGAGATCTCCGTCCCTCAACCAATCTTAAGATTGCTATCCCTTCTCACAATACCAGTTTCCTCAGTAATTCCTTCACTGTTCAGGCTGCACTGATCTGGAACTCCTTGCCTAATGACATACGTAGGGCCCCAGACAGGACATCATTCAAACGCTTGGTCCGTGACTTTTACTTGAATGACTCAGTATAAACTAGAATGTGGATGTTATCATTGCCACTACCGTTTACTTATATATATATATATATATATATATATATATATATATAAGCAAACGGTAAAACATATATATATATGTATGTATGTATATTTATATATGTATGTGTTTAATTATTAATTTTATGTGTATATATTGTGTATATATATATATATATATATATCTTATAAATAATTGATATAATTATTGCACCTACCACGATTTCTCACCACGCCCCGGGTTGACTGGGAGAGACTGCCAAAAGGCATTAAGTTCGCCCTTTGTAATCCTTGCTTAAGGTAATTGCAATAAAGAATAAATAAATAAATAAATAAAAATAAATAAGTATAGTAAGAGTCTGGGTGTGGTTTTATCCGCGATTTTCATGTCATTGAAAGCCCTCAACATAATTTTCTCGTGCAGTAATCGTTTTTTAACAAAGAAAAGAGAGAATCCCATACGATGTGATCTTTTTCCCGGCCTGGTTACACTGCTGACCTGTTTCCCAGCTTCTAGCTGTCGCTCTGCAGAATCGGCGTTAAATTAGCCGCGACGCGGCCCCCAGGGTAATCTACGGTTGCGTTGTCAAGCGAGTGCCACGTCTAAGCGCTTGGAAAAATTCTTATTTATCATTGATTCGAAAATATTCAGGTTTCCTCGCGATATTTTCCTTCACCGCTGAGTGAGTGATACGTCAGCACTTAAAATTATCAATATCCCTACCGAGTTGCTAGAGTATATATTAACTGTGGCAGGGCCACGCAGGAGCCTCGGATGTTGCCTGAATAGGCAGGCTCGTCCGGGTAAGTACCACGACCTCACAGAAGACCGGCGTAAAGTGGAAGTATAATACTTTCGCGTTTCGTCTGGTGAGTGAGGTGGCCGGAGCCCAATTTTCAAAAGGTTGTCAACGCATCTGTAACCCTCGGGTGTAGCAGATGTCCATGGGCGGCGGTATTCACTTATCATCAGGTGTACCGCCTGATCGCATATTATCTAAAAATATTCATGTAAAAAATATATATATTGAATTAAAACCGAACGCCCTAGAAATGAACTATTACGGCTCCTTTTACATTAGGTATTATAATAAAGTGATATTATCACATTATTATACTTTAATTTTATAAATCATAGTAATCCCAATCTTTTCCATTGGGTCCATCTGATTCGAGCCTGAATAAACAACTCAGTGAACTGAACTGCACCATAACTTTAAAAGAACTTTTACGATTTTGTAGCTTTGGATTTGTAAGGACAAAAGTTGTAGGTTAGAGACGTTGAAGCTTTTCATAGTCTCGCGAAGTTTTTTTTAGATTTAAACTTTCCCATACACTTCTTAAGGAACGCCGCTAAATTTTAAGTTGTAAACTGAGTACGAAATAAGATTTAAGTTGTCTCACACGTGTTGAATAGATTGGTCTTTGTATTCGTGTTTTAGTTCGAGCATTTTATTCCGGATAGAAAATAACTTATGTTATCATAAAATTTAAATATTTTCTTCTTTATTTTTTATTTGATTAAAACATTTCAACAATATGTGTGTCAAATAATAATAATAATAGTAGGGCCATGCGACAGTGTACGCGGTTGCACGAATGGGCAGGTCCGTCCATCCGTCCGTCAATGGGCGGCGGTTATCACTTAACATCAGGTAAACCGAAATTTAACACTTCCACTTCTCGCCGGTCTTCTGTGAAGCCATGGTACTCCTCGGCCACGACTGCCCCTTCGTGCAACAGCGGAAGCTGTTGCGAGGTCCTACTACTGTAAAAATACAAAACGTTACTTATATAAAAATGAAAGAGGTAATATCCAATCAGTGTTAGCAAGAATAGCCTACACAAAAATGCATTGCAATTAACTCGATCCGAAGTGTTTTAAACGACATATAAAATTTCGTGTTCCATCTAACTTTCCTCGTCTTTATTTTTCACGGCAGCGATTTTCTTCTGCGCGGGATTTGCTTTATACTTTATACTTCTCCACGAGTTGGTAGCGACAACTTTATGTAAAGTTTTAATTTAATATTTTTAACACTTTTAATCTTAACACACAGAAATAGATGCTATGTTTAATCAACGAAGATTACCTACTTGCTAAGAACCGGGAACCACTCTATACTACTGCTTTTTTTAAGGACAAGTTAATAATTGCGAGAAATAAAGGATGATTACTCTTTAAAGGCTGGCAACGCAGTTGTGATTCCTCCGATGTTGCAAGTGTTCATGACCTGCTATTTTGCGATCTTTTTACAGGAAAAAAAAGTCTATGCTGCCGTTTAAATTGATTAAGAACTTTCCGATCTTTCGTTGAGGTTTGTGTGACGGTGTTATGTTTTAAACATTACAGATAGGATAAAACCACGTGATAAATGAGTATACCTGGAGATGATAATAATGTATATTCTAATATAATTTAAGACGTTAGCACTGGAATTGAATCTAATACGTTTGGCGTTTGATATTAACAGTGACGTAACATTTAAAAGGTTTGCCAAGAGCCTGCAACCGCGCTGATGGTTTGCATGTCCATTGACGGCAGTTATCACTCATCGTCATCTTCCGTTTCAGTTTAGATGGTCATAAATCAATTGCATAAAATTTCCGCCTCAAAATTTACTCGTAACATTAATTGCTAGCCATTTATTAATAACGTGCTATTACGTGCTATGCAACCCCACGTCACGTCACTCCGTTTTCAACGGAGTGACGCCCCTAAATAAACATTCACAACTTTCACTAATATCACTTTCCTTACTCATTGTAGCTTTACTGTTGGATAGAATCATA
This sequence comes from Iphiclides podalirius, assembly GCA_933534255.1. Taxonomy (NCBI): domain Eukaryota; kingdom Metazoa; phylum Arthropoda; class Insecta; order Lepidoptera; family Papilionidae; genus Iphiclides; species Iphiclides podalirius. The sequence continues at coordinate 12,340,366 of OW152827.1, read as the reverse complement.
CTGTACCTATTAAAAAATCGTTTTACATACTTCCATTTGACATAGACAAACAACCAGATGCGAAAAATTATTTATTAATAATTATCCATTCATAGGCTCGTTTCCTAACTGACAAAAAGGTTCAAATTAATAAATTTTGATGTAAATGTTATAAGTACAGTAACAGTATATAATTGTCCCACTGCTGCATCCCCTGAACAGAGGGAATTATGGCATTGTCCACCACGCGACACCACTGCGGATCGGCGGATTTCACAAACTTCGATTTTTTTTTCTTATTATTTTAAAAATATTCAGGTCTTCTCGCCATGGTTACACGGCCAAACACGTGATAAGTTAGCACTTAAAATTAACAATTTCATTGGTGAGCACCGAGGATTGAACTCAGGTCACTCGAGTGTATTGAATTTAAAGCGAGCGCCCGGAAAATGCGCTATAACGGCACACCGTTGTGTGTTGTTAGTTAGAAATTAAACGATATATTATTATTGTTATGCTGAAATAGACAACTTGCCAGTAGATCTTCATTATTCCCGGATATCTATAGAGACTTAATGGCGTGGAATGGGAGCCGCTTGTGAGCTGGATGGATGAGAAATTTAGGGATGTAAAGAGTGTCTTTAGACGGATGATATACGTCGGATATAAAAAGAGTAAGTTTATAACAAGTTTGTTTAAAGATATTGCTTGATTAAATGAAGATGTAAGAACGAAAAGGATAGATCACATTCACAGTCATTATTATATTTGGTTACCCTTTTAGTAGTTATGTATGTTCATGTATTAAATGGCTTTGTTTCGAATACCTCAAAATTAGATAGGACTTTATTTTTATCGTATATACTTTAAAATACATTTTTGTGTACGTTAGATTAGATTAATTGATGTGTGTTATCAATTTTCTTCATGATGCGCGTGAAAAAGTTAAATGGAATCTGTGAACAAAGAAAATACAATTGTTTCGAAATACAATTAAATTCGCCAAACTGAGAGTAGTGACAGTTAACGTCACCCGTTTGGATATCAATACGAATCCGAAGGACACAAATCAAGTGTAGTGTACGATGAACGATTCGCCGAAAACTTGTCGAAAATGTGTCTATTGAATTCACATTTAAGTTTCATTCAACGCAGGCTCAAAGGCGACACCTCTCTTTCCAATATTAACTTTTTTTCTTTTTTTTTTTTTTTAAACAATTGTAATATGTTATTGGTTATATTAAGATTAAATGTGTCAACATGCTGTAACGTTGCTTACTATCAGGAGAGTGGCATTTTCAAGTGTAGTAGGGCAACGCAACATTCTTCACTATGACACGAATGGGCAAGGTTACGTTATTAAAAGATGGCAAAGCACCTGCAACCCTGTGGATGTTGCAAATGTTGCAAATGTCGGGCGTCGTTTATCACCTAACATCAGAAAAAAATTCTAAAAATGCATATAAGTTTGATATCTGTTGAGTTTTGCGCCCTTTTCGACAACTTATCTATAAAACTAAAGATTTAAGTATTACAATTTGACATATCTATGCACTATATTCAAAAAACTTAATAAACATAAATGAAAATTAAATCAAAATAGTCCTCGCTATCTATGACAGAAGCTAATTTACAAACCAGCGAGAAATTTAACTTAAGTCATTAGGTTAGATGAATCTCCGTTTAATTCGGATGTTGAAGGAAATTAGGACGGTTTAGTTTAGAGTTGAGTTGCTGTTATGGTTTTCGGATCGCTGTCTCTATCTTCAGAAGGGGTTGAAATGTGGTTGAATTTTTTTTTAAAGATTGCCCTTACTTTAGGATAACATTATCCTGTGTTGTAGGGACGTTTTAAAAACATAAATTTCTCGCGGACAAACACCCAGATGCGAAACAACTATCTGTGTCACACAAATAGTTGTCCCGTGTGGGAATCGAAGCCACGACCCCCGACGCCAAAGCCAATTCCTTGGCAACGGTGCCACGGAGTCATCAATTTAAATCAAATTTGATTATTTTCATAGTATTTTTTACCCGATTGATTGTTTCCTAACAGCCTCAAACGTAACAAGCTCCACTATTCCATATATTGTGATTTAGGCTACTGACTTTATATAATTATATGGCAATAAAATATTACCTGGGATCATCACCATGTAAAAACCATAGTGTCCTCTCAATCGTAAATAAAATGGCTACAATCACATTTCTTGTTAGTAGCCGAATGTTATACAGAATGTTAAATAAGAGTAAGCCATTGGGTACTATAGTACCACGAAAATGACAAAATATTAATAATTTTGTAAAAAAAATTAACACATAAATATTGTGAATACTTTATTTGTTATTATAAATGTTAAAATACAAAGAAAAGGTTTATTTTTTCCGATATTTTGACATTTTTCCCTTTGCTATTTTCTGCATTAAAGATGTAACATTATAATTTTATACAAAATAAATGACTGTAAAATTTTTCGATGCCGCGGGGATCGAACCCGTGTCCTATAGTATCGCGCTTAGACGCTTTAACAACTAAGCTAAACGGCTTAACGCCTTGCTGAAGAAAATCATAGCGTGTTATATCTACTTTCTATCTGCCATCTATTGTTATGTCCCTTGGACTCAATTACAAATTGTTCCTGTCACATACAGACAACAGATTTAGTGTTTATACAAAAATAGTTAAATTATGAGCATTTAACACTGGAGAACAAATAAAGTTAAATAGCAATAATAATAGTGATGGTGTGAAATAATACAGCACTAAATATAATTTTGTTTAAATTAGTAATTGTGACAATTATTGTGATGTCATTTTTTAATCTAATGCTGTTGTCTAGTCTAATTAACGTTTATTCCAGCAAGTATATATATAATATAGTATATATATATATATAACTCAGCAAGAGATTTAGTATTTAGAATCTGTCTAACATCTGTCTGCAACAAAGTCCCGAATCGTTGAAGTTTCCAACATTTACCTGAGAGCCATGTAGCCACTGCCAAACCCAAATTACACCCATAACTTCTAAGTTTAAACGCTGGATATAGAATATCCTTACATAAATATGTTAAGTTTATTTAATGTTTATAATCTTTATTTTCAATAGTACATACTCGTGTTAACAAAAGTGACAAAAAGCATGGTTTTGTTTCAAGATTTTTGAAAAACTTCTCTATACACCATGGGAAATTTTGGTTAAAGAAGAGTTTATAGATTCGCGTCACTGACATGCTAATGTCACGTGTATTGTCAATGACGTTGGCGACTTTAATTGTTTTTATATTGTATGGCTTTCTAATAGATGATCTATGTCTAGTTGTTTGATAGTATTTTTGTAGTCCATTTTAAAGATAAATTCTATAAAATGGACATCTACAACAACTTTGGGATGCAAATGTGATATTAAACTTTAAGAACTTAGGTACCCACCTCAATTGATAGTTTTTTTTTAACGCAGTAAGGCCACGAAAATTTCAAAAATAGCAAATTCTTTGAATCTGTTCTTGTATCTTGTATCTTGTATTAACTGATGTTTTTGCTTTCAGTCCCGAGACTATTAAAGCTTCATCGGACGCAGAACCGGTGGGCTAGCCAGAACCCACGGGTTTGGACCCTCCGCTATGGGTAGGGTGAATCTGTTCTCTAATTTTAATAAAACGAATGACGGAGATCCGACTGTTTTAAAACTACATTAACAATTAAGTTACTCCAATCCGAAACTAGTTAATATCTATTGGTTACTTACGACTTACTTAATAATTACGACCAACACGAACCTTGGTAAGCGCTAAGCGTTAAACATTGAGAGATAAATGGTGATTATTTTGTGTTATTTTTATGTGAAAAGTTGCCAAACGAGCAGACGGTTTACCTGATGGTAAGTGAATTCCGCAGCCCATGGACATCTGCTATACCCGAGGGTTAGATGCGTTGACAACCTTTTGAAAATTGGGCTCCGGCTACCTCACTCACCAGACGAAACGCGAAAGTTTTTGTGGTACTTCCACTTTACGCTGGTCTTCTGTGACGTCGTGATACTTACCCGGACGGGCCTGCCCATTCGTGCAACAGCCGAGGCTGCACCGTTAAATGCTTGCTTAATTGTTTGCTTGTAAGAAATATGAAAAACGGAAAAATCATTAACATTTCAAGATTCAAGTCACTACATATAGTTAAAGAAAACACAACGTTTGAGTTCACTGCTAAATTATACCTCCCCGCTTATAATACAGATCTGTTTTATTCGAGGATACATAGACAACTTACAATGTTGCTAATAAATTTAATTAATTTTGTAAACTTTCGTCGGTTAAGCACTAGTTCATCTAGATACACGTTACGTAAGTAGTTTAGGTCTGAAATTTCGCAGCCAAGTGCACACAGAGACCTTAAAATTGTAATCATGTAAACTGCCAGAAGTTGATTAATAATAAAGTGAGAGTAATAAACTTTAATAATAAATAAGGATTCCAATTTGCAAAATATTAGCTGATTTATATATTTTTTTTATGTTTTATAAATTGGAATCCTTGTAGCTGGCTTATTGGTAAAGGACCTTTAAAGCCGTTTAGCTTAGTAGCTAAAGCGTCAGGCCGCGAATGCCGAAAACGTGGGTTCGATTCCCACAGCGGCGACAAACTTTTCGTACTTTTTCTACAAATTTTAATAAATAAATACATCAAAAAAAAGGTGAAAGTCTGGGTGGCAGCGTAAGACCGTGAAACGGATGGAACTTAGTAAAAATCGAGATACAGAAACTGTAATTGTTCCGATCCCGACACTGGTTTTCTAAATAAGTGACCTGTCCACGTGAATACAGTCGCAGGCACATCTAGCCAATACCTATATAGACTAACGAAGTCACATCGTAATAAATGGGAAAATAATCGCAATTTACTATGCGGTCAAATAAATTAAATTAGCATATTACGCCTATAAATGTGCCACTGCCGGGCAATACATGTTATACATACATACATAATGCCAGATAAATGAAGAATTAAAACAATTTCCTGGAGGTTTATATAATTATGTATAATATTATAAAATTGCCGAATTTATATGGCAAAACAACGTTTGCCGGGTCACCTAGTAATCTATGAAAATTTTAACTGTCTAACTATCACGGTTCATGAGATACAGCCTGGTGACAGACAGAGAAACAGCGAAATCTTAGCAATAGGGTCCCGTTTTACCCTTTGTATACGGAACTGTAAAATGAGTTTCACCTACTACACCTCCACGAGTAGATGCATACTACTAGTATGCTGTAAGTATTCAATTTACCCAAGCGGGGCCGAGAGCACCGTAATATATAATTAAAACGTACTTTACCGACCAATTCCAAACGCAAATTAATTCTCTACTAGTTCACACATGTTAAACTATGAATACAGTTTGAACAATACATTCAATTATCGCTTTCAAGCCTAACGCAGTTCCACTAAACCTGCCGCAAGCTTGGATTACCTTCGTATAAATGCTGCTTTTATACTGATTATCTATGCTGTAAGTACATTATATAATGCGTCGGTGATTTCTTCCAGATGTTCAGTCTTTACCTGGCGTTGACGTGAGCATGTTAGCTTGCGTAAACGCTAAATATTTTGATAGATCCATAGGATGTTACATAATTTAGAGGTGGGTTTCGCCACCACAACCTGTACTATACTGTCTTGAGCTAAATTTGGACAAGGCTTCACCAATTTAAGGAAATATGAGAACAATCATCAACGCTAATTGAAATACAATAACTTTTTTTAACTCTTGTTGGACACACGAAATTAAAACAAACGGTATCAGCACAAATAGAATATTTCTAACTGTACGAGTTGAACGACAGACCACCCTGTTAAATTGTAAGATTGTGATCAAGTAAAGTGGTTCTTACTCATGAACAAATGTCGTTAAGTACGTTTGTTAAGCGCACTTCCCTTAGGGATGAGCTAACGAGCATGTCATATGTTATACTTTAAATGCAATCGAATTTAAGCGCACATTAGCATGCAACTGTTGCGTGCAAGCAAGCCCTTAATTTGAGAGCCGTTTACATCGCCTAGCTGAATAAAAAATTAGTGCTCACTCACAGAATTGTGTAATTTTGACTATTAATAAGAAAACTGTGTTTGCAGGTTGACCCCTCGTTGTCTGCAGTAATGAATGTATATTAGCTGTAATTTACCAATTTCTTTCCTTTTGCTATGCAGAAGTTGAACTTACGAAAAATAAACACAGGTCAAAAGAACGAATCAATTATATTGATTTATAACATTAATAATAGATGACGAACTATTATAACTTGATATCAGTGAGTAGGAGTTATTAAAAGAAAGATACCGGACAAGATCTACGGATACTGATTAATGTCCGGATAAGGATTTCTTTATATCAAATGACGCTGATATCAAATGGTATTGCTTAGGATGAATTGTTACTATTCATATGGATAATTAGCTTTTCTGTTACAGTGGACAAATCATAAATGTAAGTATATAAAATACTCAATATGTTTGATAACGCGTAGTATTTAAATAAGAGGGATTGATAGCTGTTGTTGCTCAGAGATAATTCTTATTCTAAATATTTGCACATTCAATAAAATTAAAAATATATTCTGTAATAATTGTGTTTCGAAAATTACCAATTGTGTATAAATGATGAGTATACTTTTTTGGTATTTATGAGAGCTTTAGAATCTTCTCATCAAAATTTATTGTTTCACTTCCTCTGTGAGTGAGGTAGCTGTGGCCCGCTTTATTAAAAGGTGGCAACGCTTCCGCAAACTTACGGATTTGCAAATGTGAATGGGCGGCGGTGATGTTAAATACATCAAGTGAACCACCAGCTCGTTTGCCACCTTCTCTCATAAAAAAACTGTGTTTTATATTGTTACAATTACCTTTTGCCCATTATGTTCTCCATTGGGATAAAGCCCTCCTTGGATTTTATTTACTTAATATGGTAATTATAATATGAAGACTCCGTGGCGCAGTTGCCAAGGTATTGGCTTCGACGCCGAAGGTCGTGGGTTCGATTTCCATACGAGACAACGATTTGTGTGTCCCACTCATATTTGTTCTAGGTCTGGGTTTTTTTTCTGGAAGTTTATGCGTGTAAAACTTACAATACAAGATAATATTACCTTACAGTAAGGGGGCAATATTTTCGAAAGGAAGACACACTAGATCTTTCTAGGTTGTAGTTGTTGTTGAAACTTACTACTTAAATCGTTCCACACACAGTCCCCCCACCTCCTCGCTTCAAATAGGCCGGTCGCTTAGAAGTCTTACGTTGCAAGGAATCAATTCTATAATTTGAGAGCGATAAATTAAAGACGTCTTAACCCGCGTCCCTACGAACAAATGGATCTATTAGAAGCACTCGGAAATCCGAGCTCTCGCTAAGATTAGTCTAACGGCGTTAGACTTGTTACAACGGGATAATCCGATGCGATAACTAACACCATTGTTCGAACAGAAATGACAAATTAAATTTACCACTTGAGAAGTGTTTGCTATCAATGACACTTTAGTTACATATCAACTTTGCCTGCCACTTGGTATTCTATACTAATATCACAAACAATCAGTATTAATCGGTTTACTGAAGTCATAACTATTTTTTTTCTATTAGTTAAAACTTTAATAGCAAGTCTAACTGACATATTCGAACACAAGTAGACTTGAGTCAGAAACTTAATTTAGAGATGAATTTATAGGACCTGGAGGACCGACCTTTGCTCGGTTTTTTTGTTGTAAATCGTGTATTTTGGAAATAAAAAAAATAAAGGAAGCAAGTTCTGTTATAGAAAAAAAAATAAGTGTCTAAATGATCGTGACACGAACCGAAGCCTTCTGTTTCGAGGCCGCCCGATTACCGACCGAGCTATTATAAAACTTTTTTTGGCGAAATTTACCGTCATATTCGAATGATATTTTTCATTCCCTGTAAACAGGGATAAAAGGACATTTTCTAAAAATGAAACCTAGCTAGATTTTTCGCCCCCGAATCTACGCACATACTAAATTTCATGAAATATATATAAAAATATATATAATAGACATAGACCTCTCCCACTCAAAGTCAAAGTCATCCTGTAATACTATCCATATATAATATTATAACGCAGAAAATTTTGCCTCGACTGAAAAATGTCTCCGCGTCCGAAGCCGGAGCAAACAGCTCGTAGTGAATTCCAACTACTTTTATGTTTACCGTTTCATTTTTTGTCCACAATCGGATCGTACAGTTTATTGGCCACATTAAGCCGAGAACCGAGATGACTTGAAACTGCAAATTTATCCTTTTGCTTTTTGTGAAGTAGGGACTGACGTTTCTGCAACTACGGGCAAATTTACTATTTGCGATCGAAATCGATTGAGTACTAAATATAGTAGCCAGATAGTGTAGTTAAACATATAAAGAAATCAGTGTCGTTGCTTCAGCAATTGGTTATGCTTGGTATTTGGTGGAATTAACGCATTACTACGGTGGTAGGGCCAAGCAGCAGCCTCTGTTGCACGAATGGGCAGGCTCGCCCGGGTAAGTACCAGGACCTCACAGAAGACCGGCGTAAAGTGGAAGTATAATACTTTCGCCTTTCGTCTTGTGAGTGAGGTGGCCGGAGCCCAATTTTCAAAAGGTTGTCAACGTATCTGCAACCCTCGGGTGTAGCAGATGTCCATGGGCGACGATATTCACTTAACATCGGGTGAACCGTCACATAAAAAAAATACGTTTCGAGGACGTAAAAAATTCAATGATCTTAAAGAGACCACTTGTTTGTCAGCCCGATTGTGCTTCTACTCTAACGTCTTATGTAGATTAATCTTATTGTGAATTGTAAATTAGTCTGATCGGTGAATTATTTATAAGTGAAACTTCCTCTGAAACTGAAACTTTAGCTACAGCACAAACTGAGGTGAACGGAAATCTATCTAGGTTAATAGAATCAGATTCAATTAACAAAAATTTAATATGAACAGTTTGTTCTTCATATACTATTTTTAAATATACCTATGAATATATAAATATGTTTATAATGAAATATTAAATCGAGTCAAAACATGTACCCACCAATCATTATACCTTTAAACTTACCGTACAAGGAAAAGTTAAAAGTAAATCAGCTGAGCCCTACTGTTGCTGCGATGCCGTCTCCTATGTATCCAGTAGATAATTAGGAAAAACAAAAGAACAGAAACTTTTCGACAAGTCTAAGAGAGACAGTTTATTGAATTTACGTTTTTCTAATATATTATACATCTACTAATGTTTTTAAGATCACTAAACTTAATTTAAAATTTTAAGCTAAGACTTGGGATACGGATGGTATAATATTTTTGAATAGCTAAATACATGCACTTGAAAATTGTAATATATTAGTCACTCAAACCTCGAAGCTTTCAAGCTCCAAACAGACGGATACTACCACTTCAAGTTTTTCCTCCTACTATTAGGATGAAGCCAATTCCGCTACATAATGAGGCCTTTCGAATTAAGTGCTTGCTAGCACGCAATAGCTGCATGCTAACGTGCGCTTAGTTTCTATTGCATTTTCGGTGTAATTTACGACGTGGATAGTTTACACACCTAAAGGAGGGACGTTTTACAGAGCTGATTTACGATATTTGTTCATGTTTAGCAACCGCTTTAGTAGATCACTATTGTACGCACAAATAGGGGACGATTTTAATGTTTAATTGAAAGTTAATTGATGAAAATTCCATCTGTTGCATTATTTACAGTACTTACAGTAATGTTGTCCGGGTGCTCGCTTTCAATTCAATATACTCGAGCAACCTGAGTTCGATCCCCGGTGCCGGCACCAATGAAATTGTTAGTTTTAAAGTGCTGTTTATCACTTGCTCGTCGGTGAAGGAAAACATCGTGAGGGAACCTACATGTTTTCGAAATAATAACAAAAAAAAATTTTGAAGATACGTGAAGTCATTCCGCAGCGGGGTCGCGTGGCGGACTATGACCTAATACCCTCTGTACAGAGGAGGCCTTTTCCCAACAGGACGCTAATATAGGCTGTTACTTTTTTTACGGAAACGGACTTATGAGTCGAGGTTGAAATGGTAACAATTTCGAAAAAAAATTTTTTAGATTCTATAGTTTGAACGTTTTCTTTAATCTGGATTGCAATCATTTATCAAATATGCCTAGCAAATATTTTACTATAGTATCATAAAAAACCGTACTTATTAAGTTACGTTCCCGGAAATCTTCATGTTTCAAAAGTAACAACAAGCTATAATTGTAACCTGAATGTCAAAAACGTTTATATGTAAAAATCTATAAATTCGAGTTAAAAAGTATGGTTTTCTTTTTTGACACATGATGATCCTACGTAGTGATTATTTTGCTGGATTGGTGATTGAAGGTAGGCATTGGTAACAGAACGAAGAAGTAGTACGAAGAAAATAGAAATATGAACTGCATTAATCTAGGGATAACAAATACAATGCTTCTAAATTTTTTGCATACATTAAACAAATACTTAATTTGGCCATCCGGAAGCATGTTAATTGTCTCAGGATTTCCCAGGATTCGTTCCCCTGAATTTGCGCAACTAATGCCCGTGCCGTAAGACCATCTACTCGTATAATTGAATTATAATCGAGCACAAGTTTTTTTCAAGTCTTGTCAAACTCTGCACCGAGACACGAAGCACTTAGCAACTTGGCAGCATAACGGGCAATTTGCTGAGCAATCTCGCCGCAGCCAATGTGAAGGATATTCTGCAGGCTACGTCTCCTCGAAACTGGGAAGCAGGTCATCAGTGTAATGTAGCCGTTTAAAAAATTCAGGCCGTTACGTATTGTGTCTATTTCATTTGCGGGCGAATAAATTAGACGGATTTACCTATGCAACGGATATTGAAGGTCGTGGGTGGTGGTCACTTAACGTAACGCGAACCGCTGTGAATGAAGTTATTCATGATGTTGTTAATTTATTTTAGTTAATTTGTTGTTAAGTTATTGCACCGGCCTAAAGATTTCGCCATAAGCCGTGGTGTAAACAAGAAATAAAACACAAAATCTTTATTTTTTACTAGCTATTCGCTCGCGGCTTCGCTCGCGTTGAAGCCCTTAAATAACAATCTGTCTTTTTAAAAAAAATCCAATCAAAAATAGCCTAGATAGTCTAGAGTCTGAGAAAGGACATCTTTCTCAGGCTCTAGACTATCTGTATACCAAATTTCATTTAAATCGGTTCAGTACTTTTGGCGTGAAAGCAAGACGAACAGACAGACAGAGTTACTTTCGCATTTATAATATTAGTGTGGATTTTTGTTAATAGAATCTGGTCCTATTTTCTATTCACCAATGCAACTGAAGCACTTTAATCCAGCGCAATGGCTTATTTCAGTTCTCACCCAGGGCCAGGGGAAGACTGACTGGTGCAGTTGCTATCGGCTTCGTGGGTTCCATTCCCACACGGGACAAGTACTTGTGTGACCCGCAGATAATTTTTCTGGATCTGGGTATTTGTTTCCCATGGAAGGTTGACGCCAGGCAGGCGGCTGGTCGTAAAACAGCAAATAACCGCTTACAAAATGATTCACGTGCTATGCCAACCCCACCTAGGCGGGATGAGGGCAGGAGATTGATGACGACCCAGGGGAAGTTTCACCTAGAAGATTCACCGATATTATACATACACATCGCAAGATACCGGATAGATCCAATTGCGGAAGTAGCAAACTGATTCTTTTATATGTTATATTACGTTATCTGGCCAGATTTAAGGACTCATTCGATTACGATAGGCAAATATAAATGTATACCCATAGTTTCAGAAATGCGGTTAGTACTTTATGAGCTATTATTACATTATCTGGCTAATACATTTAGTACGTCTCGATTACGATGGGAAATGTAAATGTGTAAATACATAGTTGCAGAAACTTCAGTCCCTAATTTACAAAAAGCTAAAGGAAAAATTGAAGTTTAAAATCTCATCTCAGTTCTCGTTTTAATGGGTTTAAATCCAATAATCTATACGTTCCGCTTGCGGACCAAAAACAGAACAGTATAAATGTAGTTGGCATTTACTAGGGGCTGTTTACCCCGACTTCGCACGCGTAGAAGTTTTGCAGTCGCGGTAATATTTTCTGCATTACAATATTATAAAAACAATATTACAAAATGGCGTACAAAGGGGCCTATGTCCAGCAATGTGATAGGTAAATGATTATGACGATGGTGATGATAGACGATATAAATAAACAACACATAATAATGTTACACACAACAACAATATCAAAGGAGATTAATTTTTTCATCGCATTTCTAGCATACAATCAAAGTATCCATTTAAGTTTATCTCTAAATTAAGTTTCTGACTAAATTATACTAGTAGCTTTTAAAGTTTTTTAAGCTTATGAAAAATTAGAGTAGCTTTTACAAAATGTTTGAATCCTTGAGTATTTTACAACAGGCATACCGGAGCAGGAAAACGTTAATAGTTAATAGTTACTATTTAGTTGGATTTGCAAAGCATTAAATAACTACATTTATGAATTACAGCTGGGTTGGCGTAATAGTTGTACTATAAGCATTAGTTCTCTACGTACGTATACGTTATTGCAATTTTTCAAATTTATTATAGTTAAACTTGTAACGGTTGATAACTGCAGCTCCTCAACCGCAAAAAATATAAACTCTGTTAGCTTTGTAGGACAACTGCGATATTTCGCAAAATTTCCTTTGCTAGAAGAGGCCACTATTCTATTTTTATGGTCTCTCTCCTTTATTACATCTGTTACAATGTTTTGTGTAACGTCCAGAACTTTGTAAGCAAAAGTTGAAAAGTTATTGGCGATTAAAAGAGGGCACTCTGCCATATAATATAAGACACTTCGCCAGTGGTGTGTACGTAAGACTTTTCCGTTGTCTTATTTACTACTTTCTTTTTAACTAGCTGTTCGAAATGTTTGAAATTTATATAGCACAGATAAAGTTTTACGTAGGAAGATGAAACGAAGAATTGCCACTTCTCAACATTGAACATTGAACAACACAGAACAAAATGCATGAGGGTGCATTTGCAGAACTTCGTCCTACTAGTGACACGGCGATGCGCATAATAGTTCTTTCAAATATCTTGGATCACAATCTATTTGTATGTTGCAACCGACGATGCTAGCAAGTCGGGTCACACTATTGTCACATAAGCCGAAATAACCTATTGGGATATAGATCTCTTTACGGGTTAAGCAGATATAACTGGCAGCCATGTGGTAGGTTCTGTTATTGCGCGAATGGTCAAAAGGCTTGTACTGTCTAATTTATTTCGTCTGGTGAGTGAGGTGACCGTAGCCCACTAAAGGTTAGCAATGTATCCGTCGTCTCACAGCTGTTTTATATATCCATTGACGGCCGTAATCATTGAACATCAAGTGATACACAATTCTGCTTCTCACATAAAATGAAACAAAACGGTACTACCGCGAATGGTGGTGAGGTATCGACCAGGATAAATATGAACAGTACTTGAAACAATTTGTCAATACGAGTATCTGCGTAAGATTGAATCTTTTGGTGTTTACTAGGTGAGGCCTACGCCCAGAAGTGGATAACAAAAAGATAATGATGAGTGAAACTGTACGCCCTTGAGCTTCAAATTAGTGTTGTCGCTTCGTGGAAGGAAGCAAACGGGCTCACCTGATAGTAAGTGATCACCTGCAAAACCGCAGGTCTTGCAAATGCGTTGCCGGCCATTCAGAAAATAATATGCTCCCTGACTCTTGCGCCAGAAGGTGTGGATTCGATCCCCAATCCTGGTAAAATATTGTGTGGTGAACCATGTGTTTTTCAAGTGTCAGGGTGTTTATATTCGGCCCTACCCACAGCGGAGGGCCCAAACCAGTGGGTTCTGGTTAGCACACCGGTTGTACGTCAGATGAAGCTATAGTCTCGGGACTGAAAGCAAAAACATCAGTTATGTATCTTATATTATGTTACATATCTTATATCAGTTATGTAATACCCATACTACAAGCGTAACTTAGTTTGGGACTAGAAAACGTGTAAAAAAATGTCCTGAAATATTGATTTATATTTTGTATCCTTGTAGATTCCCACGTCGTAAAGTATATAGGTTAGTCTATATGTCTTAACAGTTATTGACAATAAAAAGTTGATACTTGTATCTTACGGCGAATCAAATAGTTATTTCTACCAACATTCAAATCGGACACGACACAAATGGAAAAACATTGGAATCCACTTATGGCTCTATTCATTCGTTCGATCCATTGAATTAATTTAAAGCTTTCATTCATTCATTCGCCAGCTGAATAATTTCACGATATTTATTGCTCGTCGCGTCTCGATTAATTTTGAAACCGGACGATATAAAAGTAAAATTTACGATGACGTGCAATTCCATGCATTTATTTATTCCACGAACTATATTCCCTATCTGAAGGTAATGTCACACAAAAAAAACACAAATTTAAACTCTTTGTAACATTTTTTAAAGATTTGGCTTCACTGATGACACCGTGGCGCAGTTGCCAAGGTAACGGCTACGGCGTTGGGGGTCGTGGGTTCGATTCCCACACGGGACATCTATTTGTGTGATCCACAGATGTTTTTTTCGAATCTAGATGTTTGTTCTTTATGTTTGTAAAACGTCCTTACAACGCAGAGTAATGTATAAGTAAGGGCTTTGTTTAGAAAAAGTTGTATTGTATGTTTTTTTAGTAAAATAGTACTAAATTTTGTCCTTGTATAACTTCCTAAAATATAAAGCAAACAAACATTTAGTGCCCATCGTTACCTTTTGTGCCTTGTTGTAGTCTCGAATATTATGTCCCTAGGGATGTCGTAAAACGAAGATACCTTAAGGGATTGTAAACATCAAAAAGTCGAAGTACGAAATCGTCTCTATACTTTTTTTTGAAGAATGAGAAATTTTTAAAACAAATCACGTGCTAACGGCATCTTGGTACGGGGTGCTTTTTCTAGAAGTTACCAAGAACTGATAAACAAGTGAAACTTGAACTTTTAAACAAAAGGTTTAAAGAAAATGTTTACCCGTTTTAATTAACGAGACTGCCCGGGTTTCTTCTATTATTTTACTTATAATTTGGTTTACTTATAATTAATAAAGCCGTCGGAAAATTGTCTCATACAATTGAAAAGGTATTATATCTAGAATATCTAGTGCAATTACCAACAGATTCTCGTATCGCTAATTTGTCTTCCACTAGTATGATACACTAATTATTTACACTAATAGTTGGGGATAAATACATCCCGTAATGGCCTCCAACCCCCTAATAGCCACCTACACCTTATTTTAACCTTTTTAATCGAAAAAGTCTTATTTATTACTTAAGTCGACTTTTTAGTCGGATCCGGCTCGTAGGACCACTGTTTGGAATTAATAATTAGATAGGCACTGATTCAATAAAGAAAGATTTATTACAATAATTACCGGTTCTCTTTGCCACTGTTTTTATTTTGATTTGCCATGTCCAGACAGTCAAGGATTTTCGTTACTGGTGCCGAGACTCATCTCAACCTGTGACCACCGTCCACGTGCCTCAGTTACAGGCACTGAATCTTAACTGGTTACGACCGTGCAAACGTTACGGTAGCCGCGGTTACTGATATACACTGTAACATCTTAAACTATAATTTTTTCTAGATAAATGAACAAAATCTTTCGGCGCTGCGGGATTTGAACCTGCGTCTTCAAGTTTCGCGCCCAGACACTTTGCTAACTAAGCTAAGCGGCCGATGACTATTTTATTTTAAATGTATTTCTTGCTATGTTATGTACAATATAATAGTATTTGATAAATTTATTCAATCACACACCATTATCGTGCGTCCCCGCGGCCAAA
Organism: Iphiclides podalirius; assembly: GCA_933534255.1. Lineage (NCBI taxonomy): Eukaryota > Metazoa > Arthropoda > Insecta > Lepidoptera > Papilionidae > Iphiclides > Iphiclides podalirius. Next base: position 12,324,518 of record OW152827.1, on the reverse strand, counting down.
GAGCTGTGAGTGGGAAAGTTCCTCATCATTTTAAATACCGCATTATACCGAAGATCTACTTCCCAGCCAATATCAGTACGTCTCTAGAATCAAAGCCAAATGCGCCAGGATCCTAAGTCCCCAAGCTATTGGCTTCGGCGTCGGGGTCGTGGGTTCGATTCCCACACGGAACAACTATTTGTGTGACCCACAGATAGTTTCATCTGGGTGTTTGTCCGCGTGAAATTTATGTTTGTAAAACTTCCTTACAACACAGGATAAAGTTATCCTAAAGTAAGGGCAATGTTTTTAAAAAAAAATTGTCAGCCACAAGAGATAAGTACTTTTTTACTAGACATTTAGAGTTTTTATTTGCGTTATTTTATGTAAAATATTTGCGAAATGCCTTTACAATACGACATCATAGCAAATGAAAGCGACGCTAACGCATATTCCATCTAATAATTTGTATTCTCTAGCAACCGTATTACAATCTCATATTTCTGAGGCCTCCTAATATTTGTTTAGGAGCGCGAATATAAGACCGTATTGAAAACGGAGCGATGTGGGGTAATACGTAATTACTTGATATTAATAAATGGATAGACGTATTGAAAGGAGGGAATTTAACTACGACCTATATTGCTCGTAATTAAATCTAATACACGAAAAAATATAGCTTTAGCTGCATTGATTTTGCGTATATTTCATGACGCTGATATCCTACTTACCCTGGAAAATTCAATATACCTAACTACAGGAACTGGTTTACCGTGGCAGACAAACATACAGTATTATATTATATATCCTAATGAATGAGAGTCCGAAACGTTTGTAAAGCAACTGTTAAATGTGTCCATCTTTATTTTGGTTTTTTTTTTCTGTCGCCAATGTGCGATATAAAAATTTGATTTCATTAAAATATGTAACTTTATAGCTGCGAAACGCAATTTTTATAATTAATTGATTCAGAAGGGACACGTCAAAAATCTAAAATGTTTGAAATGTTCATTTCATTATAACCCCTGGGTTTTAGCCTGGGTCTTTGTGAATTAGCTAGAAAATTATCAATTTTATTCGCATTCGCTTATTGCATCTTCGGGCTTTTTCTTTTATTCGGAACTGGCCAGCGCTTACTCAAGCGCTGGCCGTCTCAGACGCTATCCCACCTGATGGTAAGTGACGATGCAGCCGTTGACGAAATGATTATGATGACTTACAGTACAGGTGTTCTGGATACATAAAATAAATTATGTTTTAACCCGCAACTTTTCCCGCATTTATGTGAAATTATTTCAAGAACGGTGTGAAAAATGAGAAAATGAGAATACGCTATAATAAACTAAAATACCTGTAACATTGGTACTGTAATTCGTTCTTAGCTAGCAAACAAATAGATCAGTTCGAAGCAATCTGTTATTCGAGCTTTCGGCTAGCTGAGACTAACGGCTTGAAACACTCGCGACGATAATGAAACGCTTTAACGTAGTCTATTGTTCAAACGGAATTGATAATTGAACACGTGAGAACTGGAATCGAATCAATTTGCACTTGGCTTTGTTACTAACGTTGTTGTAATTACCAGAAGAGGCATAACGCTTTTTCCGATACATACTGATACTTCAGTGAGAAGCTCTGTCATCATTGTTTCAGATCTTACAGGCATGTTGACAAGTACAGAAACTGGGAGTCTTCAGTTAATAAATTGAAAGTTATAGTTTTGCGTTTCGCTTGGTGTGTTGGGTAGTCAAGTCCCACTTGTTTAAATTTTGATAACGCATTTTCAACCCCAAAAGTGCTGTATGGGCGGTATCTACAGCACTTAACATCATTCTTACTAATATTTTAAAGGCGAAAGTTTGTTTGTTACTCTTTCACGCAAATACTACTGAATGGATTTTAATGAAACTTTACAATGATATAGCTTATACATCAGAATAAGACATAGGCTATAATTTATAAACATATTTTTGTTAATATCTGTCTTTCTGTCTGAATGTTACGCCTTCAGCCTATTCTAGTAGGCAGCAGCTAGTACAAAATAAATTATAATCCACTCTTTTACACTTATTTTTCGAATTGAAAATAAAAACTACTACAGATTTTTCTTCTGACTTTTTTCGGAGTGAAGGGAGAAGCGTAAGGAACTTGACAGCTTTGACAGGAATGAAGTCATCATGACGTTATCGTTGAGAACTCGTCTATGTATAGAACAAGTAGACGAAGTCGGCATAAAAAGCTCTAGTCCAGACATAAATTAAATATATAAATAACTGATAAATTATAAAAGCTTAGGTATCTAACGTCCGTCTACTGGAGCGAAGCTGAGGGGAGCAAGCTAAAAAAAAAGAAGTATTTCTTAATTTTGGCTGATTGCCGAAGGAGGGTAATGTTTTTCGATTGAATGTACATATGTCTAATATTTTGGCACGCTCTACATACAATATTCATGAAGTACATTGTTTGATATGGTTAGATTTCAACGCAGTCAATTTTTTGGTTTCATTAAATAATTTATAAACTCTGTCAATCATTCGCCAGTGGATTGAATAATGTATCCCTCAAATGAAACCGGAGTGAGAGAGTGAGGACATTAATAGCAATTGTTATTTTTAACCTTACGCAGGTTAATTATAATAATTGCTATTATTACTTCTAGTTCATCTGTAATTTTTTTACAAATAAGTAGTTACAGGCTGCACTAACCTTGAATTCATTGGTTATCAATGCTTCCCTAGCTAAATACCGAATCGATTATATTTACTCATAAATTTGTCGATGATTTCAGTGTACACGAAAGATGTCGATTCGTTCCTGTTACTGTTTTACGATATGGGTTATAGACAATTTCTATCAACCAGTTTGCTCAGGCTCGCGTGCAGTTCGCAAATGTCAGTTGCTGTAAAACGTCTCCACAATATAGAATAAGATAAATCATAAAGAATAGAAAAGAAAACATACCGCGCTCCGTCCGCAAAGCACTTGTAAATGCAATAGAATATATTATTTTCTAGTGACAAGTTGTCAGCCTTTTACCTAAAGTATACTAACTCATTCTTGCGTTTTTTCTAACTTTGTATTTGTGGAGGAAGAAAGAGGCACATTTTGTGTTCTTCTTTAACCAGAACCTAGTAACAATTGATTTAGGGAACTCCGCGTCGAGTAAGTAGCCCTATCACATATTTCATTACATTAATTGGAATTCCCTGCTATATGATGAAAAGCAACTATCATATTATACCACAAAGAAAAGTTAATAATGTTCCCGAGCTTGCGACAAAATATTTTTGTCTCCGTTCTGTCATCCGCAGCGAACCGCAATAAATTTCGTTTGCTAGTTGTTTTTACGCAGGCGTTATGCGAAGTGTGCATTGCTTAAGGTAGAGAAGGTTTTCGCTTACAGTAAATTTCTTCGTCAATGACTACATAGTATAAAACAAAATCGACCCGCTGTCTATCTGTTCCTATGTATACTATATTTATATATGTTTAAAACTACGCTACGAATCTTATTGCGACTTTTTAGCAGATAGTGTGGTTCACGAGGAGGGTTTATATGTGTAATACATTGGACGCGTGCGAAGCCGAGGCGAGTCGCCAGTTAAAAATAAATCTTTCCAGTAACCAAAGACAATGTGTGAGTGAGTAGCAACGTTCTGAATTCAAATGATCCCTGAATGATTAATAAGTACCTTGGGAACCCTTAGAATAAGTGTTTCTAAGTCAGTGATATTTTTTATTATAGTTAAATACCCGTGATAGCTCAGTGTCCTGGTGCCGACAATCTGAGTTCAAGTCCCGTTGAAGGCAGCTATGAAACTGCTTATTTTAAGTACTGACTCGTACTCAATATATTATTATGTAAAGGAAAACATCACGACGAAAATTTTTGAGCAAGATCTCGAGTGTATGGTTTCTAATCAAGAGTTTTCAGCCGTCACTCTTTTATGCCCGGTTCCTATATTCAACGGCCGCTAGTTACATAGTCATTATGAAGTCAGTATTCGTAAATTTCACAACGAGTCGTTATGAAAGTTACGAACTTATTTAACTAACGGCCGTTCGTTGAATATAGGAACCGGGCATTACTTTTGAGACGTTCCGTTGTTCAGTGTGTATATTATCATAAAAATATCTGCAATTTGAATGGATATGTAGCTACTTATTATAAAAGTGTTATATTAGGTTATAAGACAATTAAATAATGACATTCATTTAATCACACATTCTTATTACCGCACCAAATTATATTTTCAATACAAGGCTGTTGGCATTGAAATGCTTACTTCTTCATAAATATGTATACAATGTTACTTCAAGTAAGTTACAGAACTAAAACAAATATTTCATTTATCTAAACTTACCTCAATTACTATTTTATGCGTTGCCGCTAACTGCAGCTTATGTCACGTTCTCTGACAATGTATACAATATTTACATCAAAAAACTAAATACATCAACTTTAAAGATATTGCAAAGTGTTTATTTATATATTTGTCAATAAGGTTGTCGGTGTCGCGGTATCAAACACTATTTTAAACTATCGAAATAACACTCTAGCAGTTAGCACGTCATTTTAACTAAATCACTCCGTTATTAAAATTCTGTGTACAGGAAATATTGACTGCCAATATTTAGCTACAAAAGTTCTCCGATTGTCTACTCCAAAAGTTAGAACCAGACATACACGCTTATTTGCTGTAGCCAAGTCATCGACTCGCTATGCACAAAACTCATTAGTGAATCGCTTGCAGAGTGTCTTCAATAACAAATTTTACAACCTAGATATATTCAACACAAATAAAGATAAATTCAAAAGTGGGAATGGCATCTTAACCACACTCACACACACACACACACACGCACGCACGCACGCACGCACGCACGCACGCACGCACGCACGCACGCACGCACGCACGCACGCACGCACGCACGCACGCACGCACGCACGCACGCACGCACGCACGCACGCACGCACGCACGCACGCACGCACGCACGCACGCACGCACGCACACACACACACACACACACACACACACACACACACACACACACACACACACACACACACACACACACACACACACACACAAAAACGCACAAGCACGCACGTAAAAAAAAAATAATCCATAATAATGCCTAAGTATCAAAAGTTTTCATGTTTTCTACTGTCGTAATTTAAATTATTTAGCAGAATAATGTAAATCCAAATTGGCTTTAAGGTTTAGTAATAAGATTTAGATATATTTTAAAAAAAGTGCTGTGGATTTTGTTACAACAATAAAATAAAATAAAATAAAAATTATTTAACTAGTGGAACGCGGAATAATATAGAACTCCAAAGAGTACAACGGGTAGTCCTGCACACATTTTTTTTGGGCTTGATGAGCCACTGTTACGCTGTTACTGTGCTACGGGAGCACTGCGCAAGAACCCATTTTGGACGACTTGAAGCCGGTGTATTTGGTTCGAAGCAATGTGCGCGAAAACCGGAGTCGCGTACGTCGTAATAGGGCGAACTACTGCCTTAAATAAAGTCACCTTATTCCGAAGGGACATTTTTGGCGTTTTGTTGAGGAGCGGATGGAGGCGAAGTACGAAAGCCGCCCGATTCTTGACCCGAGTCAAGTGCTGGCTGAATTTAAACTTTGAGTCAAGGACGACACCTAGATATTTGACTTTGTTCACTCATGGTACCGGGCTATCCATGAGTTTAAAGCGTGGTGGATTAGGCACATTTTTGTGCGAGAAGAGGACGGCCGCGCTTTTGGCGGGATTGATCTCCATCCTCCATTGCCTAAACCTGTCACCGATGGTAATGGCCGCAGCTCGAAGGCGTCGATGGATCATTTCTGGCGTTCTGCCTGTGGTATAGAGACAGGTGTCGTCGGCAAAGAGGGCAAGTTTTACATCTTTGACACGCGGCACGTCGTTTGTGTAGAGCGTAAATAAGACTGGGCCAAACACCCACCCTTGAAGCACCCCGGCGTGTTCGACAACGCACCCCCGGGATGCGTTGTCGAACACTTCCTGCACTACAATGAATACCGGCTTATATAGGTTGACGGAGGGGAGTTAGAGACGCGTTCTGTGACATCATCAGTGCACGCGCACGACACACCTGTGCGTCACGGCCAAAACAGAGATCCCGTCAATTTCTTATTTTTTACATATAAGGTTGGCAAGCAAGTGGGATGTGGACCTCTACAACACCTGACGGGTTGCAGATTCGTTTCCAACCAATAAAATGTGGGAACGATTTCGCACATACCCGGGACCCTGCCAGCGCTGGCTACCCCAGTTGTACCCCACTTGACCACTCTTGCATGGGAAACGAACTTTTTGGATCCGCTTTCAGAGGGTCCGGAAGCAGTGCTACAATCAACAAACCGACAAACAACACTTACAAACAAACTGACAAACAACTTAAAAACAAACTGACAAACAAGTCTTAACGACTGAAGTACGCCTGGCATTCTAATCATTAAGAAGATCATTCTGATCAATTCAGAGAGTTTAGCAATCCTTTTGGCAATTCAAATGACATTTGTAAATCTATTTGACAGCTGGTTAGTTGTCTTCTACGATGATCAGTGTTTCAGAAACTGGGCGGTATTCTGTGACCTACATACTTTTTTATTAACAAATGGCCAATTTACAATGTCGTACACACATTCGATTTTGGTAATAATGATACAGGTTTTCATAATATAAAAGCTAATTGAAGGATATCAAACACAACGTCAATAATTCAGCAATACGAGCGAATTAACATGCCGCCCGCGCCCGATCAGCTGCGCCAATTAGCGGCCATTACGGCCGGATCGGCGCGACAACATGGCGGCGCCTGACGAAAAGCGCGCGAAATTGATACGGACATATTTCAGCGCCCGAATTATATACGAATGAGCGCCGTCGGTTGATGATGAGTCGTTTGCTCCGGACGAATTTGTTTTATTGTTATTAATGGAGGTCGACTTCTTTATTACGGTAATTAATGGGTGATTTGGGTGGAAGAATAATATATGACATTTGGTTTTATTTGGCGTTGATTACGTTCTGTTGAAGATCAAAGATGGTAAGATCGTATTCTGGGTGCAAATGTTAAACAGAGATTCCCGCAGATACCATTGCGGCGTGGGTCATACAGGTGACCGCATTATTAGGTAGGCCATAACTACAACACAAATTCCCTCAAGAGAAGTTAGCCAGTGCTATTCATTTATTAATTCATTTAAGTTAAGAGATTGCTGTCGCAGTTATAAAACTACGTGTAGACTGTTATTCTTCTGTATTTTATCGTCAATGTCGTCTTCAGGACTCTTCGGATCTTTTGGGATTTTCTATTCTCCCAAACTTCACACCAAACTTCACCAACGAAACAAGAATATATAAAGGCGTAAAAGACGAATATGGAAACGGAGACATTAAGGCTGAACAACTTCAGCAATAATTCAACGAAGCCGAGTTCTTAACCGCGTCTACGGCTCTCGAAAGTGTTCGCTTCTTCAGACGAAGTTTCCGATCGCACCTGACGGTTACCAAGTGCGAGGAGCCAGTGCTCCATCCGAAATATGTTCCATTTTAAATATGTTTCTTTTACATTAAGTTATTTTTAGCGTTTTAACATCGTATTTGTTTTTGCAACGGGAAACGTTCTACACGGCGATTGCAGACTCGACACTATGCGATTAGTTTAAATTTAACTTCAATGTTTTAAAGTCCCAACTGTCAGGTGTTAAATGTAGCAAATTACAAATCTGATCCAAACGCAACTACTCATAGACTTCGCTAGAGTAACGCCGAGGATAGTACCTCTGACCCGATTGTGAACCCGATTGATAAAACCACAAAACACACAGACGTAGTGCTAACGCATAACATAACGTAGTTCCCCCTCGCTACGAGCACCTCAAAACTATTAACTTAATGGGCAATGACCCTCTCTCTTGCGCCAGAGACTGTCGGTTCGATCCCCACTACCGAAAAAATATTGTGTGATGTTTTTCCAATGTCCAGGTATTTATATATGCATAAAAGGTATGTATTTATTTACAAAAGTAAGTTCAAGTATGTTAATCAGTTGTCTAGTACCCATAGTACAAGCGTTGCATACTTTGGGACCAAAAAACGTTGTGTAAAAAAATATGGCCTGAAATATCAAAGAAATAAATAAAAAGTACAAAAAATAAATAGTACACGGCCTCATACCCGTGGCTGACAACACCATCACATAACCAGCGCGGGCACATGACTCCATTCGACGTTGTAACTAGCCTTTTCGCGGTTCGATATTACATGAATCTTTATATAGTCTCCTGATACACGATTTTTTTAAACTATCTATCAACTGTGATAGGGCCACGCAACAGTCCTGTTACACGAATGGGCATGTCCGTCCGAGGAATTATCGCGACCTTGTAGGAGACCGGCATGAAGTGGAAATTTTATACTTCTGCGTTTCCTCTGGTGGGTGAGGTAACCGGAGCCCACCATATTAAAAGTAGGCAACGGCAACTCTACGGGTGTTGCGAATGTCCACGGGCGGCTACAACCGCTTAAAATCAGGCTAACCGCCAGCCAGCTCGCCACCTTTTCACATAAAAAAATGCTTCAGTCGGCAAGAGAGTCTAATTAGAGCCGAGTATCGCGCCTTTTCAGAAAACTGAAGGATTTAAAGCCGGTCTCTTGTACTATCTCGAAAATGGAATAGAGTTGAGAAGGCCCTGGAGATACAATATCGGAAAGTTGCCACGGCTCATATGAACGACCGGCGAAATAAGTCCCTTTTGATGGCGAACTAACTTAAAGCAACTTTAAGTTACCGCTGTTTACATAGAATTCCAGTACAGCGACTTCGAAACATGCGAACGTCGAACCTATTATTTGAGTTGTACCAATCACATTTGTGTTCTTACTTACAAAGTCTGGGGCAAAATGTAGCACTACATTATATATTATATATCCGATGTACAGATAACATACAGATATCCGATGTACGTTATGACTATTGTAATGTGATGGGCCATTACTGACTGTTTTTATGTGAATAATTTTTAGCGAGATTGCAGTTCACCTGATGTTAAATGAATACCGCCACCCATGGAAATTTACACCCGACGTCTTACTGATCAGTAGAATTATATAAATTTAAATGATAACTATTTATAAATGAAAGTAATTTTTACGGATCTATCGCGTTTATTTTTAATTTTAAGTCAAGACGTTTCCATGTCTGTCCCGTGACCATGAACGCTGTAAAGGGTTCGAAACGTCGAAAATTCAAATTAACAATATTAAAAATAAACGCGATAAATCCGTAAAAGTTTGTTTCATTTATAATGTGTAATCGCGTTAATATAAGAATTTATCAAATAACTATTTAATAACATTAAAAATTGTAAGTGACATTAAATGAAAGGTACATGATGTCTTGATGGCGCAGTTGCTGAGCTGTTGGCTTCTGCGCCGCGGTTAGTAGTTTCGATTCCTACACCTGTCGACGTGTAAATATTAGCTCAATAGCTATTATTAACTTCACCCGTCAGAGAATTATCAATCTGGAGAGGCATCCAAGAAAACAGCGGGACACGAACACCGAAATTTAACCATTTTACATTTTTATATTATATTTTTATCGATACAATTCGACAAGAAGCCGCTATATCGATAAAAATACAACACAACCCTTCATCGTGTCAAACACTCGTTACCTACCCCACGTTACGAAGGTAACCTAAACATGTCTAATCATAATAAACCGTTATACAAACTCGTGAACGCGGCTCATTGGAAACGCGACTCTATTCCCATTACCCAAGGCTCTGTTGTACTTGTAATTTTTGTTATTAGGTTTGCTGCATAACGTTTGACATGTCAACTGTCGTGTCGTGTCATATCTAATCTGAGAAAGGTCCATAAAGATGTGTAAAGAGTTCCCTTATGACACTTTCAAAATTTAATGTCTATATTTAAACCGTAGCATGAAGGACAAAAATTTAAATCATCTGTCTTTGATTCTCCAGCTTTATTAAGGAAAATAAAACGCACATGTAAAAGAGAATAATATCTTACAAAATTCATAATATTCTGTAAGAAGTACGTCTTCACGTAACGCAGAATCTATCCACATTTCAAATGTCCTTAAAGCTTCTTATACAAATTTCATTAGACCTTACTTTACAATAATTGAGATTCTCCGAAAAAAAATAGAAACAGCTCAGTAGTCCTAGACTTTTGGGTTTTAATACATAAACGCTCTTCTTAAAGATTGTATAGTATTATGTTCATGTGCTTTTATTAGTTTAGGCTACTTATATATAATTTTATATATAAGTAGCCTAAACTAATAAAAGAACATGAAGCCTACCGCCCGCTTTACCTACCTATCTATCAATTAAAAATAAAGTAAGTAAAATAACAGCTTGTAAATATCCTACTGCTGGGCAAACGGATGCTCTACACAGAGGGTATTTAGGCATAAAACCACCACGCGGCCCCACTGCGGCCACCCCACTTTACACATCTTCGAAATGTTTTTTATTTGGTTACTAGCTGCTGCCCGCGACTCAGTCTGCGTAGAATAGGCTGAAGGCGTAACATTCAGACAGAAAGACAAATAAAAATATTTATATAAATTAATAGCCTATGTCTTATTCTGATGTATAAGCCATATTATTGTAAAGTTTCATTAAAATCCATACAGTAGTATTTGCGTGAAAGAATAATAAACATCCATCCATACATACAAACTTTCGCGTTTATAATATTAGTAAGGATTATTACGAGAATATGCAAGTTACAAATGTCAATATTGCAATTTCGGTGGTGCCGACACCGATAATCGAACTCGGGTTGGTCGAGTGTATAGAATTAAAACCGAGCGCCCGGACAATCAGCTATCACGGCTATCGAGTAACCCAAATAGATTTGCCATACAGTTAATAAACGTAAAGAACATTGGATCAATTCGGTCATCGAGGGCTGTAGCTTAATTTAGTACACAATAAAAACTATAGTAGCCTTTCACGTCCATTACAATAGAGCTGTCTGGTACACTGAAACTGCCTTGTCTTTGACGACAAAACCTGACACAGATTTGAATGACTTCAGGATTGCTTAGTTTATTTTAGGACGTATTTCTAAACAACGTTATCTAATCTCAAACTAAGGAAAGCTAGTATGGGATATTAGGTAACTGATAAACATTGCATTTGAAAGTAAGTTATATTATATATTTCCCATTTAGTGTCGTGTTCAAACTATAATTCCAAGTCAAGAACTTGATAGGTTCGATAGCTAATTCAAAATTAGAAGGTTTATTTATTCCGAACTTTATGTAAGATAGTTTTTGAACGCTATTTTAATTTTATAGTTTTTTTTTTTCGTTTTTTCCAATTGTATTTGTTTTTTTTTAATTCGTTCTCTTGTTTCGGACATTTTATGATTATTATTTTTGAATTGTAAATTTTTGTAGATAAATTAACAAAAACTTTCAGCGTAGCGGGATCGAGCTGCGTCTTCTGGTTTCACGCTCAGACGCTTCACCAACTAAGCTAACCTTAGCGACCTTTCGGCGCGAAAATTTGGACATCTATCTAGGTTCATTCTATTTGATTTTTAGAAATGGGTTCCACATTCTCTAGCGCAAGAGACAGGTTCTGTATACACTTTTTTTATGTGACAAGTTGTCAAACGTGCAGACGGTTCACCTGATGTTAAGTGAATACCGCCGCCCATGGACATCTGCCACACCCGAGGGTTACAGATGCGTTGACAACCTTTTGAAAATTGGGCTCCGGCAACCTCACTCACCAGACGAAACGCGAAAGTATTTGTCATACTTCCACTTGACGCTGGTCTTCTGTGAGGTCGTGGTACTTACCCGAACGAGCCTGCCCATTCGTGCAACAGTCGGCTGCTGCGTGGTCCTACCACCGTAAAATCAATCCCGACAATCGAGTCATCAAAACATTAATAAAGTATTTACGTGGAAAGAGTTGGGTAGGTAGGTAAGGATCACCGCAACCTAGAAAGATCTATTGTCTTCCCTTCGAAAACCTTGCCCCTTACTGTAAGATAACATTACCCTATTTTGTAAAAACGTTTTACATACATAAATCACATGGACAAACACCCAGATCCAAGAACATTATCTGTATACACAAATAGTTGTATCGTGTGGGAATCGATACCCGCCGCCGAAGCCAATAAGAGACATCAAATAACTATATAAATAATGAAATATACAAATTGGAAACGCACGCCACAAACACCCATCAGCATCGAATGAAACTTGAAAAGCTAATGATTAAACCCCCAACCTACCGCAGACAGAACGCCGTACTTCTAAGCCAAAAATAACACTAACAAAGTACGGTAATTAAACAAGTCCGCCGACGCCATTTGACTGTGCCATCTGCGACAACCCCAGACCACGGGCCCCGGTAAAAAATAACCCACGAAAAACACGGGAATTAATTATGACCCAGAAGTAGATAAATTGCCCCGTTCGAAAGGTTTAATGCGTCTAATTCAACTATAATTATTTGTAGCTCTGCTATGGCACATTATAGTCATTATAGACATTATAGTCTCTTTTAAAAACTAAGAAAAAAGTGCTGAGATAATTCGCGTAAAGATGTAAGTCAATGCCTTAAAACATATTTGCTTTTCAGATATTTTTGCTTATGTCTAATAAGAGATTGAATATCGTATAAATAAAGGGGAATATAATAAATTTACATGTAAAAATCACAAAACTGATTATAATACATGAATTCTCGTTCTTAATATAGATCCTAATTTAAATTACAAGGAAGATTTCTTTATAAATCCCATATAAATGCAATTAGATCAAGTGATTGTATCGTAGTATGATTTGTACTTGATAGTTTATTGTATTTACGCAATTGCATCCGTGGCTGGTACAAGAGGGATGGTTCTTTTCTCGCTCAAAGGTTAAGCATAACTATTGAGCGAGGAGATGCAACTAGTGTTCTTGGGACCACACCGCGTGGACTAGGTTTATTAGATAACTCGCGATCCGCCCCGGCTTCGCACGGGTGCAATGTATTGTGACATATAAACCTTCCTCTTGTATTACTCTATCTAGTAAAAAAAAACGCATCAAATCCGTTGCGTAGTTTTAAAGATCTAAGCATACATAGGGACAGACAGACAGCGGGACGACTTTGTTTTATACTATATAGCGATATGTAATTTGGATAGATTTAATGTTGTAAGTATTGTATATTGTTCTTTAATAAACAAATTGTATTACACTTTAATAAATGAGACTAATTTTATATAAATTAAAATAATAGCAATAAATCGGTAAAATTGGTATAATTGAGTTAATGATGACTCCGTGGCGCAGTGGACAAGGTATCGGCTTCGGCGTCTGGAGTTGTGGGTTCGATCTCCATACGGGACAACTATTTGTGTGACCCACAGACAGTTCTTTTCCACCTGGGTATTTGTCCGCGTGGAGTTTATGTTTGCAAAACGTAACTATCCTAAAGTAAGGGCATAGTTTTTAATTAAAGCAAAAAAAAAAAGAAAAAAGAAAATGATCAGAAGAATCAAAATCATAGAAGAATCTCTACTGTCAACGGCCTGGTTGTAGAGCTGGAAGCTTCCGCATGAATGTACCGACACGACTTGTGAAATACCACGTTTTCAGAAGACCGGTGAGATTTAGAAGTAAGTGTAGTGTTAAATTTCACCTGCATACTGAGGTAATAAGAGACCCGAACTCTTAAAGATTCTATAACTCTTAAAGATATACTCTGAAAGAATTTAGGTTGCTGGTAACTTTTGGACGTTCTGGATAGACGAATACCGTAAAAGTTCTCCAATCGGCATCTTATAAAAAAGGGTTGTTTCTAGTATTTCATAAAAACAATTAACAATGTCTTGAAAAAGTAAAAAAAAAGTTAAGTAACAGCCTATACATGTCCCACCGCTGGGCAAAGGCCTCCTCTATACAGAGGGTATCAGGGTATAGTCCACCACGCGGCCCCACTGCGGATTGGCGGACTTCACATATCTTCGAAATATATTTTTTTTTATTACTATTTCGAAAATATGCAGGCTTCCTCACGATGTTTTCAGCTAAGTCAGATAAGTCAGCACTTAAAGTTAAAAACTTCATTGGTGCCGGCACCGGGGATCGAACTCAGGTTGCTCGAGTATATTGAATTAAAGGCGAGCGCCCGGACACTGAGCTATCACGGCTCTTAGCTATCACGGCTCTTGAAAGAGAAAACTAAAATTATAATTCAACGGTGGTAGAGCCACGCAGCAGCCTCGGCTGTTGCACGAATGGGCAGGCTCGTCCGGGTAAGTACCACGACGTCACAGAAGACTGGCGTAAAGTGAAAGTACGACAAATACTTTCGCGTTTCGTCTGGTGAGTGAGGTAGCCGGAGCCCAATTTCCAAAAAGGTTGTCAACGCATCTGCAAACCCTCGGGTGTAGCAGATGTCTATGGACGGCGGTATTCACTTACCATCAGGTGAACCGTCTGCTCGTTTGGCAACTTTTCACATAAAAAAAAATAAATAAATAATAAAAAAAAAATTGTTGCATTCTATTGGCAACTAATCATTTGTACCACAACAAAATCAAATTTAGTGTACGCAAATAACTTAAAAGAAACAACACCCTGTTTTACAGAATACATGATTGTTTAATTGTTACATCAATGAGCCATTAGTCATCTATTCTATATTTGAAAAACAAATAAATAAAGAATACGAAGTATTAAAGAAAGGACATCCACTCAAAAAACAGACGTTAATAGTCCCAGCAATGTGTATTTTGAAGCGCATCCTAGAATCATTAAACGTTATCTCATAAAATCTCGAGTGCCATTATGCAGTAACCGTTTTGTCTCGTAAATGTGCGCCCGTTTTTGTTAAATTCACAAAATATCGATCGGACCACATTGCTGAACAATTTTTACGATCTGTAAAATCGTCTCCGACTCCCAGACGCCCCACATCGCCGATGGGAGTGCAATAAATACATTCGTATTTAATCTTTTATAGTCGATTCCAAACTATTAGTAGACGCCCCCATGCCGTGCGTGGTGTCGTTAAGATACGAGAGGTATTTAACGAAATACAACCAATAATGGGGTGGGTAATTGAAGTTTTTATCACAGAATATCTTATCGGTGCTTTATCTCGATGGGAAAGTAAGCAAAGGAATATTATTTGAGTTCTTGGACTTTGTAAGCTTGATGTGAAAAGTACATTAACAATCGACGACCCGACTGGCGTAGTGGGAAGCCCTGCCTCCTTCTTGCCTCAGAGGGTGTGGGTTCGCGCCACCACTGGAAAAATATTCTGTGATGAGTAATATGTATAATATGTATTTATTTATAAAAGAAATGTATTCTAAGAATGTTTCTCAGTTATCTAGGTATGGGACATTAGATAGTACAATTTAGAAAGTTCTAGAAAATCACACTGTGGTGCGCAAACTACTATCAATATTAATTGGAAATTTCTCTCATGCAAGATAAATTCAACAATAGTATTTATTACATGAACTGATTGGTATTTACTTAGACTAAGAACCTATAGTGAGAAGCAAGTCTTCGCCAGTTCTGTCCTTGTTGGTCTTTTTACCAACACTGCAACCTTTTTTTTTACAAAACAGAGATGGTGTGCCTTACAAAGCGATTTAAGGTCGCTCATTAAACGGAAGTTGTTCTGTAGTGCTGAATTGCAGCCCCCATTATTATTATCTGATGTTTGAGTTTAACTGGGTTTTAACTAGCTAATTTTGTTTTAGCAACAAGCCACACCGCACATCGTATGTCGCTGATATGTTACATTTAATTACATAGAAGTTTAATTTTTAAGTACTCGGAATAACTATAAACTTATCAATATTACGGTGGTAGGGCCGCGCAGCAGCCTCGCCTGTTTCACGAATGGGCAGGCCCGTCCGGATAAGCACCACAACCTCACAAAAGACCAGCATAAAGTGGAAGTATGACAAATACTTTCGCGTTTCGTCTGGTGAGTGAGGTAGCCGGAGCCCAATTTTCAAAAGGTTGTCAACGCATCTGTAACCCTCGGGCGTAGCAGATGTCCATGGGCAGCGGTATTCGCTCACCATCAGCTGAACTGTCTGCTCGTTTGGCAGCTTTTCACATAAAAAAAAACATTAACTCGTATATAAGAAATAACTTTTATGATGTTTCGTTTATCTGTTTAGTTTTTTCTCATCTGTCCCATTAGCTCTTTATTCAGAGCTCTTTCTTTCGCTCGATGTGTATTAAATGTTACAGAAACTAAATTGGTCATTTTTTGCGTTATGTATTTAACTATTTTATTTTATCTTCTATCTTGTTATTGAAACACGTAAAAATATCATCATTTCTATAACGGAGCAACTATTCAAAATGAGTTCCACCCTTCCCTTAAATCAAAAACAATTCAATTTTTTTTTATTTATGTTAAAAATCAACATGTCAAAATCATACACACATTCTTCTTTTATAAACCATAATCACCTACTTACTGCATTGTTCAATATCCAACATATAAATATACATTATACAATCATTGGCATATCAAATTAAAGCCAAAAAAATGATTACAATACTTGACGTATGGACATACAGCCGCCGCACTTAATAATCGACTACTATGTTATCGGACGGAAGATAGGCCGTGTCGAGACACCTCATTCACACGTAGCGACGGTACATTTTGTAATGTGAAAAAACATTAGTCGTCTCACAAGGTGATGCAGGTCACGTGTTTAACGTTACCCCAGTTAGGGACGTGTTAATAGACACAGTTCTTTTTTCTTTCACCTTTCCCTGTCTTCATTCTGGAAATTAGAGCGTTTTAATAAACCATAACAGTTGGTAACTCATATTTAGAAACGTTTACATTCTGTGTAAGGTTCAACTCCGTGGAGTCGGTAACGCACTGGATTGGTGAGAAGTTTTTTGATGTGTGAATATTTTTTTTGAGAAAAATTTTAAGCTTTATCGATCTGAAAATATTTACGTAAATTAATTATTTTACATTGTGGATATTTACAACGGTAAATAAATAATTGGTTCCATTAAATTCCTGGCCTTGCATTATATTAGTATCGGGAAAGCTGGAACGACCTCCTCAGCGACCAGTACGTTGTACTAGAAAACAAATTAACAAGCATCTGTTACACTGACGTCTACGGTTGACGTCAAACCCTTAAATATTTGTGTAATGCATTGCATAAGGTAACTCAATATTACAAACTCGAAGGAGGACGATAAATGATTACGATAATTTAAGTCATGTCCGCGCAATTTACCTTTTCCGTGAGCCACGCGATAAGGCTTTAATTCAAGACGACTGACAGAAAACTTTCCCATAAAAAGAATATAATGAGATCTTTCGGTGTTAAGAAGGAATAAAATCCAGTCGACGTAGGTAAGCAATAAAAAGTAACGAAAGCCAAATCCATTTAATACACAAAACATCGTGTAAATTACGGATTTCGTTTCGTAAACCGTATATTAAGATCATGTTAACCCTTCGGTGATTTAACGAGGCATCGCCGCAATAGTTACCAATTAAATAGGTCAAATTACAGGCACTACAATAATCCGGGTCTGATGTAAGGGCCTTGTGGCAGCCAGTATGGAGTTTCGGATCCATTGTCCGCTCGGGCTTGTTTGATAGGCGTGTGCCGGTAACCTGACGACTTCTTGTACAGTCTACAAAAACATTAGAATAGATTTTATATATTTTTGTATTATTTTCGTATTTACGTTATAGTAATTAGGTACAGAATGATGACATACTTCTGGCAAGTGGCAATGACGTACCTTTTTTTCTGAGAAGATGAGAAACAGTAGGAAATAGGGAACATTGCCAACCATTAAGCGGATGGGTTCCGGTTACCTCATTCTTATTACGAAATGCAATTACTTATATTTTGCTCCAGCTTTTAAGAGGCCCGATGGCATGGGCGTGGCAGACAATTTATGCAACAGCGGTATCTACTTCGTAACGTAAAAATTAAGTAGATACCCAAAATATTTGCAAGATATATTTATCTAGGTTATGATAATATTCGTTTCCAGTAATGTTGCATTGTTGTTATCGAAGAAATCGTTCAACGGTAAAAGGTTAATGGTAAAAGTAAACTTAAATGGTAAAAGCGGAGTTGTCTCCTTTTAACGTTCCGGCTATTGGATTTGAATAAAAAACGCTGATTTACAAACGTATATTAACTACAGAAGGTAACTCTTTATAATTAATACTTCAAACTGTCAATGAGCTTTTTTCCTACTTATTGGAAGTTTCGAGATGTTTATTTATATTTTTCGAGGTTTGTATTAAAAAAATTTTTTAGCTATGCATTAGTGTTTTTTTATATTTATGTCAACTGTTCAGAGATTGTTAATCATAAAGGAACTTGAATAGTCCTCGTATGTAGTCAAACAAAAAAAATCGTTACTTTATAATATTAGCAATAAACGAGTGATAAATTCGTTTGCTGCCGTTACTGTTACCTATTTGAAAGGGTTAAGCGCTATCGGAAGCAGGCTCAAATGATTTATAAAAGGCCTCTTGATTTGAATTTGAATGGCTAGTGTCGGATTACCTCCCATTTTTATCCCCACTTTCGTTTCGAATTATTGGCATTTCCCATTGCATTGAAGCCGCGTGGGCGGAAAAGTATTGTTCGAAGGTATGAATGGAAAGAGATAGCGAGCTACAAGGTTTTACACAGAATTTTGCTGAAGGGTACAATATAGTCTTCATAAACATTGCAGACATACATATGCGAGGATAACATGTATCTCAATGACGGCGTAGTGGATAGTGAAACTGTCTCTTGCGCCAGATGCTGTAGGCTCCGACCCCAATACCGGAAAAATGTTGCCTAAGAAGCCTATACTTTGGCAATTACGCCACGGAGTAATGAAAAAAGTAAAAGCATTTTTTCGACATGATAGTTTTTGTATTTAGATTAAAATTAAGCGTTGCAAGGCCTCCCTCTAGGTGGACCGACGACAGTGTAAGAGTCGCGGGCAACCGGTGGACGTAAATGGCAAAGTGTCGTTCGGTGTGGCGTACTAATAGGGGAGGAGGGCTTTATAGATTCTGATGCAGTATACGCACCTAAAGTTTTATCTATAGATGCTTAAATATAAAGGCCCTCTCTATAAAAAAAACTAAAAATTGTGTTCAGTAATGGATTAGAAAAAGATACTTCGATGACAGTGGACTTCAATAAATATACGTAATAAATCTATTGAAAGCTATAATTTGACAATCATTCAAAAAATAAACATTTGCACAATAGCAGGTACTATGTAGAGACTCCCCCTGTAATCCTCCGTAATTATTGCAATTAAATGAGAGCTGTTCACCCGAAATGAATGGAAATAAAAGCCAAATCGCAGTGTATTTACGTCTAATATCTCTTAAGGGCCTATTGGACCCTAAACGCCGGGGTCAAGATCTCAATGACCCTTTCGTGGCTTCCCATAAGTCCTTGCAATGGGTTGAGGACCCTTTAACAATAAGCGAGAACATCTGTAGACTAATACATCCAACTCGAGAACATCTCAAAATAAATAGGATGTAAATATTGCGGAGTAATAACATTCTGTTGATTGTTTCGCTGTATTTTATTGCACAATTTACATAGATTTAAATCTATGACTAGGATAACAAGAGAAAGAAAGTCGTAAGAAATTTTTTGTATATTTTTTACCCTTAACGTTTAGGAATTAGTGCATCTTGTCAGAGATGTCACCTCGTAGCGTCGTGTAAAACTCCTAATCCTCGACTAAGAGCCAAGTTTACAAGAACTACGTATGAAACAAACTATTTACTTATTACTTACTTTAAAAAAATTGTAGCTGCACTATCATCGCCTTTACTGAAGAGTAATAAACACTGAAAACAGCTTATGCGTTTAGGTCCAACAATATCAAAATTTGACGAAAAATATATCCCAACCACACTTCTAAGCCTGATATAGCGGGAGATAACAATTACATTTCCATTAGATAAATGTTTTATAATACCCTGTGCAAACGAAAGCATTTAGAAGCGCCCAAATGCTGTCGATCTAGAAGAACGTCATCTCTCAATATCCTTTTCCAAACAAAACGTTCGTAGACCATACGCCCTATCACAAATTTCTGTTATAATTATACGGAACCTTAACCCTGATAACGAGGGTGCTTCTTGTATCTTGTATTAACTGATGTTTTTGCTTTCAGTCCCGAGACTTTAAAGCTTCATCTGACGCAGAACCGGTGGGCTAGCCAGAACCCACGGGTACGAGGGTGCGTTTCTCTCAGCACTCCAAGCAACCCAGTCGGCCTGTTCAATTGGAGATCGAGCAATCATGACAAGCGCGCACATTAGTAATCAATAACAAGATATACACCGTTCCGCCCATGTGGCTCCCGGGCCGCATCAAAGCCCTCCTTATTGCTGCATCGCCTGCCTGTCTGTCTGTCTAGAGTGCGTTATTAATATCGTCTTCCTGTTAGACTTCTGTGTTCCGCTTTGCACCATGGTTTTTATGCCTCGAAAAGCGAGAGCGGTGAATCTTTAGACAAGTAGCTGAGGGAGTCGTCTGGACGTTTGAAACGTCATTATCGTTTTTAATCTAAATAAAAAAATATGTAAATTAATTAAAAAAAATTAATTTAAAAAAAATGAAATAATTAACTCACATTAATTGTAACGGTAAACAATGAAACATTAGTTAAAGATTAACGAATTAAAGCTAAAATATATTAGTGGTTTATATTCAAATATGTTAAAGTTAGTTTTTCATTTTATTTAAATAATAAAACGATTCAAATATACGCTCGTTTTCGGCTTTCACAAAATCAATCTCACGGCAAATATCTCATCCATATAAATCCGATAAACTCATTAAATAGTTTTTTGTATGAAATTTACTTAACTCTCTCGATTGTATTGCTTGTGTTTCTTTTCACCTTTATTTCGATGCAGCTAAATTTTAAAGATGGGTACAACTGGAACACAACAGAATCGTGATAACATCACTTATTTATTCAGCGCGTCCCGGCGCCTCGAACTGTCTGTAAGCCACATTAGGCTGGGAACTGCATTCATTGCTCGAATCTAGATTGACATCAGCATGCGCGATAGCGCAGTGGTGTTTATTAAGGTGGTGGTATGTTTCTCGGTGTAGTTTTTATGTGAGAAGGTGGCAACGGAGCTGGCGGTTCACCAGATGTTAAGCGATAGCGCCGCCCATGGACATTTGCAATACGCTTAGGATTTCTACCTTGTAATCAATTAGGCCTCAGCTACCTCACTCACCAGACCTTTACCAGTTTTACCCTTTGGGTACGGAACCCTAAAAAAGGAATAACACACGTCTGTTTTAGACAACTCGTTTTAAAAAAAGTATTTCAACGCAGATGAAAACGTATGCCACGACATCTGCTTACCCTACATTCATATATCAAACCTAATGTTACAATAACGTCCAATGTATTATTAATAAAGTAATTAAAAGTAAGTGGGCCGTGACAAAAGGCGTTACGGTGCAAAATTGGGGTAGAATGCTGACGCGGTATCTTTTCTCGCACATGTCACTCAGTACTGATTGTGTTAATGTATTAAGCGACATTTCTGGATGCAAATGATTAAATACGATTGAAATAAATGCCCGGTTTAGGTTTTCAGCCATTTAAGCACAATTGTTCCACAAGAAATTATTTATTTAACGATAAATCACTAATGCAATAAGTTAAACCTTAAAAGTATAAAAATGGACGGAAAGTCTCGCTGATGCGGGAATTGAACCCACGTCTTCCGGATAAAAAATACTATGTTCAACACACAATATTGTCCCAGTAGTGGGTCTCGAACCCACATCCTCTGGCACAAGCTACGAAGTTTCATTTGCCACGATGCCAATCATGTCGACAATAAACACGCATACATACATAAATGCTTAACTCACGTTCAAACTATAAAACAAGTTGGTGGCGCGGGAAAAAATAAATTGCCTACCAACCAAAAACGGGTACGCCACAGTCAAACGAATGTGGCCGATACAACTTTTTTCATTGCTCAATGTCAGAAAACTTTTTGCTCGTAGGAAATTCAATGGAAGTCGAGTGAAATTTCTGTTACGCCCGAGTCGGTGACAGAAATAGTGCGAGCTCTCATTGAGATGTTTATTTTACAGTTACTCAAAGACAAAATCAATGGTCGAGGAACAAAAGTTACAATAGAAAGATGGTCAAATAATAGAAAGTTTATTTCGGGCGGTATTTCAAATATAGCTGTAGTCTTTGCTTTGGCTATCACTATGCTGTCACTATATTGTTACTTTTAACAGCTTCTGTAGTATTCATAGTATTCTTCGTAGAACATAATTATTTCTTCATAGTATTCATTA
Source organism: Iphiclides podalirius (assembly GCA_933534255.1). NCBI lineage: Eukaryota > Metazoa > Arthropoda > Insecta > Lepidoptera > Papilionidae > Iphiclides > Iphiclides podalirius. The sequence continues at coordinate 12,302,107 of OW152827.1, read as the reverse complement.
ACAACGTCATGTTTTGTTCAGTTACTCCTCACTGGGAGTTGAACAGACGACCTTGTTCGTAAGTCAACATCTCAATTACTGCTCGATTCTTTCTAATTTTTAGATATTTAAAAACATACATATAGCATATATATACAAATACATATATGTAACATACTATACACCCGATGCTTTCTTTTGGGGCAGTTAACCAAAATCAAACGCGGTGGCGCGGAAACAAATAGTAGATAACGCAAGCCACTGAGGAGGGCCTCAAACCCATGAGTTCTGGCTAACTCACCGGTTCTGTGTTCGATGAAGCTTTAATAGTCTAAGGACTGAAAGCATAACATGAGTTATACAAAAACAAGATAACGCTTAACCAAAAACTGCATTCTTCAAGAACCTACTCGTAAACCATAGACTTTTCAAAATGATCAAATTAAACGAAATAAATTGTTTACAAGAAAGTTCAATATCGTAGCAAAGATCAATACAATTCATAGCCGAGCACAAGGTCGTTCAATGGTTAAACATGCCACCAATTATTTGAGGCGAGATCCAGAATGCTTGGGGCGCGCTAGGCCGCATTGGCGTCTGTCATTTCGCGCGGATATCGTTTTCTCAGAGCGGCGCCGGCGGAGAAACTAGACGGTTCAGATGCGCATACTTCCCGACAGCATTCCGCGACGTCTGCGAAATAAGAAGGACGTAGCAAAAAGTCGATTACTACGCGGCAATTACGCGCCAAGCGGGGAGCCTACGACGCCATTTCTTTTAACGCGTCGGTCGACGACTAACGTTTGATTTAACTGAAGCCGATTCCGCTGTATCGCGTGCCTCCCTCCGATATGAAGAAGGTATCATCTTTAACATAGTTGTTTGTGGAAGGAATCTGAGGAATAATAATTTCTAGTATTTACGCAAACAAACTATATGGTTGAATGAAACTTTAACGGAAACCTTTACGGATTTTATTTTGTTTTATTTAGATTTATATTATTATTTAATTTCCGACGTTTCGAACTCTTCACGCGGGACATTCTGTCTGTTTTATTGAATCAATTCAAAACAAGACTTAAATTATCGATTACGTTACTGGAATCCGAATACTAATCGGATTTTTAATTTAACCTAACTTTACCTGACTTACTAATCAGCTGTCAAATGGCTTTTTAAATTTCATTTCAGTTGCCAAAAGGATGGTTAAACTCCCTGAATTGACCAGAATGATCTCTTTAATGATCAGAATGATCAATTTATTTTATGTAAATAATGACAGGCACTGAACCCATGTGCTGTCTTGCAAAAGTCCATCCTACAAACAATAATACAACAGCTAAACAACAGTTCTAACAATAATGAAATAAAATGTAAATACAAAATCAGTAATTTTATAATCATAAACATCCTTCCTCTAAAGTGAATCAATACTCTTGTCAATTTTGATGGATCCAAACGATATTTTTTTGGAGAAGATTATTAATAGGCCTTATCTATGCTCGATCCCTGCCCACCCCATAAAATTTGTCAGTATTAATGATGGACATTTATTGCGTTAATGAGTTTTGACACGTGCAACAAAATTTGTTTACTTTAATGATCATAAAAATTGTATGCTATATAATATAAATTGTATTATATAGCACATTACAAGAATATGTAGATAAGTATATAGTGGTAGTTATTATTATTTATTTTCTTAAAAGTTTTATCTTCTCAGCTCTGCTGGTTTTACGTACATTCACGGACCAAAGTCAAGTGAATGCAGCAATGTGGTGTATTTTTCATGTTGAGGATGTGTTCTCATCTAACTGCATGAACTTCCTTACGATTCTGCATGTGTTTAAAATAGCGGCTTTTTGTAGAGTTATGAATAGGGAATCTTCTAAATCAATTAATTTTAGGCTACGGAGAAGAGGATTGGAATGGATTAGGATTGGGTATAACACCGGTTGTTGAGAGAACTATAGGAATTACAAAAACTTTTTCTTGTCTCCAGATTCTAGTTACTTCTTCTTTAAGATCTGCATATTTACTTACTTTTTCAGCTATTGTTTTTTGTAAGTTGTGGGTGTTAGGAACTGCAACATCTATAAGGTAAGTGATTTTTCTTATTTTATCCTGTAGGGTTATGTCGGGTCTATTATATTGGATGGTCCTATCTGTTAGTATGGCGCGGTCATAATAGAGTTTGTGTGTGGAATTTTCTAGAATAGTTTGTGGAGTGTATTTATAGTAAGGAGTGTTTGTGTTTTGTATGAGTTTGTGTTTGAGCGCCAGTTTTTGTGAAATATTTGTACCTGGTTGTGTCTGTGAGTGTAGTCAGTTTGTGTCAGTGTTGTGCATGCTCCTGTTATGTGTTGTATAGTTTCTGATTGAATGTGGCATCTGCGACATTTATCGTTTATAACTGTAGGGTCTTTGATAATATATTTCCTATAGTTTTTAGTATTGATGATTTGGTCTTGAATTGCTATTATGAATCCTTCGGTTTCTCGAATAAACTTCCTATTTTAAGCCATTTATTTGAGGCCACTCTGTTTATATGGGTCTGTTTTAAATCATAAGGATGTCATCCGTGTAGTGTTTTATTTTTCCAGTTTTCTAATTTTTGTTTCTGTGGGTCTTGGTTGTTTATGTCTGGTGTACTAATCTGTTCGTTTAAGTTAAGTGGTGTGTAATTGAAATCATTTAGAGAAATAGCTTTATATATATCACTTGTGCGAGATTTAGTAAGAAAGAATGTTTTTAGTGTAATCATTTCTTTCTGCCAAAGATGATGGATGTCGATAAGCCCTCTCCCTCCATCCTGTCTTTTGATGGTGAGCCTTTCAATTGCAGATTTAGGGTGTAGTTTTGTGAGTGTTGTGCGTGTGGTTCTTTCTAATTGTTCAATATCAGTTTTTGACCATTTTATTACGCCAAACGAGTAGGTTAATATGGGTATGGCAAAAGTATTCAAAGCCTTTATAAGATGTTTGCCAGAAAGTTGAGTTTTGCAGAGACCATTAATTCTTCTGCGGTATTCTATATTAAGTGTCTGTTTAATTGCTGAGTGATCGAGTCCTTTAAGTTGTTTGTATCCTAAATATTTGTATAAATCTGTCGGTTCCATAGCTGATATTATGTCAGTGTCGTTAACTGAGTAGTTGCCAGGTTTTATTTTACCCTTTACAATATGTAATGTCTTGCACTTATCTAAACCAAATTGCATATTTATGTCTCTACTAAATTCTCTTGTGGATTCTATTAGTTTTTTCATTTCTTTTTCGGTTTTTGAGTATAATTTAATGTCATCCATGTATATGAGATGGGAGATAACAGTTTCTTCCGTAGTGTGTTTAAGGCTATAACCTGCTTGACAACGGTGCAATAAGTGCGACAAGTGATTCAGGGCGAGACAAAACCACAAAGGGCTCAGGGAATCGCCCTGATATATATCCTTCCTAATAGATTATTATTTATTATTATTATTATTATTATTATTATTATTATTATTATTATTATTGATCTAATATTTACATTGTTCTATGTGTAATATGTTCATTTATTGTCGTGGTTGTAAAGACACACTGTATAACTGAAGTATTGAAAATTTCATCGGACCCTCTTAAGGGAATCAGCGCAGTTGCCAAGGTATTGGCTTCGGCGTCGGGGGTCGTGGGTTCGAATCCCACACTGCACAAGTATTTGTGCGACCCACAGATAATTGTTTCGCATCTGGGTGTTGGTCCTCGTGCAATTGATTTTTGTAAACGTCCTTACAACACAGGATAATGTTATCCTAAAGTGTGGGCAATGTTTTAAAAACGAAAAAAAAAATTCTATTGACCAATACTGTTATACCAAACTTTCATCCGGCCCTCTCAATCGACAGATAAAGAAGACATATAAACCCAGAAACGGGCTCGTCTCAGTTTATACAACAGCCGTGTATAATTCCCAGAAAAACTCAATCCATTTGCCCCTTTTAATTTACGAAAAAAACGACCCCCACGCGTCAGCTGCGACCGCACGTGCCGGATTCAAACTCCCGACTTATACTGCGTCCGTACATAAACGACCCCACGTCCAAATGACCCAACGCCCCACCGCGTTATTTATGTCCCCCATTTCGAACTTTAATCAATCCATATTAAGTGCTTTATCGGCGATGACGTATGTTTTTGTAAGGCGTGCGCCATTTTTCAGATAGTAGTTTTTATAGTTATCGTAGGTTCAATCGCCAAGGTAAATACGCTTTACGCACTACAGGAGTAAGGTTGTTGATCTTGTAACTCGCACCCCCCCTTTATTGTGTATATATATAATTAAACTTATATATATTTCTGCCCCGTTATATGAATAAATCATATAACATCTTTACGTGACCAAGATAATTTATTGATCTTGCTATATGATCTTTCTAAAGGTAATAATTAGCCGTATGAAATATTATTGTGATCGTCATATTCGGTAGGACCTCATTTAGGTTGTGTTTATTTAGTAACTTGATTCGTTTAGGTGTATCTTGGATAGATAATTATTCACTAGTCGTGGTATAAGCCAGAGATAATGCCAGATTGCTTTCTTATTAACTAATCCCGACTCGCTTGAGACGGGCTCAGAGTATATAGTATACTCCCTCTCACGCTTGTAAAGGGCTCACAATATAATTTTTAAAATAATATCCCTTCTCTCTTGAAAAGGGCTCACATCAATTTTACATACCCGATACAAGTCAACAGCTCCCCCACATTTTAAAAAAATGTAGGGAAGGCACACGGCTCCATGAAAACACTCACCAACGCCGTGTGCGGTGAGCGCCAACCAACATATTGCGCCCCCCCCCCCCCCCCCCAGAAGAGGGCCAAAAAGTTGGGGAAAGGAGCGAAGTCCATTGCAAAGCTGTTTTACCAGCATAAAGAGGGCTTGGCCCCTTGGCAGTGCGTAAGCACAAACTTTGACCGAAGTCGCGCATGTCAATGCGTGTAACGTCATACAAGTCAACGACAAATCCAGTCTTCGTGAATGTACGTCAATACGGTTTTGGGCATGTGTTAAAGATCAGGCACTCTGGCCCTATGATATAATAAGCCCCCCGTAAGCGCCACCACTTTTGCCAGATCGCCGCGACTGCAGACGTGATTGTTAGTGTTTTGGCATCACCACCATTAAAAAGGTTAGCACGACATTTCGTCGCAGAGCGCGTTATGAGTCACTGCTCACCCCAAGGGTATGGTTAAAACGTTGCACGGCATCGCCGCAGCCTTGAGAGGTTTTCTCCCGCCAGCTACCATCCACATGAGGTAAACGCATATGCTCCACCAACCATTGAAATAGTCAGATATAGCCATAGTTGTGATTTTTATGTTTAGCCATCATAAGGGTTTATAATTGGCAACATATAATTATTTCTGTCAGTGTCTCTGACGTTGAGTATAGCAAGTCGTCTCCCAAGCAAATGTCGCAAGACGCAATGTCACCAAATGCAACATGCATCAATACAACTCTCGCAGGTCAACACGCCAACATACAGCCTATCCGCATACACAGCAGACATCATCACCTCGAACCTCCGTCAACCAGAATCATACGATGCAATGATATTAGGCGCAGATCACCCCGCAAATACCACAAGACGCATTACTGCATATAGCCGCACGCATCAATGTGACTATCGCGTAGGTGGCACACCCTCACACCACACCAATGTAACTCCGATCAACTTCGGCTCCAAGGTTTAGAATATACTCGGAACACACGAAGTGTCCAAACATACTCTTTCACGATCCGAATGATAGTCGACGTATCATAGCGTAAACACTAAGACGCCAACCACAACGGACCCCCACCCAAGCCAAGTAATAGCCAACGTATCATAGTGGAATACACTAAGACGCAAGCCACCACCAGACTCCCCAAAGTCAGATGATCAGTCGACGTATCATAGTGCAACACACTAAGACGCCAACTACCACCACTCTTACTATGCCGAATGACAGCTAACGTATCATAGTGATGGTCACTAAGACGCCAACTACCACCAGCTATCGATGATATGTCCACCACTGAAGACATATCCATTCATGGTTCCACGTTTACCGTAGACCATATCGTCGTTCAGAAGTACCATGCAACTCCATAGTAATATCTCTTATAAAGCCCAAGTCATTCATTGCTCTTCATTATATTTATATATTAATTATTTTTTTCTCTGAGCCTTCACATATTATCACTTTTATTCATTAGACCTTACTTCCATATGATCTTGGTATGGGACGTTCATACAATGTACTTTCACCATAGTACTAAGAGTCGCGATCGACTTCTGTACTTACATATGTGCGGTCATACAAATGTGTCCCCGCACGGTACATAATACTTCCCTTAGAAATCACTAAGTATGGAATTGTATTTAATGGACATAATAGTGATCGTGTCTTGCTATATTTTTAATAAATATCCTTTTTTGAGTATTTTAAGTGATTTTTAACTATTTTTAATCAATTTTTGGTAATATCATTTTCTCATACTAACACTTATATTTCTTTAATTTAAGTATATATTATTAACTTTTATTGTGATTAAACGTTCTTAAACGTTTTATTTTCATCTTAATTGATCTTTATTATGACTAATTAATAATAATGTTTATTATTATTAATAGGTCGTTACAATCTGGAACTGCCTCGTAGATCATCGTGTGTTCTTTTTCTTTTTCTCTACTTTATCTTTGTCACAAAATAAATCTATCGCCGATGTTTTTTTTTTATGTGAGAAGGTGGCAAGTGAGCTCGTGGTTCACCTGATGGTAAGTGATATCCACCGAACATTGACATTTGCAAAACCCGTAGGGTTGCAGACGCGTTGCCACCTTGTGGCAAGTGGTCCCGGCTACCTCACTTACAGACGACACGCAGAAGTATAATACTTCTACTACATGCCGGTCTTCGGTGATATCGTGGTACTGCCCCGGGTTTACCTGCCCATTCGTTCTTCAGAGTGAACTGTTCCGTAGCCCTACCGCAGTTACAATATGCATTCTATAGATTCGATGAAACGAGACTTATAATAATACTACACAGCTCTTCTGTAAGGCAGAGGTGCTTTTCCGAACGAGCCTGCTTTTACATGCAACAGGAAAATTTCTGTTAGACCTTATCATAGGCCACCTGTATTTCCACTCCCCAGATATGTAAAAAAGCTTACAATCATTTAGAAGTAATAAAAAACGACAACCATTTTATAATTGAGTCGTTTCTTCGAATATATTATTGACTGCGAAAAAATTCTTACATTAGAGTTGTCGCAGTGTAGGACAACCCCCCACTAGATGGAGTGACGACCTGTGCAAATGTGCGGGAAGTCGATGGATGCAGGTGGCTCAGGATCGTACTTCATGGCAGTCTATGGGGAGGCCTATGTTCAGCAGACGACTCAAACAGGCTGAAATGATGATTAGAGTTGTAATTAATTAAAGTAAAAAAGTAAAGTAACAGCCTATACATGTCCCACTGCTGGGCAAAGGCCTCGTCTATACATAGGGTATCAGGTCATGGTCCACGCGGCCTCACTGCGGATTGGCGGACGTCACATATTTTCGAAATATTGAAGTGAAACTTCTTTATCGGGGTTGGAAAAAAATTTAGTGTAACATTTTTGCGTTACGCGCCATCTTTTTCTTATCTTAAAATGTTCCTCTAACGCCATCTAGTGTTGAATAGGGGGTTTTATGTCGTCTTTATTCTTTAGTGGTTTTAATAGTTGACGCTAGATGGCGTTAGTTCCCTCGTCTGTTCATAACAATATATATATAAGTTATATTAAAGTGATCAGCAAAATCAAAGGGTTTATTTTAATTCTAATTCTAAAATGTAAACAATATATTTCGTATTTCAGTTACCATAAGCCATTAATAACACAAATATATAATAACGAAATCAATGATAGTAACCTCGTTGGGACGTCGATCCAACGTCCGCAAGTTCGGTTTTCCAAAAAAACTTCACTCACAACACTCGCGCGCGAGTCGAAGTCTGCCTTCTACTCACTGGCTGACTATTCGGCAACGAAGGACCATGTACAAAGCGGTTGTATTTGTGGGTCCGTGAGGTTAATTGAAATAAACAAAGTTCACAGTTTTTTAATCAACAATTTTTGCGGACCCTCATACTAATTACAACGGTCAAACCATAGTGTGTTTTAATTTACTACTAACGCCACCTATGTATTACAAATAAGAAACTAAATATTATACAAAGATAAAATGAAATAATTGTAGAATTTGTATTTATGTCTATGATAATAAAAGCCTTTTATTAAACTTTATCTAATTTAACTTTATTTAACCAATTTCTGTAAAGTTGCATATTATAGTAAATTATTTTTTGAAAAATAACGTCATAAAAAAGTTTCACTTCTTACGAGTGTACGCTAGTACACGCACACATTTTTATTTTTTTTTATTATTTCGAAAATATGCAGGTTTCCTCACTATGTAATTAATTAACCTTGGTTTTATTTGCAGCAAATAATGTGTTGTAATTCCTGTTCAAATATTTTTATTCAGTCACTTTTCTCCTCAAATACTCGATTTTCGCCCCATACCATGGGTGTTTGTTATCCTAAAGTGAAGGCAATGTTTAAAAAAAAAACAAAAAATAACAAATTCCAATTAGAGAAACTCTGTTAGAAAATTTGTTTATCAGTTCATGTTCTACTGCTCACTCTCAACTCACAGATGGTGCAATGGTAAAGGCGGTCACCTCACCAACTGTCATTGAGTACCGTGTTTCGGGATCAAATTTACTTGCTTTAAGTCTTTTTGTAATTTGTGTCCGATGTTTCATGTTTTCGACACTAATTATTTTCACATGAATTGCCTTTTAGAAAGCGGAAAAGACATGATATTTTATACCATTATATTTGATGGTTTTGATGGTTATAAGAAACTGTTATAAACAATGTATTATTTTAATGCATACATTGGACGCATACATTTATAGATGCATTTTTGTTAATGTCTTTCTTTTGTGAAGCATTGATTTACTGCCGAGTTCCCGAAACTAATATGAATAAATGAAAAACGAAATTAATATGAATAACGACAATCGACAGAACATATCGTATGGAGCTATCGCATGCAGCGATCGATTAAAAACATGATAATGTGTACATTGAGACGCGTAGATTACGTAATAGTGTGACAACAAATCTCTCGTATTTGAAAAGTCTCGACGGTGACGAATATACATCGAATAAATTTTCCTAATTTTAATCCGTTTAAACAATACATAATACCTAACAATTTATTTGTTATGAAATAACTGTTATACAGCATCAAGCCAGCCTAATGGAAATTATCTCGACGTACCTTCAAAAGCCAGTGGCGAGCGATGAAGTTCGATTTGGCGAATGACTTTCGATTCGAACTTAATAAACTCATAATCCGTAATCCGACATTACTCTTAATGACAATAAGATAAAACAGCTGTGTAGAACGCTCGCTTTTAAATTGATTGTATTCTAGGAACCTCATATGTATTTTAATGTCGAGCTCTTCTGTCCTAAATCTGAAGCTATTTATTCTAACAACTATACAATAAGGTATTTTGTAACCATCTTTTTTTTATGTGAAAAGTTGCCAAGCGAGCAGACGGTTCACCTGATGTAAGTGAATGCAATGGACCTCTACTACACCCGAGGGCTCCGGCCACCTCACTCACCAGACGAAACGCGAAAGTATTATACTTCCACTTTACGCTGGTCTTCTGTGAGGTCGTGGTACCTATCCGGACGAGCCTGCCGATTCGTGCAACAGCCGAGGCTGCTGCGTGGCCCTACCACCGTTCTATGATCTAGTCACAAATCTGGCTCGCAGTGAATTTCATTAAAAAATCTGGAACGGTGTGAATATAAAAATAGTCTACTATTGCAAAGAATTCTAGTACTACATAAGGACATTTAGTTCACTTCTTGTTGAAATAATAAATGCATCTTGGCTGCATGTGAAGTTGGTAGTAATGAATCATCGCTTAACGTCCGTAAATGTCCGTTTTCTTTCGAAACGTATGGTGTCACTAAAGCCCTTGCTAATGCCACATTCAGGACGCGGGGCCGGGGCGCGGACAGAATATGCCGCGGATACATTCCTCGTCGTATGACGTACGATCGTTGATAACCGCCCGCCGCGGGAATCCAATTAACAGCTGTGTTTCAACAGTCATAAGATAATGCACTGCTCAGTTCTAATGCAGCAATACCTTCAGAGCTGATGATACTGGTGTGTCCAAACAAATTAAAGACTGTTACATATACTATGAAACGATAACTATGTATTTATGACGAACGCTACACAAATAACGACATCCAGAGTTACGAGATGGTCGACAATTTTAAGGACATAAATATACGACAGAATTATCACTATGTATTTAAGCATTTACAAATTTAGCGGAAGTGTAATACTTCCAGATCACGCCGGTCTTATGTGAGGTCGTGGTACTTTCCCAGACGCAGCTGCCATTCGTGCAACCAGAGATGGCTGTTGCGTGGCCCTACCACGGTTAACTGATGATTATTTATCACTGTGGTAGGACTACGCTGCTGCTTGCACGAATAGGCAGGCCCGTCTGAAAAACGGCGTGAAGTTGAAACGTTTACCTTTACGGTTCGTCTAGTGAGTTACCAGAGCTCATACGTTCAAAGGTTGCTTCCTACAGGATTTTTTAAAGGATATTAATTTTCATAGCGCTATTCTCTATGAACTTAAGATGAAATTTCAAATTTGTGGGAGTTTGTAAAGATTCAAAACCTCGAAGTGGTGGAAATTTTCGTTCATTTTTCTACAAATTTAAATGTGAAGGACATCTAGACCTCTACAACGAAATCAGGATAAGCGCCTGCTCGCTCTCCACCAAGTGCGAGTCGAAGAATGAAAAATCATATCTGTTGTATAAGAGCCCCACTTAAAAAAAATTATTCTGTTTTTTTTTTGTATTCTTTGTTATATCTAACGTGAGACAAAGTCGGACAGACAGACAGCGGAGTCTTAGTAATACGTTTCCACTTTACCCTTTGGGGAAGGAAAGTTGAAAGTTGCCATTGGACGTTAGGTCATTTTAGGGTAAAATGACCTAACGTCCACTGGCAACTTTAAGGCGCTGTATGCAGTAAAAATAGGTTTTCAAAAGATTTTTTAGCAAAATCTACACATTTTATAGCAGCTAAAAAATATATGTTAATCTTGATCGTACATTCTAATGGAACATTGTTTCCAAAACATATTCTCGATATATTTTCTCGATAGAAAAAAAATCATGAAACTACCTCTAAAAAGAAATTCAAATCCAAAAATGAACGTAATACATCAACAAATCGGACCAATACAGCAAATTGGTATATCATGACTGACATCTGTCTTTTGACAAATAAGAGCCGTGATAGCTCAGTGCCCGGGCGCTCGCCTTTAATTCAATATACTCGAACAACCTGCTTTCGATCCCCGGTGCCGGCAGCAATGAAGTTTTTAACTTTAAGTGCTGATTTATCACGTGCTCCGCGGTGAAGGAAAACATCGTGAGGAAACCTGCATATTTTCGAAATAATAATTAAAAAAAAAATATTTCGAAGATATGTGAAGTCCGCCAATCCGCAGTGGGGCCGCGTGGTGGACTATGCCCTGATACCCTCTGTATAGAGGAGGCCTTTACCCAGCAGTGAGACATGTATAGGCTGTTACTTTACATCAACAAATCTTAATGAAATTAATATCAGTGGTGTAGAATATATTAATAAAAAGGATTGTTGTTTAAATTTTTTGATTGATGTAAGATATTTGTAAATATTAATTTAATTGAATAAATTAATTCGATCGCCATGGCCAAAACACCACGCCACCGCAGCTTTGTTTCGGCTCTCTTCCAATTCCACACGTCTTGTATCTTGTATTAACTGATGTTTTGCTTTCAGTCCCGAGACTATTAAAGCTTCATCGGACGCAGAACCGGTGGGCTAGCCAGAACCCACGGGTTTGGACCCTCGCTATGGGTAGGGTCGCGCATGTGCTCATGCGTGCGTTTAATTATTGTGTGTCATCTAAGGGCCGTCGAGGTCGCGGTTCGGACCGAGACCCCGACGGCCGTCGACTGTGCATTTAGCTAATCGGTGGCTGGGAGCGGTGAAAACCGCCCCGGAACGCGGGTGTACCTTGTGTACGCGTTGTGTGGGTCTCGCCGTGCTCGAAGGCGAGGGCGAACTGGTGTGATTGTTGTTACACTAACTGTGGGTGGTTCCACACGTTGAACAGAGAGCGCTGAGGCGCCTTGCTAAATGGACTTATGCCGCTCATCGCCCGCTCACCGTTACGAAATATGTTTCGTATTTATTTATTATTGACAGTTTTAATATTATTAGACCTTCCAAAACACGAAACTAAAAAATATATATTTCGTATTTATAAATTATTTGTATGTATTAACAGTTGTTAATTAATTTATTTAAAGCGTAATTTCAATGTCTTATCTCGTGATTGGTCTATGAGTCCTATACATACAGTGTATAGGACCATCATTCTTTATGGATTGGGTTCAAATCCCTAAATTTTTTGTTGTACTTATTGTTGATTTTCTTATTTGGAAATATTTCTTAATTACCATTTAATTTTTGTTGATTTTTTATTTTTTTTATTTTCATAAATAATTACAACGAAATATTATTGTATTTGTTCAAAGTTGAAACAGTTGGAGAACAATCTATCAGTAAATAAAAGTAAAATACAATAAAATCATGGTATATAAAAGATATTATAGTGATCATCTATGTACATTTTCGAAAGCCTTCCATGATACTATCGATAGTATCCTACGCAAGGGCGGATCCAGCTTTGGTGCCAGGTCACGTAGTCGTGGTCAAGTGATAAGAAGTTAGAATTTAATTTTTATAATCATAGATATAAGTAAAAAGTAGGTACTTATTTTTAACCGACTTCAAAAAGAAGGAGGTTATCAATTAGGATGTTTGTATTTTTATGTGGGTATGTTCGGGCATACCTTCGTCGTATATAGACGGATTTGCAAACTTCTGTTTTGCTCGTACATAGCGTTGATTTTTATTGTCATATATTATACAGGTGACTTTTATAAAGGTGCCCAAATTCACACAGGAGGTTCAAACTCGGTAATATAATCGTTTACTGAAATACCAAACTTTTTTTAAAAAAAATTTGGCATTCTATTTCCTAAAAACAACAACAAACTTGTTGACAGTCCGGTAGTCATTCTTAAATGCGTCTACTTTTGAAACGAATATGTGTGCGTGTTAGTTATGAATGATCGCGCGTAAAATAAATGGGTTGCCCATAAATCACGCACTTTCTAAGATAAGTTCAAATGAATGTAATTAATTAATTACGAGTGAGTTTAAAAATTTATCATTTTTATATAACTTTATTTATGTTTAGAATTTAATTAAAAAAATGGATACACTTAGGAAAGCCACCCTGTATAGTATTTTTTTAAGTAGCTACTGGTAGGCTTACTACCAGTAGCTACTTAAAAAAGGTACTGGTAGGAAATTTCTTTTATTTATTTCTTCGTTACCAGATTTTATGTAGTCGTATTGGTTATAATATTCTCTATTCCTCTACTCCGCACGCTGGCTCCACTTCAATGACAAGTAGCCTAAGACGAGACTATCGGAACACGGGTTGATATTAACCCCAAATGAAAACTCCTAAAATAGCCGCACACAAAATAAAATTACATCGGCCACATTAAAAAATGTTCATAAATAAAACATTTTTTCAGTCATTCATTCATTCATAATATTCAGCGCTTCTAATCCATCTAATCAAAGACAGATTCATAACAAACGGAAAACACAATCTTTATTTCCCAAAGATGGTCTCGCATACTCACGTCCACCAAACCACCACATCTCACCACCCATCAAAAACGGTCCACCCACAAAGACAAATCAAACTCGATGCAGTTGTGTTACTTAATTACTGAGTTCCTATGGCCACATTCCAGCTCTGTCATCAGACCCTGGTTACCATCTAGCACCAAAGAACTCGTCGTGACGAATCAAACGAGCCGAGACGCAATAGGGTTGTATCGTTTCTTTACTGAATTCATATGACTATCTTCCAGCTCCATCCTCAGATCAGACCCTGGTAACCATCTAAAAATTAAGAACTCGCCAAGACGAATCAAACGAGCTGAATCTCGATGAGGTTGAGTCGTTTCATTACAGAGTAGTCATACTCGTAGGAACCTTACAGAATAGCCTCATAGACCTCACAGAAGATCGGCGTAAAGTACTTCTGCGATTTGTCTGGTGAGTACCTCACTCAAGAGATGCATTTTGCTCCGGCTCTGGCCACCTAGCCGGAGCCCACTTTATTATAAGGAGAAAACGCATCTGCAACCCTATGCATATGTCCATGGACGGCTGAAGATGGAGCTCCATCATCAGATCGTAGTTACATCAAATAGCTATCTGTAGACAGCACACATAGTTGTCCCGTGTGGAAATCGAACCCACGAACCCCGACGCCGATGCCAAAATCTTGGCAACTGCGCCACGGAGTCATCAAAATATTGTAAAAATATTCTTAAAATGAAAACTACTTGGCCAAACTATGCAAAATTTTTATGGGACCAAATGGCAACTATTCTGCATCAAACTAAAGAAGAATCACGGAAATCGGATCAAATCTCAACGTAATCGGTGTTCATACATCGAAAAAAATATACCAATCGAATTGAGAAACTCCTCCTTTTGAAGTCGGTTAAAAATATTATATTATTTTAATTAAATATTGAAACTACTTACATAAAATCTATATAAGTGTGCAAAAAATATATAAAAACATTATGTTTAACAATTTTAATTAGTGGTCCACCCAGCCCAGGGGGGGGTCATGACCCCCATGACCCCCCCCCCCCCTGGATCCGCCCTTGATCCTACGGCCCATCACTACACACACACTAGGTAATGAATGACTTGGTCTAGCGGCGCTTCGACGAAACTCGCGCGCTGCGCGCCGCTAAGCGGCGTTACCCCTCCTACGCTTCCTCATACTTCACCACCCAAATAGTTAAAAATTCACTGCATACAGCTCCTTAACGGCGGTTAAAAATGTTGACGAAACCAAACGCCATAAGAACGTTTCGGTACGATGGGAACAAGCAGCGAACAGACGTACAAATCGCGGCGGGCCCCATTCGTGCGGACGGAAATGCGCAACCACCGTCCCGTTTGCATAATGCGACCGCCGTGTCCCTCGTCACTTAATGCCCCGCTAAACCTCACCCCGCTCGCCGGTAAGCAGCACCTAAAGGGAATCCTTAAACGGAGCCTGAATGCTCCGACGGCCGTTTACGCTCGAACTGATGTTGCTCAGTGCGCGACAATGTTAATCGTAATACTCGGATTCAATTTAGTTTATAACTAGCGACCCGCCCCGTCTTCTCACGGGTGCAATGTTTACATATAAACCTTCCTCTCTAATCGATCTATCTAGTAAAAAAGAACGCATCAAGATCCGTTTCGTTTCAAAGATCTACGCATACATAGGGCACACAGCGGGACGACTTTGCTTTATACTTTGTAATGATCAGTCACCTACAACGCGAGTTGATTTTTTCTTTTCATTAAATGCTTGCATTTTTTTGTTTAATGAGAAAAATTAACAAATCAGATCATCGAAGACATCATGCTCGCAATCAGCGTTATTCAAAAAATTATGTCCTCGAATTATTGTGGCAGCTGGTGCTAAAGGGCCGGTTATACTCTCTCTAAAAGTTTAAATATAACTTCTGAGTGAAGAAATGTAGTTAGAGAACTTGCCATACAGGCATGGTTTGTTGTAAATGTGTAATTTTGTTATTATTTATCAGGCTTCTTATTATTATTTCGGAACTTTATTTTTATTAGCTTTTTAACTTTTTTGTTTTACACTAAGCTTAGTGGCTAGAGCCACTAAGCTTAGTGTAAAACAAAAAAGGATAAGACGTCTATTTTCGCACAGTGGGGATGTCAACCGCTTAGCTTCGTGGCCTCTGTACGCGTGATCCGGATGGTGCAAGTTGGTATCCTGGCAGCGGCGCAATATTTTGCGACAGTTTTATCGACACATTTTTATTTTTCATCTTAAGTGCAAAGAATAATGCCAGAAATCTTAAATTATATGGCGTTATTTTGATTGAAGTAAAAATGAAACTCAATTTTACACGTTTTATTTCTTATTACTGGAACACGTATTGTCTGCAATCTTCGGGAGTGCAAGAACTAGGATTTTCTCTGCAACACAAAATGTACGCTGCAGCATTAAATATTTGTCATATGTCGTCATTCGATGAGGGAAGGGTTGAAAGCATTCTGGATCACCTTGGATCCCGTCACACGCGCGTAGCGTTAACTTAATAAATTTTGATCATCTTCGTCGTCTGTCAACCGCACACCTTGTATACAAGGTATATCCAAAATCTGTTGCGATTCTGACCTGAACCACTTCATAAATGTTTTTTTATATGTGAGAAGGTAGAAAGCGAGCTGACGATTCACCCGATGTTAAGTAACCTCCGCCCATTGACATTTGCAACCTTATATAAAGTGGTCCCCGGCTACCTCTCTCACCAGACGTAACGCAGAGGCCTCAATATAAAGAGCAGATTTAAGTTTCGTAATTGCAATAGTTTTTTTTTATTATCTTTATTTTATGGGGTTTTTATCTATAAAGATACAACCCCATCGTAACTTATACAGATAATTACAATAATTATCAACGATACTCTTGATTGCGATGTTATTAATAGGAAATTTGAAGTGCAGACCGAGCCCAGAAAACACCTACGCCGATAATGACATCTATCAACGTCGCATTATTTTGTTTGCGCGTCACACGCTTGATTGACTGACGGACGCACAACCAAGTCGTATTGCCGCCACGTGGCGCAACAATATTGTGCCCTCCATTGTACTAAGGCGGGGGGGCCGTTAATTTTCTAATGCCCTCTCAACTGTTCTGTTATGTGAACTTTGTATTGATTTGTTTGGCTCATGGCTGTTGTGAAGTCTCGCTGGATGTTTAGAGCACTTCGGATTTCTGCGTGATTGACGTATGTACAGGGGTCTAATGGCAAATTATTTCCTTATTAAATTTATCTCCCGCATTAAATATCTATGTCTGATATGATGGGCTACATAGTTGTAGATATCAGTTTAATTCGAATCGAATTTATTGCGCGTTCTGCCTTGCAGTGGATAACTCTAATATTTTTAATTATAATCAATATTAATGCAAACTGACCGACCTCTACTCGGCGAAAGGAATATTCCTACCAAATTTACAGTCTCTAGGCCTTATGGTTCCAGAGATATCGTGATGAGTCAATTATCGGTGGAAATCTTTTATATAAGTATAGATTTGTAAATTTGAACACAGAAAACAAAATTTCGGAATGCACATATAAAATGTTTGACAGGTAGAAACAGTTTGTATGCAAAAATAAAATTGTCGCTATTTAGATTTCCCATGCAATTATTCCATGATTTATCGTTTAAACCTTCCCTGGACTGCCACAAATATTTTAAAACCAAAATAAGCCAAATCGGTACAGCCGTTCTCAAGTTTTCAATTAGATAGCAACGAACAGCAATTCATTTTTATGTATATAGAAGATAATTAGAGATTAAATGTAAAATGAACGATCACAGATTACGGTTGAAACATTTATTTCTTTTGGACGGACCGCGCGCGGGTCTGAAAAAGTTTGGGACCTGCCCAGGCCAGCCGCAATTGCCGATGATTTTTTCCTACGCCGAATCCTTGCCCATACGCCATATGTCGCCCACGCGCCAAACGAATATTTCACCAAGGGGTACGGGGCCTGTAATTAGGGTGCGGCGTTGTCCGCACCAATTTATTAAAGGGTCCCTCAGGGTCCCGCGCACCTGGGGCTGTTTGATTAATTGGAGAGCTGCTGTTGGGCACAATGAGTGGGTTAATGAAGTGCAACTGGTCGTTGCTCTGAGGTGACGTTCTGGTTACATGTCCCATGGTTAAAGGAAACATGCTAATAATACTACTATGAAATATAGTAGGTACGGTCACGCACGTATGCTGTTGCATGAATGGGCAGATCCGATCGGAAAAGTACCACGACCTCAGGAGACCGGAGTGAAGTGAAGCTTACTTTTCCTTCTGCTTTTTGTCTGGTGAGTGGGGTAATCGTGGCCCAGTTTATTATAAGGTGGCTAAGCGTACGTACGTAGCATATGTCCATGAGCGGAGGTTATCACATCGTCTTCTCACATGAAAAAAAGAAAAACAATATACTGCCTATCTTATTAGGCAAATAAGCTTTTAGTTACAATTTTTAAATTGCACCTCGAAGTAAAGCATTGCAGAAGTCGCATCGAATTATATCAAGTCCTAGTATTAGTTAATTAGTTGATTAAGTTATTTTTGAGTCTCCGTAAACTACCTACGAACGTGCTACAGGACGTGCACACACACAAAAATAGAAAGAGACAATCGAGTCGATTGTCCCTTTCTATTTTTGTGTGGGCAAACGCATTAACGCCTATCGGAATAAATAAGCTAAATATAGGGCGTCCATTACACAAAGACGCACACGTAACCATATCTAAAAGTAGCTTTACCGCTGAAGTTGTCTACTAATTTTGAAGTAAATTTATTTCAAAAGGGTTTTCGTTGACAAGGATCCTTTGCAACTATTTAACAATAAGTTAATATTTGAAACGGATACAATGTTTTAACTCAGCGTACCTAGTAGCAACCGTAATTTCTAATACCATTCCAAATAGAATGACGACCCGAATGGCGTAGTGGGTACCTGCCTTCATCCAGAGGGTGTGGGTTCGATTGACTGGTAGAGAATGTCTTTGGGCATTAAGTCCGCCCTTTGCTACCTTGTTTTACAGAAGGTTGGCAATAAAAATTAAATAAATATAAATAAAAAATTATATTTCATATTATTTAATAGTGTTTACAACAGTGCTTAAGCACATTTACTGTGCTTGTTGTATGTAATGTGAAATGGCACACCTCTGTACATATTTTTGTAGGTAGCGTTTAAAATAGCGGTTGCTCTCTCTCTCTCGAATAATTGACAATTCAAGCATTTATGGTATGTAAAAAATCAATTACATACTTGTGCATGTAAGTTTTACATTCTTAACAATGAGTTTACAGCCCAGTTTCCAATGTTAAAATATAAAGTGTAATATTAAATACATAGCTAAATTCTTTTCAATTCCTTTTAAATATTTCACTCTCTCCACTTCCACATTCAGTATTCCTATAATATAATATCAGCATCACAGCGAAATATACGTAATATTCAATCAACGTCGCCTTTAATTAATTTGTTTGATTAATAAAAAATAAGTGTAACTGAAAGCGGGTCACACTACACGCAGCGTGCGTATTTTTAAATAGCTATTATTCACCCCTTTCGAAATAGGCGACGCCTAACTGAATCCGTAAATGTTATTAATTACACGTGCGTTGAATCACTTACGTATGTTAATGAGTGTCACACTTGGTTGTTTGGGGTTGTGAATTAATAGGATATTAAAGTACTAATGATAACGTGAAATGATACATGGAAAAAGCAACTAAAGTTCTATAGAAATCGCGATAAGGACTTGCAACAGCTTCTCCTGCTTCGCTTTTCTGTGGTAGGACCACGTAACAGTCTTCACTGTTGCACGAATGGGCAAGGTCCGTCCGGGTAAGTACCACGACCTCACAGAAGACCGGCGTATAGTAGAAGTGTTACACTTCTGCGTTTCGTCTGGTGAGTGAGGTAGCCGGGGCCCAACTTATTTAAATGTGGCAACGCATTTGCAACCCTACGGGTGTTCATAAAAAATAGTGCGTTTTGAGTGTTAGAGTTGTCCGTGAGTGGTTGTAGCTAAGACAGAAGAATGGAGGGTCAT
The DNA here is from genome assembly GCA_933534255.1 of Iphiclides podalirius. NCBI lineage: Eukaryota > Metazoa > Arthropoda > Insecta > Lepidoptera > Papilionidae > Iphiclides > Iphiclides podalirius. The sequence continues at coordinate 12,282,172 of OW152827.1, read as the reverse complement.
TGCGCTTCTAATTATTCAGAAGTGTTATTGACAACGGCTTGAATTACCCCCACCGATTCATCATAAACTCAAACATTACGCAATTATCCGCTGAAAACCCTCCAAAGAAAGTTGTGAGCGTACTCCCGTACTGCCCTCCAGTCGCTATTAGCGCAAACTTCATTAAGCAATGGTACCAACAAACTACCGCCAATGCAATTAAGCACTCGTACCGGCTAGTTACCGCCAGTACCATTAAGCCAGTACCAACAATTCGCCAATTTCGTTAAGCATAAGCGGCAACCACTAACCGCAGTGATTAAATACCAGTTAAAAAGGAGCTTTTGTTTTGAGCGAACTTCTATCGTTACCTGTTTAACTCCCTTAGTTGTTTAACTTTAAATGTAGACGGGCAAGGTGCATAATTCAGAATTAAAAACTGATTAATGCTGAACTAAATTCGCCGACTGAGTTATATATATAGTTTTTTATGTGAAAAGTTGCCAAGCGAGCAGACGGTTCACCTGATGGTAAGTGAATACCGCCGCCCATGGACATCTGCTACACATGAGGGTTACAGATGCGTTGACAATCTTTTGAGAATTGGGCTTCGGCTGCCTCACTCACCAGACGATACGCGAAAGTATTTGTCATACTCCCACTTTACGCTGGTCTTCTGCGAGGTCGTGGTACTTACCCGGACGGGCCTGCCCATTCGTGCAACAGCCGAGGCTGCTGCGTGGCCCTAACACCGTCAAAAATATATTATTTATTATACATTCTCACAGCTTTAAGAACCGAATGAAACGTTTGATTTTATTAAGCGAATTCCTCAGTTTATAATAGCGACCTTTAATCATTTTCAATAATTAAACTCAAATTTTCATTTTATCATCGTAAAATTTACTTTGAAGAGACATCGGTTACTTCACCAACATCAATCTCGGGAACTTCCTATAAAGTTAAATATATTTCTGTTTTTTAAATATTGCACTCATTTTCGGATAACATTATCCTGTGCTGCAAGGACGTTTGACATACATAAATTTCACGTGCACAAATACCCAGATGCGAATCAACTATCTGTGGGTCACACAAATAGTTGTCCCATGTGGGGATCGAACCCACGACCCTCGACGCCGAAGCCAACACCTTGACGACTGCGCCACGGAGTCACCAAAATGTTTTAATATTTTAATGTTTAAAAAAAATTCTTCCTTACTACTTAACTACCTAAGTTGCTACATATATACGTTTAAGTTCAGGGTAGCGTATTAGGACCATGCAGTAGCCTCGGCTGTTGCACAAATGGGCAGGCCCGTCCGGGTAAGTACCACGACCTCACAGAAGACCGGCGTCAAGTGGAAGTATAATACTTTCGCGTTTCGTCTGGTGAGTGAGGTGACCGGAGCCCAATTGTCAAAAGGTTGTCAACGCATCTCCAACCCTTGGGTGTATCAGATGTCCATGTGCGGCGGTATTCACTTAACATCAGGTGAACCGTCTGCTCACTTGGCAACGTTTCACATAAAAAAACGACCTCACACAAGACCGGCGCGAAGTGTGAATGAGGTAGTCGCGGCCCACTTTTTCTGGCATCTGCAAACCTACGGCGGTGGATATCACTTAACATTAGGTGAACTGCCAACTCGCTTGCCAAATTCTCACATAAAAAAGTAAAGACCATATGAAGGTAAATGAAAAATCAAATTAAATGTATATTAAAACAGAATGTCGGATACTGTTATATCTTTTATTTGACATTCAAAATTCGAACCTAATTTTGCGACCACAATACCTCATAGGGCCGAACTGCGGAAAGAAAGCTTGAATAGGCGAACGTAGCAAATTGCGCGCATAATATAGCAATCGTTGAATTAAAAACTGACGCCATTATTCAATTAGCTGTGTATCCGACGGATGGGAGAACTCTTTGGCTGGGAACGAGTGGTCTGCGTTCAAGCCACGAACCCTCAGAGGCACCCTACAAGTGATTTGCTGTGCAGTTGGAAAACTGTGGAGTAGTCCTTTATACCAAGAAGACTATTTTTTTTAACGAAAACCAAAACCGACTCCAAATATCTCGCTCTGTATTCATTATATAATTGACTAGCTTTTCGCCCGAAGCTTCGCTCGCGTTTAAGCCCTTAAATACATATTTTATCTGTCTTTAAAATATAAATATACCATTTAACGTTTTTCAATAAAAATGGCCTGTGTCCTTTCTCGGGCTCTAGACTGTGTACCAAAACACATTTAAATTGGTTCAGTATTTTCGGCGTGAAAGCGAGACAGACAGACAGAATTTCTCATTTATAATATTAGTATGCATTTTCAGGTGTTCCCTGCGTATGTCCGGAGCCCAAGATCCAATACCAATGAAAATAAGACGGGAAAACATGGGAAGCAAGCTTTCAAACAAAAATATAATAAATAAAATAGAACGGCGCCACCGAGTTGTCGGAATACCGCTAAAATAATTAATAAATATCAGGGTCTGTTCTCAACGACACATATCGACATCATGAGATCCCTATGCATGTTTTTTAACAATGGTCAATGATAAATAGTAATAAATTAACTGCGTATTCTTCTATCTATTTTATATAGATTGGGCTCAATTGTTGAATGTAAACAATGTTAGCTCTCTATAGATATTTCGTTTAAATTTATTCACATCCTTATTCGTTAATATGAAGTGCATGCTTCATACTTTCTATTTCTGTTTGTTTGTTGTGCACAGATGAGGTCGATTTTCGCAATCGAATACTGCTGCTATTTATAAACTGACTGTATTTTAGAATGATGCTCCCTACAGATATTTATGGGTTTCTTCACCGAGGGTTCACGAACTGTACAGACATTAGTGGATAGGACACAGGGGTACCTAAAAGAAAAGATATAACAGTATACGACATTCTGTTTTAATATACATTTAATTTGATTTTTCATTTACCTTCATATGGTCTTTACTTTTTTATGTGAGAATTTGGCAAGCAAAATTAGGTTCGAATTTTGAATGTCAAATAAAAGTAATCACTGGTTTTGTGCCGAACACGAATTCAACATAAACAACATTGTTGAAAGTTAAATAAAGTGAGTCCTATAAATGTCCACTGCTGGACAATGGCACCCGGTACAAAGGGTATTAGGGCGTAGTCCACGACACTACTCGACTGCCGATTGACAGACTTATTTTCAAATATTTTTTTCTAAAATGATTTTGAAAATATGAAGGTTTCCTCAAGATGTGCCGAAGAGCACATGATATCTCAGCACTTAACTTTGTAGTAAACTAGAAATATTGGTGCCAGCACTGGATTTGATTTGGGTTGCTCGAGTATATTGAAATTAAAGCGAGCGGACACTAAGCTATCGCGGCTCAACTCATCGTTACCCATAACTGTTGTGTATATTTAGCTTTAAATTTATATTTTAATTAGCCTCAGGCGAAATCAATCAGCCTCGTATAAAAATAAAATTCAACATACAACAACAGATTAAATCGATAACATCATTGTAATTATTAACAAGCTATAATGATAGGAAAAATTTGTATTATCCGTAATTTCGACGTAATAATATTTTCGCGGTATGATACAACCCGTCTCTATAAATTAAACGCGTCTCTCACGCGGCAATAATTTCCAATTGCTTGCCGCACAAAGAGATCCCCCGAGGCGTATCAGTCAGCTTTAACGCCCTCTACGTAAATCATGTCTCTGATGGCGTAATTGAACATCTAAACAAGTGCTCTGTGCGGCTGTTAACGGAACTTCGAGGGCGTCCTGAGGCATTGGAATCGTACAATTATTGCAGGTAGTCGTTAGAATGTGGTATTTTCTCTCATCTATTAGGTTAGATGGAGAACTGAGTGAGGTATATGTTATCGCGAAGCTCTTATTAGTGGCGAATTTATGATCCACAATCCAGTGACCAGACTACGGTGAAACAAAAAAGGAGGGTTTCATGCTTGCCTGTATGTATCTACTGTACAAAGTATAACATAGCTACGGAGATCTGTGGCTATGTTACCTCGTAACTACTAAACAGACGAACCGAATTTGTCGAATGATATGTCGTTATATTCGTCTTTAATGCGTCAGTGTCACTGACAAAACACATCAAAATGACAGGCTAGTGCCAAAATGTATTTGAATGAGGTAGCCGGGGCCAACTTCATTAAAAGCTGGCAACGCATTTACAACCCTACAGGTGTTGGATGTCCATGGGCGGTGGTTATATCTTACCGGACTTAACTAATAGTCGGACCTGCCCATTCGTGCAGCAACACAAATTCATCAAATTTCCATGAACCGATTCCATACAGCCTAAGACTCTTCATACCACGTCCAAAACCACATAAAACAGTACCGATTAAAGGAAACAAAATAAGTGAAGGTGAAAATAAAAGCCGCTTACTGTTTAAAAGTAAAACGTGTAACAACAACACAACGAAGCAGCTTGCAGACTTCTTAAGTAAAAGAAACGCAACGCCGGGAAACATAACAAAACAGCATCAAACAGCTCCTCCTGGCTTCCGTCCGATTCCACGCAATCGAGAGGCTCCTTACTCAACCCACAACTCGCCGACCACTTCGCGGATCGGGGGCGAAGTAATTTACGAACAAAAGTGCCGTTTATTGCTCAACTTCTTTGCCCCTTCTGCGATGACTATTCCCGCGGCGTAACGTATTTATGTATTGTTTGCGAATGTTTTGCAAACACTCGGTTGGGTTCCTCATCGATCCTTTACCTGCGCTTCGTTTGATAATTACCATTCGTTGGTCCGTTGACCCAATTGATTAATCACTAGCTAACGATTACACCTTTGCTCCCAAACGTAGATCTATCTCCGGTAGAGGTTCGATGCTTAGCTTAGGCAACTTTTGGGGTGAATGAATTTTAATTCCATTTACACAAGAACGCTTATCTGAATACAGACATGTGACATCGTAAAATTCTATTGTAATAAACACATAGGCATGGATATAAAAATTGTCATTCGTTAAAGTAAAATTTTCAAAAACGTTTAAGCATATCAACAAGAGGCCAGGTTTTTAACAAAAAAAAAACAGTCTTAGTTATAAACAGTGACAACACACCCCTTCAAAACCCATCAAAACGTGTATGAAGTCATCAACGATCACTTACTATCTAGAGCAAACGACAATAGTATAGCGGTTTAGTGCGGTGAAGTGCCAAAACGTTTTTTTCTTCGCCTGCCTCAAGTGTTAGTGGCTCAAAGTCATACACCTGCTGGCTTAGCTGAAACAATGCGCCTCAGCCACCTAATGCGTTTGTAGCGCACTCCGAATAAACGCCACATCCCGCCGCCTAGCGAGTCAAGTGCTCGGGAGCCGATGCAAAAAGCTTGCCCACTCCACGGCATTGAAGGGTGTGTCTGCGTTGAGAAGAGATTGATGCACTGCACTGCGTTGACTGCGCGATTTATTGATGAATACTTGAGAAGAAAGTTGCTATTGGTATATATAAGAATTTTTATATAATATAAATATAAGTTACATGTAACCCAGCAATTTCTTACCCGGTTTTTTTGAATCGGTAGAAGATAACCTTATTGATGAATGTTCACGTCAATCGTCGTGTGTCAACGTCAAAAACGTCCAAATTTAATTAAATTTGGAACTTTTCAATTGGTCCTGACATTTTTAATACATGTTGATCAATCGTAAAAGCAGCCTGAATTGGAAATGTTGTTAGTTACAGTTATTGCAATTTCTTGTATTTTGAATAATAATTTTTTTTTCTTCTCTCTGTCCCGTGACCATGAACGCTGTAAAGGTATCGAAATGTCGGGAAATACAATTTAAAATTAAACGCGATAAATCCGCAAATATAGTTTAATTTAATAATGTTTTAACTCATCACCTTCGAATTTAGATAAGACCTAGATAGACCAAAATGTCAATGAAATTGAACTTCGTCTGCAAAACCAAAATGTCAACGAAACACACAAATATTTTTGTGCCAAGTTGTGCAAGTAGGCATTTCCCCTGATGTTTAAAGATTGCAACCAAAAAAAGGATAGGTACAACACCTGAGGGCTTGCAGATGCGTTGACAACCTTTAAAACCTGGAATCGAATTTAGCTTTGACTTGACCTTCAACGAGTACAGCTCTGATTAAAACAGCGGTGAGGATTCAGTTTCGAGACGTATTGCCCGCTCCTCTAGTCAATATAGTCCCACCTTAAAGCTGAAGAGGCGGGCGCGGTCTTTGTTATAGGAAGCAACGTGCCTTTGACGCTTGGTGGACATTGTTCTTTTGAGCTCTGCATAACGCTGTTTAAGGAAATTAGCTATCTTGCATCCTTTGATACATCGTTGTGTTAAATAAATTAGCCGTCGCTAATCATGGTTTGATTTATCTCGAGCCTGCGTAAACTTCTTTGCATGATTGTTTATGGTAAAGACCAGAAAACTTTTACTAGCCAGGATCTACAACTATAACTAAATAATAGCACTGAGTTTAAAAATGAATTTGTGAACAAAAAAAAATTGTCGCGATATCTTTACAAGAATAGTAAACTGAGAAAAGAAAAGGAAAAAGAGAGGATAAAAGACAGGATTATTTTTCAACTTCCTTTTTCACTTCTAAATTCAAAAGCTATTAATTTTCTTTTAAATCCCTTGGGACAGTGCTGTCACTTTTCCATGGAGCTTATTGAGCCACCGTCGTTTGTAGTAATTGTCACGTTATCGTAACAAAAAGAAGTTATATTCAAGTTAAAGTTATATATGAAAATGGCGAAAAAATACTAGTTTTGAACATTGCTAGGGACCTTACTGGTCTTAGAACTATGTATTGAGCCAACCGCAGATTAGACAAGCGCAAACTTGTGTTCAAATCAAAAGTAAGAATTGCGTGTTTATGAATATAAATGCAGTATTTCGACACACGAGGTATTACTGACTTATCTGATTTGGCCTTTTCATCACATTTTTTTTTCTTTTATGTGAAAAGTTGCCAAACGAGCAGACGGTTCACCTGATGTTAAGTGAATACCGCCGCCCATGGACATCTGCTACACCCGAGTGTTACAGATGCGTTGACAACCTTTTGGAAATTAGGCTCCGGCTACCTCATTCACCAGACGAAACGCGAAAGTATCTATCATACTTCCAATTTATGCTGGTCTTCTATGAGGTCGTGGTACTTACCCGGACGGGCCCGCCCATTCGTGCAACAGTCGAGGCTGCTGCGTGGCTTTCCACCGCAAAATCTTTATCGGTTATGTCGACTAAATTAGCACATATGCAACGGGATAGAAGTTGACCGAAGACAATGTTCAAAGTACACTCGCCAGGATTGTAGTAGTGTGTTGTTACGTTTAGAGTTCATATGCTTCATATTATTTCAAGTACAAAATATAGGCACGTCAAAACATAACCTTTTTATTATAGGTTCGTAAAACGTTGGATTTAACAAAAATAGTATTCAAATTACTTCACACAACTATACAGAAGTTTTTCCTTTCAGAGGAATCTAGGAATAGCTGCTAATTAGCACTCCCAGTCTGTTCGATTTAATTCACTGGTCTGAAGGGACGAGAATTGCTTGCTTTTTTAAATTCACGCGCGACAAAACTAAGCTGACGTTAAAGTGCTTAACGCTTTCAATCCGGATTTTTCAACGAAAAATTTTATGCTCCATATGTAGGTTAGCCATGGTTCTCGAAAAGTAGGTAACTTTACAGTCTGACTTTACAAAAGGACGTGAATAACTGGACTCGCAATATTCCCTATTTAACCTGATTGTAGTTAATAGTAAGTTTCAAGGTGGTTTACGTCTTACTCGAAAATGTATCCAGGTTCAATAAGTGGACCAAACGATACAACTTTGAATAAAGAAATATGCAAAGAAATGTGCAATTAAAGAAATATGCAATAATATGCGTTGCATATGGTTTTTCAGTACGATCAGCGAAATACCCGACACTGTACTATCGCTGAGAGAACTTGAAAGCTTTTCCAAAGACTGTCCTGAAAGTACTTGACGGTGATACACCCTAGTTACAAGACGAAGGATACCGCAACCGGCAGAAATAAAGGGCATCCTCTGTAGCACACTCCAGCTTAAAGCGGCCGTGAAATAAAAACTACGGAGCAAGTTTTTCCCGCACTTTCCGTGAACCCTGTGAACTCTTTCCGTCCTACGTAATATTTCTTGTCCAAGTTTTTCCACTAACGCATGATGTCTGCCAGACGTTGCATGGATACTCTTAACTTAAACTATTCTTTCCAGAAAATCTTCCGCCTCAAAATTAGCGTGTTAATCAACATTTTATTATATAAGTAACAGCCTATACATGTCCCACTGCAGGGCAAAGGCCTCCTCTGTACAGAGGGTATCAGGGCATAGTCCACCACGCGGCCCCACTGCGGATTGGCGGACTTCACATATCTTCGAAATATTTTTTTTTCGTCGAAAATATGCAGGTTTCCTCACGATGTTTTCCTACACCGCTGAGCGCGTGATAATTCGGCACTTAAAATTAACTATTTCATTGGTGCCGGCACCGGGAATCGAACTCAGGTTGCTCGAGTATATTGAATTAAAGGCGAGCGCCCGGACACTGAGCTATCACGGCTCATTTTATTATACAGAGTGGCTTTTCCAAAAGTTCAAATTCCCACAGGAGGTTCAAACTTCGTTTATTGAAATAAAAACAAACTTTTTTTCTAAAAAAATTGCATTTCCTTTCCCTAAATAACAGAACTTGTTGACAATGCGATAAATATTCATAAAGGCGTCGTATACTTTTGAAACGAAATTGTGTGCCTGTTAGTTATGAATGATCGCGCGTAAAATAAATGAGTACATAAATCACGCACTTTTTGAGATAAGTTCAAGTGAATGTAATTAATTAATTACGAGTGACTTTAAATATTTATCATTTTTTATATAACAATATTTATGTCTAGAATTTAATAAAAAAATATGCATACACTTACAAAAGCCTTCTGTATACATTGTTTCTATTGTATGTTATTATCTTATATGATCTTTTAAAACATGTGAATTGAAAAATGACATCCGCTTGGGAAAAAACTATCTGTAGTTCATAAAAATGTTTTTCGTAACGAAACGGAACTTAAGGTTTGCAATGACAGTACCAGTAATTTGGCAACTAGTTTTAGACATATTTAATTAAGTGATTTTGAAATGTGAAAGTTTGACATTAAATGTAGTGAGCATTTCTTAAATTAAAGACTGTACAATCCGAAATCAATTAGGATACATAATATCCTTGTCTTTTTAACATAATTTATTTATGTGATAAGTTGACATGCGTGCAGGCGGATCATCTGATGTTAAGCGAATACCGCCGCCCATAAACTTCTGCTACACCCGAGGGTTACAGATGCAATCATCTGAAAATTGGGCTCCGGCTACCTCACTCACCAGACGAAACGCGAAAGTATTTATCATACTTCCGCTTACGCCGGTCTTCTGCGAGGTCGTGGTACTTACCCGGACGAGCCTGCCCGTTTGTGCAACAGCCGAGGATGCTGCGTGGCCCTACCACAGTTAATATCAACAATAATGTCAAGGACATCATGACCTTGCAGTGCAAAGTGAGATGGCTCTGTAAATCAATGATTTTTATTATAACACCAATTTCAACGACAGCTAAAACACTAATTGAACGGACTCAAAGTGAAATTCGATGTAAAACATTGTAAGACATTAAATAAACAAGAAAATTGCTCACATGCTTTTTTATTTATGGTCAATTCGAGCTTTGCCCGTTATAACGGTACTAAGCAGAGATCTGAACGGTGTAATTGTCGTCACCAATAAGTTTTGTTGTCAAAAATTTCGTGAAAAATATCTGCGATAAGTTTTTATTGTGTCCCACTCCGATTGGGTTCCCCAAAATCGAGGTACAGGCTAGGCGCCCTCCGCGTTCGGCCACCTTAAGCGCGGTGGATCTGTAAAGGCCCCCAAGGCCAACAGTGGTTGGTCCAGCCAAAAAATATCCTTATCAATATGAATCTTTCAACTCAAAATCACGATCCTGGCTTCAGAGGTCTCAGAAACCATGGAAATTTGGGCTACTTCCACGAAAGTCTGTCGGTGCGAAAACTTATCCCTTTAGTTAGCAAGGGATTACATATGTATGCAGGACGGAACGCCCTTTGAGTAACCATATGTTAAGGCCCTTCCTAGTAGTTCGTAAAGAGGGTTGCACAGATCTGACCTTAACCTTGTTGCCGATTTATATTCAAAATCCCTGAGTAAATAGTTATAAAAGTCGGGGATTCTTGTCCGAAGTTGTAATAAGTTGAGATCTCGTTTAAAAAAGTGCTATATTTCGCTTTTTTTTTATTCGAGAATTCTAATCACAATCAGAAAGATGTGAAATCCAAAGAATTGAGTCAAGTGCAACAGAACATTTTTTATAACACAAATCATCGATTTCCATATTCTACTAATCTTTATGAATTCAAACAAGACTGTGAAAATTTGCATTACATGTTTAATCAATGAAAATAATTAAATCCATCACAGTGAATATATTTAATCGTTAATGAAATCAAATGTGGCCTAATAAAGAAAACTTTAAAATATTTAGATGTAATCACATCACTATTTTTTTATATGCTGACAGTGACAGCTCCGACTTTTAATAATCTATTTTATTTTAAACAATATCACAGGCAATTCGTATATATCGTTAGCTCATGAAATTAAATTAAATATTAAACGAAGAAAACGAAGATTCGACATATAGCCAACAAGTAAGTAAACAAAAATATTACAGTTTATAATCTCAGGCCGTTGACGGCGTTAACCGAACAAAGATGAAATTAAAAGGAGCAAATAGGTCATCAAAAATGAGAATCTTTAAATTTTTCGCAACCATGTTTCCCGCCTCGAAGCAAAGCGACCACGAGTCACGCGTTCTTTATTTGCTTCATAGATGTCTCTGTTTGCGTGCTCTCCCATTAGTGCGGGGGAGACTTTTTATGACGATATATATCTTCTCAGAGAAACAATTCGCTTCAAATAAGTGCAACACCAACAAATAGGTTACCAAAGTCGGCCCTAACAGTCGCCCTTTGCATATTGTAAATATTATAAGATATCTGTAATGGTTATTTACGTCATTCATATTACGAATTTATTGTAATTTAAACGGATTTTCGATATGCTGACAGTATTACATAATTTATGACAGCGAGTCTCTTGCAGTTTTTGAACATTCTAAAGTGTAAACAAGAACAGAATATGAAAGGTTAGATATACTATGTAGAGTAGCTTTTATGTGTCACTTGGCATTTGGGTGTAATTTGTATTCAAATATAATAATACTTCTATTTCACGGTGGTCTTCTGTAAGGCCGAGGTATTTCCCCGGACGAGCCTGACCGTTCCTGCAACAGCAAGGCTTCTACTTCTTCTTGGCCCTAGCACAGTAAAATAATCAATACAGTCATACAACATTGCCATAACATATTACATAATATTTTTATAAAGTCATAAATATTATCACAATACGATTTTTCACATACAGTGTAGAAACATAATACACAAAATAAAATTCAACACAAAATTTTAATATTTTGGAAACATGCATCACTACTATTCTCTGCAAAGTGAATAGATATAGATAAATTAAGGATTCTGATATTACTCGGATTCTGTCGCGTTTTGCATGAATGGATATTTATTTAGTTTCAACAAACACATTTATGTTTACAACTAAAAGAATATATATCTAAGGCATGAAACCAAATAAGTGTGTACTCGGCACGATTCACCGATTTTCTGTACATACCAAAAATTTTAATTATACATAACAAACTACACTTAGATTAAGACAAAGCAGGTACATTAATTCAAGGTCTATAACACAATCAGTTTTAGTTTAGCGTTTATAAGAGAATGTGAAATTTATTTTTACATTTTCTCACTCGTTTCTTAAAACCTTTAAACGATTCAAACGCGGCGTGGCAACAAACTTTCGCTTATCGTTACCAATAAACTTGTTTGCGCGCTGTGCGTAGGTACTCGCCGCGTGGCGATTAACCTGATTGGGTTTCAATATTTTTAGGGAAACAATAGCGTCTTAACGTTATTCCAGATAACGTTAGTTGAATGGGAAACGCGAGCAATAGCGTTGTTGCGATAACTTTTCAAAAGCGTTAGAGGTGAGCAAACACTGTGTCTTAAAATGGCTTGCTTGTCCTGATGCTCATGAAGAACTGGTAGATGTTTCACTCTCCGCCTGCTGTGAGGCCTACCCTCTGATACACCAGCTCTGTAGAAGCATAGGTATTCTGAAGCTCCATGGGCGCCGGTAACAACACATCAAGTGCACCACCAGCTTGTGTGGCAACATCTATCTTGAGAAATGTTTATAACATTACCGAAGAAGAGTGGAAATTGGCATCCTTACTAAGGGAACCTATTCCTACCAAATTCCGAGGACACGCGAAGGATTAAGTATGACTTCGCGAAGACGCGGGAAATGATATCAGAATAGGGAAGCGACTGCTGTAAATGTATACAATTTACGTCACACATTTAATATTGTAATTATTTCGGTGATACATACAAAGCGTACACTACACTATTAGTTCATTACATAACGAAAATCTGAAAGGAAGCCGAAAAACGATACCTAGCATGGTAATAAATAATAGATAAAAAGTCCTCTGTAACAGATAGAAGATAAATAAATTATGAAAATCATGAATACTTAAACATTAGGCACAATGTAGATATTACTTTTAGTTTAGACTTCCAAAGGAGGGTAATGTTCTTCGAGTGTATTATGCATGTCCGTTTTCAGGGCAATTTATTTGGATTTTAACTTATGAAGAGTAAAAGTGATTAGAGTTAGTTATGACAGTGTGGACAATGAAATGGTTTACCCATTAAAATTTGTAGAAGTAATTTCACCCAGGTGGCCATTTCTGGCTCAGAAACTAGTGAAAGAGTTTATTTTGGCTATCAAACTTGTAAATGGTGGACTTGTAACAAAGTTCACTACGACAATTTACTATAAATAATTAAAAACTACTAGCTCCGTTAGGCTTCTAATCTGCTAATTTCGACCTTCGAACGTACTGATCGTGGGATTTTCTTTTTTATTTGTCATGAACTGGCCAGTGCTCACTTTACATTGGAATCGGAACAAAGATCTGTCCGTTTCCTCAGTACCACTCACGAATAAGCAAAACGGGGTCAGGAGACGATGGTCCCGCATAATTTTCGTGTTTGTCGCCGTTATTGCTGGGACGTTACCTCTTTTATTAAAAAAATGTAAATCAGGCGAGCCGACGTCGCGGCACAGATACATAATATTGGAGATATTGTTAATTTAATGAAGTAGCCTTCAACGGACTCCGCGTCTGAGTTCTGTGTGACACACAAAACACAAAAGTTTACAGCATACTTTTATCCAATATTTTGTAACACGATAAAAGTGCAAAAACTCTTTCACGTTTGTGTCCAATTTCGACAGGTATACGGTATACCGTCTGTTAGGTGCTTAATACGCACAAGAAAATTCTGATATGTAAAAGTTATTAAGATTATAATATTTGTAATCTGTATTTTTATAATACGTTTTAATTTAATAAAAAATCAAATGGTGTCGTGGGACACCAGGTAGGTTCGGCTAATGTAGAATCGACACAAATTGCAAAAAAAATCGTGCTCAATTTTATGTAGGTTTTCTTGATTTTTCTCTTAAATTTTGCTGATTAGTTTTTATTTAAGTACAAGAAAGTATTTAGGAAATTCAGTATTTTAGGAAATAATAAATTATTTAAAATAAAAAAAACATCGTAATGCAAATTATCAACTAAAATAACAAAATATGTCTCTTTATTTTTGTTTGACAACATAAAATTATGCGACTGTCGCGCCTGCGCACGTCTCATTTAACGGTTTTATTCCACGCACTTTTTTCCACGGATTTTTTCTTACGGTTTTTTTTTTCAGTTCGGTCGCGCAGTAAAATCCCTATTCCAAGCCTGCCGTAAGGAACTTCGTTCCAATTATAAAATTAATATATAAGTAGCTTATTAATTATTTTGTTATTAGATTTATGGGATAAAATAAATAATTTAAATTTATTACTTGTAATAAATATCCGAAGAGGTTGACAATGAAAATACAACAATTACAAAACAACCCTCAAAAAGGTAACAAAGATACAATTTTTTGTATGTGCTAATATTAGAAAGTTCTAATTTTAAATAAGTACCTACGTTCCGCAGCCCTCAATACTTTTATTGTTTCAGAGACTCACTCGAAGACCATTAAAACATTGAGTGCTGGCATAAACAAAGACCACTCCACCGAAGCTTTGAAGCTATTTAAAAACAAACTTTAAAACACGTGGCTTGCAACAAAAACGCGCCAAGTCTCAATTTGTGCAATGGTTGTACTAAACAAAATGCGTGCCATGTGGTCATTCTCGGTCACGGCGTTGCGATTCCGCTAACTTCATTCTTCAGAGTTTGTTTGTCTCTTTCCCACTCATGCATTATAGTTAGGTAACGTTTTTACCATCTTCTCGCTCTAGCACGCGCGTCAGTCCAAGACGAATATCTGTGCGGGGTGGTTGTGTCGCACGGTTATTCGGAGTCGCGTGATAACTTTCGTGAAAAAAAAAACATTGTTACATTTCATCGTTTTCGCGATTGTTGTGTTTGGCGCGGTGTGAAAACGAGTGTGGTGTTGCACGACAGTCGATTTTTTTTTTATGCGGTCCAAACATATTTTTTGTGGTGAATTTTTCGAGTGCTATATCAGGTAGTCCAGCGGCTGGTGAATGGATTTCGACGGTTAGTGTTTTTCTTATCAACCTATTGTGCGTTTGGATGCTTCGGATTGGTCTTCGATAAGTTCGCTATCGTCAGTCGTCCAGTATAGATTGTGAGTATAAAATTAATCTTGTAAATTTATGTGCGTTGGGAATGTGTTTTCCGAAATGAACAAATACCCGCCCGCATCGACTGTCAACAAAATTCAAGGATATTGTAGACAATCGTATTGAAACATTTGTGTAAATAGTGCCACGCGTGAGATAGCCTTCACATTTTTTTTTTTTTTGTTATTGCGTATTGAAACGTGACGAAATGATTGTACCTAATTTTTTACACCGTTGAACCGATTGTCTCCGGTATAATTGTCTGATGTAATTTTCCAGTTGTCAAATTGATGAAAGTTATCCATTTATATGAATATTATGTATTTAGTTTATTAAAATGCAGCTAATATTTTACCAACAATGAACACTTAAGAAAAACACAACAAACCTCTTAAGGTATTGTGATTTTCTTTCACGAGAAAGACTTCTTAAGTCTAAGCTATGGCCAAGAAGTTAAGTCAAATTCAAGTAGTCTAGATTATTCTAGATCCGAAGCAGAATTTGAATGGCTTAGTCAGTATTTCGTGCTGTGCAAACTTTCAGCGATTCCGTGATTGCAGGCAGGTACGGTGCACGTTTTACAACTAGTTTAGCCGTACTTGTTTCATACCGACTATTATTTATTTTGTGCTATATTAGTTATAGACTATTAAACTACTAGGATAATTGTATCACTTTATGCATAAAATTACCATCAGGTGTGCCTCCTGCTACTTTGCCCCTTTTCTCCATAAAAAAAAAATTAGAGGTAAAACTGGTAAAATTTTAGATTCTGCTGTAATGTAAAAAATCTACATCACGCCTGTGTATTATGACGAAATGATACATAATAACTACAAACAAGTTTTCATCATTTAGCAGTGTCGATATTAGAAACGTGAGTTAAACATCAATAAAATTTGAATGGCCCAGTCTTAATTTACACAATGATTACTGAGTTAAATGAAATAATATTTTCTGTAGTCGGCGGGTTTTGTACCTTCTTTGATTTAGTCTTACCTGATAATTTTTTTAAAACCATATTAAATTATTTACCCTGTCAATGTCTGACACCTAGATCATTATGATTACGATTTTTTTTTTTCAAAATGACTTCAGTTCCTATTAATATACATTTTAATTAACAGAGTCGGACTCCCTCCGGAAGGGTTCCGTCTATATAAACGGCACAAAAATCATGGCTGTTGTATCGGAACCCCACTTAAATATTTTTTTATTCTCTTTTTTAGTATTTGTTGTTATAGCAACAACAGATATAGGTAGGTACATTATCTGTGAAAATTTCAACTGTCTAATTATCACGGTTCATGAAATACAGCATGGTGACAGACGGACAGATAGACAGACAGACTGCTGTCCTTCAAATATCTCGCTCGTCCTTTTGTTTTACATTTTCTATCTGAATTTTAGCACTTTCTGATGAATCTCCGAAGTCGAAGGTTCAATACCAATGAAATAATACAATGGAACAATATACTATACAAAATCAATATACAAATAAAAAATCAGTTCATAAATGGCGCAGGAGTGCGCCAAACGCAAAACGCAAAACGCAAAACGCTAGGTGACAAACAAAAAAAAGGCATCCGAATTGAGAAAATCCTTTTATGAAGTCGGTTTAAAATTACAAAGGATCTTTTTTTTTAGTAAATACCGAGACCAAGTCTTGGTCAGTAAATAACCTTGTTGTCTTAGAATATTCATTTGAATTATGTTGCCTGAATTAATACATTCGGCCATACAATCTGCGAAAATGGAAAAGGTGGTATTGGAAGATAAGATTTTCGCTCTCTCCCATTCTGCCATTTTATATACTCTGGGTATCGTAGAATTAATTATTGATAGTGAAAGATAGCGGTACTATATCCTATCTCGTAGCTAGCCTTACGAGCGCCGTTCGCAGAGTCTTGGCCTCGGCAAAGTCACGACTTATTTCCATGCGCGGATTTGAATGCGGACCTTCACAATTTATTGACACCTTTGCAATATATCGACACCTTTACAATATATCGATACCTTTCAATTTATCGATACCGGGCCCCGTACAGTCGTTGCTTCGGCTGGAGTGTCCTTTACGATATGATAGGATAATGTTGGACTACTCGTATCATACTTTATCTCTATTTTTCCCTCTCATACTTTATATAATATTTATCTAGAATTGTATGACCTGGATAAATATGAATGAGGTCATACCTCATTAATATTTATTCATAAAAACCTTTTTTGTGTGACAGCAACAATAGATTCAAAAAGCCTAGGGACGTTATCCTACCTGACAGGTTTGACTTTATACCTATGTTTTTTTTAGATTTAACGAGACTTAGTTGAATGAAATAAATTTTCTCATTTTTTTTTAGATTTGTTTTAATTTTAAAGAAGCAAAAGATTGTCGCCGCTGTGGGATTCGAACCGACGTCCTTCGGCATTCGCCCTGACGCTCTAGCTAGCCACTGAGCTAAACGGCTGATTGCGACAATCTTTTTTAGCATTTGTACCTTTTTCTACAAATTTAATAATACTAATGTATTATTTCACTTTAAATATATCCTACGGCCACTAAACTATAGGTACTTGAAATTGCAACGATGGGAATTAAAGTTGGCATTATTTGTCAATCAAATAATGGTGAATCGTTTTCGGAAGTTGAAATTTAATTTACGTTCTTGGAATTCAATTAATACGTGCTTTAGCTTTATACAAAATACCTTAAAATCAATCCTTAGTTAGTGACGTGAATAAGGTGTTAGGAATTTCCATTCCACGATAGACTGGATTATACCAAATAAAACTTAGCTAAACTAGATTTGGACCTTAGAGGCCGAAAGTGTTAAAACGGAAAAGCTATAAGCTTCAAAAAGGAAAAAAAAAACACGTCTTTTGTATGGGACGCCCATTCAAATATTCTTTTATACTATTTTTAGTATTTTATTGTTATAGCGGCAAGAGAAATACATCATCTGTGAAAATTTCAACTGTCACTATGGTTGCCAACCACACTTTATAATATAGTATTCTACTTTATTTTTGGTAAATATACTTTATACTTTTACATAAAAATAAAGTTTGTGAAAATAGTTTATTTTCAATCTTTTTTGTGATGCGTAAAATATAACACTTGACTAATTACTGATTACATTATCGATACTTCTAAGTTAAAATATAAATCATGGTGCTTTTGGCTTTACTTAACACAATTAATTATAGAATATACGAGAAAAATAACAATTTTTTTCCCGGGGACAAATCATTTTCTTTTTGCTTTTAATTATATTATATGATTTAACAAAAACATTTTTATCAGGATAAATTTTATCACTTTTTTTCTTTGTGGTATATGTTGTTTGACATGTTTTTGAAATCTGGATTTATGTATGTCCTAGAATCTTTGTGCGATCAGTGGGTGTGTGTGCAAGTATTTACAAAGAATAATTATATTATACATGCTTTGAGAATGTTACAAAAACTTAAACATTTTTAAAAATAATGAAAAACTGTTGAGTTGTGTTAGAAGCACGCAAAAATATGCCTAGTTTTTTTAAATTACTTTTTGTTTTCATTGCAATACTTTATTTTTTCTCTACTTGAAACACATGGTACATAATTTTTCTCTAAAGTTGCAACCCTAACTGTAACTATCACGGTTCATGAGATACAGACAGACAGACAGCGGAGTAATAGGCTCCCGTTTTAACCCTAAAAACAACATTTAAAATGTTCTTTTACAGCATGCTCTTCTCAGAATACTTCTAGCTGCATTTTTCGCTTGCTGACAGGAAATCTTGAACAAACGGTTCGAACATGTCCAAACTTGTTAAGCGTACACCTCACACGCGACGTGTGTTGTTTTCTGTTTATGATTAGGTTGCCTTCTTACTAGCATGCAATTATCGCATACACTTCAGGTTTTTTGCCTTTACTAGTATGAATACCGAATACTAGTATGCGCACCCACAAATTCCTAGCTATTCGAAAACGAGAGAGTCAGCTGCCACGAGAAAGAAGAGTGCCGCTGTGTCCAGGCGCTCGTTTTTAATTTAGCATATTCGACTTAGTTCAAATTCCGGCATCTACGAAATTCATCGACACAGTTCAATTACATGTTCAAACCTAAAAAAGGTGGCGATATCAAAATGTTATAAATACTTTCGGAAAAGATTAAAGATCGGGTCTATGTTTTACACGTTTAGCTAATTGTTGAGTACCGACTTATCATATGGTTGGCGGTAAAGGAAAACATATCCAATCTCAGTAAAAGGAGGCATTTTTGCCCAGCGGTGGTACCCATAAATATTCCCGAACTATCACTGTTCTCGACGACGGGTCGAAGGAAACACGCCGTTGATAAAAGCATCACCTTTTATAACACCCAATAGAGGCGTTGTATGTTATCATTCAAAGCCATACGGATAAGGTGAACAATGTCTTTCTACACGATGTAGCAAAATACGACGCTCACACTTACGTCTAGTCGCTTCATTAGAAACCAGCTTTTCCCGGCAACGCGCGCACCTGTTATGTTGAATTATCACATTTACATAAAGAACATTCAAGAACGTTATACCTCAGATACTATCTACAAAAACCAAAAATTAAAGTTTTATCTTGAGTGCAGAGACTAACACTAGATACAATTATGTTTAATATTATAGTATAGACGAAGCATGTCCATACTGCGTTTAAAAATTGTTCCGCTTTACATTATTCATGACATATATATATATAAAAGTGAATGTGACAGATGATTTAGAACGCAGTGATACGGAAAGAGATAGCAGTCTATAGAATTTCAATCTAATTCTAATTACACCAATTAGTGTATTTTCAGCGCCTCAGATTTAATATGTTCTTGTTACTTAATAATTTTTTAAAATTAAAAATAAATGCGATAAATCCGTAAAAATAGTTTCATTTATAATGTTATTGTTACTGTTTACGAAAATTTTCTCTCGTTCAATTTTTTGCTTGACTCCTTTTAATGCCTGAAATTCGTCCTCCCTATTAGCTAAATTCCGGGGCCGAGCGGCGGCCACCAGCAGTTCTATCGGAGCGATTTCAATACGCCATAACGTTGCGTAAACCGTTGAAAAGGGGTTTCGTTGTTTTGGTAAATCGAATTCGGTATTTCGTAACAATGGTCTCTTAGCCGCAACTATTCGTGTAACCCGCGTTCAGTCGGGCGAAACGCGGAAAAAACATGGTATGCTATTTCACAATGGGACTGGCGAAGAGAAACATCACGTTAGATTGATACCGATAATCAATGATTACAGAATCTTATCTTGACGCCCGGTTTCTGAAACACTGATCATTAAATAATCAGCTGTCAAATGGTTTTTAAAATGTTATTAAAGTTGCCAAAAGGGTGGTTTATCTGGATTGATCTTTTTAATGATCAGAATGATTAATTCAAAGGTTTTAACCATCCTTTTGGCAACTCAAATGATATAAGACAAGCCATTTGACATCTGATTAGTTAATTTCTACGACGATCAGTGTTTCAGTAACCGGGCGTTAGTCGGTAAAATGTTAAACATTCACCGAACTTTTTTCATTTCGTGCCTCTGTTATTCTGCTTCAGTCTAAATTCGTTGGGCAAATCTGGTGAAAATTGAATAACGGATGTCCAGTTTGGCTTCGGTCTGTGTGAATGTATTTAAAGTGTCGCGAAAGTGTATCAATTGAGGTAATTAAATGACTCGACGGCGATAACTTCGATCGTTTAATTCAGGTTAAGTGAGGTCATCAAGGTACTTGTCTTTTTAGGGTGCAGTACCCAAGCGATAAAGCGGGAACCTATTACTAAGACTTCGCTGTCTGTCTGCCCCCAGGCTGTATCTCATGAACCGTGATAGTTAGACAGTTGAACTTTTCACAGATGGTGTAGGTATTATTTGCCGCTATAACAAAAAATAGTAAAAAACGGAATAAAAACATTTAAGTGGGGATCCCATACAACGGACATGATTTTTATAATATAATAGTACGGAATCCTTCGTGCGTGAGTCCAACTCGCACTTGGCCGGTTTTTAATACTTATACTCACATCGCTGACTCCGCGCGGCAGGGACGCTGTCCACAAAGCATTTAGTGAACTTGATACTTGACTACATGACTCAGTGGCCAGGGTATTGGCTTCGGCGTCGGGGGTCCTGGTTCGATTCCCACACGGGACAAGTATTTGTGTGATCCATAGATAGTTGTTTCGCATCTGGGCGTTTGTCCGCGTGAAATTTATATTTGTAAAACGTCCTTAAAACACAGGATAAAGTTATCCTAAAGTAAGGGCAATGTTTAAAAAAATTCTTAACTATCATAATGAATCCTCTATCTATCATCATCCCTTCGTTTCACGTCCAATAACACCGAATCTGTTTTTAATATCGCACCTTTAGAATAATAGTGCCCTATTAAAAGATATCAACTTTTTGGGAAACGTAAAATAAGGTTTTGTGGAACTTATGAACAAACGCGCTAATTGGGGGGAAGTGAAGGAGACAGAAGTATACGTTATGTAGCTTTCTAAAATCGGCCCATGTTTTAATAGATTTCGAAAAAGGTGGTCGTTTCAGGTCGTTTCCTGATATAAAGCCAAAGTCATGATTAGGATTTTCATAATTAGGTCCCTTTTAATCTAAAGGTGCGTATATCAAGTTTTCGATGTTTCGAGAATGCGAAGCGACTGGTCTTGTGACTTAGAAGTCCTACTTGTTCCGCGTTCGCCTCAATTTTTTTTCTGGACAGCGAAGCTGCATTAGCTTACTTCACCGCAAAGAATACGCGGTTATTAAAGGCCTCTGTGCATTATGTAGCGGACTGTTGGCGGGAAACTAGAGCAAATGTTGTTTTCAAAATTAGAACACCCACTGTTATTTTTTAATTATTTATTGGCAGTGTTAAGACTTTCCAAATCCTCAATTGCATTCCACGTACGATATTTATTTTTATCATTTCAAGATCTTGTCTATGGCTGCATGTAAAGAAATGTCTTTGCCTAAAAATATAGACGTCATTGTATGTCCTCTTTGTTTCGTAATTCGTACCGTAATTTCCGATGTCGTGAGCACAGGATAAAGACGAAGCTCGCTAGTTGTTATAACAAATGCGTTGTAATAGATCAACTCAAACGATTTCAAATTTGTCAAAAAATCTTTAGACATGCGATGTTGCGATTAGTCTCTTGTCGGATGTAAAATTACCGACATTTACGTTTCATATATAAAAAAAATATTATAAACGGCTTCTAGTTTGCTCAAACACCGTGTTTAAAGTAAATATTACTAATAGTAGTGGCGAAATGTGAAGAAGCAGCAAATATAATGCTATTCAAATATTTCAAACTGACAGTATGTCAATATGTGTGTTCAATTTGTAGCAATAGTCCGCGACCACAGCCGTGTGTAAGTAATAGTTTCCATACCGAATCCTTATACGTAACCTAGATTTGAGTTGTAACACGATAAATATATCTCAATATCTATTTATACTAAGAAACAAAAGTTGATTTCAGATTGGTTGTGAATTTACTCCGTTTACGCTGAACACTGCACTTTTGTTAAATGAAACTATGAGTGTAACTCTGTTTGCGTATTTTGCTGCGATAAATTATCTAATTTAAATTCACGACGTATCGAAAGCTATTTACATTATATGCTAATAAAAATACACATGTCTAATGTCCATGTCACGCCTATACCGGTTGTTGTTGGGAGCACTGAGCTCGAAGTTGTTGACGAGTAGGTTTACCTAGGACAGTTAGTCCGGCTAGGTAAGTCCAACTTCGACGCAGAGGTCAATCGGCGAATCCAACTCGGATGGGCAGCGTTCGGGAAACTTCGGCAAATCTTCTCGTCGAATATACCTCAATGTTTGAAGACTAAAGTCTTCAATCAATGTGTGTTGCCAGTGATGACCTACGGAACCGAGACGTGGTCCTTCACTGCTGGCCGTATGAGGAAGCTCAAAGTCGCTCAGCGAGCTATGGAGCGGGCTATGCTCGGTATTTCTCTGCGTGATAGAGTTCGTAACGAAGACATCCGCAGTAGAACTAAGATAACCGACATAGCTCAGAGGATTAGCAAGCTGAAGTGGCGATGGGCCGGCCATATAGCTCGTAGAACCGATAAGCGTTGGGGAAGAAAGGTTCTCGAGTGGCAGCCTCGTACTGGCCATCGCAGTGTAGGACGACCCCCCACTTGCGACCTGTGCAAGATGGATGCAGGTGGCTCAGGATCGTATTGCATGGCAGTGGGGGAGGCTATGTTGTGGACTCAAACAGGCTATGATATATGAAAAATACACGGTATTATAAGAATTAGAATTAATATTGGACCATGCCTTTAATATTGATTCTAGTAACATTGCAAGAAGTATCATTGCTTGATTGTCTTATTATATCTGAAAGCGTAATTTCAGAACCTTACCTTAAAAAAAATATTATTAAAAACTTCCCATTAACCAACTGATATTTTCGTTTCAACGATAATCATTTTTTTACTAATGTAAAACAAAACCTACTTCAAATATCTCGCTCTAGATTCATTTTATAATTGATTTTCAGGAGCTCCCTAAGTATCTCCGGAGCCCAAGATCCGATACATGGGAAGCACCAGTCGAAAGTTCTGAAGTAACAAACATAAAAAAATACAGTCAATTGAGAACATCCTCCTTTTGAAGTCGGTTAAAAACTACTTCGTCAGTCTATAGTTAGTTTTGCAAGCGAATACGCGTGTATGCATACCTCGTTCGCTTCTATCGTCGGCCGCTCGGTTCCCGGTACTTGGCAGCCTAGGTGTCAGAAGCCGGCGTTCCAGGAATCTATGGGCGACATCCTAATAGGTCTCGAGTTCCATCATGACATTGCGGGGCTTCGTGGGGCCCCTGTGCCGCGCTGTGACCTTGGACGCGCTGGAACAAGTTACAGCCCGTTTTTTGTATGGATAAGTCTTTGCCGTTTTTTTTTGGTTGTCCGCCTTTTGTGCTAATTGTATCTTTACTGTGGCTTCGGTGTTTTATGTTGCGTGACGTGGACACCTCCGAAACCATTGTAAAACTGGTCGGGACGGAAAAAATCGGAGAGTCCACTTTTTTGTGCGAATATTCGATAGATCTTCGACTAACAATTGGACGGTTCATGATGTTTAGTAACAACCGGAAGGTATCGCTCCGTTGAAATGCACCTGAAAACAATCTACGAACTTATCTTTACACATATTATTATTCCTCTAGGTATAAGGTGTTTTTTTACACTACAACTTCCGTAATTATGAAATTGAATGATCCAAACACATTAAAGCATTTATTACCGTAATTCACGAAAAATAGATAATTAGAATTAAGTTAATGTTATCATAAAAAAAAACTCGTTTAAACATTTTTATAAAGAATGTATAATAATGCCATCTATTGACGATTTGTTAAAGTGAAATATAACGAAATAAACTGAAAAATATTAGTCTTCTAAACAAGATACCTTTAATTGATAATTACTTATCTATATTAATTGAGTATATATTAATTGAGATCTACTTATGGTATTGGGAGAAAATTTCTCGCGGTGCAACTTGTATTTTTTTTATGTGAGAAGGCTGTAAACGAACTGGTAGTTCACCTGATGTTAAGTGATAACCGCAGCCCATTGTCGTTTTCAACACCCCAAGGGGTTCAGATTGTTACCAACTTTTAATTAAGCGGGCCCCGGCTACCTCACTCACCAGACCAAACGCAGAAGTATAACACTTCCACCTCACCCAAAATAAGTTGTTGGGACATACAACGTCGGTATTGAATAAACAACGCCCTATTATAAGTTCGACATCGATTGACCCATTCTAATGCGGGTAATTACACGTGCGTGATGGTATCAATAAAATAATTATAATGTAAGCAAATACAGTTAAAATGTTAATATAATTAAACAGAAATAGGCCAGTCGCAACTATTTGCATGTTTTGTTGGCCTATGCTTTAGTCTTTAAAACAGGTTCTTTAGGTCGTACAATTCCAAGATGGAGAATGTATATGATGGTCTACGAATGATTGTTGTTATTGCTGTTATGTGCGCAATTTACGCATGGAAAATACATACCACAGAATAATTTCTACACACGTAACGGTATTAAATAAATTTAAGAATAAAATTAAAACTGTATTCCACAGATGCGATGCTGCCGATATACAAAGGTCAAGCATAAGCGTGCTGGAATAGATAGTTCAGCGGATTATGATGATGACTGTGAAGTATTACGGTTATATCCTCTATGTTATAATAAAGTTTTCAAATAGACCGAATTGCCAGATTGGCAGGCAGCAAGTACATGTCTGTTACGGGTTCCCTTTGCCCGTGCCCTGGTCAATACGTCACCTATCTGGTATCCATACGCTTTTCGGCCTTCCACATTCATAAAAGTTAAGTAACAGCCTATACATGTCCCACTGCTCTATACAGAGGGTATTTTTTTTTGTTATTATTTCGAAAATATTCAGGTTTCCTCACGATGTTTTCCTTCATCGCGGAGCACGTGAAAAGTCAGCACTTAAAGTTAAAAACTTCATTGGTGCCGGCACCGGGGATCGAACTCAGGTTGCTCGAGTATATTGAATCAAACACGAGCGCCCAGACACTGAGCTATCACGTCTCTTCCACATTCGTCCTGATCCTTAAATAGGCATTCGTGAACATTGATTAAAGACAAAAAAAGCACTAAACGAATCTATATTGTCCGAATCTGTCTTGCAGATTGCTTCCGTTAAAACCCTCGATATTCCCGTTCGATCGTAAATCAATCTCGGTCGGTCGTACGTTCAAAAGTCTTCCGTTTCGAATCGTTTCATCATTCATTCATTCATTCGCTCCGTTGTCCAACGGCCTCGTCGCACTTCTCGTTCTCTCGTCGCCTTTTTCTCTACGCGCCCGTGTGATTTAATTGGAGTGGCTAAAGACTGTAGAGCGAAATGGCTCGCACGCTTTTCAGAGAGATTCAAGGTCGGGTTACTAGTTGTAATGGTTTTGGTTCGGGTCTTGATACGAAATGAATCAGTCCGCATCACATGGTATTGGGTACGGTTCTGAACTATCTACAACGCAGTGTAGTTGGTAGACGAAGGCGAGGTGAGGGGAACGTATGGTGATAAAATGATGAAGACTCTGAAACTAAAACTAATGAGGCTCAGACCTAGACTCCATTTAAATCGAATTCGATTGTTTAATTGCGAAGTCGAATGAAGTACAGGACGCCATTAATTGCGCCGTATCTATGAAATCACGGGATACAATTCACAGGATGACGGTCATCGTGGTATATACGCAGATGACCTTTTCACAAATCCTTAAATATCCGTATCAAATATGTAATATAGATGGGAGCCTACACCGAGTCTCAACGCATTGTGTTCACACGATTGTGTCCAATGAGATAGTACATTGATGAATTATAAATATTTATCGCAAGATTTACAATTCCAAATTGGGGGTAGTTAAGAATAAGTCAGTAAAATAATTTTCCGGATGATACATTAACGAGATCAAATATTTGCTAAACTATATGTATATATGCTCATAAGCAGAGGATTGATAAAACTTATCTAATGGTATGTAGTTAAGGGTATTTAAGCATATCTATGAAAAGGTACATAAAACATTGTTTTGAAGCACGAAATAAAATTTGTTTACTCTTTTCAATAAATACTATATTTTAATGTAAGTGGTACGAAATTTAAAATTAAAATGAAAAAATATTGATATAACAAGTTAGTAATTTTTTTTTGTGTTATTTTCCGATAGCTTGGAAAAATAATGAATCGGTTAATTTTCATCGAGAAATATTATATTTATCTCATAAGACAAAAAGCTTTGTTAGACGAATAAAGAATCCGAAACACGAAATTTTGATCCGTGTAAAGATCTATAACATACATAGTAATACCACAATTTGATTTACACGGTACTCAACAGCATCCAAACACTAAAACAGGGCTAAAATCAATACATGAGAATAAGGAAGCATTAACCGATTTACATACATGATAGCTCAGTGTCCGGGCGCTCGGCTTTAATTCAATATACTCGAGCAACCTGAGTTCGATCCCCGGTGCCGGCACCAATTAAGTTTTTAAATTTAAGTGCTGACTTATAACGTGCTCCGCGGTGAAGGAAAACATCGTGAGGAAACCTGCATATTTTCGAAATAATAACAAAAAAAAATATTTTTCGAAGATATGTGAAGTCCACCAATCCGCAGTGGGGCCGCGTGGTGGACCCTGATACCCTCTGTATAGAGGAGGCCTTTGCCCAGCAGTGGGACATGTATATGCTGTTACTTTTACCTTATGCATGCAAGGTGGTGCATCTGATGCTAAGCGATTACAGCCGACCATTGACAACACACGAGGGGCTGTAGATGCGTTACCAACGTTAAGTTTTAAAGTGGGCCCCGGCTACCGCACTCAACAGACGAAACGCGAAAGTATAATAATACTGGAAGTGTTATTAAACTTCTCTCCAGTATTCTGTGAGGCCGTGGTACCTCTCCGAGCGAGCCTGCCCATTCGTGCAAGCACCACAGTAAAACACATCTGATTAATTACAAACAAACATTAGTTAAATAGAATACAGACTACATGAATGCATGCGTCATTCGTTGTGCTAATGGCAAGATAAGATTATCATCTGCGGAATTTTCCGAATTACTTTATATTTATCGAAGACATTATCTTTGTGGAGTGTAATAAACTACGGAGTGTAATAAAGATCTTACAATTTATACGAAAATAGCGATCCACCCCGGCTCCGCACGGGTATTATACATATAAACCTTCGTCTTGAATCACTATCTAATAAAAAAAAAGACATCAAGATCCGTTGCGTAGTTTTAAAGATCTAACCATACATAGGGACAGACAGACAGCGGGACGACTTTGTTTTATGCTATGTAGAGATATAGGTAACATTAAGCTAAAGGAGGAACACCAAGAAATGACCTTGACTGTGATCGCGCAACAGTCTTCGCTGTTGAACGAATGGAGAGGTCTTTCGGGGTAAATGGCGACCTCTCAGAAGACTGGCGTGGAATCGGGGAGTCATGCTGGTGTTTCGTTTGGTGAGTGAGATAACCGTTGTCCACTTATTTAAAGGTGGCAACGCATTTGGAACCTTGTGGGTGTTGCAAATGGCACGGTTATCACTTAACATCATGTGAAACGCCAGCTTTCAGAGATCAATCTAAAACATTTCGATATTCGATAGAAATTTCATCAGTCTCCGAAAAAAAATCGGCTGGTTGTTCCTGTATGTGCTACAGACAAAACAGACTGTAATAATTACATATTTTGTCGTAATACAAACAAGATTTTTGTGGTACCCATCAGGTGATAATTATAGGTATATTTATTACTTACCATTTTTAAATGTTTGTCCCGTCTGTTCCTAAAACTTTTATTAATGATT
The DNA here is from genome assembly GCA_933534255.1 of Iphiclides podalirius. Classification (NCBI taxonomy): domain Eukaryota; kingdom Metazoa; phylum Arthropoda; class Insecta; order Lepidoptera; family Papilionidae; genus Iphiclides; species Iphiclides podalirius. The sequence continues at coordinate 12,253,834 of OW152827.1, read as the reverse complement.
GTAATGAAACATTAGTGACATGCTATTCGTACGCCATCGAAGGTGTCTAGTACCTATACAAAAAATAATTTTTGTATATTTGTCCTCTGTACAAAAACAAAAAAAAAATATTGTAAATGTTTCGTTCGTACATGTGATCGCTTTCGGGTAACAAAATATATTATAGACATAACCGTTCAACGTTCGAAATCAGCAAAACTATTACCATGCAAAGCTATCGCAAAAGAAAGGATGATTTATTAAAACCAATTGCGTCATTGGCAATCCGCAGAATTATGGGGGCCGTACATTAGCCAGTAACCACCATTCAGTGCGAGCCTAGCTAGGCATTAATAAACGAAAAAAGCAAGAATAAAGGAAAGAAACAAACACCGCCGGTTCTTTGGTAGAGATTTCTTCCGCCGGTGACCCTGAGGCGGATTATAGCCTGAAATTACAATAATAAAGCAATCTAGTTGTCCGCTCCGCCGTTTTTTGCGTTTTTTTTTTATCTTCTCGACCCGCTCCGCCATTAAGACCGATGATCGTAGTTGGTCTTCGAGCTAGTTATGAAGTTTTGCCATTCGTAATATTCGGAGTACCTACAGTCGCGTTCAATTTGTGGAGCTATTCGAAACAATGTAATACTTAAGCCCCATTTACATGGTGCCAGTTTCTTGCCTGTTGTATACAATTAAATTGAAGCAATAAATGAGTTGCATGGTCTAAACAACAAATGGTCTAAACAATTATTGCGCGCAATTTATTGCATGCAATTATTGCTCTTGTATGTTCAAGAAAATGGCATCGTGTAAATGGGCCTTTATGCGACGTTGAAGTGAAATTCCGTGTAAGTACACTCGTGTTCAAAGTGTTGAGCTTCTAGTAGTAGGAACAATGTAATACGTGTTAGACCTTTAAACGTGATTCGAGTACAGTCGCGTTCAAATTGTTAAGCTACTAGAGATAAAGTAATACTTATTTGACGCCTAAGTGACGTTCCGAGTACAGTCGCGTTCAAATTGTTATAGAGATAATGTAATACTGATTGATCGTTGAAAGGTAGAACTAAATATAGTGGGTCTTTTCGCATATCACTTACGTATTTGCACGTGCCTTTACGCTGACGAAGAAAATCATATCATAACAGGTTTGGGCGTTTTTTAAGGTAAAATATATGTATAAAATATATATACCTAAAAATAAAAATTATATTAGTTACAAGAAACAGTAAACATCTTTTGTGTTTTACAAAAACAATAAAGATAACGAATATCACGTTGTTTCATGTAAACAAGTAGGTCTGTACTTAGAAAGAATGAATTGTAATTATATCGAGGCTACAGATATAATTTTACCACGCAAATCTTATTGATGAACGTTTTAAAAAACAGGAAGAAAATGAAGAGAAGGTAAAAAAAGAAAAAAGGAAGTCTGACCGTGAACCCTGTAAAGAATTCCGAAACATCGGGAATTTAAATTAAAAATAAACGCGATGAATACGCAAAAATCCTTTTCTTTACTACATAGTATAAAACGAAGTCGTCGAGCTGTCTGTCTGTCCCTATGTATGCTCAGATCTTTAAAATTACGCAACGGATCTTGATGCGGTTTTTTTTAACTAGATGGAGTGATTCAAGAAGATTTAATAAATCGCACCAGTGCGAAGCCGGGGTGGGTCGCTAGTACTGAATGAAACATTAAATAAGAAAAGGGGAATAAAATCTGGAGCAGTCTCCACGCAAATGCTGCGAATTCCCGCGACGTCTAAAACCGGAACGCTTTCGATAAAGCATCATTTGAGGTCCCATTCGTCGACCAACCGGTTTGGCAGGAAGACGCTATACGTGCAGAGCTCCGGCCGGTCATTATTGGCGCGATTATGAAATTACTTCGGCGTTATGACTTGTACGACAGGCTCGTCACCTGTCGCCACTCTTGTGACTAAGCTCGAAGGAACGCAGAAACTATTTTATCTTTCATTGCAATAAAAAAGAACAAAGTAGAAGCCTATACATGTCCCACTACTGGACAAACGCCTGTGTATAGATAGTATTAAGGCATAGTCCACGCCAACCCACTGCGGATTGGCGGACTTAACATATTTCGAAATTATGCAGGTTCCCCCACGATGTTTTTCTTCACCGTTGTAACGTGATAAGTCAGCACTTAAAATTAATAATTTCGTTGGTGCCAGCACCGGGAATAGAACGCGGTTAATGGAGGATATTAACAGTTACGGGGTGGGCAGGGATAGCTTATCGACATTTCTTGTAGATTATTTATTTCAATAGGAGGCGAGACGTTTTGCCGTAGGCCGGGGATAAGCATCGTTGATGTATCGAATCCTGGATTTCGAATCCCTGCCTAGGATTGTGAACGGCCTGACGTTGAAGCTCTAAATACGTCGACAACTTAGAAATATAAATTAAACTTAACACGGAGCAGTTTTTAAATAATTAGGTACCTCGAAATGTTCGTGCGGCGCGTATTCGACGATTCGTACAAAAAACATTTCTCGTTGATTACCTCGACAGGCCGTTGAGAGGTGTAACTGCGTCTGATTAAAGAACCATATAGCTGCTAAGTTCGCAAGTAATGCTCGGGCTGACGTCATCTGATTTGCTTTTAATGCATGATACGCGTGTTAATAATTCTGCACGCAATCTCATCAGAGACGTATTCACGGATCTCTTCGATCGGTAATGTTAAGTTGGAAAATTGTTGAGGTGTTCATTACCGCCTTTTTAATGAGTGCCGTTAAAATTAGCGTTTCTGTTGGATCTGTGTTCGAAGTAGCTTTGAACTTCGATGGCCCTTAGATGACATGTAGTTAAACGCACGCATGTGCACATGCGTTGCCCTACACACAGCGGAGGGCCCAAACCCGTGGGTTCTGGCTAGCCCACCGGTTCTGCGTCAGATGAAGATTTAATAGTCTCGGGACTGAAAGCAAAAACATCAGTTAATACAAGATACAAAGTAGCTTTGATTATTTCTTTAAGAAAGCAAGCAAAAACAATATTTTACAGAAAGTCGAAGAAGAAATCGCCTTATATTTTGAGTCGAAACGACTTCACATGGAAGATTTTTGTGATAGCAATTTTAATTATTAGTATAATGAGTTTCTTAAATCTATTATGCTGCTGCAATGCAACTACATAGCTATTAATTGCCGCCACCCATAGAGGGTTTGTTAGATACATTTTCCTCTTTTACGGTTTCGTGGGATACGTTCCCAACATTTAATGATCGAAAAACATAAAAAATTCCCTATTTACGTGTGTTTGTCGTCGTTTTCTTTAAAACACATCTACGACACAGATTATCTTATTCAACAAAAGGATACTAATGTAATCGCTCCGCATCATATACAGTCTGGTTTGTCAAATTCTTTCGCAAAAACGTTACATTCGAAGAAAGTTTTGGTGGCCTTACTTTGTTTGGAATACGCGTCGGTGTTGTTACAAGTGCATATCGGATGCATCGATTACCAACCGAGATGTTTAACCGTCGGCCTTAAGTGGCGGTTTATTCGCGTTGGCTCACAGGCCGGGATTAAGTGCGGCCATGTGTTTCGATAAGTCATTACGTGTAGCTTAAAGGGCCAACTTGTTGGTACAATACCATGAGAAATTTGTCTGAGCCCAGCACATCACTGAGTAAAAGGGTAATAACATTGGAGGCCAATATATGTTCCATTGCTGGCCTGCTGGGCTGCAAAGGCCTTGTGTACGGAGGGATTAGGGCATAGTCCCCCACGCGACTCCGTTGCGGATTGGCGGATTTCACGTATCTTCGAATTTTCCGACATACGCAGGTCCCCTCACGATGTTTTCCTTCACCGCTATGCACGTGATAAGTCAGCATTTGTAATTAACAATTTCAATGGTGCCGGCACCGGCATTTGAACTGCTGCTTCTCGAGTATATTGAATAAAAGACCACGGAGCTATCGGGGTGCATATTAAATTTATTTTGTGCGTGTCTTTATTTTGCATAAATATTGATTGCGATTCTTATCGGTAGGTCGACGGCGGAAGGAAAATAATATAGGATAAAGAAGTCTCAATAATGATTTAATCACGAGAAACTGATCACGTTACAAAGTCTTGGTAGTACATTTACGGAGGTTTTGTATTAAATAACTGTATGTATATGTCTAACGATAATCAAATTTATTTTTTTATTGTACTAAAGCGACACAAGAGATTCTGATGTGCCCCAATGGGCAGGCGTGTCCGGGGAAGTCCATACATCAGAGGTAAACGGTGCCCAATTTGTCAAGGTTGGCAACGCATGTGCAACTCGTCAGGTGTTGCAGATGTCAATGGGCGGCGGTCATCACTTAACATCAAATGAACCATCTACTCGCTTGCCAATTTATCGCATAAAAAAAGAATAAGTAACGGGTAGAAATTAGGAATTTAATTAGAGACCGCCTCGAGAAAGTTCTCCCGTAGTTGGGTTAAGATTTCTTTTCTTTGCCTCCGTCACGGTCCCAGCTGAAATGGGCCCGAGAAAATGAGTCGCAACTTTCTGAATCGACCAAGGAACTGAGTGGTGTGGTCGCAGTACAATGGTCCGTTTATAATTTTATTACAGTTCCCTTTGAAAATCTTGAGTCTGCTAACTGCTGCCTCGGGGTATTTTACTCTCGCAGAAAAACTCAATCGTAACATTTATATATTTATATTTGAATTGGACTAAGATTTGTTGCTTTTATTTTATGGGAGTTTTAGAGGCGAACACCCAAGTATTCTTTTAGGCTTTACGATTTAGATTTTAGTGATGGATACTATATATACTATCATAAATAGTAACACAGTTATTTTATATGGCAAGCGAGCTGGCGGTTAACATGATGTTAAGTGATTATCGTCGTCTATTGACATTTGCAACAGCCGTAGGGTTGCAGATTCATTGCATTTTAATAAAGTAGGCCCCAGACGACGGTAGTTCTACGGTGGTAGGGCCACGCAGCAGCCTCGGCTGTTGCACGAATGGGCAGGCCCGTCCGGGTAAGTACCACGATCTCACAAAAGATCAGCGTAAAGTGGAAGTATGACTAATACTTTCGCGTTTCGGCTGGTGAGTGAGGTAGCCGGAGTCCAATTTTCAAAAGGTTGTCAACACATGTGTAACCCTAGGGCGTAGCAGATGTCCATGGGCGGCGGTATTCATTTACCATCAGGTGAACCGTCTGCTCGTTTGGCAACTTTTCACATAAAAAAAAAGACGAAACGCAGAAGTATAATACTTCCATTTCTCGCCGGTCTTCGGAGACGTTGTAGTACTTTCCCGGTCGGACTTGCCTATTCGTACAAAAGCGAAGACATGGCCTACTACAAATATAAAATAGACGAGGATGCTACCCACAATTGTTACAAAGCGTGATCGTAACCACCGTCTGATTGTCCGTTTGACTGTTTCGGTTATCGTGACAAGTTTTTCGGCCACGGCCGTCCATTGTCTCGGTTCAGAATTAACTAAAGGACGAACCAAAGTTAGTTTGTTAGAGCGCCTCGCCCTTAAACGATGTCCTGTGCTATATTGTTCACAAATTCGTCCACGGCGTGTGAAGTATGCCGCCAGTGTTGGTTAAATCGTACGTCATATCTACGTCTCGGATTCGCAATATGCAAAATGAGCGTGAATATCTGCTTCCATAATGAATTTCCGCGATAGCTCATTGTCCGGGCGCTCGGTTTTAATACACTCGAGTTTAATCTCCGGTGCACCAACGAAATTGTAAATTTTAAGTGCTGACTTATCACGTGCTCAGCGGTGAAGGAAAACATCGTTGGGAAATCTGCGTATTTTCAAAATAATAACAATAAGAAATATTTCGAAGATATAATGAAGACTGCCAATCCGAAGTGGTTCGCGTGTCCCAATAACTTCTATAAATAGGAGGCTTTTACCAATCATTGGAATCGTATACGCTGTTACTTACTTGTATATTAATTGATCCTTTATGGGTGTACGGCAAAATAACGTCATTCGCGTAAACACTCAGGAAGTCTGAGCTATGCGGAATTCTGAACGAGCCCAATCAATCTTTACACCCAGCCTTTCTACACATGTGGCGACGTCATGCCATTTGAATTGCTAATTCCGGCGCCTTAACGAACGCCGTGTATAAACCATTACAAACAACGACCGATGTAAAACGGAATTGTTATTTCACCCCGTATGTGTTTACAATTAACTAAAAAAAATTTAATTACAATCAATTAAAAAAAAGCTAGCTTATTATAGTTCAACTTCAAACCAATGATACTATACACAAATACGAGGTATAGATATGACACTAGCGAACCGCAACTGAGCCTCTCAAATTACGCCAATTGGTGTAATTAGATTGCAATTCTATTGACGGCTATCTCTTTCCGTACCATACGTTCTATATCATCTGTCACATTCACGTATATACGTCATGTAATGTAAAGCGGAACAATATTCAAACGCCTCGCAGTATGGACATGAGTCATCTTTATCTTTAATATCATCATTGCTTCAAATAGTTTAACTATTTAATGATCAGTCAAATGTAAATCGAAATTTTTGAAAGATCTATGCCTATCTCCTATTCGCCGCGGCTGTAACGCACTGATTAGACCCAGAAAAGTACCGAAATACCGTCGCCCTGGAAGGCTCTCATCAGCCGACGAACTACAGGGGCTCCGTTAAACGGCAACATAACTAACAGTCCAACATAAATTGCCCCATAATTCAGTGATCTGTTCCACGGCGCGTGCCTGCTAAAGTAATTTGGCGTACGCTGAAAGTTGGACGCCTGTAGTGCACAAAAGAGCCAAATTGGGGCCCGACGCGTGAGTTAGATCCTTTATCGGCGATTGGTTAGGTCTTTTTCCCGCCGAATCGAAAGAAAGAAAGAAAGAAAGAAAATCCATTTATCCACAATTTGTGCGTGAAGCTGTGACTTTTCGAGAAATAAATGTCAGTAAACGCGTGTTACGTACGTTGTCTAGTTAACCAATAGTTATAAACCAATGGATACGATATGGAACCGTTTTTGTTTGCGTTTACGTTGAGTCGCGATGACGAAGGTTTTGAGTTAATCTACTGCTAGGTTTATTTTGAAAAAAAAAAAAAGGTTTTTTTTTTAAATGGTAGGGCAACGCAACAGCTTCTGCTGAGGTATCACGGCCTTAAACTTTAGCATTTCGTCTGGTGAGTGAGGTAACAGGGGCCCACTTTTTTAAAGGTCAACGCATTTGCAAGCTCTCTTGGTTGGGTTAAAGTCCGTTACTGGCGGTATTCCAGTAAAATGAGGTGAACAGCCTGTACGCTTGAGAACATTTGACATAAAAAAAGATATATTGTACTACATACAATATATTACGTTTTACAATCGACATGATATTATTTTAGTTTAACGCTCAAGTGTTTTGGGTGAAGTTGTTTCTCTCCGACATTTAATTATGTAACACAGCGACATCTCGTATAATTAACGACGTGGGATGCTTCGTATACATCCGCGCAAGGGGGAACGCACGATACGCAGAAAACATCATAAATCTCCCATTATCTAGATATTAGAGTAGAGCCTTGCACCCACGGCGACGAAAGTAGGTCGACGCCGACGTCTCAGCGGTGGGTCCAGCGAGCGGCGGGGCTGACTTGGGAAATTCGGCCTTATTCACATCGCATAGGGCCTCGCGAGGCGGTTGACGCGCATCCGCCCGGCCCGAGCCCTTTAAGGATCGGATTACCGTGCAGTTCCCACAGGATCACTCGTTAGAAGCCTCGGAGTAATTGGGGGAAAAAACCTGGCCGTTCCCCACCTGCTGGCCGTACAGTCGCGTGCAACGACCCGAATTTGAACGTCTCAAGTTTATTGTGCCGAGAGTGTAATGCGGTTCACTATTTGGAAACGACTGTACCGAGTTAATTTGACGGAAGACGTTATTGGATATCATGGGAACTTCCGTTTCACAGTTATAGACAGTACTAGCTGCTGCCCGCGACTACGTCTGCGTAGAATAGACTGAAGGCGTAACATTCAGACAGAAAGACAGATATACAAAAAATATGTATAAAATTATAGCTTATGTTTTATTCTGAAGTGTAAGCTATATTATTGTAAAGTTTCATTAAAAACCATTCAGTAGTATTTGCGTGAAGGAGTAACAAACATCCATCAATACATACATACAAACTTTCGCCTTTATAATATTAAGTAAGTATTTATGGCGATAGAGTTTATATTTCTCCTCTGTACAAAATGTATTAGGCCATAGCCGTCAAGCGTGTACTATGGTATGGCCACGCAACATTCTTTGCTGTTACACGAATGGGCAGGTCCTATTTCAGCGTTTCGTATTGTGAGTAAGGTATCCGGGGCCCACTTTGAACCCTGCCACAAAGATATATCCGGCAACAGCGTCGCCTGCGCAGAGGCTAACGATTTTTTAACTTTATTTGCTCAGCGCTCGCGGTTAAATGTTCCGCGTAACCGCTAATGCTGAAAAAGGTTACGTTATCAGACGTTAAATTACGACCGCGATAAGAGTGTGGAGGTGGAGCGATAAGGTTTTATTATATTTCGTCGATCGCTATACGGTTTGCACCTGAACACAGTCGCAATTTATTGTGTAGCATACTGCGCGTCCGAAATGCCCTTTATAATCAGCGGTTACTCTTCAAATCTTATCTGACCGCGATACTCGTATGTGTATCTATAGAATTCTTCGTATGTACAATATCACTATTTGTATACCAGTAACGATTGCAAGAATCAGTACTAAGGCGTAAGAAGTTTTTTTAACGTTTAATTACAATACAATATGATTTATTTCATTGTAAATCACATTGTAAACAACAAAATTTGTGAAACATAGATAGTTTAACTAAACAAAATAACCTACAACCATAAAATAAATAATATAGAGGAAAGTCACCCAATATGGAATACCATTTTGTTTCAGGGATATAAAAAAAAAACTTCATGGAAACTAAAACAGTTTAATGTAATTACTAATCAGTCAGACATTTATATTTAGTAATTAACAGCCTTTAATCAAATATATTAGTTACCAAATTAAAATCTAACACAAAAACCAAAATCACAAATGAGTAACCAAATATGGAATAGGTACCCATATATGGAATATAAGCATAAATCATCATATCAATACACAAAAATAGACATAAATATCTATGAGATCAAATAAATTAAAATAACATATTGTTATAAACAAACGAAGTTACTAAATTACTTCAACAAAAGCAAAAGTCACACATCAAAGTATTAAAGTTTTCATAATGTGCCCAGAGTCCACACATCAAGCATTTAATCCAGCTTTCTCCACTTTTATCCATGGAGAAAAGGTTTGAACAGAACATACATTCTGCATCAGCAGAGTTAGGAGATACTTGGTCCATCAACTCATCATGTTCACTGTCTTCATCAAACTGGATGACGTCCCGTTCCTTCCGAGTCTTCTTCTTCACAATCATTTCTATTTTTCTTCGTTTGTTTGTTTCTCTTCGCAGTTTTCTTCTTATTCTTTGTCTTACTTTTTCTTTTTCTTGTCTCTTCATATTTTTATTTACTAAATAATTTTTGTAGGGTGAAGATGTTATGACTGTTGCTATAGCAGCTTTTCTTTCAAAATGCTGTGCTGCTTTCAAATATCCCATTTTATTTCCCCGGACGAATTTTATAGCTTCTGCCATTTTTTCTTCAAGGTTTTTTTTCGTTTCTTGGTTGATTGTGAAGCAGACATTCTAAAAACAAACATAACATAAGTTCTTAAAGAAACAGTAGCAAGTACCTAACATGTAAAATATAAAGACCTAATTATGGAATATTCCATAATTAGATAACGACTGTCCATATTTGGATTTTTATACTTGTTTAAAATCATCTAAACAAATCACAATATTTTAATGACAGAATATCACAAAACGTTGAAATAAAATAAATATCGATATACTAAATAGTAAAACACCTATGTATAATACGTAATACTGGTAATACTCAATTATTACTTACCTTTAAAAATTTCTGCACAACAAAACAAAAAACACCGGCCACACTTGTAGCGTTCGCGCAACTAACACGATGGTGTGAGTGAGGTAGTAAATAGACCGAATGAAACAGAAGATGGTCATGTGTTTCGTTTCATACTTATATTCTTAGAGAAATTGCTTTATTCCATATTATACTATTCCATATTTGGTGACTTTCCTCTACTAGAAAATAAAATAAATACAAAATACAGTGTTAGGCTTATGGAGAAACAGTCTTTAAAGCGGCCCCCCGGCTACTCCACTTACCAGAGGTAACGCGTAAGTTTACTTCGACTTCACGCTGGCCTTCTGTGAGGCCGTGGTATTTCCTCAGACGAGTCTGCCCATTCGTGCAACAACAAGAGCTGTTGCGTGGCCCTTCAGATTTACCCACACTAACAGATGAGTATGTACTTTCCGCGTGCCTAACTCCGTAATTAAGATAGATAGTTAGAAGTACTGGTAGATAAGTCAAACAAACAGTTCTCCCAATAATCACCGCACAGCCTGTAACGTAAATGACCGTGTTAATAATTACCTCCCATCATTCTCATTCACAAAGAACTGTTTTATCTTTAAATTAAACTAAGCGTTGTTTTTCAAAACTGTTTATATTCTTCGCCTTAAAAATAGTTATATCTTAGTACTTTGCTTCTGTGATGACTGTTTCATATAAAAATAGAGTAAAATCGCTGCTTTTGGTATACCTAGGGGCTACACGTGTCTTTCTCTCTTTCTCTTACTCTTTCTAACTCTTTCTCTCTCTTTTCTACTCTAACTCAATCGTCTATAAATATTATCGGCATTGGCATATGATGACCCGATTGGCGTGGGGAGTAGTGAACCTGCCTCTCGCACCAGAGGGCGTGGGATCGATCACCACTACTGGAAAAATATTGTATTGATGAACATAGCGCATTTCCAGTGTTTGGGTGTTTATATATGTATTTATTTACAAAAGAAAAAAATAGTACCCGTAGTACAAGCGTTGCTGAGTTTGCGATTAGAGAACGTTGTGTCAAAATGTGTCCTAAATATTTATTACTAGCTTTTCGCCCGCGTCTTCGCTCGCGTTGAAGCCCTTATATAAATATCTATCCCCTTTAAGAATCCTTTATAGCCCTTTTTCCAATTAAAAATAGCCTATGCCCTTTCTCAGGCTCTAGACTATCTGTGTACCAAATTTCATTTAAATCGGTTCAGTAGTTTTGGCGTGAAAGCAAGACAGACAGACAGAGCTACTTTCGCATTTATATAATTGGTATGGAAGTATGGATTATTCATTATTCGCAAGCCGAATAAACAGCCCAAATAGGCCACCGCTATCGCCAGATTAAACTCAGTTGCTCGGGGAAGATTTATAAGAGCTTTATTCTGAACATTTGAAGGATTTTGACGATCCGTTTGTCGTAGTTAGTACATCTGTCTCTTGCGGCAGAGCGAACGTGTGAGCGAGCGTCAGATGACCACTACTGGAAAAATATTGAATGATAAACATAATGTTTTTCTATTGTCTAGGTGTTCATATATTTGATATATGTATTTATTAACAATAGTAAAGTATGTTTTAATGCGTTTATCAATTACCTAGTACCCATAGTACAAGCTTTGATTAGTTTGGGCTAGATGTGTGTAAAAATACGTCTTGAATTATTTATTACTTGTTATATTTAAACCTACCTTATTCATACCGGGCAACTCTACAGTTTAGGTGATACGATTCGTTTACATCCCGTGATATATATTGCATAATGGCGCTACAACTCGGCGTTTCGAAATTCGCTATCGCCCGATTGATGCGAGAAAGTTTGCGACCGCATCGGCGAACATTAAAGTTATTGCGCGTAATAACTGTTCGTACGTACGTCATTTGTAATGGGGAATCATGCCGTCGCGGTTCGTCAGTGCCTCGGGGCTTTTGCTCGCTGGAATCGTTAAGAGTGAGCGTTTTCGGCTTTATAGTTTTTTTTTATGTGATAAAGTGGCCAACGAGCTGACGGTTCACCCCGCACGCTTCACCGCAGCCCATGGTATTTTGCAACACCCATAGGTGTGCAAATGCGTTGTCACCTTTAAGTAAAGTGTGCCCCGGCTGCCTCACTCACCGGACGAACGGCAGAAGTGTAACACTTCTACTTTAAGCCGGTCTTCTGTGAGGTCGTGGTACTTACCCGGACGGACCTGCCCATTCGTATAACAGTGAACAAAGAGAGGTCACCTGATTGATAAATGGTCATTGGACTGTAAATTTGACTTGATGGTAGAAACCAGCTATCGGCTCTTCCATGACTGTTTTAGTAGGTATTTAATAATAATTCTTGTATTCGAACTAGCCAATTTAGACCTTAGAGTTCAATATTTTATCCTAAGTTATAAGAAGAAATGTTATTTTATGTTGTTATAAAATAATTTATGTTGTTATAAATAAATTTCAGGACTGACCAGAGAACTTGGCTTCCATTTGTCATTATATATATGAGTCTATTCTGCATTTTTTATTCAGGCGTTTGTGTGTATGTATTTCTTCTTTTTTTAAACATTGCCCTTACTGTAGGATAATATTATCCTGTATTGTAAGGACGTTTTACAAACATTAATTTCACGTGCCCAAACACCCAGATGCGAAACAACTACCTGTGGGTCGCACAAATAGTTGCCCCGTGTGGGAATCGAACCCACGACCCCTGACGCCAATACCTTGGCAAGTTATCAAACGAATTGCGAGTTAGAAAGCGGACATGTTGAAAAAAAATAACTTTCTTTTGTTCACTCCTTTCGTTTAGCTGTTACGGGTTAACGCAATCTGAAATTATATTTTAGAGCCCGCGGTTGAATAATGGTAATAGCTTTGAGTCGTGGCTGTGAGCTTAATTAATTTTTACATCATACATACAGTTATAATATATGATTAAATTATTTACTTACTATTGTTGTTATAATATACCATATAATATAAAATAATATACCATATTATATACACCTGTGTATATATAGCTAAAAACCTTTTTACCTCCGGGTATATATCCTTACTTATCCTACTCATATTATAAAATTGTATGTATGTATGGATGCAAAAGTTTGTATGTATGTATGGATGGATGTTTGTTACTCCTTCACGCAAATACTACTGAATGGATTTTAATGAAACAGCTTAATATAGCTTATACATCAGAATAACACATAGGCTATAATTTATATACATATTTTATGTATATATGTCTTTCTGTCTGAATGTTACGCCTTCAGCCTATTCTACGCAGACGTAGTCGCGGACAGCAGCTAGATCCAAATAATTTCTTCTATAGCCGTCCGCAATTTTAGTTGTGTCAACGCTACCTTTGATAAGGATTATTATAATATGGCTGAGTTTATCGTGGTAGATCTAAGTAGTCGAGATAGCTCATCCGAGGAAGTACCACGGTCTCATAGAAAGCAGACATGAGAAGAAACACTTTTACCCTTGATTTTGTGGGTAAATTCGGGCCCACCTTACACGAAGAGCCGCGATAGCTGTGTCCGGGCGCTCGCCTTTAATTCTATTTACTCGAGCAACCTGAGTTCGATCCCCGGTGCCGACACCAATGAAACTGTTAATTTTTAGTGTTGCGTTATCATGTGCTCACCGGTGAAGTAAAATATCGTGAGGAAACTTGCATATTTTCAAAATAATAATAATAAAAAATATTTCGAAGATACGTGAAGTCCGCCAATCCGCAGTGAGATCGCGTGGGCTATGCTCTGATCTGATCTGCCTATATACGGCGAAAGGCAACCTCCTTACAGGAGGCCTTTCCATATATAAACTGTTACTTAATGCAAACATGTAAACGCTATTGGTTCCGGTTATCACTTAACACTAAGTTCACGGGTTCGAGTACCTCATTCTATCATAAAAGTAGGCTCCTTTTGAAAGCTGTAGAGGTCGTGGATACATTTTGCATTGCAAGCGTTGTTTCATAAGTGCCCCTTCCTAGTCAACTGTTGACAATTTCCCAGCGCTTTCTGCAAACCGCTAAACGTGAGCTGGCATCGAATGTTTGAATTGCTAATTGCGGTAGAGAAGTCGGCAGATAATTGCCAGATGACGGGATACACTCGCCGTTTCTTTGTTTTATGTTTGATGATTAATGGCCGATAGTGACAGGTATTTAGACATTAGCTCTATAATAATTACGTAAATAATCTATCTCCCGTAACCAAACCTACAGATAGATACAGTATTGAAACCGACCGAAGGCATTTGTTCTATAACGTCCGGAATTACTACAGACCTTTGTTTCATTGACAACGATTGCCTCGTTCTACAATGTTCTGAGCGAATATGCAAACAATAAAGTGCTAGTTGTGCTTATAGTCTTATGGAAAAATTATGTTGCATTCATAGTAATAGAAGCAAAATATTTCGTATTTAATAAAATTTTATTCTCATTGATAGGCATGGTAAGTCAAAGAATTTTAGTAGTATAAAATTGAATATAATACAAACGTATTAACGCCTAGAAAAATATTACGTTGGGAGAGTTTTTTTACTCAGTACCGGTCGTACTATATATAAACTTTGAAACGAATCACAATAATTTGCGTCCATAAACGCTTGGAAGGAACTGTTCCAAGGCCAACATTCAAGGAACTGTTTTCTGTCTTCCACTCAGATATTCACAAATTATACCATAGTCAGGACTTCTTAGCCGAATTATTTCCCAAGTATTCCTATAACTTTGTGGTACTTATTCTCATAACACAGACGCTATTTTTTTTATGAGGAACTGATTTTCTGCGTTCCTGGTAGTGTTTCAGTTTCGTGAGCAGACCTCCTTTGATTTAACGAAATATACACAATATATTTATACATAATTACATAATTATGGCGTATTCGTTATAGAATACGTAGATACAAATATTCTGCCTACCAAGACTGTGTAAATTTGGGAACTTTAATTGTTGTATATATCTTGTTACAAATGGATTAGCCAAAGTCACATTTTTACTTTGTGAAGCATGCTTAATTGTTCACGGGCGGAATGTATTACAAAGGATTCAAATAGGACGCCGAAGACCAAACCTAAGACCTTCTTGGCCGACCGCCAGTAAGCCGCTCTTAACGAGTCGATTAATCATAGGCCAACGCAATGTTAGGTTAATGCACCCAGTTTGTATTCGTTAACTATTTGAAGTTAATGCTCATTAAATTCTCATAATGCTAGTTTGAAAATTAAAAAATGTAAACAATTATTTTTAGGACACATTTTTACACAACGTTCTCTAGTCTTGAACTACGCAATGTTGTATAGCAATGGGTACTAGATAACTGATAAACTTACTTAAACATACCTACTTTTCTTTTGTTAATAAATACATATTGACATTTAGTACATTACATGATATGAGATTTATGTGTGGCTTGGTGTGTTAACGCAAAAACGGCTGCACTAAATTGAATGAAATTCGGAAACGACAGCTGGCAGTAACACTTAGCGCACAATATATAGCTTAGTGCTATGCCGCACAAAAATTAATGGGGTTATAATGATGCTACATGTCCCGGAAACGTATAGATTTTTTTTCTTGTCTCTCGACGTAATTGCATAGCTGTTCAAGGTCGCAAGAGAACTAGGAAATCGCCATCATTCGCCGAGCAACCTTGCAAACTTAATGTTATGATTTAAAAATTGATTTATTTAAAGATTTACGACGTTGTTGCTTGCAGCAAATTGTAACATTTTATTTTTCAACAGAGTATTAGCATAACTCATCTATTATACATTAGGTAACATCCTATGCAATATCGCTTAATATGATTTTACTTAACTGTTTTAAAGTCATTAGAAAAAACTCGTTATATTTTACGTGCATTAATACCAAAACTTAAATAAACACGATACTGGCAGTCAACAACTACCAATGCATGATTAAAAAAAAGAACAAAAAAGCAACAATTGCCGTTCGAAATTCAAACAAATCGCCTTATCCGCCTTTCGCCTCGGCGTTCAGTCGTGAAAGGGGGGCCGACTGAAAAGGTCGTCGCGGCTAGTGCAAATCCGACGCAGTAATAGCACTAGTTGCGGTGTCCACTGTATCCGTACACGGACGGTCGATTTCGGATCAAACAGCTGCGCGTATAACTGGCGCCCGTTCGTGTCGGACGATTTGCCGAGCGGACCGCGTGCCTCCAATTTTCCCGCTCAAATGCACCGCGACGAATGCGTAAACTGTAACTGCTATTTAGAACGCGAACCGTGCCGAACTAAATGCTATTCTGCTAACATGAGCTTTCAAAACTTACGTAATAAGCGTTTTCCTGATATTTTCAGTGAGGTTATATTACCTACGTAAATTTGAATTGGATTTATTGTTATGCCATTAGTCTTAAGTGTAAGTAACCGGGACCAAAAGGCTTGCACAAATGGTTAATAAAGTATAAAAACTCAAAGAAGGGGTAGATCATGCAAAATGTGCCAGCTAAACCAGTTTTTTCCAAAAACGGAAGTTCTGATGTGGTGTCACACAGGTTGTTTAGTGTTCTCGTTGTACGTGTTTTCTGATTTCGATATAACTGAACGTAATAAGTTGTAGGTATATAATTTTTTGTCATATCCTATAAATATGCAGATTTCCTCCCGTTGTTGTCCTTCAGCGCTGAGCACATGATAAGTCAACACTTAAATTAAAAAAGTTCATTGGTGTTGGCACCAGGAATCGAAATCATGTTGCTCGAGTATAGTGAATTAAAAACGAGCGCCCGGACAATGAGCTATCACGGCTCGTACACAGGCAAAATAATGTTTATTATGTCATCAGAAAAGAGAAATTAGATAGGAATCGCTGACTGCGCATCCTTTATTGTACTCAACGATAAGACAAGATCTATAGAGACCCTTACAATTGGCCGCGAACGAAAGAACTCCACCGTTTCCTTTGAAGTACGGAAATCGTTAAAGCCCAGTCTCCGGTCCGTTTCACCGCGCCGCAAATACAGAGGGAAGTAAATAGACGAAGTCGACGCGAAAGCATTGTCGGATGCGCTCCTTTAAGACGGTTAACTTGGTGCGTATTTATTCGATGTCATGCCCTCCTAGTACATTTTTTTCCTCTTCACGTCCCTCTGTAGCTGCGTGATGTAGAGCCACATCACACAAGAATAAACTCTGTGTGGCTTAAAGTAACAATTTTTACATGTCCCACTACTGGGCAATAGTCTCCTATGTACATAAGGTATCAGGGCATAGTCCACCACGCGGCCCCACTGCGGATTGGCGGACTTCACGTGTCTTCGAAATATATTTTTTTGTTATTATTTCGGGAATATGTACGTATCTTCAAGATGTTTTCCTTCACCGCTGAGCACGTGATAAGTTAGCACTTAAAATTTCTTTGGTGCCGCCACCGGGGATCGAACTCAGGTTGCTCGTGTATATTAAATTAAAAGCGAGCTCCGGGACAATGAGCTATCACGGCTTGTGACGCTTACAAGAATTTATTAGTCGGGCATGTGTATTAATTAATATCATTAAAAACTTCTGATTATACCGGCTACCGATGCACAAAAATGAAGCGATGCAAGGTAACCTTAACTGTCATAGACCAGCTTCTAATCGACCAGAGTCTATTGTTGGTACTGTGTCGTTTTGTCCGGTGAGTGAGGTAACCCGCAAAGGCACCTAACCTTTGGTAATTAAAACTGGCAGTTGCGAGCTTTTGTGCTCATTTGGCACCATATAAGAAAAAAAGTAGAATAAATTATAATAAGGCATCATAACTGCTATCGACTTAAGCACAATTAATTTCCTTCGAAGATTTGATTTTACTTTCGCACTTAAACCATTTTTAAAACAAATTATTTGTAAAATTATAATGTGTATGGGATTTGGTATTCTACTTTTCAAATTCCATGATCCTTGATATACCTTTCTGCCTTTTCTACGTCAGTAGATCATTTGAGTATTATGATGGTGATGATGCCTTGACCATTTATTAAAGGATATACTTACCTATATATACATATATGCCCAGGTTGCTCGTTTATACAAGCAATATTTATAGGCTTATTTGTAATTCGGTATCACACGAAGACATACGTAATGCAAAACAACGTGAAAGTCGAACCATTATCGATTGATATACAATTGTAGTGATCCGAAAAGAACTCGATTATTGCTAATGATATAATTGCGAAGTCGAATACATTCATTTCCATAGCTTCGCGCGAAATACTACGGTGAAAACTGCTGCTCGTAGCACGCGTTTGATATATTCACCTGTATAAATGAATGCATGAATTTAACATTTGATATGATTTTTATTTTAAAAGAAAATTTAAATAATAACCTTAGCTTAGACTCTTTCATATAAGTAAGTTGTCATAAAATAATCTGCCTGGATGCGAGGCCACCTCTTCCAGTTAACGCGCCTTGACTATAATATATCTAACCAATATGCTAAGCCGTCGATCATCTCACCACGCAAAATTTTATATTAAATATCCTTATAGTGTATGTCACTCTCAAACTTAAGAGCGATCTAATAAACACATCTTTATTAAGTCAAGGTTCATTTAGTTGTTTAGGCAACGGCGTGTAAATCGCAAAGGCATTTATTATCAAAAGCAGGGTAGTTATCTAATAATTTCTTGTATTTACGCGATTACACATTATAAATGAAACTAATTTTACGGATTTATCGCGTTTATTTTTAATTTTAATTCCCGACGTTTCGAACCCTTTACAGCGTTCATGGTCACGGGACAGACTGAGGTGTTAGACGTCTGATTGTCATAGTTGACCCGGGCTACCGTCAGTTTTTGAATTATTAATTTTGTGTCCGATCTATGCAGAGGGAGCTAATTGTATCTTGTCTTGCAGTAGTGGTTCGTTTGGGCCTAGATTTAATTTTATTGATGACAGGATCCCAAGCTGATGGTAGTACCCAACCTTCTTCTCTATTGAAATTAGGGTGTTTTTTAATTTCAATAGCCTCGCGAATCATCCTTGGGAGGAATCGGTGTTCTTTTGCAAGGATCTGTGGTTTGTCAAACCTGATGTAGTGGTTGGGTCTATTCAAAATGTGCTCACAAACTGCAGACTTGTTCAATCTATTGTGTTTTATGTCAGCTATATGTTCTTTCACGCGGGTTTTTATTGCTCTATCTCTACCTCTGCATAGATCGGACACAAAATTAATAATTCAAAAACTGACGGTAGCCCGGGTTAACTATGACAATCAGACGTCTAACACCTCAGTCTGTCCCGTGACCATGAACGCTGTAAAGGGTTCGAAACGTCGGGAATTAAAATTAAAAATAAACGCGATAAATCCGTAAAATTAGTTTCATTTATAGGGTAGTTATCTGTTCAAAAATAAGGACAAATGTTTTAACTTTATGCACTCGCATGGGTAAGCAGAAAAAACACGTTGTTTGCATATTGCATTCTCCACTCCCTATTCTAGCATGTAGATGTGAGTAATTAGTAAATTTTACATTATATTGCCACAGGAGGGTAAACAGCCTTGATAAAGTTTCATACCAATTCCTTGATTGGCTGTGAAGTATGTTTAGTTAACCGCGTACAAAATCACAGTTTTCTTTCACCGCAACGTCTGTTAATCGATATTAAATCTTTAGTCTAATCAGATTTTGAACGGGGTTAAAATGTTTATGTATAAACATTAACTTGCTTATTTTTTTGTCCGCAGAACTCAAAAACTAGCCGATAGGTTGACTTAACATTTGGTTTACAACATAAGTATTGAATAGGAGAGTGTTTCTATATACTTTATATTTCGAAGTTTCAACTGAAACAAAAAATAACAGCGGAGCGTGGCCAGGTTCTGCTAGTGACTATACATAATATAAATAATCATAATGCAAAACAGGATAATAGATTTTTTTAATATAGATTTATTTATTTATTTATTTAAAAATTTATTGTTTACACCTCAACTTAAGGCTAAACAAAAGGCAAACTTAATGCTAATAAGCATTCTCTTCCAGTCAACCCTGGGAGTAGAGAAAGTTTGACGCAGGTGCAAAACAAAATACGCGAAATAAACTAAAGAAAAATAAATAAAAGAAAACAAAAAAAAAGCAAAGGTACATTCTATAGAAATATACTTTACTCAAAGATAAATACTTTACATATAATCATTAAATACATATAAATTTCAATACATAAACATTATATATGATAAGTATAAATATACATATATCGGTATTATATATATCTACATATATATATATATATATATATATATATAAAGAGACTTACATAAAAACGTAAAAGGATAAAAAAGGATAAAGTTGGTGACTCTAGCAATCGGCAATATTGGCATAGTGACATCGCAGCATTTTCTTAAATGATACCTTTTCTGATGAACTGAGGCAAGGAGTTCCAGAGTAGTATAGCCTGAACAGTAAAAGATTTATGGAAAAAGCCCAAATGATGCGTCGGAGTACAAAGTATTCTACTAGCTGAGGAACGAAGTGTTTTATTGTGAATTAACGAGAGATATTGGAATTTTTCCTTTAAGTACTTAGGAGAAGCAGGGTCATTGAGAATAGAGAAGAGAGTAAGAAGAATCCTAGAACTACGTCTTTGACGAATAGTAAGCCATTTAAGCTGGGAACGATATTGAGATATGTGATCAAATTTACGTAAGCCGAAAATGTACCTAATACAGTTATTATAGAGACGCTCCCGCTTATTAAGGAAATCCTGGTTTAGATCCGAGCAACAGACATCTGCATAATCCAAAATGGGTAAAATAAGGGAATTAACCAGAATAAGTTTGGTTTTGAAAGGAAGAAAGTGTTTTAAACTGTACAGAAAACATAAGGTGGCAATGACCTTGCGACTGATCTCCTTGATGTGTACATTCCAGCTCAGAGAATTATCCATGTAAAGGCCGAGATTTTTCACCGAGCCATCAAAAGGTATTAATGTGTCGCCGTAGTATAGATTAGGGATATTTTTGTCCAATTTAGCCAACATTTTTGGGCTGCCAAGAATAATAGCTTGGCATTTTAAAGAATTGATTGTTAGCCCATACTTATGTGACCAATCTTTCAAAACATTTAAATTGTTGTTAAGGTTAGAAACCGCACGGCAGATGTTGTCAGTGTCTGTTTGTACATAAAGTTGGAGGTCATCAGAATACAGATGATACGAGCAATTAATGAAATCAGTTATTGAATTAATAAAAAGAGAAAATATAAGAGGAGAGAGAATGCCGCCTTGCGGGGCACCCCAGCAGTCAGATCAGTCCAACCGGAACACTGGTGTCCTACATGGAATGACTGCTGGCGGCCGCGAAGATATGATGAGAACCACTCAATGGCTGTAGGTCCAAAATTTAAATGGGAAAGGATAGAGAGAAGGATGTCGTGGTCCACTGTGTTAAAAGCATTTGAAAAGTCAACTAACACCAAAACTGTTACCTTTTTATCTTCCATACCTTGACGTATGTCATCGGTTACTTTAATTAAAGCAGTAGTGGTGCTGTGACCCAAACGAAAACCCGACTGGAATACACTCAGTAGGTTATGATCATATAGAAATTTGACAAGTTGCTTATGTACACAGGCTTCCAGAATTTTTGATAGAAAGGGAAGAATAGAGATGGGACGAAAATGACTGGGAAGTGTTGGATTGGAGACTTTAGGAAGAGGTCTGACAAAAGCTCTTTTCCACAAAGAGGGATATGTCCGGAGTCGAGGGAGAAATTAATTATGTGTGAAATGGCATGTAGAAGATGGTCTAAAATCGTGATTATCATTACTCTGCTCACTTCAACATCACAACCAACAGCCATAGATTTTACTGCCAGAGCAGCTTTCTTAATCTCATCCGTCTGCACTGGAGAGAAATGGAATGGTGGAATTTGAGGAGATGGCATTAATGCTATAGTGGAGATAGTTTGAACTCGGACTAACGGGTCCATTCTGGAAACAGAAGCAAAATAGTGGAGAAGCAAAATGAGTGATTACATCGGCCTCCCGTATTGCCTACCCATTCAGGCAACTAACCCTAATGTCGTATAGTTATATAGTCGTATAGTTTTGATAACTATGACCGCGCCATGTACTTACGTAGCTCAGGCAAAATCCGTAGCTTTATAGGATAGGCATAAATAACACTTGGAATATTCAAATCATTCATCCCTGAGCTCTTCTACTATTTGAGTTATCTTATATTAAACTCTAAATGAGTTAATAGCACGCACTGACCCATTTCTAGTTCAATCTGACTGCATTAAGTGCTTTGAAAAAATTGCCTGGTACGATGCATAAAATATTTTCTAATTGCTTAATAACTTTGCAATGCTGTTAATGCGACTTCAGACGTGCAAATATATTTTATATTTTCAGGGTTCCGCATACCCATTGGCGATACGAACTCGTTAGAAACGACCTTGTAATTCTATGTCCATATGTCGATTTAAAAAAAAGTTATAGCTGTGAATCGATATTTGTGGCTTCGTGCTTGAAATCACATGACTAAATTCTTGCGTCAGGAAATGCATCTAACTTTATAAGTTGTTACTAAACATCGTCTCCTCGAATGACATGGCAAGGCTTGCAAAACAACTGTTTTAAATACCGCTATTTCCGGACCGATACGACTTAGGGACGTTCAAGAAGATACCCTATTCCTTTCTCAAATGCCGGTGCCTTTTGTAACTACAAGTGAAAATCAAACCACAATTGGGAATCGAAAAAGAGACCTCCACGGCGCCAAACGAGTCATCAATCAAAAGTTCAAGCACAATCTCTATCTATGCTTATCAGATAGGTGTATGAGTCATATTCATGACTAAAACTTTTCTATCCATTTCTAATAATACTTCACTACTAGAAACTTGTGCCTTTTTCTAATAAAAAAAGTAATAAGTAAATATCAATTAGCAGCGAGCCGGCGTCGATGGAACCGTGCACGGGAGAGTTCAATAGAACGGCCAAGATTCAATTTAGCGATACGGATAATCTGCTCGGAAGCTGAGGCGGAATGCTTCATTATTTTTTTTTGCCCGCCAAATCCCCAGCACAATGCGTCGCGCGATGGAATCCTTTCCGAGCTCCCAACCTGAATTCCCTTTGCCCTTTATGCGTTTGCCCGCTTTTGTCCGTCTGTACGTTTGCCTTAATTCTATTGATGATGAACCGGTCTTCGTATGTCCTAATTTCTCCGATTTGCGTCGTCATTGTCTCTAACACCCGTTAGGATGATGTAATAAGAATCCTTATCCGTCGCGTCACACCCACGAGATCCGTGACACATTTTGTTTTGATACTGTCAAGACCAACATGAGCAGAGATTTGAGTTTTAACAGTTATATGTTTTAAGTGAATAAATTGAAAGGCAAATTGAACGTATGCCTAGATTAGAGAGTTTAATTTCGGTGTATTTAATTGTCACAAAGAATAATTTAAAGATCAAGTCAGGGTAACAGTGGCGTGTAACAAAATAAAATTGAACAAATCACTTGTTTGATGAATGTTATGGAAAAGTGAGGGTAGTTAGATATTTATAGGGGAATTGGTGTAGTGACTTCTAATTAGTTTTTATCCCGCGGAATCGAGCTTACGACCGTACGGAGAGAGGCAAACGTCGCTACCAATACATCATCACTGATTAAATATAATATTACATCTATTTGTTTGACTTTCGTTTCTTTGTTATTAACTTTCGAGACAGCTTCTCCGTGTCGAAGTTTCGGTCCCGAAAGAAAGTTATGAAAGTTGAATAATATGGTACTTGACAATTCTCGATGAAGTAATTAACAACAACGTCTGTGAACGTGTCTGAAACTATTTGGGGCCTGTGAAGACAGCATCACGGGAATTTCGCAGCTGTTGCGCTGTTCATAAGGCCTAACATCGCGTGAGATCGTTTCAACGCCGAAGTTTGGCATTGTGCTTCTGAAGTCAAAATGAGTGCTGGAGGGTTGTTTATAATTTCTTCTTTGCTTGCCCCGACTTGGCAGCAAGACAAATCTAAGTTACTGTAATGTCTTTTCTACGTCGTAATTTGCTCAATACACAATTTAGTCAGGGATATCTCTACAAAACTGGGAAATGTAATGTAACAGAGAGGATGTCTACAACTATTTCATGGATTCCCGTGTGGAGATACAAAGCTATCAGTGCAATATATAAATATATCAAAAGTGTAATTACGTTTAATACTAAAATAAATAGGGTACCTACTCCATACAGTATATCATTTATTACTCCTAATGCATTTTGCTTGTATGACAACCGCGGAATATATCAGCATTTTCGACAACCACTTTATTGACTCGATTCTACAATAATGAGATGTATAATTGAAAACTTACTTTTATTTAGGAAACTAAAGATAACTTTTTTTTAAAACAGCTCGCATCTATTTCTTTTTGAAATGTCATATCATTTACGATTATAATTTATCTTGCCAACTATATATGACTCTGAATCGTCCTTTATTATGAGCCCAACTTGCGGGGAATTTATATCGAGTGTTTTAGAGTTTTATCATGCATCGTTTATACAGTGTAATGAGAGTTGTATATTTTATTCTACTCAATTTTCAATAGCGTCTTGTGTAATTTGATTTGCAAGTGGCATCCGTACAGTGTGCATCTGCGGACGCATCTCAACGGATAGACAGACGGTTTATTATTAGTTGTGTTGTTTTTTGCTCTCATCCATTAAAGCGTGGTGTGAGGGTGCTATTTTCGTTTCGTGTTTCACGTCTCTCATTGTCTTTGCCGTATTAGAGTTTTCGCCTTAAGTGTATATGTGGTTTTCAAACGAAGGAACCTTAGCAACGAATGACAAAACCTTTCTTTAATTTTGGCCTCTTTTCGTAATGTCAAGCGGTTTACGTCGTTACGCAAAGTTATCTTTTATGCTACTGACATATTTTTAACAAATGGTTGAAATACTAGAGATATTATTATAATAAATTACTTGCCATGTTTTTATGGTACTACACAAGTGTAAGCTGTTTTAATTTCGTCTAATGTTAATTGACAAGGTCCGTTATGCGTTAAGATTGTCTTAAGTCTGGCGTAAACGATAAAATTTAAAAGGAAATAAAAATTACAAATAAATGGTGTAAAAGAGGATGCAATTCGATCAGTCATTGAAATACTTTTAAGGTAGCATCTTCGTAAATCATTCGAGACATTCCAAAACTTGTTGCCTACAACTTTGTATGGCTAAACCAGTTTTTGCAAACCGGTCTTCTCCTAGGTGTTTTATCTCATGTTTGTGCATAACATTACGGAGCATATGCCAAATGAAGTATAACTAAAAATGTAAAAATAAAGTAAAACAAAACACTATTCTTTTAAATATTGTTTCTTCTGGAATGTTAAGTCACGTTTCTGAATATCTGCGCAACTTCTGAATTACTAAGCATGATTTCCAGCTTATATAATGCTAAATCAAAAACTCGCCAGCTATTTATTTTAGTATTTATAACCATTGTCTGTTGGTTCTGTCCAAATGAATGTATGTCTCACCAAATTTGTGTATTAGGTAGAACATAACCTGAAATAGTCTATGCTACATTTGAAGTAAGTTGTTCTCGGAGCGACAATAACTGTTGATGTACTAATAGTGACATAAATACCTATATAAAAATGTCTATATATCGGAGATCTGTTCATACGACTAATAAACCATGCGTCTCGCCAGCGGACCAATAACAGAGTAGTAAATATGAGAATAGTCAGAATTCATACGATATACAACCAAGTTTTATGGATAATACAATCGAACTGCTATAAACTGGAATGTGTGATGGCCGGCGCTCTAATGGAAATTGCGAATTCCATTCGCCTCCGCGGGGGAGCCCATGGCAAATTTGAAAAATAAAATCTGAACGCTGACAATGAACGGCAATATGTTGAGATTTATATGAATTCAGTCAGCAAAACCGCTAGGATCGAACCCGAGACACAAACGTCTGGCGCCACTGGCCACCACTGCCTTAACATGATGTTTTCACCTGACATGTATTTTTTTTTTCGATTATAAAGTCGATGATCATAGGCCAGATAATCCGACTTCTTGGGAAACTAAAAGAAATTTTCAACCCGAAAAAATTACAGCACATCTGTACATTATTTTTTTTACAATGGAGTAGTGTCGTGGACAAGGTCATTAAGCTCTTAATAAAGCATACAAGTGATTGGCCTGTAAATGCGCAGCGTACTAGATTAGATCCATTTGAGATGAGACAAAAACGGAGGCAAAAAATAAACCAGTTCATGGACAGAGCCGGGGCACTTTCTCGGCTTATCTGTTTGAGAAGAGAGGTGTATGTGCTCGGACCGTGATCTATCCTCAACTTGTTTCCTCTTCAAAACCAGGTTTTTATTGTAGCGTAATTTTTGATCGTGCCTATATTATAAAGTATACAAAAAGCACATTCCTTCGTCACACCGCGACCAGAATTTAATGAAATTCGGAACGGACGAATCTTGTTCTATACGCTGAAAAATCAATCATACAAACCTTTATACAAACCCTTATTATTATTAAGTAAAAGCCAGTAGTATAAAACGGCTTTAATTCACCAGACATTTAAATTATATTTAAGTTATATATTTAGTATATCGCTACATAGAATAAAGCAGTCGTCACGCTGTCATTCTGTCTCTATGTATACTTATATCTTTAAAACTACTCAACGAATCTTGATGCGGATTTTTGTACTAAATAGAGTAATTCAAGAGAAAGTTTTATATGTATAATACATCGCACCCGTGCGAAGCCGGGCGGGTCGCTAGTCCTATATATACGTGATTATAGCTTGGCAGAGTCCGGGCATCTAATAGTGACCAAGGACTGTAAATAAAAATATTGAAAGTTAAAGTCGATCCCGTTGCTGACGATCAGAAAGTTCGAGAACGTGCAGACGCGTCCCGCAATAAATAAATTTCGTGGCAGAATTGTTCGCTGCTATACGACGAATATAAAGATCGGATTGCTCTAATACTGAATTTTATCTCAATTTTGTATTATACCAACTTGGGTTTTATATTTGATCAGTAGCGATTTTTTATCACTATTTGTATTTGATGGTCTTACCATAATCAATTACCATTGTTTTCATTTCTGTATTTAAATTAGATATGGATATGAATATATTATTAAAAAAAAGCATTAAAATTCGTCATAAATAATTCCAACAAAGGTAAAAATAGCATTCATAAGATTACTGCAAACAAGACCTTAACGAAATAAGAAAAATTAAACTTATAACAACGAACAGTACATTTAATAAAGTAACAGCCTATATATAACCCACTGCTAAGACCTCCCTGTACAGAGGTTATCAGGGCATAGTCTACCTCGCGGCTCCACTGCCAATTGGCAGACTTCACACATCTTCCAAATATTTTAAATATTAGTATATAATATAACAATTTACGACGAATCAGTGGAGATGCGATTTCACGCTGGTAGAGCCACGCAGCAGCCTCGGCTGTTGCACGAATGGGCAGGCCCGTCCGGATAAGTACCAGGACCACACAGAAGACCAGCGTAAAGTGGAAGTATGACAAATACTTTCGCGTTTGGTCTGGTGAGTGAGGTAGCCGGAGCCCAAATGCACATTAACAAACTTTAGAAGGTGACCCCAGTTACCTTACTGATCAGAGGTAACACAGAAATATTAATACTTCCATTTCCACCTTCGCCCTTACCAGTATGCCACGGACCGGAACTACCGTAGTAAATACGTTTGTCGTTACACGTTCATTTGTCATAACAGCTCAGTCCAGATTCGAACCTAAACCCTTTTGACGTGTTTACATCGTATGGTAAACTAATGAGATGTCTAAAACAAGTGTACGCGTCTTAAACGGGAAATCACGCGTTGCTCGGGCCGTAAATCAATTGTTAAGTAATCGTTTGCCATCAGCTTCGTGTAAACAGTGGCGACTTGAGTGTATGCACGCGTGCATTAGACGTATTCAACTCGGGGGGGTTAGACGTTAACGGTCAAAACGTTAGTTGAAGAAACAAACAGACTGCATTCAGATTGCTTTGATGGAAGCGCCGTTGATTGGAAGACGAGTTCGGTAGCAGAATAAGCTACGGATGATAACTTGAAAATGTGTTTTGAATTAAGAATTCTTCCATGAACAAATTTACGATGTACAGAGATAAACTGAAATCATTTCAAGAGCTTATTAGTCTAAATGCGACAGATGACATAGCACATATATGTTATACGGAAGAACAGCTCTGATGATTGGCTTATATATTAACGATTTTAAATCATAACGCTAACATTTTTAATGAAAATGCTTGATATATGTATATATATAAATATTCATTTGTGTGATTCTCATAAGACACAGTAAAAACTTTGGTAAAGTTAAAAAATGGAATATTGCAAAAATCAGGGTCACGTCCAGTAATGTTTGCGAGTCAACGAACGTATTAACAATAAAAATTAACTTCGTGGGAACCCCAGCGATGGATTTAAGCGTAACGATTATTCACCAAATCACCCGCACACAGTTATGACCTGTATTTCGTTAACATTAAAGACCAGTGTTCGACGCTAGCCGTCGCTTAAAAATCCACGCTCCTCCATAATTACAGACCTCTCGGCCGAAGAAGGTACGGATCATACCAGTTTCCGTGCATCTAACATTGCTAAGGTCATTTCGCTAATAGCCACAGTATCAGGTTGAATTTTCACTCTATCAATTTGAAAGAGTTGTGTGAGAGAAATATTTGTCGTTTGGCACTAACGATGCAAACCCAGACAAACTTAACTATGTCTGTATGTGTACGTGGAAAATAGAACAGATTAATTCTTGGCATAAATAAAATAAACGTTATGTTTTACGTCTAGATTTAAATTGTCTACATACTTTAATTCTAATTTTAGTATTAATACGAGTACTTATATATGAGGAAGTTTATTAAATGTTTTTTTTTTTAATTGTTAATTAATATAATTATATGTATGTATATATGAAAAACAGAATTTTATCATACAGATTTTGTTTTCGTTGTTATTAACTCTGGATTTCTTCAGACTATTCATACAGCCGATACTCGTATAGTCGAACTGAGTATAATATCATGCATAACATACATGTATATAAATTAATAGCAACTAGCTACTACTAAACTTACTATACTTTAGCGTTGAGAAAAATTTGAAAGTTGACTGTTAGCAGATTATCAATACATTTAAATTTTTTTCATTTGACAGTATCACAACCTGCAAAGCTGTACGTACTTTGTAGCAAAACGTGATAAAATAAGTAAGTTAAAAGAAAGTATAGGAAACAATCACTAATAGTCAACCGAAGACGTATACTTTTTGTCATAATCTGTTTCGTTAACTAATTTTGTATTGAAGCAATATAGACTGGTTAATCTTATATTCTTATATATAAAAATGAATTGCTCTGTTCGTTAGTCTCGCTAAAACTTGAGAACGGCTGGACCGGTTTCGCCAATTTAGGTTTTGAAATATTTGTAGCGGTCTAGGGAGGGTTTAAACGATGAGAAATTATGGAAAAATTGCGTGGAAAATCGGGATAGTATCAATTTTATTTTCCCATACAAACTGTTTCTGCCTGTCAAACATGTTATGGGTGCGTTTCAAAAATTCTTCTTCTGTGTTTATTAAAAAAATCTCTAGAAATAATTTATATGGCAAAACAACGTTTGCCCGGTCAGCTAGTATTATACAGCGTGTCGTTACCATCGCGACAATAAATGAACACACATATAGGGGATAACTTTTAAAAGTTGTATTAAACATTTAAATTCTTTAAACATCAATATTTACAGAGTCATTAAATTTTCCAAAACAAAGAATTTTAGAACACCCTTACCTATAAAAGCGTAACGTAAAGTTCATTGGTAAAGGTCACAAATCATATGAATGGGTTGAATGAATTTAAAAGAGACAAAACATACTGTTAGAAGGAGAGGCTTGTAATACGACGCTGTGCGCGAGTTGTATAGGATGTTACAAATTTTGTTTCTTTTTTACTTAATTAGTTTGTTTGAAAAATATTTTTCTTTAATTATGGATTTTGTTTAACGTTAATATTTTTTTATGATTATTGGCAAGTAGCGATAGACGTGTGTTCATTTATTGTCGCGATGGTAACGACACGCTGTATATAGTCTAGTCTGTGTGCCTCGGTCGCGTCGCTAATTGCAGTGTGGCTGTCTAAGACCGGATCGATGCCCGACCGCAATTGGAGCTCTTAAACAAACTAAAAGTTGGACGGAACTAAACAGGAACTGTTAAATACGAACTCCGCGAGACAATGTCGGAGTCCGCCTAAGGATGAACGGTAAACCCTACAGTTTATGTAGTTATTCTATTTTGAAAGCAAATCTGATGTCGGAACAGAATACTCTAAACTGGTCGGCAAAAATCTGCTCTATGTAGAAGAGTTATGTTTTCGAATAATGTTTTCTGATAAATATTTCTAAAAGCTGAATAGTCGGTTATTTGGAGATGCTCAAATATGTAAAATTTTTGTTCCGATATCACTTAATACATTCTTTTGCATTTCTACTCACTTTGTTTGAAAGAAAAATTATTCTATCATTCTAGAAATGTTGTGTAAAAATCTGTTTTAAAATATTTATTATTAATAAATTAATAATTCTTATTAAAAACTAAAAGTAATATGGTTTAAATGTGTCCCTTTATGAGTGAATGTGTTATGTACATAACTACTTACATCCAATTATTTCAGAGTTATAAGACTGATAGCCATTTGTACTAATAAGAATGAAATGTATTCATTTCGATGATAATTAAAATATATTCATTTGGGTGATAACTTTTGGGTTCCTTATTTGCATGATACATTTCCTTATTTAGATATTGGTCTATGTATGTACTACGAATCCATGCAAAATTTGTGCTGTTGAAAAATTTTAAAACAATCCTGATAAAACCAGTAACATAACTAAACTAATAAAATAGGTGATATCCACAAACAACTAAGTATAAACAATTTCAAACAATTTGTAAAAGCTACCTTAATGGCAAGGGCTGTTTATCCAAAATACATAGAGGACAAGGATGTTTGGAAATGACTCTTGCTCTGCATTGCAAGACCCCTGTATGCTGCTGATGATATACCCAGTTGTATGGCGAAAAAAAAATATATATAAACAAAAAACAACACCGCAGAGTTTCTTGCCGGTTCGATGCAGGTCTAGTTTAGTGACCAGATTTTTGTTGACGTGAACTATCGATTAAGACCTATATTGAATAAATTTTTGAATTTGACTTTGAAAACCTGCATGATGAAACTGATGGCGAGCATAGGTAAAACAGAACAGTTCGAAGTATAGTAGCATGAAACAATAAACCACCGATAGACATATATTTTAATACCCTGCATATTACAGTTGGTGTGTAAATTTCAATACTCCCCATACGTCTCAATTATTCCCGCAACTTGGCCGGTTAACGGAGAATTGCGGGGATGCTTACTAACTTCTCTCCATTCTAATCAAAGGAATCGCACATATAACTTGATATTCATTTTTCCGTATTGTAAAATACCTAATTATAAACAGATGGAATATATATTAAATTTCGAGACGTACGAAATTTGACGGTTGATATGCTTAAAGCCTTCAAACATTTAAGATTTAAGATATTTTAAACATCGTTTATAAGGATCGTATTGCTTCGAATTTGAACCGGGATTTACTGGTACAGTTCTTACTGTTAAATATAAATAGCATTTTGCTGCCGCCTGTTAAAAGACATAGAGATAAAACTGAGTAAATCCTAACCACAATGGAAAAGCTTTCTTTTTCTACCTAACCTCTATTATGGGATCGCCTCTACAGATATAATAAGATATAAAAATAATCACCCATACAACACGGGCTAACATTGTTCCGAATTGGTAGAGCGCTTTAATTTTTTTTTTTTCAAAACATTACACTTAAGGATAACATTATCCTGTGTTGTAAGGACGTTTTACAAACATAAATTTCACGCGGACAAACAACCAGATGCGAAACAACTATCTGTGGGTCAACAAATTGTTGTCTCGTGTAGGAATCGAACCCACGACTCCCGACGCCGAAACTAATACGTTTACAACTGCGCCACGGATTCATCAAATTATTATTATTAAACAAATTCACCGTATAATAGTTTCTTGTATTTACGCGATTACACTTTACTAAATGAAAGTATGTTTACGTATTTATCTCGTTTATTTTCTGTCTAAAAACTGGCGGTAGCCCGGATTAACAATGACACTCGGACGTCCAACGCCTCAGTTTGTCCCGTGACCATGAACGCTGTAAAGGGTTCGAAACGGTTGGAATTAGAACAAAAAATAAACGCGAAAATTACTTCAACATAGTTTTATTTAGTAAGTGGAACGTAGATGTAAATCCAGATCAAATATCCGTGGGTATCGAACCTGTTAAGAAACTAAGATTAATTTTAAACTTGTTTTTTTTTTTAAATATATTATTCGAACCGTCAACTCTTGACATTCCAATGTCACTTTGGCAGCTAGTAAGCTGTGGCTCGTCAATACGCCTCGATCGTATATATAATCTGTCGCTACACGTCATCACCTCAGTGGCCACGTGATAGGCTCCTAATTACATCCGTAGAGGTCATTGCCATCGGTACTGAGCGTTTGGCGGCAAAAAAGCTAACATTGCGTGAATTAGAGCAATTCGCTCCCACGAGCAAATTAGGAAGAAAAAAACATTTACACAGATATTTGTGGTAATATCAAACAATGAACGAGTATAGTATACATATAAGTAAGTCCATAAATTCGCTAATGGAATGTGTATATATATATATATATATATACTAGCTGCTGCCCGCGACTACGTCTGCGTAGAGGGGTGAAAATTTAGGGTTGTATGTATTTTTGTATGCTGTGTCATAAAAAAATAAAAACAAAAAATTTTGCCTAAAAAATAAAAAATAAAATTTAGGGGTGGACTACCCTTAACATTTAGGGGGATGAAAAATAGATGTTGGCCGATTCTCCACCCTGTATACTGAAATAAAGATATTTCTAAGGTTTTCATCATGGTCCCGATGACCCATAACCATAAACAATACTGTGACTAATCTCGGCTACGATCAAATTTTTTACTTCATTTTTTATTAGAAGTAGAGTATTATGTAATCTGCTTTCATAAATGTGGCGATGCAGTTCAAAATTAAATTTACTACGTCGTAAACGGCGATTTTAACGTTTCATTTTAGGAGCGATATTATTATAATATCGCGTCGTCCCCCGGTTTCTTAATCAAACTGTAAAAACCCCGTCTCGTCTGCCATTGATATTTAAAATCATGATTTTCTATTAGTTAAAGATCGGTCACTTTTAACTGATAGGTTTGTGGTCGAAACATTTGTTTACTTATCAATTGTTCATTTATTAGTGTTCCGTTACCAAAAGGGTAAAACGGGACACTATTACTTACCCTATTAACCTAAGACTTCGCTGTCTGTCGGTCTGTCTGTCTGTCCGTCTGTTACCAGGCTGTATCTCATAAACAATGATAGTTAATTTAAAACTTTCACAGATGATGCATTTCTATTGCCGCTATAACAACAAATACTAAAAATGTTACGATATTTTTGTGGTTTTATAGATCGAATAGTACGGAACCCTTCGTGCGCGAGTCCCACTCGCACTTGGACAATTTTTAACTATTTAAGCTTTATTGCCAATCTTAAAGGGAAAAGGGTACTGCACATTATAAATAAAATATTTTATTGTACATATAATTTGCTCTTAAATTCCTTCCGGGATAAAATAGTTATATTTACATAAAGACGTTTACTGAAAGTTATTCGTAAAACATTATTATTAATTATTTCGTAAATTGACCTTCGGAATAGACCAAACTTTTTAATACACAGTAACTAAAAATTTGCCACAATGTTCTGTATTCCATATCTATAGTACCTATATGTTTGCACATACATGTCGGTTTACATAAATAACGTCTATAAACAATAACATACGAACACATTTGTCTCTCTATATACTTTTATTAACACCAACATTAAAAAGGAAACAAAAATCATTTTAGTGTTTATATATAAAATAACGCGAACTAAGCTTTCATAACACATACTGAAATGTTTTTGTCCTTTGCAATGTTGGTGTAAACGACTACATAATTAATTTTTGGTCGCGCTATTCCTTTCGTAGCAATATAATAAATATGATCCCATTCGATTTATGAATATCCGACTAGATGACTCCGTGGCGCAGTTGCCAAAGGTACTGGCTTCGGCGTCGGGGATCGTGGGTTCGATTCGCACACGAGACGACTATTTGTGTGAGCCATAGATAGTTTCGCCTCTGTGTGTTTGTCCGCGTGAAATTTATGTTTGTAAAAACTCCTCACAACAGGATCATCGTAAGGCATGGGCAATGTTTTTAAAAAAGAGAAAAAATATATACCTTTAAATATTTCGAGCAGACATTGTCAATAATGTACCCTTTAGTCTCCATGCAGACCTCATTGCCAGACCAATCGAATTTGAATGCGACAGGGAATGATATTGCCAAAATGTAATTCACACAGCGTCGGCATCATCAAGCCCGGGCAAACGAGGCCCTGGCTACCAGACCAGCGACCCGTTGTCATGGCAACGCTAATGGGCAATTTGGCAACGCCGCCAAGCTTGGTGTGAGACGAACGCGATAACTGTAAGATACTATTCTACGAATTACAATGTCTCATTGGTTATTTCATTTATTACTAGCGACACGCCCGGGCTTCGTACGGGTGCAATGTTTATGATGACTGACTTGACTGGTTTATGATGACTCCGTGGCGCAGCTGCCAAGGTGTTGGCTTCGACGTCGGGGGTCGTGGGTTCGATTCCCACACAGGACAACTATTTGTGTGACCCACAGATAGTTTTTTCGCATCTGCGTGTTTGTCCACGTGAAATTTATGTTTGTAAAACGTCCCTACAACACAGGATAATGTTATCCTAAATGTTTAAAAAGAAAAAAAAATGTTCTATACATATAAACTTTCCTCTTGAATCACTCTATCTATTAAAAAAGTAGTTTTATACATCCAAGCATACATAGGGACAGACAGACAGCGGGAAGACTTTGTTTTATACTATGTAGTGACTAGCTGAACAAATAATGAGCTATTCGGCATTTCGTACATCGCATTAATATGCTAGGTTATGCTATGTAGGACGTGTCACTGAAGCTCTCCAATCAGCCCCTACGCGGTACCTGCGTAGGCTATATCTCGAGTGCAATCGACGAAGCGGGGCTTTCTGCCACACGTCATACGAGTGCTCCTATGTGTTCTCATTAAACGTGTCATTTTTTTATCGACCTGCACTTGTTTTCGAGTTCCTATTGTATGGTAGGGGAGAGGAAGTTCATTCAGGATGGGACGGGACATGTTACACGATGTTATCTAGTCCCAAACTAAGCAAAGCTTGTGGTATGGGTACTAGACAACTGACTTTTTTTTGTAAATTACAATTTGAAATTACGTGTTATTGATATATAAACATCCAGTCACTAGAATAATACTATGATAATCACACAATATTTTAGCAGTCGAAGGGATCGAACCCATACGCTTTGGCGCAGGAGACATGTTTAGTATCCACTTCGCCAATCGATTTGTCATTGATCAGTGAAAAGTGATTTAAAAGTTTTCGCGTCTCGATAGTGTCTCGAAAATAAGATGGTTATAGTATTGCTCATTGCGTTTACAAATTGTTATAAAAGTAATGAAGGATCGGACCTGGAAAGGAATTTGTACGCATCGAACTGCCGTGGAGTATCTTCGTCGTTTGTAACATAAAACAATTGTATACTGAATAAGATAGAGAGATCCCTAGAAGTCAAAATACAACAATGGTTCGATACACTGGAGATAGGTTTTTACTTTACTTTTTAACTGAACTTTTGTACTCTGAATGCACTGACAGGCAATTTTCAAACTTCCTTGTTTCTAAGCCGTGTTCAATTTTCGAGTATCAACTCTAGCGTAAGCCTGTCTGTCTACTATTTAAATAGTACTATTTTTGTGTAACAAAAGTTATATGTTATGGTAACGTTTTATTATATCTCATCTTACTGGCCACAATATTCTTTATATTGTGCAGTATTGCAAAACTACTCTATTTACACCGGAAAGTTTCATTAATATTTTATTTTTATAACTGTCTTCTAAACAGCACAAGTAGTCCTATTTGACAATCCATATTGCAATCAGAATGATTCCTGTTCTGAGAAGTTTAACAGACTGAGCTGACTAGCCTTTGACTCCTTGCGAAGCAAATATTTAATGGGGGCACCAAATATCGGTCAAATATATCAATATGTAATATTACAAAGTTATTACGCAGGTGAAATTTAAAAACACAGTCAAGAATTTGGCCAGTTTAAGGGCAAAATTGATTATTTATACATCATTAGTATCCGTTACATTACTTTCGCTGCATAACATTTATAAAAGCCTCAATATAAACATTACTCAAAAGACCACAGCGAACGTTTCGACCATTACGGATTCCCGTGGAGGGCTAACCACATTCGCGCGGCGGATGGTCTACTTATAATCTTGTGGGTTAAAGCTTCATCGCGATATCGAGCTTTATTCATCGGAAATAAGGCTTTAATTCGTTTAGCGACGGTCCGGTGTTATTGCATCGGCCGTATTTGATATCGCAGCGCACGTAACACACGGCGGACGCGGCGGTTTTTCGGGATTCGGGCCTAACGAATTAAACACCCCACACGTAAAGGAGTCGATAAATTCCGCGTTACAGAATAAACCCCTTCGCATGTTTCCGGAATAGGTACCTG
Organism: Iphiclides podalirius; assembly: GCA_933534255.1. NCBI lineage: Eukaryota > Metazoa > Arthropoda > Insecta > Lepidoptera > Papilionidae > Iphiclides > Iphiclides podalirius. The sequence continues at coordinate 12,216,965 of OW152827.1, read as the reverse complement.
GAGCATGTATCATGCTGCATCAAAACATGTCGTATGTGTGAAATGGCTTACATGTACCTGCTCGTAATGAAATGATGGTCAGAAGGAACGAAGAAAATTTTACAAATGAAGATGGAAACATTACGTTTGACGTTAGTCCGTGCTGATCCGTTCTTCAAAATATGCCGCTCGTGAACTAATGTATTCTAAAGGGTTCCGCGTAAAATTACTATTATAATTATTACTCGAAGTCGAATAGATGATTGGACGAATCTAAAACAAAAAACTAAATGTCGTCATCTGTTGAATCCAAACGTTCGTGCTTTATCGACAAACTGCTTTTTGATGCAGTTTCGAAAGGTATAATCCCGAAAAGCGAACCTAAAGTCGCGTGCGTTAAGTATGGCTTGACTCGAATCATTTCACCGGAGGCGCCGTTGTGGGGTATCCCTAAAAGAAAGAGACGGCATTCTAAAGCTGCAATAAAGTCCGGGGAGGCGTCAGGTGTTCCCGGACAATGCGATCGGTCAACGGTACTCGACTATAGTCAGGGCTGTCAAAAGACGGAATAGAAAGACAGGGCTGTGCCCGCGGGTCCGTTCGACTTTTTTTTCTGTACTTGAGTCGCTCATGGAGATTAATTAGAAAGAAACGAATACCAAGCTTACCGTAAAATATAATTATATGGACCTATTTTAAAAATTAAACATTAGCTTTTTACATTCGATTCATTGATTATTTTTTATTTTAATTTTTCCTACCTCAAGTTTTACTCTCGTAATGTATCTATTTGCGAAAACTTGTAAATCGGGGTCTCTTTTATATTTATTTACATCTTAATCGTTATACTTAGCTTCGTTAGCTGTAAGTTTTCCATGAATTAATAAAATAAAATAAATTTAGTAGTACAGTTTCATTAAAAACAATCCCTTATTACTGAAGCTGTACCAACTTATGATATTGTATCTTGTTGTCCTGTATTGTGAGGAGAAATAAAATACATTATTATTATTATTATTACATGGAGTACCAAAATGCAAGGAACGCCACCTTGTCGCAGTAATAATATCATATATTATGTGTTGCTAGTATTACATAAATGTGAAATGTCTAGATGCAATCTTATCTACTTCTAATCGAATAAAAAAGGAAACCAATCTATATCTGTTATCTAAGCTTTTGTCAATACATAGTGACAAGTTGAATTTCAAACTATAGTCTAACAGTTCTGTTGACACTAAACCAGATGAGGTACCTAAGTCATAAAAGGTCATGTCAACACATCTTTAAAACTACAAAATTGGTAGCAAGCGCCTGTTAAGCTAAACATAAACAGTTCACCCATACTCGTCCAGAAAGTTCCGGTGAAAACTTCTTACGCAAATTTCCAAGTAGGTTACGAACCCACCTCAATAGGAATAACAGCGGTATCCGATCACTTTTATTAGTTTCGTTATATTTTACGAGAGCACTAAAATCTATCCTACACAAGAGTGTACGGGCCTCAATGAATATATTTATAAGTGCCGAATCCATTTACATCGCCAGGTAATTCTTTATACCGCACTCGAGATTAATGAGCCGAAACGCAAGCCGTAATACGTATGTGTTACGAAACGTCGTTATGAATTTCTAGGCGTTACGAATGTGAATATTGGCAAAGTTATTTGAGAACGTTTCATTTAATTTTCCGTAATTTCGATAGACGTAAAAGTATTATTTGCCGTGAAACACCTAAACAAATCTTCAAAAAGTGCGTAGCATCGTTCTACTCTGTTCGTGATTACTACTGCAAAGATGTCAACTACATAATAGGCGTTTGCACAAAGTAAATCTTGCCGCCAAATAATCTTAAAACTTCTGACAAAATGAGGAAAGTAATAATTCATAAAATTTAACTAATCACCGTCTAGTTGCGAACAATGGGCGACATTATATATTATATATTCGATATAATATATATATATATATTTCGAATAACGAGGGCAAATGACACTTTTGAGGTTCTCAATTTCATTCTTCCTCAAATTAAATGCATTTTCTCGCGCCAACCCTGTCCGAGACGTAGCTCGCCCCGTAAACCTTATCTATTGTAGCGAGGCAGATGTAACAGAGCACAGATATCCATTGTTAACCTCGGAACCGAAGAGTGTGCAAATTGACAGTGTTACTGTAACCGGACAGATGTTTCTGGAAGCAGCTGCCGAGTGGCCGCTACCTGCGACGCTCCATTGTAGTTTCTTCCGTAATGAGAAATCTCGTATATAACGCATTCCGTTTCGTGTTTTGTTTCTCTCGGATCTATTTATAAATGTTTTTTTAAATGTGAAAAGTTGCCAAACGAGCAGACGGCTCACCTGATGGTAAGGGAATACCGCCGCCCATGGACATCTGCTACACTCGAGGGTGACAGATGCGTTGACAACCTTTTGAAAATTGGGCTCCGGCTACCTCACTCACCAGACGAAACGCGAAAGTATTTGTCAATGTCATACTTCCACTTTACGCTGGTCTTCTGTGAGGTCGTGGTACTTACCCGGACGGGCCTGCACATTCGTGCAACAGCCGAGGCTGATTCGTGGCCCTGCTACCGTAATTGTTATTTATAAAGCTGTTGTTTTGACTTTATAAAGCTTGGTCGGTCACAGAGATAGTGTAATTGCTTTTTTGTTTGTCTCTGGTGTTATTTATAAAGTTGTTGTTTTGACTTTGTCACCGAGATGGAATTGCTGCGTTGTGTATGCCCGTTCGAACTTTAATATTGTAATTTTACAGTACAAACTTTATTTGCATACGTACTACTATGCATGACTCTCAATTTACTGAAAGACCGTGAGCTTCGACGATCGCTTTTGATTCAATGTCCACGAGTTTATTGAATCGAAAGCGAGTTCAAGTCACGGTGCTGGCACCAGTAAAAATGTTAATTTTATATGCTGACTTATCACATGTGCTCAGCGGTGAAAGAAAACATCGTGAGGAAACATGATTAAAAAAATATTTTTAGTATATGTGACGTCCGCCAATCCGTAGTTGGGTACCGTGGTAACTTTGCTATAGTACCCTCTGTACAGGCCTTCATCCAACAGTGGAAATATATAGGCAGGAACAGTATAGAAAATAGGCCTTGATGCTGCTTAAAACATCTATATAACCTTACATTATTTTCTCTAATGATTTTAATGAAATAATTTCCACGTTAATGCAAGAAATTACTACAATTAGAATATTCTGTTCAGGTTGACACAAGCTGTACTTATGATAGTTTGTCAAATTTGACAATATATTTTAATGGTTTCATTTCATTATTCATTCGTGGTGCCATTGTGTTTATTTAATGCGTGGCATAATGCAGACGAATTGATCCGGATATTGAGCGGCCGAGCCCAAAACGCAATACGGCAGCGGAATTGGGGTGGATGGATATTAATAATTTCAACGAAAGTATTCGATTTCGGCAATGAGTAATAAGGATTTGCCTCACCCTTGCTTATGCGTAGCTACGGTCTGTTCCATTTTGCCTGCAATAAATCACTTAGGAGATTTTAGATTTTGAATCTTTCACACATATTTTGTAGGTGATTTAATGATTTCGGGTGAAAATGTTTAAGTTCTTTCTCGTTTGTTTTTTGATTTTTTAATGCGATAAGGTTGCAAGCGAACAATAGGTCACCAAATGCTTGCAACCATTTTAAATTAAAAATTAAGTGATTTCCCACAACCACAACATGGGTTGCCGATGTGGTGCCAACCTCTTCTTCTTATATATACCCATTTTTCTTGTTGTCTTAATGTACTTGTTTGTTTTTATTCCCAACGGTATATGAAGATTTCGAATAAAATTAGTCTGAATAGTTTGCTGAAGAAACACAATAATGTTTAGGTGTTCGCACTTTCCGTGTCTAATATATAACTTTTGCTACATTTCTTTCAACTGTGAGCACCCAGTTCCAGTCTATTGCCAATAGTGTAAAATTATATTGCAACAGAGATTATGCGCGCATCAATTACTAGCTCGGCGAAGTCTATCATTTAGCGTCGCTCCACTCGAGTGGGCCGCGCGACTAGTATTAGACAGATGTACAATTAAAGGCCACTTAAGTGAGCGCAAACTCACCTGCGTGCAGCACGCGAATCGCATCGAAAGTACTCGAGTACACTAATTAAGTCCAAAGAGCAGGATGGATGCTGTTTGGAAGACGGACGCCTGGTCGTTTGCCTCTTTCTCGAAAGAAAGAGAGAGCTAAGGTGTACCTTACCTACGACGGCTTGCGGACGATTATAATGGACCTGACAGTCTGTCATGGCGAAGCCCGAATTGGCAATGAGTATTCCTGTGTTACACTGGTGTAATTTATGCCTACACAGATTTCCTCGACACCTGTGCTATTATTAGTAATCAAACAATTATGAACAGAAAAGTCATAAAACGTACGTATATTATTCGTCTTATGCGTCTCTAAAATGAAGTATTGCGTATTGACTAGTTCTTTACGGCTGAAATGTGAACGAGATACGGTGAAGCGAAACATGACATGGTGGGTAATCTTATCGCTTAGCTTACAAATTATACTCTTATATACATTTAATTGATGAATTATTTCCCGGCTAGTGTGAAGCATTTCTGCTGTAACCAATAATACAGTCATAATAGTACTAAAGCACTAGTTTAATCATCCGCCTCCTCTTGATTATTGCAGTCCAGAACTATAATCAGAGAAAGAGTCCGTGGCGAATTGTTGAACGCAACACGATGTAGACCCGTCCACCTTTCGAATCGATAGAGAAACAATATTTGCTCGGTGCACGGATCCGATAATCGCGTACGACATATTTATCGTCCGCCGGGGGGCTATTCTGCGCGCTCATTGAATTCGCCCCCCACGGACGCAAGGCATTTATGATGGTGGGAATTATTATGAGGCGCTTTTATTGACCAAGCGTGGAATATGTTATAACATGTTTGTAATTTACCTGACGCGCGTCGACTTTCGGTTTCGGGTTGATTTTTACGTGATTTCCTTTACTGACGATGAAGGGATCTGAGATCGTGTTCATACGCATTTGCTTAAGTCAAGATACGTCGCGTTTGGTAATTAGTGGTTAATTATAAGATCAGTTTTTCACGGTTCACCTGATGGAAAGTGATAATTGCGTCCCATGGACATCGAAACCACTTAAGGGTTTGCAGATGTGATGACAACAGTTAAAAAAGTGGGCTCCGAAGTCAATGCTATGGTAAATTGTTGGCTTGACTGACACATCGTTTTTCAATTTTGTCACTTTAGACGCTCGCTGGTCTGAATTTGTTTTGGCAGGAGGGTTTTAATTGAAATAGCTCATAAGCCATTGTCACTTTGAACTATCCTCGTTTACCTTCCGCAATGTAACTTTAAATGACATGAACTTATGATTTACACGGTCATGTGATTTGTAATTTATTGGTAAGTAATATACGTCCTACCGCTGGGCAAAGGCCTACTCTGTAGGTCTCCAGAGGGTAATTTTAAAAATATGAAGTTCTTCCCTTGAGCGCGAGATTCGTTTAAAACCGCAATGAACAATTTCGTTCGTGCCAGCACCGGGATTCGAACTCGGATTTCTCGAGTGTATTGAAATGAAGCGAGCGCCCAACACTGAGCTATCGGAGAAATTCATTATGGAAACGGATTATCGTGCTCATTTTGCATATTGCGAATCTGACACCAGCCCTGTGAATAAGCTAAATGTTTCGTTGCTTACGATGTTAAATCGTTTAATGTTTAAATAGAGAACTTTAAATACGATAAAAACTTTTAGATCGAAATTTAAATAAATCGTAAGTAAATCGATCGATTTTCAATAATGATGTTTTGATAAATATGAAAACATTTATAATTTGAAATTACATACTCCGTTTGATATGACCATTACGGTGTGATGTCTTCCTCTTGTCTATAAACTGATGCTTAATATTTCACATAACATATAGTACAATTATTACGGAAAGCGTTGACATTTTTCCGCTTATAAATGTAAACTTTGTGGAACCCACTGCCAACGACCTTAAGATCAAGAACCATAGTAGAGCTTTCTGTCTTTAATCACTTTGATTCGTATTTTATTTGATAGTTCGATTGAATTTAACCTCTAAATGCTCTTGTATAAACAGTCTATAGAAATGTTTCAGTTATTTATTTTCTATCACGCAATACGAATAGATTTTTTCATACTAAGTTACCTTATGTCTTCTAAATTGTATTCCCATCGGATCGCGTGGCATGAATAAACAAATTAATCAAACAACCCCAGTGTTCAGAGGCGTAAGGCTTAAATTGATTTGAATCTAAGTTGATTAAGCCGGCAGAGCGAGTGAATCCGAGACAATATTTCGGCACACGCTCCACGCAGACCCAAGAACCCGCTTAAGTATTCAGTGCGAACTTCTACTTGTTCGACTTAAGTCTTCGGAGCGATGTCTGTATTTAAGTATTAACTTAGTTCGCTTAAAATATAAATAGGGGCTCCGCTGGAGCTCCCGGGCTGGAGCTCTATGAGGGCGTTCGTCGGAATCCCTCGTAATAATTAATGCTGGTAATAATTGAATGTTGTTTCGCCGGTTTCGTGAAGATTCAAGTTTGTTTCACGGTCGTTAATACGTTATCATTGCTGCTATTTTGTTGGGGGGAAATTTTGGCGTTGTTTATTTATTTATCCGTACCTACACACGAATTAAAGAAGCCAGATTGCTGAATGGTTAGAAGACGTGTAGCCAAATAAAAGTGCGCGGCGGGTTGTGGGGTTGATCGTGGGACGCGTAATGTGTGATCCTTAAATAGTTGTTTCTGAGTCTGGGTGTATTTATTAACCTCCCGTAACACAGGAATTATTTCTTAGTATGACAATCAATTCTTATGTCATACGTATATAAATACGAACGTATGGATTATGCTTAGTTTACCGTTTACACATCGGTATTATTAGAAGTAAAAATAGTTGTCCGCAACCCACGACCCGCTCAATACCTTGACAACTGCGCCACGGAGCCATATAAATACGGATGTATGGATTATGCTTAGTTTATCGTTTTCACATCGGTATTATTAGAAGTAAAACGCACGCTCAATGCTAGAAATAAGTTATAAAGCATAGCTTTTACCAATTTATGCAACTAAAACTCAATAATTGCCTAATAATATTACTTAGCTTTTTCAGCAGAGCTACAGTTTTAACTTCCAATAGGAGCTCGAAGCTCGGGGCTCCAATTAAAAAATGTACTACCTCGCGTACTTTTTTTTGGGGCTGGATGAGCCACTGTTGGCCTTTACTAGAGAGGGACGGCGCGTGTCGACTGTGTAGAACTAGTGTTGCACCGCTCCCGCATAAGAACAGATTATCTTGCTATCAGTGTGATTATTTAGTTATTATGATTAGAATTGTTATCCAAATTATTTGTACAAGCTCATTCTGACAAATGCATCCAAAATTATTCTAATAATAATTAAACTTACGTATTATAGAAATAATGTGACACGGCTGTGTGCAGACTATAGAGTGGTACATGAGTGTACACCTTGAACGTGACGCATCGTTCAAAGATTTGATGCCATCCTACTTTCGCCGTATTAGATCTAAACGTGTTAAATGGTAACTAACCTAACTAACCTAACCGCTCACGACAACACCAGGCTCAGACGTGATAATCTAACCGCTGCACACCAGGCACGAGCTGACACAGTATGCATACAAGGAATCAGAAAAACTCAATTATGAGCACGCAACTGGGATGCAGAACAATATCACTAGACTAGACTATCTCTTTAATATATAATTACAATTAATAGCGTGGTAGGACCACGCAACAGTGTTCACTGCTGCACGAATGAGCAGGTCCGTCCACGTAAGTACCACGACCTCACAGAACATCAGGTGAACCGCCAGCTCATTTGCCACTTTCTCACATAAAAAAAAACATTGAAAATACCGCAACGTACGTAATGCGTGCCCAATCTTTGCAGGCCCATCGTTCGAGTAGTTGTAGTGCGGAGCCTATAATGTGCTAGTGCACGATGCCGCCGCGGCGGCGCTGCGATCGCGTCACGTGATCTAAAAACAAAATGGCGGACTCCGGTCCCGCCAATTCAATCATCGAAGGCACTGTCAAGTTTCGCGACGGGAAAAAGGTGAGGGGCGTTTTGTTTTTTTCTCTATTTACTGCTTTGTTTTTTTTTTCTGATATAAAATTTGCAATTATGAAATATATTACAAAAATGGAACTCGCAATACGTAGAAAAAGACATTTTTGGAACAATTCAGCCTCACAACTCTTGATAGGATGTGCACTACAGTTTACAGTTACGGTTGTTCGCTTGCGTTAGGGTGAACATTTCGAATTTGTAAAAATGCTGACAAAAAACCGCACAACTATAAAAAAGTTTGGTTCATTTTACTCACAAAAGTGGAGTACATCCCATACGCAATTTAAATACATAACTGGAAGTAAGCAATTTAATCATGACGATTTTAATGAAAGACGATGGCGTATTACATTTTATGAGCGTACATTTCAGTGATAGTGCAAAAATTATGGGTCTATTCCAAGACTTATCAGGACACCAAAAATCGGAACAAAGCCCGAAGGTAGGTGGAAAGATTGTTATGGACATGTCCATAAAAATCCGGTCGTATTGTAACTAAACGCAATGCAATCGCTGTCATTTTATTGCCCTTTGCACATGCGGTTCGGCGGACGCCCGCACAAGTGAAAGTGGCTGCGCTCGGTTTTTTTTTATTGACCGCGAGTATTTATAGAGATGAAATTGAGATAATAATACACACACGATATATCTGCATGTAATACTGGGACAATTATCAATACATTTTTGATTGCACGTAATCTTTCGGTGCATCGTATTGCAAACTAGTGGTTCGGTGCGACTTTATGGAATCGCATTATTTAGTAGGCCCCGGCTACCGCACTCACCAGAAGAAACGCAGGAGTTACACTCCTGCGTTTCTTCTGTTTTGTTTCGTTTTCACGTTACACTTCGTTTCTTCACTTCCACTTCACACCGGTCTTCTGTGACGTCGTGGTACTTACCCGGACAGACCTACCTATTCGTACAACAGTGAAGATTTTTGCGTGGCCCTACGACATTTAAACTTTTATTAATCTATTTTCTCTATTATCGTCTTTTAGAATTGCTTGATTGCTGCTAATGATTAGAGTCAAAAATTTCAAGTCCGCTTTATAGCTTGAAATATTCTACACAACAGCCAGCGGTGAGCCAGTCATATCAAATAAAAAAAATATCTCACGTGCCTACAGCACAAAGTAGCCAGTGGTGAGCCAGTCATATTAAATAGGAGAAAAAAAAATCTCGCGTCTCTTCGCCTACAGATCAAAATTAGATGTATTACCTATGGTAAAATGTAAACGAAAAGCTATTAAGACTTAAACTATTATTATCAAGTTTACTATGACAATTTCTATTATTGGCATAAACCAATTAATAGATTAGGACTGTGCTTAAGTTACTACGCGAATGATAATAATTAGTAAGCGTGTATAAAAGGCTTTGCATAAATATATAGTATGTGTAAAAGCAAAGAAATCATCCCAAACAGATAAAAGAGAGTGTCTCGCGTATTCAACATATTTGTATTTGAAAACAGAGCAATCCCTTACAAAACTGTATGCTATCTTAGACAAAAAAAAATCGAAACATTCGCATCGCATATCTTCTGTATACCTTGCAAAATACCTTTAGTTTCTTGTGGTATTGCAAAACGGTTTCGAGAATACGCCCGTACTGTTGTTTCAAATGAAAAACCATTGTGGTTTTTATGTACTCAGTTTAAGGTCTATTGTTCTTTGTCGCTTAATGTTGCATAATGACATTTTTATTTTTGTCATTATTATTATCAATCTAGAACTGAAATGCGCCAAGTCTCGTGATGGCCACAGTCTCACGGAGGTCTTTCTATTGAAAACCTCAACGAATTTTCGACGTTACGACTTTATTATAAAGATGCATATTCAGTAGTAACATGATATGAATATCCCACAGTTTTCTAAGAATACCTCGAATTCAATTTGACATGTAATTGTTTCAATGAAATGTGCAAGTCTATTGTTTATGCAACTTTATGTCGTTCTACGAATGCCATCTTGACCTGTGAGAATAAAGTTCTAGCATTTCCTTCCATTAATAATTTTAATAATTCTCTATCTCACTTTCTCTTTTGCTCTTAGAAGACAGATGCTTGTATGCCATAATTAGGGCTGCAGAATGCTTCGTTGATTATAAGGTATATCTTATCCTCTAAATGAGCAATTCATATATATATAATCGGAATCTCGAAAACGGCTCCAGCGATTTTCATGAAATTTAGTATGTGCGTAGATTCGGGGGCGAAAAATTGATCTAGCTAGGATTCATTTATCCCTGTTTTCAGGGAATGAAAAATATCATTCGAATATGTTAAATTTCGTCACAAAAAAAAATGTTATAATAGCTCGGTCGGTAATCGGGCGGCCCCAAAACAGACGGCCGTGGTTCGTGTCACGATCATATACACACTTTTTTTTTTCCTTCGTTTCCAGATCATTGCTTCCTATATTTTTTATTTTTTGTTGATCCAGATGATTCTGTTATTTTTTCCCTTTTTTTAAAGTTGTTTCTTTTGTGAAAAACACCACTGCATATTTTCTTTATTAGGTCGGTAAGATCGAAAATTATTATGCATATTTCATTACTCAGTAATTTGTATCTAAATGTAATTTCCAAAATACACGATTTACCAAAAAAAAAAACCGAGCAAAGCTCGGTAAATTATACCGATATCTCTCTTTACCTCCAGGTACTGTGATGTAAAGAGAGATATCGGTATAATTTTGTTTTATTATTCTATTTATTTTTAATTAAAATAATAATAAAATCTTAAACATAACATTGCCCTTACTTTAGGATTACATTATCCTGTATTTCAAGAACGTTTTACTAACAAACTTTACGTGGACTATCACCCAGATGCGAAACAACTAACTTTGGGACACACACAAATAGTTGTATGGACAAATAGTTGTATGGTTATGGATGAGATCGCCGCGATTTCGCACTCTTTAATATACCTACAGTATGTTATTTGATTCTTATGTAGATTTTTTTACAAACAGACAATATTTAATACATATTCAACCGAACGTTACGACTCGTTCCTCAAAACGGAATTGGCAATGCCCAATGTTCGCGCTCGGGAAAAGCAATTCGAATGTCACGACTACGCGACAGCCGACCTAGCAGATTTGGCTCAGATACGTTTGCGTCGCCCTGCCATTGTAGACTCAATAGCCGTGGCGTAGAGTGCACAATTGCGGGAGGGGTCTAGAGTGGCGGTGCACGTATGAGGTGTACGTGATAAATAGGTACGCTTTATTTGTTTATCATACGGCGCGGTGTCGATATCGAGAAATATGGCAGCCCGTGATAAGATCATAAGTTTCTGTGAAAGACAGTTTCGCGGCAGTCGAAGATTCGATTATGTTATATCGCAATGCGTTTTATTACACCGAGATTTCTGGTTAGCGACTATCGTGCGTGTTGAAGGTCGTCGTTTGAATTTGGGGCCGTGCAAGTTATTGTTGCTGACCATAATGGGCACATAGTTTGTTCGCTTATATCTATCACACGAAAACGTTGATTTGACCGGTCCCAAAAATAATACAACACATTTCATTACGTGGGTGCCAAGGAACTTACGAATTCAAAAAAGTTTAGCATATTTTTCTAAGCGGTACAGCTTCAATTTCAGTTCAATTTTTTTATTAAGAGTCGTGACGGCTCAATGTGGACGCAGATACTTAGCAATCTAAGAGCATTAGTAAGTAGGATGTCACTTTAACTTGAGAATTCTGCGCCGCCGGTCATGGATTCAATTCGCGCCCTTACTTAGTGTTCCAATGACTTTTTAATTTTACTCCCCCCCTGGTTTGTCGAAACAATGGCGTTTAAGCCACGCATACGTTAGTCATGCGAACGATCATATCTTTACGACATGATTCACAGCTGTTTCCGGTCGATAAAACGTTGCGAAATGTGCTTCCGCCTTCCAGACCGATAGATTTTGCTGTGCACGAGATATAAAAGAATATATTAATTGCGAGGCAATTCTAAAATCGCGTCCCATAAATATGACGTCTTTGTCTTTGAATATTTTGTTGAGATGAGTTGCCAATGAACTAAATATTGAAATTTCGTATTTTTTCTATCGCTTTTCGTGAGATCATTAATACCTTAACGTGTAAAATTAGATATAAATGTAGCTATTTTATTATTTGTTATTTGACTATAGTTGTTTTGTGTTGTTTTATGGGCGTTACAATGCTTGCAATAAAACAAATTAATATGAGTTATTGGCAGATTAATATGCCTCGCCCACCAAAAACAAAAACTCCCTGGGCCTCATTTCTAAACTTACCTTAATTGTAAACTCTCACAGCGTTAGAGGAACGTAGCCCTGTTAGTACATAAACCCGCTGACTCATCGGAAGATGTACCACTTCGTTCGGTAATTACAACTCGCCTGGGGGATTCCCCGGGCGATTGAGCAAGCCCACACAAAGAACTAATTTAAACAAGAAGTATTTATGCGTTTTATTTACTGTGGTGAATGAGGTAATCGGGGCCCTTTAGAATGGTTGGCAACGATTCCGTAACCTTTCTGGTGTTGAGGGTCCACCTGTGGTGCTAATCACTTCAAAGCAGATAAAACGCTCGTTTATATAAATAATAAGCTCCACTCCTCATAAACTGGCAGAGCCGTGAACAGGGTATACACTAAAAAACTTAACAATTTGGTGGCCTTCGGAAAGGTTTCAGTCTTCTCTGAAGTCGTGGTACTCACCCGGACGGACCTGCCCATTCGTGCACCAGTGAAGACTGCTGCGTGGCCCAACCACGGTTATGACTTTATTGACTCATGGATTTCGGTGTTTTGGGGCGTTTTTGTATGGGGCGTTGTGGTGTGCAAAGCTTTTACGCATGTATGGAGTGCACCCAATCACTGGGTAGGTAGCAACGTGGCTATGAAAGCAATCAAATAAATCGGCCGGATAACAATAGGCCAAAGGTAACACCCACGCGGGTGCCTCTACTGTCAGAGTATAAGTGAAGTGCTTCGTAGAACTACCGCCCTGTCCACTAGACGCCCCTGTTAAGCGGAAAATTGATATAGACCGGCCACATGAACAAGTCAACGTTATTCCTTTTATTATTTTTAAAACTAGCTGTGCCCCCGACTTAGTCCGCGTGGAATTTATATTTGCGTGTATATATTGTCAATACATATTATAATTGCGCCTACCACGATTTCAAAATAGTAGGAGTTACAATTAAAACTAATAAAAAGGTTCAATTGAATATGAATAAATAACGAAAAGACTTTATGCATATGTAGATCGCCGATAATTCTCATTTCTGCGTTTTCCCTCACCTGATATTAAACTATACTCCGCGTCGAATACAATTGCCTTTAATAGTGAGTAGGACGCGTGTTATTGTGCATGTATGTAATAATATGTTCTTACCAAAATATTTGTTTATTTTCTCAAGCAATTCTACAGCTTCTTACGTTTACACTCGACAAGTGCTAACGGAGGCACGACTTCGGCGAAGGTGTTTCCTTATGTTTCGACATAACAATAGAAGAGTTTTTAAATCGCTTAAGCAAGATACACGGGGTCACAATGTTTCCCCCTCAGTATTAAATATGTACGAGTGTTACTATAGTAACAAACATTTATTCATAACGGTGCGTCATAATATTGGATAAAATTTTCGTATATTTTTTTTCCTACCATAACTTACGATTAAGTTTCTCTATGTCTTGTTTATGTTGAATTTGTCGAAAACAACGTCGATTTGAACGAGCTGGTATCGCGATTTTATGTTCTATTTAAATTGAATAATTCATACGCACACAAAACTTATATTTTGTCATTCGAAGTATAAACAAAACTAAAAGTCAGTTTAAGACACAAAGCATGTATGTATGTTAATATTTTGTATATAAATTGTACATATTTCGGTGATACGGGAATCGAACCCTCGTCTTAAGAAAGAAGCTCCAACCACTGAACTGACCGACAGATATTCTCTCGCTGCGAAAATCTCGATATCTACCGTATTTATTTATGTATTGAATTTTTACCAATGCTTGGCGTCATCGAGAGTGAAAGCTTATAAGCATGCCTACTCGTTTCTATGAAATCACTTTAATCTTCATTTAAAAAAATAAAATAAACGGAAATGGAAACGAAAACGGAAACCAGGCAACTTATCGTCAAGTCTCCACCACCACTCCACTGCTTAAAGGCAAAGCTTATCATAAAGCACAATAATTTTGTCCTTTGTCACCCTGCAGATATTGGTCGTCATGGTATGAAGGTACCTAGTTATTTCTAGGGAATTTGTGAATCTGAACACAGAAAAAGAATTCCCGGAACACACGCATAAAATGTTTGACAGGTAGGAACAGGTTATATGGGAAAATAAAATAGTTGCTATTTCGATTTTCCATGCAATTTTTCCATAATTTCTCTCCGTTTACACCTTCCCTGGACTGCCACAAATATTTCAAAACGAAAATTAACCAATCGGTTTAGCCGTTCTCGAGTTTTAGCGAGACTAACGAACAGCAATCCATTTTTATATATAAGATTTGTTTTAAAATCTGGTTTTAACCAATGTCCCTTGCAGCGTTGCAACTCGAGAAAGAATATTTATAAACGTTAATAGCCGACAGTTGTATGGGAGAATTTCCATCAACCGCACGTACACTGCAGCGATAGGCGTGATATTGATAAGATACAAACAAATGTAATGACGCAGGTACACACGCAAGTATTTATCGGTAAATGGCTAATGGAACAGTGCTTGCCTGTTTTTGTGACATTTTCTCTAATATTTGTGAACGGAGGTTTGAAAAGTTGTCGAAGTTATCTATAAAGTTTCATTATCTTAAGTTATACAGTCAGAGGTCAATAATAAAAAATAATAGTTTTCTCCGATCTAATAAAAGTAGGTTTAGTGCAATTATTTGTATTTGGTCTTATGTGCTTTGTAGTTTCCAATGCTTGACTATCATCCCACCTGATTATGAGCAGTTTTTTAGTATTAAATGGAAATAAAAAATGAATCCATTAGGTTATAAAAAAGCCTAGTAACCTTGAGACATTATGCTCGGAGAAAAAAACTGGCACTGGTAAATTATTCCACTCTTTTTCTGTACTCATTACCAAAGCCTGTAAGTACACCTGTACACCTTTGTATTTAGTTTGGAGTCCGTGAAATTTGTAACGCTATAATAAGCATTCCTAACTGATTCTAATTCGTCAATTTAATCCAACAGTAATCGGAGAACTTATGTACCTATAAATAAAGAAGTAAATAAGGTGACGGATTTTTTTTTATAAATACCTATTTTAGGACACATTTTTACACAACGTTCTCTTGTCCCAAACTAAGCAATGCTTGTACTATGGCTAGTACCCACAGTAATATAATGTTATAATTGTTAAACATACTTAAACATACTTTTCTTTTGTAAATAAATTCATATTATACATATATAAACACCCAGACACTAGGAAAAGACTATGTTCATCACACAATATTATTCTTTGGCGCAGGAGGTAGGAACACTACCCACTACGCCAATGGAGTCATCTAGATCAAAAATTACGTATCTAGATCGAAATGCAGATTGCGTCATCTCGAGACGCTGAAAAAGTTTAAAATCCTCACACTCCGTAGAATGATAGTTCATTCGATATTGCCAACACGACCGACAACGAATGATTTTATTTATCGCTCAACACGTACACCATTCATTTCCATTCAGTCATTCAGTGCCATACACTTAGTGCCGCATATAAAACTAGCAATCCAGGCCGCGGCGTCGTTCAAAATTTAACAGCCTCCGATAAATCCACGAAGACGCCAATGCCGCGTCCTTTGTGGGATTGTTTTATGGATGCGTCGAGTTGAAGTTTCATGAGATTTGTGTGCGCGATGTGCCACTTATATGAAGCCCCCGTGAAGCGAAATCTGGAGATGCTCAATTCGAGACTTGCGACGTTCCAATTCACGGGGATCCAATTACGTTTCAAATTACGAATCGGTAGCGTATTGTGCATATTCCTTTTTAATGTCAGAATAGTCAGATGAAGCTTTAATAGTCTCGGGGCTGAAAGCAAAAACATCAGTTAATACAAGATACGATGTCAGAATCTGCTTAAGTTTTACGCTTCTCAGTCCAGAGTTTCTTAATTTTTCGTGGTTTACGTGCAGTTTGTTAAATGTTGATGATATATTTGGGTTTAAATGGACTCTGAAAAGGCGATAAATGTGGCTTGGGCCTGCACTATGTTGATTAAGAAACCTGATGATTTTTTGAAATGTAAAGTAAAGTAAAGGAACAGCCTTTACCCACTGCTGGGCAAAGGCCTCCTCTGTTCATAGTCCACCATGCGATTTCATAATAGTGTCGCACAACAATTCATTAGCCTGTAATTAGAAAAAAAAGCTAATATGACTATGTTTATATTCAATTAAACAATGGCATCACCGGTGTTATTGTTGCAACATACAGACAGAGATAAAGAAATTCTTAGAACGTTGATCTCTCCTATCCAAGGTCCGTAAAGTAACGCCAGCTAATTAGTTATTAACGACCCGTCAGTTAGTAGATTTCTCAATAGCGATGAAGCAATCAAACGTACGCGTTTCAAATCCCGTTCATTCTACGCATTTTTAACGCGCGCCTGCGGCAAGGTCACGTAGTACTACGATAAACGTTTTGGTTACATAATTCATGTACGTATGCATGATTTTTAGTATGTTAAACTTATGTCGTGATAGCTCAGTTTCTGGGAGCTCGCTTTTAATTCGAAATAGTCGAACCATAGTTCAAATCGCGGTGCAGGCACAATGAAAATTTTAATTTTAGTTACTGACTAATCACGTGCTCGGCGTTTAAGAAAAACGCCGTGAGAAAACTGCTAATTTTTTAATAATAAGAAAAATATTTCGAGGATATGTGAAGTCCGCCAATCCGTAGTGGGGGCGCGTGGTGGACCAACCTAACACCCTCTGTATAGATCTATAGAGATCTTTGGCCATTGGATAAATAAAGGCTGTTACTTTGATAAACTTATGTGTCGTTTATGCAGACACAGTTCACTCCTCGTCCTTTCGGGGTCGACAGAAACAACGCCGTGTTTCCCTTGTCTAATAAATCTTTTGCAGGTTTTGCATTCCTTTTGAATTCCACTCGAAATCCTTTATTTTGAAAGAAGCCTAAAATTCCGATAAACTGTCAGTTATGCTTCACATAAATCAATTATATGTTGTCTCAGTATTCTCATAATTATATCATTAATTATATGCTGTCGACGAAACGGAGATGATAATGATGATTAAATTAAAAAGATCAGTCAGTTCAGTATTTGTGTAGTCTCAGAACTCATTGTATTTGTCTATTGTTCTATATTGTCGACCCTAGTTTGAATTGTGTTCAAACTCTGGTGTCGTAACGGTTTTATTAAGAAGTTATGCTCCCATTTACGTTTGCCAGAATTATTTGGCAAACATTTTCCAGTTATTAAGAGCAAGTTCAACACTTATTTGCCTTCATTGTCTATCAATTATTGTCATTTCAACATATATAACATCTACTCACTTCTATATCTTGTTCTATTTCACACAGCCCATCCTTATATTCTTCCTTCCTCATATTTTATTGAAAGACAATTTTATTCGAGATAATTTTACATTTCATTGATTTTTGTCCACGTTAATTCCGCATTTAAACAATCCCTTCAAGCCAATCTTACAAAAAAATGTTTCGTGTTTTTAATATGAATGTGTTAAAAAGATATCTAAATGTAAACCATTTAGAAGTTGAAACCGACGATGCCCAAGGTCGCAGATTGCTACATACCCAACACTGAAAACCAGATACTACGGTTAAACGTTTCTGATCATTTAACTTCAGTACCGATGATGTAACGTCATCTTTAACGATTGAAATATTTTTCGGTTTTTTTTTCCCAGAGATAAAATATAATTTTTAGTTAAGTAAGTTTCTATTCTCCAATTCAAGTTTGTTTTGTAGTCTTATGTATGTTTACCTGTAATTTAAATATGTAAAAATATTTTTGCAATTTTATAATTAAGTTGAACATATTTGTGTGTCACTCTGTTTTTATTTAGTTGGTAAGCCTTAATAAATAAATAAATGATGTTGCAATCGATTTAAAGGTAACTTACAACTCACCTCTTCATAAATCCACGTGAGATATTTCCCTCAGTTTATCGAAACAATTAATCGCTTTTTGGGCAATTGATTTATCTACGCGTAATTGATTTGACTCGGCATGAACTTAAATAACGTAAGACGCATCCTTATTAATATGTAGCCTCATTAACCTTAGGTTTTTATTATAGTTGAGTTAGTAAAAAGTACTTCATTCTTGAAAAAACATAAGTAAAACATCAGCCTATATAAGTCCCACTGCTGGGCACTACAGTACAGAGGGTACTACAGTAGGAACTAGGTTACAGTCGACCACACGGATTGGCGGACTTCATAATATATCTTCAAAATTTTTTTTGTTTGTTATTATTTCGAAAACATGCAGGTATCCTCACGATTTTTTCCTTCACCACTGAGCACGTGATAAGTCAGCGCTTAAAATTTACATTTCGCCGGCCCCGGCACCAATGAATATAATTTAACCTTTAATTCAATGTATATTCAATTAAAGGCGAGCGCCTGGACACTGAGCTATCATGGATCGAAAAAACAAACAGTGAAATAAATTTCGTTCTTCCAACTAAAGGTAAAAAAAAATAACAAAGTATCCATAGCGAATTAACGAACATAGATTTTAACACAGCTCACTGATCACTGAGCCTATATAATCTGAAATGTGACAGGTGATGATCTTATCACCCTCAAAATATGATTATTCCAGTAACAAACAATCCACTGAAAATTAACTATTCCATTAGGTATTCAAACTGCGGACCTCTTTCCGGAGTACTGCAATCAAGCCTTTGAACATTCCGTTTAACTTGTTTCAACCCGCTAATCGGTTTATTGCTGACATTAACATCTTAAAGGTTAAATATAACCATTCACCTACTTTATGGGTCTGTTAGATAATTTAATTATCGGTCAACATTTCATAATTTCGTAAACAACGCATGATGTCCATGATGATTTCTTTTATATGTTTTTATTTACGATGCATTACTAAATGAAACTATTTTTACGGATTTATTGCGTTTCTTTTCAATTTGAATTCCCGAAGCTTCGATCTGTTTACAGTGACTATGAATGGTGTAAATTCGTAGTCACCGGACAGATTGAGGATTTGGAAATCTGAATAATATACCGTCAGTTTTTAAATTAATAAAAAATAATCTTGTACTTATTATGTAAATAATATTTGACTTTTTCATTTGCGGCCAAAAATGAGAATACACATCACTATGTAGGATCCGTGATCGCCGACGTTAAAGAATACACTTCGGTGTCGCGGGTATTGGGTTCGATTCCCACCTAGGAAAGTGTTTGAGTGACCTACAAATAATTATCCCGGCCCTGAGATATGTCAGTGCTTAAATTATGTCCTAAAGTTTTTTATAATCAAGTAAAATGAAAACGGAATGGAAATAAGAATAAGATGAGCTCCTGAAACCAACGGTGGGCAATTCAGTTCAAGTCCTCACCACATTTAGAGTTTGGGACGAAACAATGTCGTTAAAAATTTAACAAATCTATGTGTCTGTCTACCTCGCGACATGAGAGCGTTCAGGCGTCGGGCGGCATTTGTTTGATGTCCAATCGAGATAAATGCCCGCCGTTTGGGCCCGTTCACGAATTCCTCCTCTGACTTAGTTATGCAATCTGTCAATCTGCTGTTGCAAATGTCCATGGGCGGCTGTGATCGGTTACCGTCAGGTGACCCGCTTGCTCGTTACTACCTTATTCATAAAAAACTGAACATCCATAAAAATGTAAATCGTTTAAAATTATGTGCACAGTAAGTGTATGAGATGCAAGATGAACTTTCGCGTATATTGATACCTACATAGGTGTACTTGCATAGTTTCAAATCGATCGGGTGTCTCAACGAGGTTTCGAACCAGGAACTTGAGACGTAAGTCGGACGTCCAAAACACTGAGACACGAACTTCCTCGTTTCAAATGGATAATGTCGTTAACAAAATATTGGATTCATGATTTTTTTGCATTATCAGTTGAACTTTTGTAGGGATTAAACAAATAATCAAAACAAACCCATCCCTTTGATGGGAATCTATTAGTTCGTTTTCCACTAGCATTAATCCCAACTCAGAGGCGCGGTTCCTTTTTTAAACGCATCCATTAACCAAATGCGGACGCGCCGTAAATTGTCCATGTGTCCAACACAGAGCTATTTTCTCACACCGCACATTCCTGTTCACATACCGCCCGTTACAATGCATTGTGAGGAATTGATCAGGGGGCAGTGCACTGGAGTTATAAACCGTAGCCTGTAGCCGGCTTGGTACAGCCGTAATGGCGTTGTCCCGAACTAATCACACTGGCTACTGGAAGTTGTAACAACTACAATAAGGAAGTAATGTTTTATGTGAGAAAGTGGCGAGTTGGCGGTTCACCTGATGTTTGTGGTTTTTTTTTATATAAAAGTTTAGGAAACAAGCTGGCGCTGAACCTGATGTTAAGTGATAACCGACGCCCATGGACGTTAGAAATACCCGTAGGGTTGCGATGCGTTGCCACTTTTTAAGAAAGTGGGCTCCAGACGAAACGAAGAAGTATCACACTTCCACTTCACGCCGGTCTTCTGTAAGCTCGTGGTATTTCCCCAGACGGACCTGCCCATTCGTGCAACAGAGTAGACTGTCGCGTGGCCCCGCCACAGTTAAGTAATTGCTGATCCAAAAACATTTATTTATTTAATCATTACTGCACAAAAAAGGTAAACTTTTTGTTTAAGATTTGATGAAATGGGGGTATTAATATCAAAAAGCTTATGGTATATTGATATTAGAACATTTGACATCAATAAGCATGATGTCATTAAAACCAACTAAGGTCAAGAAATAAACGAAACAACTTTACGGGTCTTATCACGTTTTGTTCTCAATGTCAAAATTCTGTCTTCTGATTATGTCATAGAACAAATCACAATAATATTATAAACATACAAGAAGATGACACGTAATAAATGAGATTTTAGGACATCAAATACCTACATAAATCATGGAATTTACTAAAATGTTCTAAACGTCGGGATTAAAAAATAATATGAAATTGGGCAGTCCGGGTGTCTCTTCTAGTAGTGGAGGTATACTTCGGCATTACTCTTCGTAAATATTTCTAAACTCAGTCGTGATAACACTGAATTCAGTATCGCTTCTGTGGTCTTGTATCTTGTATTAACTGATGTTTTTGCTTTCAGTCCCGAGACTATTAAAGCTTCATCGGACGCAAACCGGTGGGCTAGCCAGAACCCACGGGTTTGGACCCTCCGCTATGGGTAGGGTCGCGCATGTGCTCATGCGTGCGTTTAATTATGGTGTGTCATCTAAGGGCCGTCGAGGTCGCGGTTCGGACCGAGACCCCGACGGCCGTCGACTGTGCATTTAGCTAGGCTCTGTGGTGTGTGATGTCAATTGGTAGGTACATTGTTTTCTTCACAGGCGCCACAACATTGTCTTTACCCAATTAAAATTAAACTCCGCGCGGAGCTTTATAATAATCAACATTTTCATACAAAATCATCATTTCGCTAATTAATCACGTCCTAACTCGTTTTAATTGCCTAACTCGACGAATCGCACGAAAATAATTTGCGTTTTGCGTTGATCTTTCTTTTTCGTATAGCTTTCGTTTTTCGATTATCGATATTCGGCGAGACCCCAATTATTTCGTTACGAACGAGCGATACGTTTATTTGTGTGTATCGATTTGGATAATTGCTAATCGTGTGCGAAATTTTAACGATCGACAACCTTAAATATATTTAGTATTATTTATATTAAATAGATTAAAGGTTAAACTCCCAACATTCGCTTCTATCAACTGGACAGTACAACACCAAAACTAAATTTATATTGCAACATAAATAAATCAAACTTTAACAACTTTTTTTAGAAACTTTTATAAAACAAACTTTTTTTTTATCAACAAACTAAAAACATGAAATACAAGAAAACGTCAAACTCCTATAATTGCAATGTTTATAAAATATTGCGCGTTATTTAATAGTTAGTACATTTTAATATTGTTGGTATTAATGAAGTAAAAAAGTAATCGAGGATTTTAAGGCTATTTTCTCAAATTCTCGCGAAGTCGGACTAGTTCGCGACTCCAGAACTTCTGAAAGGAACAAAAAGTTGTCGAGAACACCAAACTAATATGGCGAGACCCGGATCAATTAACTAATCCGCATTAAACGGGTAATCTTCCAGGAGTTCGCTCGTAACAATAGATGCCACACACGACTGTATCTGTACAAATGCTTCGTCATCAACAGTAAGCTTAAAAAGTAGGTAAAGTAACAGCCTGTATAAGGTAATGCTCCACCACGCAACCCCACTACTGATTTGCAAGACTTTACATATCTTCTTTTTTGTTAATATTTCGGAAATATACAGGTTTCCTCACGATATGTGATAAGTCAGCACTTAAATTAACAATTTCATTTGTGCCGGCACCGGCGATTGAACCCAGTTTGCTCGCGTTTATTGAATTAGAAGCGAGCGCCCGACAACAAGTTATCACGTCTAAGCTTATATAAAAAGTTATTTGGTAGCAGTAACAATCGAGGAATTAAACACCGCTGTGCCTCTTATACTAACTTCAACTGTTTTGGTCATTTCGTTTTTCATTTTCTTTTTCCAAACACCCGCACTAGTAAATTACTCCAGCGTTGCGTAAGATTCCAAAAACATTAATAAACACGGACGAAAAAGACAAGTACACACAAACTCGGTACAACATTTCGTGGCTAACACAAATTTTTTACCACGTCTGGGGATTAAAGCACACAACAGCACTGGGGCAGCGATCGAATGGAGGATTGAGCTAACGATGAATTCAATTAATTACGAATACTGCCTCAAATGGAGACATCGAGCAGCATTCAAGGAACATGAAATTAGTTCTTTATTTAGAATTATTTTTAGTAAAGCAACTAATTGACGTCTCTTAGTGCTGATGTATGAGGTCGTTAATTCTTCCCGCAACAGCGTGACTACGTTTCGCTTCACTTACACGCAATCGACGATGAATATCCCGAATAAAGGTTGAAGAACTGACTCGATGGCACCGTTGCTTAGCTTTGGCTTCGGCTTCGCAGGTCGTGGGTTCGATTCCCACACGGAACAAGTATACGTATGACCCAAAAATAATTGTTCCTGATTTGAGTTGTTTGTTTCGGTCGTAAATAGCCAAAAACGTTTACATCATGAGTCACATGTTGCCATCTAGATGATTTAAGGTTGAAGCAAATCGCGAATATAACTGTACAATAACCTGCATTCTCAAACTGAATACATATGAATACATACCCATTCCCAAATCCCTATCCTAATACCTAGTGTCTTGTTAAACAACAACCGCTCCTGGGTCTCGGCAAGAAGTTAGCAGCAAAAGTTAATCGAACAGTTACGGCCTCACCGTACCTTTCACCAACACCCAGTTAACAATGCAAAACGTGCCTGCCATCGTAAACGGAGCACGTAGTTCAGCGTTATCCTCAGAGGAGTTACGTAGATTTCGGTAGTCATGGAAAACAACCCCTGAATGGACCCGCACAACTTTTAAAAGCATTGCCGCGTTCGGAAACTTACCATTGAACAGACAAAGGGGAAACCAGTTTTCGTACGCGGGAAAAATTTCTATTTCCCACATCGATTCTAGTGTATTGCCGGTTAGATAAAACTACCAAATACTGGGTTTAATTAGAGATGATGTTTAGTTCTATATTTTGACTTATCACATTAATAGTAAGAGAAAATATGTTAGTAATTGGTCATGTAAAAGCGATACTCTCTTCGTCAGTAAAAAAGTATAGACTTATTGAGTTTACACGAATATTATACATATTAAATGAAACTCATGATATGGGACAGACTGTTTGTCCCGTGACCATGAACGCTGGAGACGTCAGTAATGACAAAATCAAAATAAAAACGCAATAAAATACGTAACTTGTTTCATTTAATTAAAAAGTAGTTTGTAAAATTAACGTCTTCATTGATTAAACGTCAAAAGCATGACTAAACCATGTTATTCGTGCTACAGCATAAGTGTTTATCCTCGTTAAGTTGGTTCTTTCATCAGAGCTCGATGGAAAAGCAGACTTCCAGCCATCCTCGAACTCATCAAAAACTATCCCCGTTACGCGTGAAACTATCGTACAAGTCGTGTACAAAAACGTACCTCAAAGCGAGTTGCTGCACTTTTCGAGTTGCTCCGACTCCAAATTCTTCTGTCTGGCATTTATCTAGGCTATTGCCAGGGTCTGCCAAACATGTTGCAAACGGTTCTGGCTTCGTTTTTACGCCTGACGTCAAACCTACTTGGGACACAACTATACAGGGAACTCCTGTGACCCTTCAAGAAGAGAGCGTGCTCTTGCCTAAAAGGCCGGCAACGCATTTGGAAGCCCTCGGGTGTTGCAGGGGTCCATGGGCGGCGGTGATCACTTACCATCAGGTGAGCCTTCTGCTCGTTTGCCACTTTTTTCCCATTAAAAAAAGTACAAATCCGGAACAATTATCTGTTGTTCAAACAAATACTTGTTCCGTGTGGGAATCGAACTCCCCGACGCCGAAGCCGGTAACCGAGCAACGGCGCCACGGAGCAGTTTTGTTCAAAATCGTTCGTCGCTGCTTCATAAGATCCAGCCAGATAACAGCTACCGATCGAGTCGAGGTCCGGCCCTCTCGGGCACCCTCCAATGGGAATGCTTAACGCGTTTTGAGTGACAGCCTAAGCCGAGGCCCCCTCTCGGGGACCCTTGAGCCTAGTCACTCCATGGAGCGGCCGCCAAAGCGCCCTAATAGCTTGGCGGCCTCCCAAACCGTTATTAATAATAGCTTGACAGCCCGAGCCGAGGTTCCTTCGGGGGCCCTCGAGCTTAGTCACCATAACGCCTAATAACAATACGCCGAGGTTCAGGCTAGGCTCCCCGAGCGCCAGACCACAGACCACCTCTAGTCCGTCGGAACTGCAAAGGCCCCTAAGGCTAACAGTAGCTCATCAAGCCAAAAAAAAATCATAAGATGGGCTCCGCTAAGTTTGTGCTGACATGTAATTTTCCAATTTATCCTCAATTTTGCGTATTACTACTTTCCTGATCTTTAATGTTGAATTTTGTAATTTGAGCCCTAGTACTAGTCGTGTTGAACATGGTTTAAGATACGTAAACTGAGATGCGAAATTTCATGCTTCTAGACCTTTCGACTTAAACTGGGATTGTGCTCTGAGCGAATTAATCAATGTTAAATTCTGTATACTCCGCAATCTCTTCTTAACCAGTGTCTTTTATGGACCTTGGGATATTGAGAACAATGGTAGGTCTATCCGGGTGTTCGTTTTTAATTCAGTATACAACAGCAACTTGGTTCCAATCCCGATACCGTGCCGACATCAATAAAGCTAATTTCAATTTCTAGTGCCTATTTCCTAAGTACTCGTTGGTGAAGAATAGCATCGCAATGATATCGAATAAATATGAAACAATTAACAAGATTATATTTCGAAGACATCTGAAGTCTGCATTATCTGCATAAGAGTTGCATAGGGAACTCTTGCCCACAACGCCCCTTGCTCACTGGTCAAGGAACATTTACTATTACATATATATTACTAACTATTTTGTCCCATTGGATATCTATAAAACACTGAATAATGAAGGAATATACATTAGCTTTTTATACGCTCACAAATTAATATAAGATCTCGTAAAAACAAAAATTCAAACGGGTAAATTATGCGCGATTTATTAAGATATGTATCTCGGATACGCTTTATATGCCATACATTTTGTACGTTCTTTCTCATTATTTACATTCGCCCGTATGACGTCTGTTTTATCCTGTCCTATTCAAAATGTATATCTCTGCCCGTAGAGAATTAAGATACATACCTACAGTATTACTTATCTTCCGTATTGTTACGAAATATCAAAAATCCTATGTAATTCGTTTTTAAGAGACTTGTAGTTGAAGAAGTTGCTTGGTAGGGCTAAGTAAGCACGCAACAGTCTTCACGACCTCACAGAAGACCAGCGTGGAGTGGCAGTGTTAAGCGTTTCGTCTGGTGAG
The DNA here is from genome assembly GCA_933534255.1 of Iphiclides podalirius. NCBI lineage: Eukaryota > Metazoa > Arthropoda > Insecta > Lepidoptera > Papilionidae > Iphiclides > Iphiclides podalirius. The sequence continues at coordinate 12,190,593 of OW152827.1, read as the reverse complement.
TTAGGTAACTGGGGCCCACTTTATTAAAAGGTGACAACGCACCTGTAACTCCGAGGGTGTTGCAAATTTCCATGGGCGGCGATTATTACATCAGGTGAATCGCCGATTAGCTTGCCATCTTCTCGCATAAAAAGACTCCTGTGCAAAATTGGTTGAAACTATTTATATGTCCGTTACTCAATCACGAGTTATTCTTAGTAAATAACTGTAGGATTCAATGTGAAACACCATATAAACTGGTATTTGCTAAGTTACGCTTAAGGTTATAAGCTGTGCAGTGTTATGCTAAGTTTGTACGATTATACGAGTACCCAACTCAGCAACTTTGGTTTACAAACACTGCAATTAAGGTCAGTTTTCTCCCGTTAAGTTTCAGCTCGTAACGTTCTCAAATTGTAATAATAATAGCCTCGCTCGCATGATCGTCGACCTGCAATGTAATCGGGTCACATGAAGGCTTAAGAGCACTTTCCAGACTATTCAGCGGCACTACAATACTTCAGAAGCCACGTGAACTTTAATTATGAGTATAATGGAGCACTAGGAATTATTAAAATACTCGCGAAAGACTATTTCTTTGGCTAGGACAATATTTTCAACACATGCCACTTGTATTACTTTTACGTCAACGCAATGTCCATAATTTGTCGAAATTTTTAGGAAATTCAGCGAATGTAGTCTTACTTACGACAAGTCCTTAAATTCATCTTTTATTTTAATTGTAATATCTCACTTAATTACATTTACTTCCCATTCGAATCGATCGTATAAGAGTGATGACCCGTTCCTTGTACTGCTGTTAAGGCAGTATTTCTTAAAATATTATTGAGAATTATTTACAATTTTATTTGTCTTTATGAAAAATAAACCAAATATCGGATCTTAATTAACATTTTAATGTTGCCATCTTTCCAAGGTATAATGTCGCTATTTTACACAAGTTTTATCGGACATAAGTTAATAATTAATCAACAACATAGTATAAAAAAATAATTCGAAGGTCGTCCCGTTGTTTATACAGATTTACTGTCCCTATGTCACATAAGCACACAGTCAAGGTTTACGAGCTCTCATGCGCATCGACTGTGGAAATCGTTTACTTACCTTTAGCAACTCGTGTTGATTTTGACGAACTATTACTGTTTCGACTATTCGGCCCTTATTCGGGTCTTAGTAAGTCTGTAAAAATCCAATCTTTTTCTACTACACCTTCGAATTATTTATTTTGTACACTATTATATTATTGTTGATTAATTATTAATTTACTAGCGACCAGCCCCGGCTTCGCGCGTATTTTCGAAATCGCATTAAAAACCTCTAAAATCAGTGTTTTTCGACTATATTATGCATGAATAATATATAAACCTTCCTCTAGAATCACTATATTAAAGAAAACCACATCTAAATCCGTTGCGTAGTTTTAAAGATCCAATCATATAGAGGGACAGAATGGGAGCGGAATGACTTTTTTGTAGTGAAGTTGTTTAATTAAACAATCGGTTTTTACACAAAACTAACAGATATTTTCTTTTCGCAGTGGAAGTCGCGATGGTGTGTAATGAGGAAGCTGTCTCCAGTAGCAGGTAAGAACGCCTTTAGTAAAAATTATGTCTTTTCTAATTATTTCACATAGTTATTCTAAAATTACACAGAGTTGCAGCGAAACTGTTTTACGAATTTTATCGTGTTTTCTTTAGATTCAAATGCTCCGTACGTCTAATTTAGCCATACACTTTAAGTATTGACCTAAATTAAAAAAGATTAAATCTTTTTTGTATATACTTTTATTATATTATGTATGTTTTCAGTACATGAATTATGAACGTGGACCGCTTACATCGATGAGTTTACCGGGTTTACGTAAAAGCAAACTTTAAAAACTTTATTTTTGTGCAGTTCCAGTCGCGTAAAACGAATAAATTGAACATTAAAACTAGCAGAGATTAGCACTATAAAAAAACTTTAAAATAAAAAATAAAAAAATAACTTGAATTCAAAAAACAAACCGCAGACCTTCGTTCGAATTATATTTCGCGGTTTTCTTAACATTCCTCAGATCTAAAGGAAAATAGAAACGTTGCAAACAAGTAATTACTTCATATCTTGCCGGCACGCAAACTCCCCCGAGGCAAATTAAAACGGGGAACCCTCGTATCGCGTATACTCAGGTAACGGATCGATCGGAAAGGCATTTATTGGGACGGCTAATCCGCGCGGATCCCTGGCAAGGGTTCCGTCGCACTGAAAGGGGAGATAAGCGAAATGCATCCGGTTTTGTAGGTAGTGTTAATCCTGATTGCGTACGTTTTTCTCTGGGGCGGTTAATGTGTCGAGCCTGCACCCTCACGCCCGGTTTCTGAAACACCGATCAACGTAGAAGTTAACTAATCAGCTGTCAAAAGTATTTTCAAATGTCTTTTCAGTTGCCAAAAACTAAAAAACTTAGGTTTAACTCTCTGAATTGATCAGAATGACCTTTTTAATTATCAGAATGATCAATTCCAAGAGTTAAACCAGTTTTCTGGCAAATTAAATGATATTTGAAAAGCCATTTGACAGCCGATTAGTTAATTTCTACAATGACCAGTATTTCAGAAACCGGGTATTAGTTTTACAGACTAAACATTAAGAACGCAGCTTTACATTAGTAAAAGAACGATAAAAGAAGGGACTGCGTAAGGTAGCTGTGGTACAACCATGTAACAGCAGAACTCTTGCAGAACAGGCTCGGAATAAACCGGCGTTAAGTGGAAATCTTATGCTATTGGCAGGGCCTAAACTTTATGTGATTAAAAACACTTCTGTCGTTCATAGGCGGTAGCATAGCAGCTTCCCAGCCTTTTCCGCCGAGTTGATAGACAAATGTGAAAATTTCATTTTAACTTATTAAAATATTGTTCATTAAGTCATAGTCTTACACAACTTGGTGCAGTAAAAAACCGGCCAAGTGCGAGTCGAACTCGCCCACGAAGGTTTCTGTACGATTATCTTTAAAAACGGAAAATCATATCTGTAGGTATTGGAGCCGTAATTAAATATTTTTTATTCTGTTTTTTTTTTGTATCTGTAGTTATACCGGCAACAGTAATACATCATGTGTGAAAATTTCAACCGCCTAAATATCACAGTTTATAAGATACCGCCTGGTGACAGACGGATAGACGGACAAACAGCGGAGTCTTAGTAGTTAGGGTTAGACGTTAACATTTTATTTATTTCATACGAACAAAATTAAGGGAATTTCCACCTTTATAGTAATAAATACTGTCTGATATAACATACGCTAAGTACCGAAGCTTAATTGACAAACTTGAAGCACCGCAATTTGCTTAGTCTCGATTAACTCGCAGAAGTGCGAGTTGTATTTAGTATATGTTCAAATGGTGGACTTTTAAGAATAAAGATGAATTGCTCAATCAGTTTAAATTAATCAGATAAATCAACCTTAATCAAAATTACATGTTGTGCGATGGACAATATAAAAAGGAAGAGGATCTATGACGATAGCTCAGTGTTGCCAGAAGTACAGATACAGATATTTTTCATTCGTAACATTATTTGAATGAAGAGAATAACATTTACTAACACAAATTACAACAGTATATAAATTACAACGTATCACTCGTGGCTCATGTATGTGATATTCGAACCCTAGACATTTAATTTCCTGTCTGGCTCGCATTGACCCCGCATCGCAATATCCAACGATAATTTCACTTTGAGTATTAAAAGAATACTAACGCTGCTTCTGAATTTGTAACATTTTAATAACTCGATTATGACTAAAGTAAATCAAAGTACATGTATCCCATTGCCAAGCAAAGGCCTCTTCTGTATAGAGTATAGATGGTATTAGGGGATAGTCCCCCACTCGACCCCACAGCGAATTGGCAGACTTCAGATTTGTGATACTGGAATATTTTTTTGTTATTATTTCACAAAAAATGTAGATTTCTTCGCGATGTTTTCTTTCACTGCTGGTCGTGTTATAAGTTAGCGCCTAACAGTATCATTCCCGACAATGCCCGTCATTATTCCTGAAAGTCGTCTCCTACTATGATTTTATTGAGCAACTAACATTCTGGTGCGGCATCCAGACGTAGCCATCAGACCACGCCACGATTTTTAATAACATACCTTACTTTATGATTTTACTCAAATTACGTTGGTTTGGTTGACCGCAACCTACTGCTTTCGATATAATGTAACAATAGAAAAAAGGAACCCTTCGCGATACGAGTTTTAACGCGATATGCTCAAACATAAACAACACAATATGAAGTATTATTATCAGTCACATACCTGTCCTCGAAACGCTATTCATTTAAAACAAAGTCAGTAATATAAAAAAAAACATGTCACCTTCTTATTTGTAAACTAGAAATCTTAACGTAAACAATTTACATTCATATTTCTCCGTTGATGTGTAAAATAAATACAGAATATTAAATATATTAATAATTTAATAAAATTAAATTAGAACTAAACATATTATCATAAAAGAATCTTCATTTGTGCGTTTGTCATCGAGTCAAAGAAAACCATTATTAACTCTATTTCTTTACGTTGTTAGGAATGCCGTTATAGCTAATAATATTATAGTGGCTAAACATATTATTTATGTTAAATAAAATATCAAAGCATTTGATTATTCTTTGTGCTGCACGAGTATTTCTTGCTGTGATGTCATCTCGGTTCTCAGAAGTATAAAGGTCCGAGAGGCTGTTTCGCTCGGCGCATACATTTAAACCTATGAATAAACAACTTATTTCTGTTGAAATATATTATATTATCCTTATAAATGTGATGTTTATGACCAAGCGGTTCGAAAGGTCTACTCCAAGGTCTTCTCAATTTGGTTCTTACCTTATATTTGCTTGTATTGTCTTATATCGCAATAGCCTCATCGTCTGGCAAGATTTGGGATTTACTGACATGGAAATGTATAATATATCGGAAATCGGAGCAACTGCTTTTTTGCCACATGAAAGTCGAAGGGACACGGCACAAGACTGTTGTTAATTATCAAAACTTAGAGGAATGGTAACCGTATCGAATTCTGCAAAAGGTTGGCAACGCAAATGCCTTGTTGTGCATTTGTACCTGAACGTTTTCCACTTTTGCATAGAATATAAAACACAGATGTGTTACACTGAATATAAAAATAAAAATTCAGTCAAGTAAGTTAAATAAATAATTGTAATACCTACATCAAAAGCAAATTGTATAGCCATACCACGAATAAACGACATCTTAATCTGATTGACTGTACGTAACGTAATCCAAAACATTTTTGCTTGAATAAATAAATAAATAAAACTCTTCAAAATTAGCCGCTTCCATGTTTTATGGAAGACATTGGTCATTTCGGTCACAACGTACATTTTGCCTAATCGATGCATTTATTGTGATAACGTTGTTTTATACAATAACATTGTTCCGGTTTGCTGACCTTGATGTGCCAATTGCCTTTCAATCAATTTTTCCGATGACGCCTAATTCGTCAAAGGCCAGTTTATGACGCACGTTTTATCAATACCACGGTTGAGCGATTTAGCAACAGTTGCTCGGTAAATTAATGAAAAATTAAAAGTTCCCTGTCCGTTATATCGCGTCCAATTATCGTCATCGATATTTATTGTAAAGCACCTGACAAATATGCTTACAGATAACGCAGTAAACATAAATGTAGTCAATAATTTATGAAAAAAAACCTTATAAATATTTTATGCATCGATATTAAAATTCTTAAGTAAGTTAAAGCAAGTTTAAGTAACGCAGTTTGAAAGAGTATTGTTTTTGTTCTGTTTTTAATGAAAGTGTACGCTACACTTTAAGTACATTCGCTTATGCATAATTTGTTTATTTAAAAGCATTATTTATTATTATTATTCTATTACCTTCTCATTCTTATTACTTACATCTTGTACAGTTCATATCTGGCTTTTTTTGGAAATGTCCACCCTTATAATATTATACATAAGATACCGTAATTTAACTTTATGGCGTATACATATGAGAAACCTAAATTTGGACTTCAACACCTGGTCATCGTGAACCAGGCCTGATGCCAGATAGACCGGTTCCTATTCCGCCAAAGATTTAAAACACTCATTAGGAAGGTTCCCAAGTAGGGTTGACACCAAGCAACCGGCCCAAAAACCAATACAATCAAAAACCTGATTATTGTGCCGACCCTATCTACGTGGAAGAAGGAATAACTTCAGTTGTCTGTTTAAATCCGCCAAGAATAGGTTTATTTTTATTCTTAACTCACGCTCCTTATTATAACATTTCAAATTTGTGGCTAAAGCAAGTACCCAATTAGCGGTATGCGCGCTATTATGCTTTAGTCAGGGCTGTCAGTACATCTATTGTTAGTTCAGGGCTGCGCGAATAATAGTATTTTATCACCGTTGAATGAATTTGCGTAGTCACATTTTTACGGTTGGTTTGTGGTCTGATTTCTTTGAGCAGATCGTCAAGGTCACGAATATGCTGTAAATACTTGTCTCACGATGGTGTGGTGTTCAGTATCTGTCGCGTTCCCACGGCTACACAATGAGGTGGAGAGGAGGGATTATCCTTAATTGCACTTAGAATTTTCGATAATGATACTCGTACTTAACAAGTGTCCATTGGAACATATTCAATGGTGAGTGTTATTACACATTAATATTTCTAATTAAGAGTTACCGAAGATACACTTTTCACTGAATGGATTGTGTCTTTTTGTCTTTAGATTGATCGATTTGAATGAAATTCCAATTTATAAAAAAAATGTAACCCGGGTCCGTATGTAACCCGAAATTCGGTAAAAATTAATTAGTTTTGTTTGACCCTGTGAATCCAAAACTATGTAGGTATATTTTAGGGTTGCGTAGACAAAGGGTTAAACAGGACCCTATTACTAAGACTACGCTGTCTGTCTGTCTATTCGTCTGTCACCAGGCAGAATCTCATGAACCGTGATTAGACAATTGAAATTTTCACAGATGATGTATTTCTAAAAAACAGAATAATACAATATTTAAGCGGGTCTCCCATAGGACAGATATGATTTTTTGATTCGTATTTATATATAATGGTACGGAATCTTTCGTGTGCTAGTCCTACTCGCAGTTGGCCTGTTTTTTTATGTGAAAAGATGTCAACTGAGCAGGCGGAATACCTGAAGTAAAGTAAATATCACCGCCTCTGGACGTTTACTCGAGCCGATGGCTTGCAGATTCTTGCTTTGTAAAATAGCAGTAGCAACCTACCACCAATCACCAGTACATATAGTCTCTAATATGACTATACCTTATCAACACCAACTCGATATTTAATAGATTTTTTATAGTCATCTTCTAAAAATACATCCGTATAAATCCATACCCATGACTGACTATCCATTCTGCCCACTTCGAAGTGAAAGTCCGCTCGGCGAACGAAACCCTAGGCGGTCGGTTAATTAGCGAAAATTACGGCCGAGATGTGCACCGTTCATAATTAAGATTTTAACGCGCCGATAAGCGTGTTTACCAATTTAGATGCACTCACGATCGGCCGTTTCATTTCGACGGCCTGTCCGCTTTGTGGCTTTAACTGTCTAGACTGTCTTGTGTTTTTTTAGGGTATTTTCTTGCTCACTATATTTAATGATGACTGTGCCTGCAGTTGTAATGCGTCTATCGTTATTGTCACTTTCTTATTGTAAAACGTTAGCAAATGAGTAGTGGTCTGATGTTGGGTGATTACCACCGCCCATCACACCTGCAACACCTTACGAGTTTTAGGTGCGTTGCCAACATTAAAGAAGTGCAGTTACCTCACTTACCAATGTATACTTCCACTGTACATCGATATTCTGTGACGCCGTGGTAATTCCCCGGACGAGCCTGCCCAACTCCGAGGCCCAGTGCGTTTCTACGTTTATGAAATACACTGTGTTAGTCCACACTATGTTGGCATCCGGAACGTTGTCATAAAGTAAATAAACGGCACTCGTGTGATGGAGCCGGTATAACTCAGTCACCAGGCGCACGTGTTTAATTTAATACACAATGGCCGTGTTCAAATCTCGGTGTCGTTGTCGGCGGGTAGGTATGACATTTTTATTCCGACTGTGCGCTGACACTCCCTGCATAGACGAGGCCTGTGTCAGCAATGTCAGATAATGTATAGGCTATTTGCGGTTACTTTTACTTACTGTATGACGAGGCAAGGTCATTCTAAGGATCTTTGTAGAGGAAGTGGTAACGGGCAAACGGGCACTTATGTGATCACAGTCACAGTTCGCTACACTAGCTTAGCGGTAAGGTTATCTGTCAACACCATATTTAGTAGTGGTCATTACAAATAAATGGTGAATATAAAAAACCCAAATTGATTCGAGTAACGCACCACCTTTCACATGCGATATTGGCACGGTTGTTATGATGTAAAATAGTGATCTTTGCGATCGTACCATTATTTAAGCGAATGACATTAATCTTGGTTGTTCCTTACATACATGCACCTAACTGTCCTATTTATAATATCACTACGATTTCGCCCGCCGTTCTATTAGAGACAGCGTCACGCGACGCACGTGAAAAAAGTTAGCTAAAAAAGGGCTAGTGTAACTAGTCGCTGGGTATGTTCACCGCTATTGTTGCCCAACGAGCGAAGCCTAGCGACCAATTTTATCCTCGTCCGCCACTAGCGGCGTATCCCGACCACCTGTCATGGACATCGCTTTTTCCCCCGTCGACGGCGAAGCACGAAACGCGACGTTGTTGATTAAACCGAAGGTATATTTACTCTGTGCCGGCCCGTTGGCGGGAATCCGGATTAATAAAAATCTTTTCGAAATTCGAAACGTTTGTTTTTTTCCTTTTTTTTTTGGGCTTAATCAAAATGTGCCATTCGTAGGATCAGTCGTTCACGTGACGGATCTGCGACAAATCTTCGTAATTTTTGAGCAATTTCGCTGGAATATTTCGAGGCAATTTTTCACGGGGATTGATGAATTATATTTGTTAATGTTGTAAGAGAAATTTCGCGTCTATTAAGCTTACGGGTGATGGATTGAGTTTGCCGCGGAGGTATAAAAAATTTTGTGCTAATAAAAAAAATTATTTCCTCAAATTTTTCAATTATAATTTCTTAAAAATTTATATCCTAGGCTTAACGCCGCGGCTGATGACAAGAGAGCTGGTTCTTTTCTCGCTCAAAGGCTAAGCATAACTATTCAGCGAGGTAATGCAGCTAGCGTTCTTGGCACCATGCCGCGTGGATTAGGTTTATTAGCTAATATGTAATTTTAGATATATTTAATCTTGTAAATATTACATCAATAAAGATTGTAAAAAAACAATCCTTCATAATAATATATAATGTAGGTAAAAATTATTTGCATCTTTTCCAGAACTTACTATGCTTTCCTGCGGAGAAGGACGATATTAGTACCTTGAGGGACACCACTGAAAAGTAAATTAAAAAAATAAAATCTTGAGATGTCGAGAAGTTAACTTCGTGTCTTTTCACGAGTAGCTAATATACGATAGTTTGCAGATACAAACCCTAATGACGCTCACAGCAATCCTGTAATGTGCCAAACATGTGATAGTAGTATAGATAGTATAGAGGTAGGCTTCTATCATGGATAAGGGATGGCCCTTAAAGGGTAAAGCTTGAGGCTAAAGCTTCAGTCTAATACTGAAGTAAACCTGGACGATTTTCACACGTCCCCGTAACTTATATTCGCCAGGATTCAGTAACGTCAACTTGTAAGTAAGACGAGACGCGATAAATTATATTGCCAACGCCATTTCCCTCGCTAAAGTCGGGTCTATTACGAAGACGAATATCATACGCGACGTAAGATCCGCTCTTAATATAGTCTCGGATCGCTCTTGACACCGACCGATCCGTAAATACACCTCAACTCGGTACGCAGAGTAGATTATGGGTAGAGGGGAACAGTCCAGATTTTAGTCATTCGACTGAGATGAAGCATTTGAAGGCAGCCTGTCACTGATATGTTTTGCTTTGCCTCATCTATTTCGTTCTTTGTTAAATATTTTATCTTTTTTAAGGGCATAACGAGATAGCAAAAGGTATTATTTTCAATTTGTTCACCTAACTCTTTGTGATTGGCAAAATCTCTTGTGTTCTGAGTGTTCCTTGGCTGAGGTCTTTCACTGTGATACATTTCAGAGTAAAACTATTAATTTACTAATAATTTTTACCTAAAACAAGTTGTTATACAGAAGAAATATTACCAGTTAAAATTTTTTGATTTCGATTCATTTTAAGGGACAATACAGACAGGACAGTCACTAACTGGATGGAACATTAAACGAATAAAGTTAAAAAAGGGACAAGTCATAAATTTCATTTTATAAACTGATGGTGTATCATCAAAAGTTTCCCACCCCGTGAACAAAGTCGCTTTTAAACAAGCACATAAATCTACGAAGATATTTCAATATGATAGATACGTTGTGTTAAAATGTTCTGTAACGTTCATTAGTCTGCGCGTTAGTCGGGTCGCTTACTGAGAAAACCTGACATCAGCTTATAAGAATGGCTAAGCCGAGGCACTGGCAAGACGACTGTTTCTATAAATCTGTCTACACGTCGCTTCGTCCAGTGCTTCTGGCTCGGTCCACGGTTCGAAGTCAGCACAGCGATGTCGGAATGTTTCTTTGTAACGTAAATCGGTGATATTCGTCAGTATTAGTCTATACAATCTTTCTGTTTTTAAATTGAGAGTACTAAGGTAGGACCTTCTGCTGTAGCACGGGTGGGCAGGCTCTTCTGGGGACGTAGCAGGGCCACAGAATATACTGTAATAATGATGAAAGAGATAACAAGAAAATCTCCTATTTGAATTCTAAATAAATATAATTAATATGTACCTACATTGTTGATAGAAATCACGGATTAAATAGAAATTTCCTGAATTTGAAATTTGATAATTGTTGACAAAAAGAAAAAGTACGCGACAGATGTTAAACCTGTTCATTATACAGAAATCATGTCATTTCACTTCGTGCCATTTCACGTGGATTCGACGTTTCAAATAATTTGACAAGTGGTGAGTATCCTTGGGAACAAACGATTCTCTAAAATAATTACTGCATTGATAACTTATATAAAGACTTTTTGGACTTATGATATAACTTATTATTCTTATGATATGTAATTGATGATTTGATATGATATCCTTATATGTATTGCTTGTCGCATAGATCATATATAGCGATTTCATTCCTTGCACCAGCCACGATTTCTCCTCACGCCTCGTGGAGAATGCCGATAGGCATTAAGTCCGGCATTTGTAACCCCATTTTAAAGTGTTTTCAATAAAGAATAAATAAATAACTTCTAATTCGTAACATGAATTCTCATCAGTAAAATACACAACTGTTGACAATCGTAACCAAACCGATAACTCAAATGAAGAATAGATGGAATAGAAAAGCCGTAAATAGTTACCAGTGTTCGCCTAATGGGAATTGGGTAGTGTATATTGTTTTTTTCATTGATTTAATTTATTTTTATGCATAATTTAAAAAAAATATTAGCATTCTGCACCCCTTATATATAAATTATAAGTGTGGGAAATTTAATACTCCTCCATCCACGCAATTTTATTAAAAAGGGGTACAAAGTTTTCGCTTCACGTATTAATATATACACATGATATAGACGTACTTTCTGTGTTTGCCAAACCCCGCCGAAGCAATAACCGATCTTAGCAAGCGAGCTTGTTCGAAGAGGGTGTTCAACAAAGCATTAAAAGTGATCTCTCGGTGTTATTCTCGGCGTGTGATTTCACTTGCAGTGAAAAAACCGAACTTGAAAAAATAGCGTCCCATTTTTATAGTACACTGTTTTGAACCTAGATGACGTATATATTAATTGTACCAGAAATCATTTATATGTCTTGCTGAATATGAGATGGCAGATAGACTTAACTAACTTCTCTGTCCTTTTAAAAAAATAAAGCGTAATGCGTATACGTATTTTTAAGTATGTTTATCAGTTAACTAGTACTTATAGTACAAGTGTAACTTAGTTTGGGACTAGAGAACTACTAGAGAAAGAGTAGAGAGACTAAAATATTTATGCAATTATAACACATTAACTCATCAATAGGTATATAAATTCACTTAATGTATAGCGAAACAGGCAGCAAAACGGTTTGTAATAAATTACAAGCAGAAGTATAAATCTTGCGTGAAATAGTCATGTGAACGTTTTCTTATGTGCGATTTGTCTCTATACATATATAACTCCTATACATTCCGCACATAATTACATTGCTCTGTCGTGTCGGAGTCGTGACGGACCTTATAGAGGTAAACAGCTTTAGAGATTTTTATCAAGTTACGTATATTAAGATAGATTAAGCTTAAAACGTCCAATTAAGTTCAAACATTCAATTAACTCTTTATATTTGTACATGTTTAACAAGAATTTTTCTTTCCAATTTCATTGCTAATGGCCGAGTTCTATAGAAAGTAAATAAATTTCCTGGTCGTGAACAAATAATGAACCATATTGATTTCTATTTTTTTTATGTGAATGTTATACATGGTTAATGAAACAATAATTGTACGGATTGCAATCACGCTTTAATTTTATTTTATAATTTCCAACGTTTCGAACCCTTTCCAGCTGTCTCAACTCTTTCCTGTTGCGGAAAAGGGTTTGTAGTGTCCAGAATTTAAAAAATATAAATAAAACGAAATAAAATCCGTAAAATAGTTTCATTCAACCATGATTAGTAATTAACAAGTAAAATTTAAATGTAAACAATAATGAGGATGGCGCTAATGGAGCCGTAGCAGTTAGCAATATCCTTACTATTATTTTAAAGGCGAAAGTTTGTATGTATGGATGGATGTTTGTTACTCTTTCACGCAAATACTACTGAATGGATTTTAATGAAACTCTACAATAATATAGCTTATACATCAGGATAATAAGACACAGGCTATAATTTATATACATATTTTATGAATATCGGTCTTTCTGTCTTAATGTTACACCTTCAGCCTATTCTGTGCAGACGTTGTCGCGGGCAGCAGTTAAGGGTAAGTCAAACGTTTACAAGTCAGATGGAATGGAACACTTGTTTAAGGCTTCTGGTGATATTTATATGATAACTCTTTGGCTGTGTGCATACTGACACCGCCATAGAATCAGTCGCGTCGAGCCGCAGGCAAGTGACGATGCTTATGGAGCAATATATTATCTTTTTCACCACTGCCTCGCGCGTTTTGTACTTTAAATACAGGAATGAATTAGATTTGTTCCATTGCTCATTGAACGAGTTCACGTTGGGTACGTTCCATGTTCTCAGTGTTTAGTTTTAGTTTTAGTTATATGTTATCTTAATCTGTATTCGAATTCCACTATCGCATTAGGTACAGCCTGTGATGATAGCTGTAAGTTGATGTATAAAATAAAATTAAAAAAAAATATTTTCTTTCAACGTAAACTGAGTGTAAAAGTGGCTGCCTGTTCACCCGTTTATAATAAAATGAGTTAGAGCTTAAATATTCGCTCAAGTACGGAGCTGTATTAGAAATGCATCGAGCACACAAATCCCTTTTGCAAAATGCAAATACACGTTCCGTTAGCAACGTGTGCAACATCCAAATGTTTGACTAAGAAAGCGGTTGCGAAGTGAAATAGATTAACCGGGTGTTTAACTGATCGCTCCTTGAAAGGTACTGAGCGCGTTGCTTTAATTTTCGCTTCGTTAAAAGAAAGCTGTTTGTTCATTCGTTTAGTCTTTTAGTGCACTAATTACTACATGCTGCGCATTTTTGTTGCTGTTACGATTTCGAAATTATAACGCTAATTGTTTATATTCATTACACGAGAATGTTTACGACGTCTGCAGCGTTTTTTGCACTTTTGTTGTGTCCCTTTTGCGTTCGAGTTTTAGAAAATATTAAATCATTTTACGTTACCTAACTGAGTGTATTTATAAACATCTCCATAGTCATCAACTTACGGCCTTCTTCTTAGTACTTCTTAGTACAGTCAGTTTAATACACGAATGGTCGAAATATTTTCCGCTTCATCCAGAAGTCGCTGAAGTGACTCAAGACTGAGACTGGTAGCGCAGATAATTTTTCGAGAATTTGTCGATAAAACTCATTTTACAACTTCATAATTTAGAGAAGAATAGCGGTCAAGTGCGAGTCGGACTCGTGCACAAAGGGTTCCGTACCGTTATCTGTAAAAACTGCAAAAAAAAAACATGACATGACAAAAGAACATGTTGTATGGGAGCCTCACTTAATTATTTTTTTATTCTGCTTTTTAGTATTTGTTGTTATAGCGGCAACAAAAATACATCATCTGTGAAAATTTCATGAGATGTAGTCTGGTGACGGACGGACAGACAGACAACGGAATCTTAGTAATAATCCGTGCCCAAAGGACGAAACTGGACCCGTTTTACCCTTTGGGTACGGAACCCTAATAATCATCTTAATCGTCATACCAATATTTAATTTTCGTTTCCATTTTCTACTTTTTTTTTTGTCTTTTACGGGCGAAGATAAAACTCTGTACAAAAAAATACAACTGTACGATACCATTGTGTTTTATGTCAAAACATATGACACGGCTGCGGTGAACTGGTTATTTTACTTTTAAAAATGTTTGCCCTGATAACATAAAAAAAAACGCTTACGATTTTATCTCGTGCCGAATCATTCAAAATGCAACTTTATAACTTACTCTATAAGGTGAATTATCCAATTTTTTAGCGTCACGATAAAACTTGTGAAATGTACCTGTTTTCGCTGACTCGCATTTGCACACGGAAACCCGAAATGATAACACCTCGTGGTTTAAATAGTGTTGTGACATCTACAGTTTATATTCAGTTGTCGACATACAAAAGAAATTAGACGAATAAAAGTTATAGATTTCGATGATAGTAAGTTTTACGTGTTTATTTATTTGGTTTACCAGTAATTGTTACATTTACACATTAAATTCCTAGTATGCAGTACATATATATAGCAAAATGTACAATTAAGACAATTAAGAAGAGTTACTGGACGAACGAAAGACTGGAAATATTGTAGAAAAATGTTCGTATTAATATAAAATATTGTAGATTGCGGTTATCACTCAGTTTCCGTTAGCTATTAATTAAGTACACTCGAGAAACCTCAGTTCAAATCCCGGCACCAATAACGTGCTCAGCGTGAAGAAAACGTCGTTGAGGATACCTGAATTTTGGATATAATAGCAGATAAAAACGTTTCTAAAGATATGCGAAGTCTGCAGATATATGAAGTCTACCAATCCGTAGTGGGGTCGAGTGGTGGACAACGCTTTTTTTAACCTCTGTACAGACGAAGCTTTTGCCCATCTGTGGGTTATTCCTCCACACATAGGTTGTACTGCCTACCTAGTTAGGTTTAAAGGAAGGAATAAATGATTATGGGGGATATTTATTTGTTTTCTCGTCTGGTTGGGTTTATAGATAAAAAAATGTGTGCGTGTACTAGCGTACACTCGTAAGAAGTGAAACTTTTTTTTGACGTTATTTTTCAAAAAATAATTTACTATGTGCAACTTTACAGAAATTGGTTAAATTAAAGTTAAATTAGATAAAGTTTAATAAAAGGCTTTTATTATCATAGACATAAATACAAATTCTACAATTATTTCATTTTAGCTTTGTATAATATTTAGTTTCTTATTTGTAATACATAGGTGGCGTTAGTAGTAAATTAAAACACACTATGGTTTGACCGTTGTAATTTGTATGAGGTCAAACATTGTTGATTAAAAAACTTGCAACGTGAACCTTGTTTATTTCAATTAACCTCACGGACCCAAAATACAACCGCTTTGAATTTGTACATGGTCCTTCGTTGCCGAATAGTCAGTCAGTGAGTAGAAGGCAGACATTCGACTCGCGCGCGAGTGTTGTGAGTTAAGTTTTTTTGGAAAACCGAACTTGCGGACGTTGGATCGACGTCGGAACCGCAAGTTCCAGGAGCCGATCGAGGCTTCGAAGAGCATCATCGGTCAGCTTCAGATTGTGTCTTCGGTGGAAGCCGCAGTCAGGTCACGGTGGGCGGTGCCTGCCTTTGGAGAAGAGGAAGTCTCTACAGTGTCGTGCTCTGAAGTATTAGAGCTAGCACTGTCATTACTACAAATATTATTATTGAATTTCATTAATTGTAATTGAATTATTACTATCATTGATGTCGTTATTTTATATTTGTGTTATTAATTTATTAATGGCTTATGGTAACTGAAATACGAAATATATTGTTTACATTTTAGAATTAGAATTAAAATAAACCCTTTGATTTTGCTGATCACTTTAATATAACATATATATATATATATTGTTATGAACACCCAAAGGAACTAACGCGATCTAGCGTCAACTATTAAAACCACTAAAGAATAAAGACGATATAAAACCCCCTATTCAACACTAGATGGCGTTAGAGGAACATTTTAAGATAAGAACAAGATGGCGCGTAACGCAAAAATGTTACACTAAATTTTTTTCCAACCCCGATAAAGAAGTTTCACTTCAAAAATAAACATATAAATATATATTATAAATGATAATAATTATTATTATTATTTAACTTGAGTGGACGCACAACGTTTCACGGTGCACTTTTAACTCTTGACCCCTTTTAATACCAATCTAAATGGCGAACGTATTGGCCTGAATGAATCAATTAGTATCTGTACATTTTCAATTGCCGATGCATCGGGAAAAACAACGAGCGACATTAGCAATTCAAATGCACATTCTAACGACCTTAAACTATTCAGAGAATTGTTGAATGAGACTAGTTTATGGGTTTTATCGCGTTTGATTTTACTACCAAATTTTCGACATTAAAATTATGGCTTCATATTGAAAAAAAAAATACGAATGCTAACATACGATCGACACGTTGCCGTCTTTTATATATTAATATTGCTACTATGTCCATTTAAAGTATAGTTGAATACATTCAGATTCGCCATAGGGTTATTTCAAGGCGTAGGGATTCAAGAAGATACACCGCATATATCCTGTTGAAATGCAAAAGATGCGTGCATTGATATCGTAATTAATTAGCCCTTAATCACGGCATATTCCTCTGTCACAGTTTATGTATCTATATAGATGGTTTTTAAATGACTTCATACGGACAAACGTTAAATTACGTTTGTCCGTATGAAGTGTTATCGACAGTCGATAAAATGTACACACGTCACTAATCCGTCGACAAAGGTGTTTATGGTGTTGTTGACTCACAGACAGGTGGTAATCGGGTGCATTTTTTCTACGGCCCGTATTTGCATACATGGAGATTAACGCCTCCTTACTTTTCCGACTATCTCGGCCGCCACGACGAGTTATGGAATGACTGCGCGTGCAAAAAATGCCCCCGCACCCCAAATCCTGTTGATTTAGGGATGTGAACTACGCAGTTAATAAACACTGTCTTCCTTTCCTTTTTTTGTCATGTTTTTCTATACCCTTTTTTGCATTTCTCTGATGCTCTAACTGTTATGAACAATAAATACATTCTAAGTAACTTTGTATTCGATTTTGGTTAAGTCTAATTACTTAGTTCATTGCCAAAACTCTATTACTCGTTAGGACTAATCGGTTTTCCATATGGTTATGAAAGCTTTACGTTTATAATTTGATTTTAAAGAAGACTGTCTTAACGAGCTCAAATTTTGATTAGTTATATCAAACATTATTAGAAAATTTTACAAAATATTCCTTTTTCACAGATATAAAACATCGACTTGTGGTATATACTCATAATTAGGCCCTAAAGTACAAATTAATTTGATTGCGATCGCTCTATCTGTCTCAAACTATTCATATGTCACCTGTAATAAACAGATGCAGTTTATTTTCTATATTCCCAGTGAAAAAAAAAAATTGGTGATCAAAGACAAACACATTATCACTGCATCTGTACAGCAACGCTTAGAAAACGAGACGTCATAAATACAGCCTTTATTTAATAGGAGATTGTGGCGTTATACCGACGGCTCGCTTAAATCTGCGATATTCCGTATAAGACAGCCATATCTTTAATGCCCGCCGCTGAGCGTAGAGCATCAAGTGAATATCATGGCTATTTTGAACGCCCCGCCCCCAGATTTACCATTATCTGAAGGCGGCCGCCCTTAAACAGATCTAAAATAACCAATAGAACCTCACAGAGAACTCAAAGTAAATTTAAAGATTGTTCTGCTGTCAAAACTTTGTGTTATCTATATTTTTTATTATTTCTGAAAGACAGCAAGTGATCTTACGATCCATCTCATGGTAAGTTCCTACTTACCATTAAATGACCGCCGCCGGTATTCCAACACCAGAGATGTTTGCAGGCGTCTTGACAACCAGAGACAACAGGATCCAGTAGCCTCACTTATCGGGCGAAATGCAAAAAGTTTTATTTATTTATTTATTTATTTATTGTACACAAAACACAGGATGCAAAAAAAATATGAAAATCACAATAATGTACAAAAGGTAAGCTTAACTCAATATGTGAGTTCTCTGCCAGCTAACCTGGCAAAAGTTTCTGTTTATTTCGTTGGGTAGTTTGTTATCCCAGCTTCCTCGGAAGAGGTCCGCGGGCACGCGTTCTATTAAAGGACAGTCAGATGCACGACGATAACTAGATAACGCTGTTAACATCTGCCGCGGCACGAACGGGCAGACGCGTTCGGGTAAGTACCACGACCTCATAGAAGACCGGTGTGAAGATAAAGCGTTACACTTACGCGTTTTATCTGGTGAGTGAGGTAACCGGGGCCATACGGGTGTTGCAGATGTCGGTGGGAGACAGTATTCACCTAACATCAGATGCGCCAGCTCGCTTGCCACCAAAAAAATAGCAAATTGTCTAGCCACTAAACTTCGCAGCCCTAAATAAATATTAAATGTATCAGTAATCTAAATCGTGGATTAAAATGTATAAAGCAAAAGCCTCTGGTCGCAGCCTATTAAATTCTGTTGAATAGGGAAGTGTTAATGGAATTTTTAACTATTTGATTAAAGGCCTAAGAGTCCATTTATATCCGGCGTTACCTCATTTATATTGTGGCGCACTAAATCAGTACCTTTTCGTTTCGACACAAAGCATTTTCTAATGGATTATGACAGTTTAACTGCCGACGGGCCTACTCCGAAAGGAGAAATTTGTGTCCAGCTTTGGGCTTTTCTTTCCTATTGGGTTCATAAGTTTGTCCACGCGTATTATCAAAACAAGACTGTACATCTCGTTTTGTGTTGCTTTTGACAACCTTTAAAAATAAAATAGAAAGTGGATTTCAACATTTCTTCACTTCACGTATCTTAGAAATATTTTTTTGTTATTATTTCGAAAACAGTTACACCCTTACAACCGTACAATGATTTCCTTCACCGTTTAGCACGTGATAAATCAGCACTTAAAATTAAAAATTTCATTGGTGCTAAAACCATAAAGAAACCTGCACATTCTCGAAATAATAACCAAAACATATTTCGAAGATAATGAAGTCCGCAGTAGGGTCGCGCGGTGGACTAGGCCCTAATACCCTCTGCATAGCCAGCCTTTTCCCAGCAATAGGACAAATATAGAGTGTACTTTTCAATCTTTACTTATCGCATATAGCAAAACCGTGGCGGCTTCGATAACGCCGAGGTCGAAATCTTCACGAAGCTGAACTCGATGCGTTGGAATTTTCTAGACCGCGCTCCGGAATTTTCTAGAGTCATATGACTGTCGGAGAATCCACTCGGCCGTGTTACGCGCGATATCCGTTTACTTGTCACCGTACACTATCGTTTGTGGTTCCGCACGTTTTGAGACGACACGCATGTGCGCCCCCGAACTGCCACTGAATGATATCGCTGAAAATAAAATAAAAAAACCGGCCAAGTGCGAGTCGGAGTCGCGCACGAAGGGTTCCGTACCATTGTCTATAAAAACGGCGAAATGTCTGTTATATGGGAGCCAAACTCAAATGTTTTTTTTTCTGGTTTTTTTTTTAGTATTTTTGTGTTAGCGGCAACGGAAATACATGATCTGTGAAAATTTCAACTGTCTGACTATCATGGTTCATGAGATACTGGCGAAAGATGGAAGGACAGACAGACTGACAGACAGTGGAGCCTTAGATATAGGATCCCGTGTTTCAGTCAAAAATAATATGTTTAACGTATCCTCAGGAAAGATTATGTTGACTACGCGCACAGCCAATTTTCTTAATTTAGTCCAAGTTATTGAATTTATTGTTAATTTTATATAACAGTTTTATGTAACAGTCGTTTGTATGTATGGTGTTTTTCCTTAAATAATTGTTACACTGATATAATTTCGTTTTATTGTTAGCTTATAACCCGCCAGCTTTTTTTAACCTTTGTGCTATAAGCCAAAGAAATTGGTAAATGATTGGTCTTATCCTTCCTATAGTCAATCAAGTGTCAGATGTAATTAAATTAACTCTTACGTAACTCTTAATAATTATCAATATAAGTATAAATTACAGATACCTACTATTCTTCTATAATTATTGAGATTTTAATTTAAATGTATAAATATCGTAAATTATTAATCAAGTCTTGGAGCAATATTAATATGCTATTAATAAGTACGGTAATATGACGAGGGTTCAAATTTATTCATAACGTTGAATAATTAATGCGGCAACCTGACGGCCCTTGTAATAAATAACAATAAGTGACGATTGATAATAACTTACGACGTAATTAATTAACGTTAATTTAGATGTAATGGGCCTGCTGAAAGACAATTAGAACCACATATCGCCCGAGATAGTAACGCCTATTAAATATAAATGTCTTGCATAAGGCAGCAAGAATTTAACGGTACAAAGGCACCATTAGAAGTTGTTAGGGTTCCGTACCCAAAGGGTAAAACAGGCAAAATGGCAAAACGGGTAAAAAGACGGTAAAAAGACTCCGCTGTCTGTCCGTCTGTCACCAGGCTGTATCTCATGAACCTGGATAGTAAGACAGTTGAAATTTTAACAGATGATGTATTTCTGTTGCCACTTTAACTATTAATACTAAAACAAAGAATAAAAAAATATTTAAGTATGGCTCCAATACAACAGACATGATTTTTTTTGCCGTTTTTATATATCATGGTACGGAACCCTTCGTGTGCTAGTGCGACTCGCACTTGGCCGGTCGCACTTGTAACTTACAAGACCGGTAATGTATTTGCAAACACTTTGGTGTTGCAAATTCGGTATAAGTTATCACTCATAAATTGACAGGTCATTTGCTTATTGATTTCTTGTTTTTACGCGAATGCTTAGGACTATTTTAGGTTGTAAAGGGTTCGAAATGCGGGAAATGTAAAATAAAAATTAAATGTAAAATATTAAGTTGCTCGCTTATTAGCCACGTCCTATAAAAAACGCAACAGTCTTTTCATGTTTCCTACATTAAGGCAAGCAAGCGTTCGGCATACTCGTATTCATGGCCAAAAAACACGTCAATCTCGGTCACCGTTCGTCGACCACCACCTGCCGTTAGCTCACCTGCCGGTGGTAAAAACGCGGTGGTCGGCGCGTTAACCGCCATTACTTTAACTCGCTCCGACATGGTCCGTTTATTCGATATTAATCGAGATAAAGAAAACGTAATTAATGCCCTCTTTAACGATCAAAGTATTTTCATTGAAGTTAGTAATGTTGCCAAAATTATATTTAATAGTTTTCGTTATCGGTGGAAATCGGCAGGCTGTGTACCTACCTCGTCGTAAGTATTTTTTTATGTGAAAGGGTGGCATGCGAGGTGGCGATTTACCTGATGTTAAGTGATAACTGCCGCCTGTAAGGTTGCAGATGCGTTGCCACCTTTCAATAAAGTGGGCCCCTGTTACCGTACTCACCAGACGAAACGCAGAAGTATCGTGGCACTTCGCCGATCATCATTTTTGCAACAGTGAAGGCTATTACCAGGCCCTACTACAGTGATGAATTGATTTTCTAGGTACCATGGGAAGTACGTTTGCAGATACGATGTATAAAAAGCACAAAAATGGTGGATAACCTTACTAAAATAGACAATAAGACGAAGTGCGGTGCTTGAATTCACTGGATCTGCAGTTCAATCCTTTTGAATTAAGGGCAACGTAACTGGGAAGTTATTTTAATAATCTATTCGAATTTCAAACCTTCATTTGTATTCTGAAATTATTTTGTCCTTTGCTTTTTTATATAAAACACATTCCTTCCCATTTCCTAAGCGATTTACGGGTTGTAATCTGCAGAATTAAATCGGCCGAACCCTCTTTTAGAGAAAAGCGGTCACTTGATACAATGCGACAGTTCCTGCTGACATGATAAATGCCCTTAATTCTTTTTGTAAAATAATGAAAAAAAAAAACACTCTTCTTTATTTTATCCTAGAACGATGCTATCATCGTTTCTTTAGTTAAATTGGTTTGAATCGAATGTTTCTAATATTTAACACAATCCAAGAGAAGTAAATGAATTGAGATCGAGGAAAATTTTGAAATCGCTTCAGTTATGTATAGTATGAAACAAAAATTATAATAGCTTTTACTTAGTTTCATTGTAATCCTTAGCCATTTTTTTACCGATATGATATAAACTTCATTGATATTGTTATAAAAACGTGAAGTTAATACTATATTAGAAATTAATTAACTTCCCTTTTTTCTGGTAAACGTTTTAAAACAGTAGTCTACGCTTTTAAGTTAATGTATTCGTAACATAAACAGAAAAATGTATTTAAAAAATAACTGTTAATATTAAATGTTAATATACATACCTAATCCTCTGAGCTATGTCGGTTATCTTAGTTCTACTGCGGATGTCTTCGTTACGAACTCTATCACGCAGAGAAATACCGAGCATAGCCTCGTACTGGCCATCGCAGTGTAGGACGACCCCCCACTAGATGGAGTGACGACCTGTGCAAATGTGCGGGAAGTCGATGGATGCAGGTGGCTCAGGATCGTGCTTCATGGCAGTCTGTGGGGGAGGCCTATGTTCAGCAGTGGACTCAAACAGGCTGAAATGATGATGATGATGATACATACCTAAATACTACTTCGCATCGGCGGTCTGGATATGAACATAAACACAAGTATAGTCTTGCAAATTGGGTTGATATTTCCTATCAATTATCCCAACACACGCAACATCTGTTTTTAATTAACATTAATATTTCCTATACTGCTGATCACCGCCCACAATCCAGATGCGTAACAG
This sequence comes from Iphiclides podalirius, assembly GCA_933534255.1. NCBI lineage: Eukaryota > Metazoa > Arthropoda > Insecta > Lepidoptera > Papilionidae > Iphiclides > Iphiclides podalirius. The sequence goes on along the minus strand of OW152827.1, from coordinate 12,167,340 downwards.
ATTTAAGCTTCTATTATAGAATAGTTTCTATTATATATCCTAACGGTATAGAGAACTTTTATATAAAATTAACGGATGAGATATTATTACGTGATTTTTTCACGCAAAGGGGGTTCCCTTGCGTGAAAAAACGGAGGCTTCGCCGATTCCAACTCGGCTTAATGCTCGTGTACTCGCAAATTAATCGCGAGCCCGTCTGTAGTGCCCTCGGCCTGATATGCTTTGTCCGGAACTTAATTTTGTGGGCGACAGACGCTCCGCACAAAGCGAACATATGAGGGCGTAGGCAAGTTCCCTGCGAGCACCGCCTCGAGTGGCGTCGGAGCTTTGAAGCCTGCGCCGCTAAAATCAGCGTTACAGTGGTTACACGTTTAGCTGATAAAATTATAAAACGTGGAAGATCAGTACAAGTTTATTTATACAGAAAGCAGAGATAAAATACATAGTTTATTTTTCTAATCAGTGTCTATAATAGTTAGTGATTAAAATTTCAAGTTGATTATATTGAATAATTCGGAAAAAAATTGAGTTATCCATAATATCAAACCAGTTTTTGGTTAAACTTCTATTTATAAAGGTAAGCTTCATTGTTCATTCTCAACTTTGTTTATGTTAATGATTCCTCTTTTGTTAAATTTAGTTTCTACTGATAAAATTTCATTACATTCCAATATACCATATTATTTTGTTAGAAATAATATTTTATCAACAGTAAAGACACGGGCTTATTTATAAAGAATCACATGTTCCAAATTATTGTAAGTGCTCGAACAATCTTGATAATAGCATTTGTTTTTATTCCTAAAATTGTGTATCTTGAAAAGTTTCCCTTATGATAAAATAACAAACATAAAATATGCAACAGTTTTATTTGTCTTTTCTTTTTCTGTGGTGTCTTTCATTTGTGGGTGGTGCACTGCTACAGTCTTGTCAACATTTGTCTTGTTTTAAAACCTAAGAAGAAGCTAAGATTGGCCAACTCTAAAACCCTGTTACCCAGTTAGATTTGCAAGACGTGAGAGCTTATTACTGGAATAAAGTGCTGTTCTTTTTACATAACATTATTTGTGCGATCTATATAAGAGTGTCGAGAGAATTCAGTTCACGAAATCCTCGCGTACAAATCAAAACGAATGCCGTAAGGTATTTCGGTGCCGCTGAAAAATGCGACCTACCCACCCTTCTATCCGCCAACTTTATCTCTTTGTGCGGTGATTTGATTTGGTTTGTTTGTTCCCAATTCAAATAGAATTTCGTCTGTAGACGCCTCGCGTGTCGGTTTGTAAAGTCGCTTCGTCAAAATGATGAGGAAACGGATGAAAGGAATATTGCTTTAGCTTTGTTAGTATCGCTTTATCTGTAACATGACACCATTCCATGAAGCTACGTTCAGCACATACTTTAGTAGCACTGTAAGCTTTCAAAGGTGGCTAATATAAAAATCTGTTATCATCGTCTACAATATAATTTCATCTATTACCTCTAACCACCATCATCACACCTGAACTTATGCCACCTAGGCGGGGTGGACACAACAAGTTCATCATTCTGTTAGTGGTATTAGCAAGTTTTTTACGATTGGCTACCTGTGACGCCAACACTCCTTGGGAACCAATTCCCAGATCCGGAACAATCATCAGATAATAGAAATCATCGGATAATTGAAATACTTGTGTACTAAATACTAAGTGTGGGAATTGAAACTAACACAACCTCAATAATAGCCAATAGCTTAGCAATTACGCCACCGATTCATCCACTGCTACAATGTAAAAAAAATCTTTACTACAAGTAATAATCATACGTCCCTGTGCTTCCATTATTGTCTTTGGACCTCCATAGGGAAACGCCATTTTTCACGGTAGACATTATGGCAAAGGCCTCCGTTATATTGTAAGATCGTGCAGTTACATCACACACCAATTAAATAAAACTAGTTTAAGATTTTAACCGTAGGACATCCTAAAGAACTGGTAGTTTGAACATAAGGACTCTAAATTACAAATAGTCCAAAGCTCAGTAATTTTATGCACTACATAAGCCTATATATCAATATCGTTGTAGGATGTGGGTACATTGAACTGTCTGCTGTTTCCCAATCCGCTTCTCCGTCAAACAAACTCTGGTTTAGTTTCCGTCGAATTAAATCGGAAACTTCGTAATCCGTTTACGAAACAAAGGGTGTTTCCATATGTAAATGTATGCTCGAACGATCGAAGATGGCTCCACGAATCAAAGCGAATTAATGCTAATTACCAAAAGCTCCGTTTCCACACATCGTTAAGGCCATTCCGTTTCGTGCTGTGGGAACCCTTCGAGTTTCGACCTATAAAATTTCCATTAAAAGGTCCGAGGTGCTCTTGATTGCATTTGATTCGATTAAATTCCTATAACAATCATGACGCCTTCGAATGACGGGAAGACGGGATTCTGGGAAGTTTTTAATTAAATACGCCTATGCGGAGGAACAGTATTCCAATTTCCTGCTTAATTAAAAATAGCACTGAACATTAGAGTAGAGGAAGTGCGCATCGCGTGTCCTAAGCTTTGATTTTATTTATTTTAGACAACAACCGATCGGATATTGCGTACTATACTTGCATCGTCTTTCCGTCTGTAACACGTAAAGAACGAAGAAAGTAAAGAAAGGTTTGTCACCATTTGATTAAGTCGCCTTTTTATTAAGGTTAATAAACTAGTGAGTTAGTTTACGATCGTCCGCCGCACATACATGAATTTTCATAATTCTTTATTTTATTACGAACTTAAATGACAATAAGTAACGAACTTGTCTCTAGATGAAAATAAGATAAGAAATGCCCATCAGTCATTTTAATCACATCTTACTTATTAATTCGGCGATACGATAAATTCACCACTAAACAGGCCTGATTTCACATCTGCCATCTGTTTGCTTAAGCATCCATAAATTATTTAACAAATTGGGTCTTAATATTCCTTGGCTCGCTCAAAAGCGGCGATAGACATACCGCGTCCATCACGACCTGACACACGATTTACATGAGATGCACACTCACCTGTCTACCGGACTCTGCACCTGTCGACGGGTTCAACTGGTCTCGCTGTCCATTAATGCATCGTGGAATTAATGCGTTCGACTCTTAATAGTTCGTTTAAGATTAAAATAAGTCACGTGATCTCCAAAAACGACCAATCGCGGCGCCCGAATATCATTGAGCGCCATCTGATTGGTTTATTTCGATAACGGCGCGGAGTTAGGTAATACGGTAGCCCGCCGCTGGCTATTCCAATCGTGGACGTTTATTAAGTTTGTTTGGTCAAGTAGCCTCCTTTATTGCCGTCGCATACGTCATTTTGCTTTCTTTGGTCGATATCCAGCGTAGTAATGACCGGTGCAAGCAGTTGCGTTTTATTCGACTACGTTTCGTTCCAACGCGTCGTTAATAAATGGGAAATTTCAATTTCCCACCGTCACTTCAATAATTACTGGAGCACGGAGAGTTTGCTTTTTAAAGTACACTTGTTGAAAGCGGCCGAGTTTCGAAAGCTTAGCTTAAAGCGTTTAATCCGTACACGCGCATTTACGAGTCTAAAGCGAGTTTTCGAGTGCGTTATAAACGTTTTTTTTTTTTTTTTTTAAATTTAAATTATAACTCAATCGTTCATTTACCATTTGCGTTCTGAATGATCCCGCGAAGGTTTCGCCACCGGCCTTGCTCGACGCACTCAGTATGCTAATGTTCCGAGCAAGGTTGCGCCCGCAGCGAGAGACTGTAACTGTTGCAGTCATGTCGTGTTGAGGGTTGACCCTTCGAGTAAACAAAAAAAAAACTACGCAGTAGTCTGATTTAATTTTAGAGTTCCCAAAGGGTAAAACGGGACCCTATTTACTAAGACTTCGCTGACTGTCTGTTGGTCCGTCTGTCACCAGGCTGTATCTCATGAACCGTGATAGTTAGACAGTTGAAATTTTCACAGATTATGTATTTCTGTTGCCGCTATAACAATAAATGCTAAAAAAATAGAATAAAAATTATTTAAGTAGGGCTCCCATACAATAGCCATGATTTTTTGCCGTTTTTATAGATAATGGTACGGAACTCTTTGCACGCGAGGCCCGACTCGCACTTCGTCAGTTTTTTTGGTTTCAAAGTTTGGGTAGAGCATACTGTTCCCAGTTCGAGAATGTTGAAGATCATGCCAATTCGTATTGCTAGTGATGCAACTAATTCGTACTTCCTTTTGCTATCTCCACCAGACTTCTTTTTGCTGCAATATAAATTTTTATAGTGCTACTCTCTGCACTTAAGATGAAAAATTTAAATTGGTAGAAAAAAACGGACGAAAAGTTTTTTCGCCGCTACGCGCCCTTACTGGCAGAAACGTCAGAGGTTTTCGTCCATTTTTTTTCTTCCTTCAGTCTATTTTACGCAGACGTAGTCGCGGGCAACAGCTAGTATTGCATATAAAGAACCGCCTAGAAGCACTTACGACAGAGCGAGATTTGAACCCACGGCAAATAAGCTTACACAGCTTAGCTGCTGAGCCCGTTACGACTACGCACATCCGAATGAATGTCGATATAAACAATCCAACGGGCCTTCGTATGAACAAGGATGACCGAGACCTTGGGAACGGGTTTCGAACCTGCTCCCCTGACTACCTGCCCTAATAACCTACCGCTGTGTACACAGTCCGAAACGTATCTTGACACTCGCATAGCATACGCCATCTATCGGACCTACTTGGCACTAAATTCGACGAAACATAAGTCCGGACTTATTTTTACTCGGTATTATTTAGTCTCAAACCAAGCAAAACTCGTACTTTGGGCACTAAGTAAGTAATAAACATACATAATCGTACTCCGTTGTAAGTAAATTCATATTATATAGAGGCACCAGAGTAATCAAATCGGGCTTAGAGATATTATTTTGTGAAACGTGATTAGATTGACCCATATTCTGCCCTCCCGTCTTTAGCCGTGGAATGTATATAGCTATTATTATTATACAGATGTTTGAAGAGAACCTGTGTACATAAAAATGTTTGTTCAAAAATCCGACACACCTATTTATATGACAACAAATAATATATTTACTCTTATGCGCTGCTTTGATCGCTTTAAATTGAAATGATTCAGGGCATACTATCTTGTCATAATTCCCACGGACTTAGTTTCTTGCTCATATGTAAAATAATAGAGTCGAAAATAATTCTTAATTACAAAGTCTCTAAGTGCTTTACCACCATCCCGGGTAATAGTGAGTTTCAATGTCAGGTTGTAAATTTTTAAAGCTGCCACCTGATTGGTCGACTATGCTAAAATGGCGCCGAAATAGGGCCAATACGGTAGTTTGAATCCTTTCAATCAAGCCGTTTGAATCCATTTTTAAATTAATCCCGATTATTTTCAATATTTAAATCTATTTCATAAAGAACAAAAATTTATTGGTATTAATTGCACTAAACATATTATGTTTAGTGCAATTAATACCAATAAATTTTGTGTACAACTCGTAAGTTTTGTTTAAATTATACGTTGAGACATTGCATACATATATCAGTCTTATGTACTTATATTCGTACAAACAAAGGAATCGTCAAGGAATGAACCTCTATTTATAATTGTTTCCATTACGCAATCACTAAATGTACCATTTAATTTAATACGGTTGCATTTCAAACGGAGCGTCTTAATAAACAGAACTGAGTTCTGTCAATAATATGTTATACACAAACAAAGTTCTTAATACAAACGCATATGGTGGGTTATTGCTTGAATGATATTATAATTACCTTACTCGCACCTCGAGGACGTCCTGAATGTAATGAATAAACATCAAAGTGACATTTAAAGGCATGCGCTAAGCGAATGCGTTGTTCGAAATAGGGTTGCCACTTTGATAATTAATATATATTTGATATTTCTTGCGACGCCTTTAATTTGGTGAAGTAAAGTAAAATAACAGCATTTAAATGGCCCACTGCTGGGAAAAGGCCTCCTCAGTACACAGGGTATTAGACCACCACACGAACCCACTGCGGATTGGCCGACTTAACACATACATATCTTCGAAATATTTATTTGTTATTATTTCGAAAATATGCAGGCTTCCACACGATGTTTTCCTTCACCGCTGAGCACGTGATAAGTCATTATAAATTAACAATTTCATTGGGTGCCGGAACCGGGGATCGGACTCAGGTTGCTCGAGTATATTGAATTGAAAGAGAGCGCCCGGGCTAAATTTGGTATAGCAAAATAAAGTTACTAAAGTTTTATAGCATTTATTGAGAAACATAATAGTTAATGCATTAGCTCGCCATTTATATATACAAAACACCACACGAAAATATAAAAGTACGCATAATACGCAAAAAGTACAAATAAGTGTCGACAGCCCTAGTTTGTATACACGACCAAGTATCTATATACGAGTTACATACCGGAGCGTAGTAAAAGTATTGAATGATTTATTCCGGAAAAACTTTATTTACTCTTGGGTAGCAGGTGTTGGAGCGGATTTTACTTCGAAATTCCCGAAAGGATTCGTCAACAATCCTACAAATATGGGGCATATGTATACGGATTTAACTTTATATATAACGTATCCGTTTCATTTTTTTCGTTCACAGAATTTTTCCATATTTCCAATATCTAATATATCTAATTGTTTATATTATAAAATTTGTTTATCGTTTAACGCTGTAGACACTTTAAACGTTTATATGTTTTATAACAAGCTCACGACTGTGTTTAAACCATATTGGAGTAGAAAGAGACAAAAGGATTTTATGGACAACGATACAAATGTTAATTTACTGTAACGCCAATAGTATTAGAACCCGTGACGGTGTCTCCAACCACTGGGTTAATGGGCTATCACTGTTTCATTTACTCATAAAGACTTGATATTTGATTTACTACTAAACTGTTTAGAGTTAGCACTCTACGATCAGAAACCTATACAGATAAATAAAGTTGGAGTGTCTGTTTGTAATATTAAAATGACCGCTTTTTACTAAATGCATATGGATATACACGGTACATATACCAAAATAACATTTAGTACAATTTTTGTCTGTTTGTTCCGCAGATAGCTGAAGTAATAAGGAGTAACTTAGGCTACTTTTATTTTAGATTTTTTTTAATTTTAAATTCCACGCGGACGAAGTCGCGGGCACAGCTAGTAATATATAGAATACAATACTTTATTATCTTGTATCTTGTATTAAATGATTTTTTTGCTTTAAGTCCCGAGACTATTAAAGCTTCATCTGACAGAGAACCGGTGGGCTAGCCAGAACCCACGGGTTTGGGGTAATTTATTAATAGTATTGTATGATATGTAGCATACTGTATTAATGTCGTTCCGGCTGGCTTCGATAGGCGTCTACCGCGGGTAGTGGGTTTGATTCCGCCATTACGGCATAACGAGAACACTTGTTTATTCAAATTACCAATATCTATAACTGAACCTGTGTTGAAGTGATGACTCCGTGGCGCAGTCGCGAAGGTATCGGCTTCGGCGTCGGGGGTCGTGGGTTCGATTCTCACACGGAACAACTATTTGTGTGACCCACAGATAGTTGTTGCGCATCTGGGTGTTTGTCGCGTGAAATTTATGTTTGTAAAAACGTCCTTACAACACAGGATAATGTTATCCCAGTAAGGGCAATGTTTTTTTAAAAGAAAGAAAGAAAAATGAACCGGTAAATTTATTAGATTTTATTTGTGACATGTAGTTTGCCGTTAGCCCGGCTGCTTTGACAGGTTAATAACGAATAATGAAAATTATAATGAACTCTATCTGAAAGGTTTAAATTTAGTCATCATCCTCCCGCCCTTATCCCACCTAGATGGGGTCGGCGCAACATGTGAATCATGTTATAAGTGGTTTCGGCTATTTTATGGGCCAGGCTGCCTGCCTCACGTCAACCCTCCTTGGTGGTACCCAAGACACCCAGATCCGAAACAATTATCTGTCACACAAATACTTCATCCGTTTAGGAATCGAACCCACGACCCCCGACGCTGTAACCAATAGCCTAGCAACCGCGCCACCTGGTCATCACACATGTCATTAAAACATTATTTGAATCTTTCTAATTCACTGAAAATGCCAGACCAACAATTGTTTTTTTTTTCGTCGGCTCCTAATGTGTGAAAATTCATTGCATGTCTTGAACTGTGGGAAAATTGAATCGAAATGTTTCTTTAATTTCGACACTCACTCATAATTGCGTTTAGATGACGCTAAAATGGACGTTTTAATTAAAGCAACTAAGTCCAGACTACACAAGTGTGTACCCTGGAAATCCATTTTTACGGGGGTATTTCGAAGCGTCCCGTCGGCGGATTGTTGGGCCGCAAATATATTCGAAATATTTGTTTTTATTTTATTCCGTAAGTTAATTCAAGCTCAATCAAGTGCTAAATTAGTGCACATAATTAAAAGCTAAAGCTTGTGAACTAACATCACTTTTCAACATTATTCGAACAGTCAAATTCATCATGGTAGTTTGTCCTATGCGGTAACAAAAAATTACCGCATTGATGAAAATACGTCTTCCACTAACATTATTACGTCCTGGAGCTTTACTGTAAATGGCCATTAAATACTGCTTAGTTAACCATTAACTGGTTATTTTTAATTCATCGTTTATCACTGGCCTATAGTTGAGTTTTGGCGACAGTTTTCACTATAGTATCTACTATATAAGCCACTAGATCAAGTTGCTCAAAGAGTACGTTGGCTTGCGTATTCAAGCCCCAAGTCTTTGAAACACGATCCCCCATAAAACATCTGAGCGTTCCCTTCCAACATTCGGACCGTTCAGCGTCAAACTTAGTGGCCATACACTAAACCTGAACGCCCGCCACGCGTTTCCTCAGCATACGAAATATAACCTCGCTTTAGACTAAAAACGTTTGCAACGTATCCGAAGCGGACCTGGAAATGTTTGCACAAATGTTTCGCCAATGTTTGCCCAATCAAGGCTATTGTTGTACTGCCGAAATGTAATTTAAAAATTTTAATACAATGTTGACCCAATAGTACACATTGTCAATCGGATAGCGATTATTCAATGACCTGGAAACTTTGTATTTTTTTGTTTGCTTTGTTATAAGAAAGCCTTTATACAATACTAGCGACCCTCGCCGGCTTCGCAAGGGTGCAATGTATTTTACATATATATAAAACTTCCTCTTGAATCACTCTATCTAGTAAAAAAAACCGCATCAAAATCCGTTGCATAGTTTTAAAGATCTAAGCATGCATAGGGACAGACAGACAGGGGGACGATTTTGTTTTATATTATGTAGTGATAAAGGCTTTCGTATACGTGATTTTAACGGCTTAAGCACAACTGATGATGTGTATATTCCTCTGAGTAAGCTCAGATTATACAGATGAACGCAAGCGAAGTTTAATGCCATGTAACCAGGCAGAAAGAAGCTGTGATTTTTGCACATGAGATATCCGATAAAAAATCTCGTTAGTGCACGTAATGATGATGTTCTGATGCTGATGATGCTGCCGATTAGGTTAGAAAACCTGTCGTAGTAATCATGACAAGACGCTATAAAAATGATTTATAGCCTTGCAAAGGAATACACTATTCGTTCTAACATGTAGGCACACACACATGGGAATAAAACGTTTCAACCTATACCAACATACCTAAGCCGAAAACCATTTGCATAAAGGCCTTAAGATAAGGTTTAGTCAGTCTCAAATCAAGAGTTCCCGAGTCAGCGTCTATTGTAGACTAGCAATACTGTTGTCTAGCAAATTTCTATGTCGTAGTGTGCAGGAGAGCTCTACAAACGTTGGCACGAACCGTTATATGAATAGTAGAGATCAATACCACATAACGCGGTCCATTGACATGGTAATCTACCTCAGATGCGATGCAGGGTGGTATATTGTTTCGCTGACGTCCGTTCGCATGCTAATACTGTCCTAAATAAAGACAGACAGTGGTGAACAATACATACAATTATGTTCAATATTTTAATATTATAAGTAAGGCTGCATGGTTTGTAGAGCCTCCTTTTTAACCGACTTCAAAAGGAGGCGGTTCTCAATTCGACTGTATTTTTTTTTATGTTTGTTACCTCATAACTTTTGACTAAGTGGATCGGTTTTGATGATTCTTTTTTTTATTTGAAAGCTGGTGCTTCCCACGTGGTCCCATATTTGTTATTAACAATGGATATAATGTTTATGTTTATGATATCAAGTATTAACGCTTTTCAGATACGAAACTCACCAAAGTTTGGATGTTCATCACCATCGGATAGAGATATTCTTTTTTGTTTACACGTAGTAAAGAGAATAACAATATTTTTGCTAGCAATTTATTTGCACGACATTGGATGTTATGATAAGATGATGATAGAAATTCAATTGAAGAAGTTATAACGTTAAAAAGTAAATTTGAAAACATACAAAAACATTTAGCTATTGTGACCAAAACTTATAGTTTAAAATGTAAAAGTATCAGGCTTATGTATGTCCCGCTTCTGGGCAAAGGCCTCCTTCTATACTAAGGTTATTAGGGCATAGTCCATCACTTATTCGTTATTATTTCGAAAATATGCAGACTTCCTTACGATGTTTTTCTTGCAAGCACGTGATAAGTCAGCACTTAAAATTAACAATTTCATCGGTGCCGGCACCGGGGATCTAACACAGGTTGCTCGAGTAAATGGAATTAAAGGCGAACGCCCCCACACTGAGCTATCACGGCTCAATAATAAATAAATGTTTATTGACATATAAATAAACACTTCATAGTTGAAAGTTGGAAAGATATATTAGGGAACACAGATAATTTTCTTGTCACTCGCGTTTTGTCACTTTGTTCCTTTTTTGTTAAATACAGGGTGAACGTTACATGAACATCTATTACGATCTCTTTACGTACATGTATTCTTGATACATGCGGGCGAGCACCCAGCGCTGGGGGCGTTTAAAATAAAGTTTCACGAAAGACGCGCCTCGCGTATTAACGTCTGCGTTAAGTACCAGGACCTTAGTAAGTTTGGGGGCAGAGTTCGATGTGTAACTTGCACGAGTACGTAATAAAGTTTTACAGACAGGACGCGAGGCTTTCGCCCTCGGGAGCTAAAGATGTTGCCATGTTTTGCTGTGTTGCCATTAATTACCTATCATGGGAACACTCAATTCGAGTTTGTACTTCCTCGCGAAAAGTCTCGATGATTCTCACTTAACTTATCGATTCTTTACTTCTTTCTGTCATTGACCACTTTCCAAAACAAAAAAATATCAAGAATTCTCCATGGAATTAGTGAGAATAACTTTAATAATGTATACCGTGTGCTCTTCGTAGAGGCCTGATACTTCTTCGCGCAATTCCAAAATAAAGTTTACTTAAAAGGAAACTGCAAAGATGTGGCTTGGCTAGAGTAGTAAAAATCATAAAAGACGCGAGTAACAACAAAATCATCTGTTTTCTAATATATCTTTCCCACTTCCAGTATTACGGACAACGTTGCTTTATAACAAATGAACCGCGTAAACTTTAAGTTGAAAGCGCTCGGTGTTTTATGATGCGCGTTTAAAACTACATTTATAAGTTCGTAACAGACACTTCTGAATCTATTGAAGCGCCAAGCTCCGCTTTTGTGAAAGAAAGTGGCTGAATGGACGATACTGTTTCAAACGGATTGACGCTACGGCGTCTCGTTAGGCGCTTGCATTCTCGCCGTACACAATTTCGGCCTTTGTCCGCAAATGCGGGGTACGGTTCGGTCTGTAATCATGTTCAGTGGATGGAAGAAACGAATAAAAACTATATTTCCTGTATTGAAATGTTTATATAGCGTGTTACGCTTGAAGTATTAATATATATGTTATCATTGAACGAAGAAAAACAATGGCTACATAATATGCAGATAATATGCAGATTTCACATCTCGGTGTTAGTCCGCGTGAAATTTACGTTTGTAGAACGTCCTTACAACACAGGATAATGTTATCCTAAAGTAAGGGCAATGCTTTTTCTAAATACGAAAAAATAAGATAATACAAAATACAAATGTTGTATAAGAATCGGCAGAACAGCAATTTAATTTAAACACCTACTTTATATGTGTTATACCCGACGTCCCAGATTCTCTAGCCACGCTTAGCTATGCGGTTTATATCCGTATATATCGATATATTTTTTTTTTTTTTTTTAAGCAATACTTCGAGTCGTGTAATGTACATATACACATGAAACCAACCCAATTCACCCAGTGGATAACCGGCCTTTTGCTCCAGGGAAAGTGTTTTCGATCCCCACTGCTGGAAAAATATTGTGCGCTGTACATAGTCTTTTTTCTAGTGTCTGGGTGTTTATATATCTATAACATGTATTTATTGATAAAATAAAATTAGTTTAAGTATTATCAGTTATCTAGTACCCGTTTTGTTTGGGACTGAAGAACTTTGTGTGAAAATATGCCCTGAAACATTTATTTGTTTATTAGTTATTCAAATTTTAGTTGCACATCAAATGCGGTTAAATGTTAAACTATTACCTTAATGTCAAAAAATAATATATTAGATTGTAGCGATGCGTAAAAGCATTCACGTTAATATTAAATACAAACGAAAGCTTCAAAATCATATTAATAACAAAGGAACCTGTTGAACCATAAAATTGTTGTTCCATTGTCACTTTTATGTATACTCTCATTTGTGGTGGACAATAAAAATACATTAATTCATACGTACAGTATATAATTTAAGACGTAGAATAGACCAACCGTATTGATGTGACACGCGATTTTGGTCCAAGAAGTCAGCGAACGGAGCGATGGAGTCATTTCCCGATCCGAATCCGTTTGGCGGGAAACAAAATGGGGTGAACGCACCAAACTACGGCCCATAAACTATTTCCGCTCGATTGCCGTAAATATCGCCTCGGTGCAGGCACGCTGACATTGTAAATAGATTCTATCTCCTACATGGCGGTCGAATTCGGCGGATTTCGACACTTCTGCTCACGCGTACACCGTCTGTTTTGGAACGATTTAGGCAGCGGACCATTTCTTTTTTTATGTGAAAAGTTTTTTTATATTATTGTGTGAAAGTGGCAAACGAGCTGGTGGTTCACCTGATATTAAGTGATAATCGCCGCCCATGGACATTTGCAACACCTGTAGGTTTGCAGATGCGTTGCCACTTTTTAATAAAGTGGGCCCCGGCTACCTCACTCTCCAGGCGGAACGCAGAATTATAACACTTCCACTTAACGCCGGTCTTCTGTAAGGTCGTGGTACGTACCCGGACGGACTTGCTCATTCGTGCAACAGCGAACACTATTGCGGCAAAAAATTATGTCTGTTGTATGGGAGCCGCCCTGCTTAAAATATTTTTAATCTGTTTTTTAGTATTTGTTGTTATAGCGACAACAGAAAGACATCATCTGTGAAAATTTCATATGTCTATCACTGTTATTGAGATAGACTGACAGACAGCGCGGTCTTAGTAATAGGGTCCCGTTTTACCCTTTGGGTGCGGAACCCTAATAATGTAACACGATAACGCAAACTGACGCGTTTACTGTCCGTACGAATATAAGTCCCAGTTGCGCCGACACCGGCTCGTTGAGACCCGCCTAATCGAGGCGCAGTCTGCGAGTGGCACCCACTAGGTGCAATTAATGACCCCGAAGGGCCCGCCGCTGAAGAAGCGAACGTCGCGTCGTTAATTTTCCCCCGTCCTCTTCCTTTTTCGCACTACGTCTGACGTTATGCTAATGGCACTCATATCGATGGTCGCCACTGATACCTTTTACCCTACCGTTCACTTCAACGATTTATACTACGTAAGTTATTGAATGGAACTTTTTTTATGTCAGAATGTGGCAAACGAGCTGGCGGTTCACCTGATGTTAAATGATAACCGCCGCCCATTGTCATTTGCAATATAACCACGAGCTGTACCAAGTATATGATGAGCCAAACGTCCTCAGGTTCATAAATCGGACGTCTGTGATGGGCAGGACACGTGCTGCGAATGCACGAGGCCAGAGTACCCAAATGCCTTCTAGGGGGCCGGCCGGAGGGCCGCAGGAGTAGAGGCAGGCCCAAGCTCAGGCTCAAGGATGCCGTCGACCAGGACACCAAGGTCTTGGGGTTTATAGGCTGGAGAAACAAAGCCACGGATAGATCGGGCTGGAGAGATTTGCTCGACCAGGCTAAAGCCCAACCGCGGTAATGCCTCAGATGATGATGATGACGATGATGATGATGGACATTTGCAACATCCGTTTCAGATGCGTTGCCACCTTTTTTGCTACAACAGCTACCCCACCCACCAGAGGAAACGCAGAAAAGTAACACTTCTACTTGACGCCGGTCTTCTGTGAGGTCGTGGTACTTACCCGGACGGACCTGCCCACTCGTGCAACAGCGAACACTATTGCGGCAAAAATTATGTCTGTTGTATGGGAGCCACCCTGCTTAAAATATTTTTTAATCTGTTTTTTAGTATTTGTTGTTATAGCGACAACAGAAATACATACTGTTATTGAGATAGACTGACAGACAGCGCGGTCTTAGTAATAGGGTCCCGTTTTACCCTTTGGGTGCGGAACCCTAATAATGTAACACGATAACGCAAACTGACGCGTTTACTGTCCGTACGAATATAAGTCCCAGTTGCGCCGACACCGGCTCGTTGAGACCCGCCTAATCGAGGCGCAGTCTGCGAGTGGCACCCACTAGGTGCAATTAATGACCCCGAAGGGCCCGCCGCTGAAGAAGCGAACGTCGCGTCGTTAATTTTCCCCCGTCCTCTTCCTTTTTCGCACTACGTCTGACGTTATGCTAATGGCACTCATATCGATGGTCGCCACTGATCCCTTTTACCCTACCGTTGACTTCAACGATTTATACTACGTAAGTTATTGATTGGAACTTTTTTTATGTCAGAATGTGGCAAACGAGCTGGCGGTTCACCTGATGTTAAATGATAACCGCCGCCCATTGTCATTTGCAATATAACCACGAGCTGTACCAAGTATATGATGGGCCAAACGTCCTCAGGTTCATAAAGATCGGACGTCTGTGATGGGCAGGACACGTGCTGCGAATGCACGAGGCCAGAGTACCCAAATGCCTTCTAGGGGGCCGGCCGGAGGGCCGCAGGAGTAGAGGCAGGCCCAAGCTCAGGCTCAAGGATGCCGTCGACCAGGACACCAAGGTCTTGGGGTTTATAGGCTGGAGAAACAAAGCCACGGATAGATCGGGCTGGAGAGATTTGCTCGACCAGGCTAAGGCCCAACCGCGGTAATGCCTCAGATGATGATGATGACGATGATGATGATGGACATTTGCAACATCCGTTTCAGATGCGTTGCCACCTTTTTTGCTACAACAGCTACCCCACCCACCAGAGGAAACGCAGAAAAGTAACACTTCTACTTGACGCCGGTCTTCTGTGAGGTCGTGGTACTTACCCGGACGGACCTGCCCACTCGTGCAACAGCGAACACTGTTGCATGGCCCTACCACGGTTAATTTAATACTGTTACATTAACAAATTCCTTATGGCGAACAGAAACAGTACTTTAAATTGGTGCCTCTCGCTATAGACAATGGTAGTATTTTGGAAAACAATAGGTAACGTTTAACCTAGTTGTTTGAAAATCGTCGAGTAAATTTAAGTTGCGATATATAATCTGCGTAACAATGAATGCCTACATGTCACGATGTCACACAGATTTGGTTACGAGAGATAGAATTTTGACGTAAGTATTATGGAGCTAAAGTAAAATACCAATATTATTGATGAATCCGTGGCGCAGTTGCCAAGGTATTGGCTTCGGCGTCGGGGGTCGTGGATTAGATTCCCACACAGGGCAACTATTTGTGCGACCCACAGATATTTGTTTGTAAAAACGTCCTTACAACGCAGGATAATGTTATGTTAAAGTGAGGGCAATGTTTTTAAAACGAAAAAAAAAATAGATAGTAAAAAATCTATATGCAGATAGAATATAGAAAGCGGCCGTAAGGAGATAATAAGGTATTATATCATTGGATTGCATCGTCGAGATAAATACCACAACCTCTCAAACATACATAAAATTGAACTTTTGTCATTTGTCAAATTGCATTTTCTATGCCATTTATTTGAATACATGCCCTGAAGGGGCTTGTTTCCAACAGTGAAGCTTCAGGCTGGTGGTACTGTTGTTGATGATGATGAATTCGTTTAGAGAGTAAGGTAACTCAGGCCAATTGTCCTTAGTCCGGCAACGCAACTATAACCTCAAAAGTTGTGTGCAATGTGCGATAGTAATTACATATTGGTGAACCATCACTAGTAATAAAAGTAGCTAATGTTTCATTAGTTGACACGACGAAATTTATCGACTGTACCGTTTGCTTTATTCATAACTGGTTGACTCGGCAAACGTTGTTTTGCCATATAAATTGTTTGGGTTAGGGAATTTGTCAATCTGAACACATAGAAAAAGAGTTTTCGGAACGCACCCATAAAATGTTTGACAGATAGGAACAGTTTTCATGGGAAAATAAATTTTCTGCTATTTCCATTTTCCATGCAATTTCATCGTTTAAACCAGGGGTGAGCAACCTTTTTAATCAATAGGCCAATTTAAATTTCATATTTTTTTGGCGGGCCGCACATAATAATTTGTGAAACTTTATTTATAATAAATATTAGAATAAAAAATGTAAAATTAATAAAAGTAACGTTTTCATATACAAATTTTAATGCAAGGTAAAAACAAACAAGAAAAGAACAGAAAAACGAACAAAAAATATTTCGGTTCAGTATATACTACCATTCTATTATGATTAATTTTATAACAATATATTGATGTGAGAAATTCGATAAAATAACTTCAATTTTAGAAATGCTTGGCGGGCCGCATAAACATGTTTAAGGGGCTGCAAGCGGCCCCTTAAACATGTCCGCGCGTGGCCGCGCGTTGCTCATCCTTGGTGTTTAAACCAAGGACCCCCATTCCTGGACTTGCCACAAACATTTCAAAAACATAATTAGCCAAAGCGGTCCAGCCGCTCTCTTGTTTTAGCGATACTAACGAACAGCAATTCATTTTTATATATAGATAGATATAGATTATGTGCAAACTGGCCGAAAAGTATTATTAAGTTATCCTTAGCAATACATAGATTTCCGAAAACCTTAAAACCGTTGTTAAAATGGGCCTACAAGGGCTTGTTCAACGTAATTGGTAAACGAACTTTATTACAGCGTCGACAATAACCCGAGCCGGCGAGACTTCGTGTAATGTCAACAGCACAGTACAATAAGCCCTTTGTGGCGCAGTCAAAACACATTTAACCTTCGCAGTGGGAATTTCCGTTAGATTATTAGCGACTGGCGACGGTGAGAGCTCCAAAGCAATGTTATTAATCAATATCCTATTAATTATGAACAGCACATAACTTATAAACTCAATAAGCGTCTGCAAATATCCATTACGTCCGTTGTAGCTCAGTGTCGAGATTGCTTTTCAGTATGTTCAAGAAACCATAGTACTCGTAAAAATGTCCAAGTGCTCGAAGGTGCAGGAAGAAGTAAGTCGAGAGCTTTAACTTTCTTATTGTTAATTGAATATATTTTACATTATGCTATATTCAACTATTCGTTACTTATTTTCCTCGTCCTAAGGTTGTGTGCAAGAGATCGCTTTTAATCGATAAGACCGCCTTATTGTACCTAGCTTTCAAAGTATATTTTATACTAATTTTATTAAATTCTTTGTGTTGTACATTAATGTATATATAATAAATATAATAATATTTTCGTTTGATCCTTAATTGCTAAGCATTAAATCTGCCTTCGTGGACTAAAACCTGATTTAAAGTAAAGTAACAGTTTGTTATGTCCCACTGCTGGACAAAAGCCTTCACTGTACAGAGGGTATAAGAGCATACTCTTACACCCTCTGTCCACCACGGAACCAACTACGGATTGGCATATTTTATTTTAGGTGTTAGAGAAAGTGTAAATATTTGTTTTTGCATAGATAGTACATAGTTAAATGTATTAAGTATTTCGATACGACAAAAACATGATCTTATTATACCAAAATAAATAGAGCGAAGGGAGAGGTAAGCGATTTATTAAATATCTACCCCAAGTGATCCTCCAATCCATTAATCTGTTATCAAACTCTGTATTATCATTTACGTTAAAAGCACTTCGCGATGTAAGCACATGAACTAATGGTTTCACTTTAATTCCGTCTAGAACTCTCAGCTCTTGATGGGTACTGGAAACGGAACTCGTCTGACTGTTATTGATGAGTTGTACCGTCTCAGCTGAACCTGGTGAATCACCAAGTCCAGCTAGTCCGACTAGATCTACCCGTGGCTTCCCCCGCGTATTTAGTATAAAATAACACCTTAATTTGTCGATTAGCACTTCAACACCTAAGTGCAGTTTTATTTGTACAAATAAGTATAATATATGTGTAATATATATATTGCGATAAACAATTAATCAAATGAAAAAACAAACAGGAAAGTATTAAGGAAAAGAAATAAGAAAAGTGAAGAGAATAAAATATAAATTAATGAAACAATATATAAAATATACTTAACGTCTTAGAATGTGATCAACATAAGTTACAATATATGTCGATTTAACTATGTTCAACTCCGTCTGGCTTTATGAAGAGAGAACAAACATGCGGAAAAACTTTTGTTTATATATATGTATACATTTTAGTGCCGTTTTAGAGTATAGGGATTGTATTGATTGTAAACGATTGGACGTTTCCTGTGGCTGGAACACCGAGATTTAGATGTTTCAACCAACCAGGTTTGTATACATATTAATGGATTTCGGGTCTGAGAACTAAATATGTTAATCTATTTAATATAACTGTAGCTCTCAGGGACACATAACTGAATCTAAAGTGTACTATATACTGTTATACTGAGACAACAAACAGTTTAGAGTGATGATTATAGAAGTGTGACCATTTTCTAAAAGTTTCTTTTAAAATAGGAAAGATTCCTATTGAGGCACTCGATTTTAAAAGAAACTTTTGTTTTAAAAATGTATCCCTAAAACAGTATAAATATAAAGTATTGAATGGGGGTATTTATAGTTTATTATAATTCACTAGAATATTCATAGAAGTTAAGATCAGAGATAAACTCTATAAGAAAATTGTAGAATTCAGAATGTCCTTAGCAATGAGGTAAACACCATTTGCCTACGTGCTTGAAATAAGTTCTGGGAGCCATTTAAATAATCTTGTGGTTGCAGTTACAGCTGGAAGTGGCTTAACATCAAAATCGTTTTCATCATCATTGTCTATATCTTCCAAACCTTGTCGCAAGTATTGCTTTTTATTCCTGCATATTCACTAGCGTAAATTCTTAATACATATTATGGTGGTCTAGCAGCTCAAAAAATAAATTTAACGATCTGAAGTCTCAAGACTTGCATTCACGTTTTCGTTTTACTTACCTCATAAGTGGAAGATGGCTGTCTTCATTTGCATATAGCGCCACCATATGCAAATGAAGACAGCCATCTTTAAAAATCAAAATGTTAATCATGTAAATTGTTCAAAATTTTCATCTGATCTAAGCGAATACAAAAACATAAACAGTCTGCTGATATTCAAAATTGCTCTTTGTGTTTTAAAAAACCATTTAATCAACGTCTCATTGCTTATAACGAGCACAATTAAAATGCATAAGCGCTTTGCGGCGGTGACACGATAAAAATAGCGCGAGCAATCCTTGAAATTCTCCGGCAACAGCATCCGACGCCAGGAGCGACGCCCGCAGTGATGCCGATCTTAGAATTGCTAAAGGCCCCTCTAAATATTCTAGCGGACAAACCCATCCCACTTAGGGCTGTTGCTCTAAACTAAGTTGCGAAATTTAAATAGATGTTGACTGAAATTGGTCCTAGGTTGTTTTAGCATTTCATGGTAAAGCGAATATGGATGAAACGCGAATTTTTCTTTCGTTTTGCTCACCTAAAATATTGCTATGTAAAAAGTGGTATCTTATTGGTTAAACACACCAGCTCATCAGAAGCCCGCTCAATTTTAACTTCAAAACACGCTCTATCCTCTAATGTTATAAGTAAAGCTACCTAAAATCTCAGTAATGAACGTTTTGTCCTATAAAGAGTTAACGGCAATTATCCGATGATATATTTTATCAATACAATCGACAAAGTTGCCAAATCTCAGAAGTGCCAGGTCTTGTACAAAATACCAGCAGTTTTCAAGGAGCGTGCAATTGTAAAAGTATTGTTTCGATACATGTAAGACCTCAATGTATGTATTCTACTTAAGGCTTACGAACCGTACCGCCGCGGCCGGCGACAACCCTGTCTCCCCGGCGGAGCACTCTGGACCGGCGACGACATTTGGCACCGTAGCAATCTTGAAAATGCGCTAGTCTTGTCACAATTAAAGCGGACCCCGTCAGAACTTCGCAGACCGACGCGCCTCCGAGTTGTTCCGTCCCGTAACGAAGTTGTCAACTCGTTGGACGGGTATTAATAATTCATTAGCGATGGGTTATTCTATTTGCTTTGACGGTGGTTTACTTCTTGCTGTTTATTATACCGCTGCTGAAACGAGATTTATTTTATCGATGTCGGATGATTCCACGGCTGATTGTATGCTCTCAGAATCGGGAGGTATCGTAATTGTCTGCCTATTCGCGTTTGTGCTTCCAACGGTCGACTACCACCTCGGGCCACTGTTACCCCTATTCTATAACGATATATCGTACATTACTTGCATAGCCCAACAGAATACATTCGCAAAGGTTTTTCCAACGTAGTACCAGTTGCCCACATGGCAAAGCACTTGAAACTTCAATAGTTAAAATTTCATAGGATTATATAAATTATTCAAAACTACAGAGATATTTTATCAAACTTTTTAATGGAATTAAGCAGAATAATGCCGTAATCTGTTTAAAGGATACATCATTTATTAGATATCAGAAACTAGCTTGCAAACTTAAATGACCAACTTTAATCTCATCACATATTTACCTCTATGATAACTCTGCACTAAATAATGACGGTTGTGTTTTGTCAATTAAGTTGAGCCCAAAAAGGACAAGGATTCCATCCCCCATCAATAACAACGGTTAATAGTCTAGAAAAAAAGCAAATAATGCTTACAAGATGCTCATTTCTTATGACAGCCGTAAGTGTTTCACTGCGCTCTAGGGAGCGTGCCAGAAATAAAAATAGTTTTTATCGCCTTCTCTAACTTTCGTGTCTTGTGGCGCGTCACTTGTAATATGTTTGCTAGTCGCTTACGATGCTTTATAGCCATTATTGTCGCCCATTCCCTCTCCCCGTCATTTAATAACGTCGCTACCGGAAGTGGGGTTTCCAGTGTCGTATCCGAGACAGTGTTTTGAATTGAAAACGTTTCCCCCAAGATCTTTATGACTAAAGCTGATAATTTGTTTATCACACCAAATCTACGACTTGGAATTTAGTTTAATGTCTAGCTGATTTATGTAAGAAATTATTGAACATTGTTCCTGAATACATAATCGTTATTTGACAAAAATTGTAAGTCAAGGTTGTGCCCATCCTTGACTTTCAATTTGTGGCTTAATGTCACTACGGCCTCTGATATTGAAATATTGCACACCGAAACCGTTCTCATATTCTGTGACAACTGAAAGTTCTTCTACTATAGTTCACCGTAACAATGCCACTTGAACCTCAATTCAGATTAGCTTTCCCTCTTTGTTCTTGGTCTCAGAAGATTTGTTTCATTCTTTCCTAAGTAACTAGTATTGTAACTACGCGTAATCGTACCATTAAGTAAATTATGATTGCTGTTTTAAATTTCGAAGTAGTTGCTGGCACAAGTCTTTGGTACAATAGAGAAAATTAAGTAATGATACATATGACCTCTAAAATTACGTATTTAAGAACATCATATTGTAATCGTAGTTTTGTGTTCTGACGATCATTATTTCATTTTTTTTTTAAAGAAACATTGCCCTTCCTTTATTTAGGATAACATTATCCTGTTTTGTAAGGACGTTTTACAAACATAAATTTCACGCGGACAAACACCCAGATTCGGAACAATTAACTGTAGATCACAAAAATAACTGTCCCATGTGTGAATCGAATTCACGACCCCGACGCCGAAGCCACGGAGTCATCAAATTATTTTTCATTACTTTAGTTATTTAATTTGCGCTGTTCACTTTTAAAGACCCGCAATAAAGATTATAATACTCACCTAATGAACGAATTACCTGTTGATCGCTTATTAAAGCGTCTCTGAATGCGGCAAGTCCTAAGAATTTGATCACTCTACTTGTCTAACCCATCGATTGTTGGTGCGGGCAAAATCCTTCCTTTCGCGAGACGATCAACACCTTGTGCGAGATAACTTAATCAATAATTATGGAACTGCTAGAAATGTACAAAAGTATTTACATATTCCTATACAAAATGGGATGTTTCATAAATTCTTTACATTTTATTACTAAAAAGAAAAACCGAAATGAATGATGATCATCCCTTTCAGATAATAGAACACGTGCTTACGAGTTCATTAAAGAATAATAAATGTCTAACACGAAACTGACTGACATGTGACTGAAGAAGCAGACCGTCTTCTTATACTATATTAAATTCCCATTTCTCAATGGGCCACACATCTGCGCGGTCCAAACGTTTCGACATATGTAACCCGCTAACTGAACTAAACATGTGCAAGTGTAAAGCTTCGGGCGGTTTTCTTTACGGGTACCGCGAACTTTTAACCTCATCACTTATGATTGTGTTTCGTTTGTTGATGAAAATATACTAAGGCAAAGGCATAGAAAAGGTGGACTTAGGAACTTCAGGTTATTTTTTCTTCAATTTTGTATCTTTTGTATACTAGAAACACCTCTTAATATTACCAATATACCATGCCTAGCGGCTTTCATCAGCGATGAAATAAAACTTTATCTATGTGGTTTATTTACCAGTCCATAAGTGTTCAAATCCTTTTCAACTCAACTCTTTTATGTGAAAAGTTGGCAAGCGAACAGGCGGTTCACCTGATGTTAATTGAATGACACCCAAGCAATGATGCCATCTAAGTAAATATACAATACGCCCGAAACCCCACATTGTGGTCGCTAACCAAAGGAAACGCGAAAATATTATCCTCCACTTCACGCCGGTCTCCTGGGAAGTAATACTTCCCTGGATTCATTCGTTCAATAGCAGAATCTGCTGAAAATCTTGTGCAAAATTGCGTCGTCTCAATCAATGTTTAGAATTTCTTAAGTACACTTTTTATTCTATAATTGTACTTGTCACAATTTATTTATTAACAGAACACCGAAGCTCGTAACTTGGCTCGGACCGATTCTAACCGGAGCGCTTTGCCGCGCTTACGCACAGCCGTAATTGTTTGCCCGCGCCCTTTGATCTCGCCGCGCACGAATTAGCGCGGGCCGTTCGAACATAGAACACTTGTATTTCCGTTTCCATGGGTGCTTTTTTTTTGTTAATGAAAGCCCATTTTTCTCGGAATCG
Source organism: Iphiclides podalirius (assembly GCA_933534255.1). NCBI lineage: Eukaryota > Metazoa > Arthropoda > Insecta > Lepidoptera > Papilionidae > Iphiclides > Iphiclides podalirius. Next base: position 12,143,779 of record OW152827.1, on the reverse strand, counting down.
TGCTTTTGTTGCATCAGTCGCGTTCAAATTAAAATAAGGAGAAAATCTATTGTGTATACAAAAGGATCGATCTTCTTTGTAGGCGATCGGTACTGGCGATGATTTTTTAAAGGCCTTATAGTAAATGTGGGTTTTTTTTCTACGCTTTTGGAAAAACAAGTTGTGTTTTGACTTGAACTGGCTTGGCTTGATTCGATCGTAATAATTTAATAAATTTTCCATTTTCATAGAAACATGTTTTTCACAGTTAGCTGAGTAACATTCAGTTTTAGCTGATGATAAACTTGATAAACTATTCATGATTTTAAATTTATAACAATAATTTGGATCTGTTAATAAATTAGAATACGTGTAGACATCGCTATTATATAGTTGTATAGAATATTGAACGGTGGATGTTATTTTTTTCTTTGATGTTTCAATGTTTATATATAACCATAATGATTTCACGATAATGATTGAATGATAGTGATGTGAATAAAGATATTTTATTATTATTATTATGATATAGATTTTTTCTCGACTCGGTCGAGTTTCTTTTCTTTGGTCCAGGATACGCGGGCATACGCCAAGTATCCCGGTACCATTGTGTTTTATGTTTATGAATATTGCTGTGTGATTGTCATCTTGGCTGCTGTGTACTGTGTGTGGTTGGGAGGTTGGGTTTAAGAATCGGCGTACTATGGAACATGTGTCTAAAACAATTGATTTTTGGAGGGGTATATAAGTGTTATCATGTAGGTCTAAGATTTTAAGCGCTGTTTTAAGTGATTTTGGATATTTTTTATTATTATTGTTATTATAATGATAGGACTGTAATTGCATTATTTTCTTCTATGAAAAATGCGCTACCCATACTTTTGCTAACCATTAGTTTTCTTATTGAGAGCATTACATAGAAACCGTGACATTTACATACTAGTGCCTACACTACTGGGAGGTTTTACAAACATGAAGTCGTGAATCACAAAGTACACTCAGATTTAAATTTATGTAACACATTTTATTATTTCGTTTGTACATGGAACTCTGTACTGTGATGAACCCTGCAGGCAATAGCTACTAGAAAGCACCTAAACCTTTGCGCCATGCTTTTAGTTTACTTATATTTCTAACAACCTTGACAAATTCATACACAATATTCATTTAAATGTACGTGAACAAACTCAAGCGCTTTCATGAATTACCAAATGTTTCGTGTTTCAATTCCCTCCATACTAAAACGTCAAGGTAATAAATAATACAACTCGTTAAAATCATCAACACCTAAAAAATACAACGTATATACAACAGCAAAAAAGAAACTTGTTGACGATATTATTTATTTTATGCGAAAAGTTGTCAAACGAGCAGACGGTTCACCTGATGTTAAGCGAATACCGCCGACCATGGACCTCTGCCACACCCGAGGGTTACAGATGCGTTGACAACCTTTTGAAAATTGGGCTTATATAATATTATTGTATAAGCTCCATCAAAAAGCGACAATCTAATAAAAAAGTCCGCGCTCCATAATAACAAGTTTTGGGCATGCATTCGATGTGCCTACCACCGGAACTTACTCAAATGCTATATCAAGTTACGACGGCTTTGTTTACATTCATCACCAATTTAAACTTCACGCAGTCAATCAAAAATGTTGTATGTAGCGGGGAATGTTGTTGGTAAAAACAATTTCTGATTTAATACCTTTTACAGTTTTCACACTACAACTATACACCAGTTAAAAGGTGATCTTAAACATTTCTTATAAAGTTTCTGTTCACTACTAAATCACGCTTGTATCAATGTGTTCAGTATCTATGTAAAATCTGTCTTCAGAAAATATTAGGTAGTTTAAACTTTAGTTTTTTTACGGTGGTAGGGCCACGCAGCAGCCTCGGCTGTTGCACGAATGGGCAGGCCCGTCCGGGTAAGTACCACGACCTCACAGAAGACCAGCGTAAAGTGGAAGTATGACAAATACTTTCGCGTTTCGTCTGGTGAGTGAGGTAGCCGGAGCCCAATTTTCAAAAGGTTGTCAACGCATCTATAACACTCGGGTGTAGCAGATGTCCATGGGCGGCGGTATTCACTTACCATCAGGTGACCCGTCTGCTCGTTTGACAACTTTTCGCATAAAAAAAAAAAAAAAAAAACTTTTTGCGATAAATGCTTGATCTCCGCACATTTTCTTTTTCGATTATTCAGTAAAAATATACATCATTTTATTGTACAATAATCTACTCGGTATTACAATTTTTTATTATTGCACATTAACCATTATACCTAAAAGTCTAATATAAACTCGACTCACCCAACACGTTCGTCTTTATTCAATCATAATTTGGAAGGAAAAAATATCGATCTCCATTAAGGAAAGTCGATAAATAACACGCAAGCCCGTGGGGTGCAAGCCTCGATTTCCATTTACTGTTATTTTTTTTAAAAAGTTACCTAGTTCCGGTGGCCGTTGGTGGCGGGAGAGGCGTGATTGACGTCGCCGGAAACGGAATCCATCGCCGGTTCGGCCGAGGAAAATTGCGTGTCAATATACACAACGCCTTTGCATAATCGTGTTAACGTAAATAAGGTGACGACAGTACAATAAATACTGTAAGAAGGAATATCTAGAGAAGATGGCAAGTAAGCAGACGATTCCCCCGTCTTATCGTCAAGCGTTACGTCCACAACATTCGAGGGTTTGCTGTGGCTGAACCCGAAATAGGCTGAACAACGGCTACCTCACTCACCAGACGAAACAAAACTTTATTTCATATTCCAACACGTCTTCTACGAGGCGGCGGTACTACCCCGCGAGAGCACATGCCTTCGGCTTAGTTGATCACGCGACCCCACTAAGGATTGGCAGAGTATATATCTTGGAAATCTTGGAATTTGAGTTAATAATTAATTATACGTTAATGAAAATGGATCTTTGTTTAAGCCTTGCGCAAACTACTACAACAAATATTTTAATTTAGCCAATGACTGAATCATTTGTTATTGATGTTTTTGTCCTCTATTATTTGTTTAAATAAACCTTTATTATTATTATTATGGGGTTATTACTTTGTTTTCTCGTATGCTTGGGTTTATAGATAAAAAATAAACATAGACATAAATATTGTATATAATACATATATAAATAGGACCCAACCAGACAGAAGCCCTCGGCAGGGGAGGCCAAACGGCCGAGGGTTAGGGTGAAAGGGGGAGAAACCGGCGGACGATGCGGGCGGTATCGAGGAACGCCGCTTTCTGCATTAGAGCTTGGAGCGTTCCGTCCCGGAGTCCCAGTCGCCTCAGATGGCCGGAGAGGCTGACTGGGATCAACCCATTCGCAGACACGACTACCGGGATTATTTCGGTCGGCACACCACCCCAAATGTCGTTCACCTCGTGAGCTAGGTCCAGATACTTCGTCTTCTTATCTGTTTCGGCTTTCGCGAGGTTCTCGTCATATGGAATGGTAATGTCGACCAAAAGTACCCGCGACTGTGCCCGGTCCATCAACACGATATCAGATTTGTTCGCGACAATCGTCCTGTCCGTGATGATGGACCGGTCCCAATAGAGCCTGGCGCGGTCATTTCGGTCATTTTCATTAATTATTATTATTATTATTTGATTTCCATGGCGCATTACTGCGGCCCAGTCGCAAGTTTATCATTTCGATAATTTAGTTAACAATAGTTATAGTTGATAATTAAGTATGTGGGATATTTTTCGAGTTCCTTACCCAAAAGGTAAAATAGAACCCTCCGTACCCAAAAGACTCCGCTGTCTGTCTGTGTCCGTCTGTCACCGGGCTGTATCTCATGAACCGCGATAGTTAGACAGTTTAATTTTTACAAATGGTGTATTTCTGTTGCCACTATAACAATAAAAAAAGGAATAAAAAATATTTAAGTGGGGTTCCCATACAACAGACATTATTTTTTTGCCGTTTTTATAGAATGGTACGGAGTCCTACTCGCACTTGGCCGGCTTTTTTATAATTGTTTTCATTTCAATACTTTACTAAAGTTATTCAAAGCACTTTCATATAGTAACATATTGAATTTGTAACGCTGAAACTTCGCGATAGGGCCGTTTGCATGCGTCTCACAAACTCAATTCATTTCGCAACATTATACAAAACCGTTTACAAAACTTAACCAATCTGTTTCTTAATTCTGCAAAGTTATTCAAACCCGCTCCGTCGAGTTTCGAACTGTATCCAGAAATCGTATTAGAACTGTCGATCGCACGGTATATCTATCTGTGTACGCCTCCAGCCTTCATACACACTAGAGTACAGAAAAAGAAACGCAGTTCGGAATAGTGCCGCAGATGAGACTATTTTACGGATTTTATCGCGTTCTAATTTAATTTTTACATTCCCGACGTTTCCACGGGACAGACCAAATAAAATCCATTTTTATTTAACCATGTAATATTCGTGTAAAATCAAGAGTTTTTAGCCGAATATCTACATCGTGTAAAAAAGTGAGACGTAGTTCGAATCGCGTTTTAATTTCTTAAATAATAGAACAACATAATGTAGTTTTTAGCTAGCTATAACTTTTTAGCTGCAACCGTGATAGGCTGTGTCCGGGCCCTAGATTTCACTCAAAATATCTACTCGGCAAATTGTTTACAAATCCCGATGCCGATACCAACGAAATTGTTAATTTCAATTTTAATTGCTGGCCTATCACATGCTTAGCGGTGCATGAGAATATTGTAAAGAAACATGCATATTTTCGAATTTTTTTTGAAAAGAAATATTCCAAAGGTATGTAGTCTGCCTATCCGCTGGCGGTGTCGCGTGGTGGACTGTGTTCTAATACCCAGCAAGTGGAACATATACAGCGAGTCTTTACAATCGCGACAATAAATGAACACACATATAGGGGATAACTTTTTAAAATTGTATTAAACATTTACATTCTTTAAACATCAATATTTACAGAGTTATTAAATTTTCCGAAACAAAGAATTTTAGAACAGCCTTACGTATAAAACTGTAACGTAAAATTCATTTGTAAGGGTCACAAAGCATATGAATGGGTTGAATGAACTTAAGAGACAAAACATACTGTTAGAAGGAGAGGCTTGTAATGCGACGCTGTGGCGCGAGTTGTTTAGGATGTTACAAATTTTGTTTCTATTTTACTGAATTAGTTGGTTTGAAAAAAATTTTTAAATTATGCATTTTGTTTAACGTTAATATTTTTTTATGATTATTGGCAAATAGCGTTAGACGTGTGTAAATTTATTGTCGCGATGGTAACGACACGCTGTATAGGCAGTTAATACCTTTTTAAAGTATACAATTTCGATTATTTTTTTTGTTTTAAAGGTCTTAAAATCTTACCTGTTTTGTTGTACTCGTATGTACAAACAGAAAGTCTCATACATGCAAACTAAAAACCGGAACGTTTTATAAAGTTTTAAATAAAACCGGCCTAGTGTATCGCCACCCTTACCGACGCCGCACCATTGAGATGTTCATTTTTCAACTTGGTGCGATTTCGGTTTGTTTCCCTCCCCGCGGCGGCTATGATTTATTTCGGGCCCCCCAACATTGACAGCCGTTATAAAGTGGGATAAAAAGGCATAGATGGGGCGAAGACGGCGTGCAATTGGCGGCGCCTTTGTGCACGTGGATTGTTTGGAGATTTCCTTCGAGAGGCTGAAAATAGTTGGACTTTCACAAATCATTAACTTTGATCTGAGTTATAGATGCGAATTTTGTGTACTTGATTTCGAAGCACACCTTAAGAAATAGAGCGACCTATTTAGAACATTTTATTACATTTGCAGTTAACGATTTAGCAGAGCTTTTAACTAGTTATTGTTTTTTTTTTTCCACCGCATATTACGTTTTTCGAAATATTATTATATGTTTGATTACTACTAAAATGATAACTTATATTATTTGTTTTTTTTTTACCTATTTATTGCTTCGTTCATTGTGTAGTATGTAGGGCTACTAAACGGTTGATTGCTTCTAAAATTCTAAAATGTTAACTAATATTATATATTTTTGTTTCAGGTAATTGCTGAGGCGTTCATTTTTAATCCAATCTTTCAAATAGAAAAGACTAATCGAAAGAAGGATCCTTTGAACAGAAAATTATACAATCCTTAAGTATGTATAATAGCAATAATTTATCTTTACGGATTATGCAGAAACTCCAAATAACGATCTAAATCCAATATCTAACAAAATAAAAAATGGGTAAGAAATAGACTTTAAAAATTAAGAAAAAAATTAACTTTAAAAAACTATCAATGTTACCATCCTGGAAATAATAACTTCACCTCCCCAGCTACACGTATTGGCCACGTCAACTAACCACGGCTCACATGTTTTTTTTTTTTTTTATCTAAAAGTTTAGCAAGCGAGCTGGCACCTGATGTTAAGTGATAACATTCGCCCATGGACATTTGCAACACCCTTAGGGTTGAAGATGCGTTGCCACTTTTTAATAAATTGGATCCCGGTTACCTCATCACCAGACGAAACGCAGAAGTATAACACTTGCACTTCACACCGGTCTTCTGTCAGGTCTTGGTACTTCGCCGGACGGATCTGCCCATTCGTGCAACAGCGAAGACTGTTCCGTGGCCCCACCACGGCTAATTAACATGTGACCATTGTTAAATTAAAAAGAAAAAAATAACATAAAAAAAAATAGAAGCATTTGTACTTTTTTGTTTCGCCCAATCTGTGAGGATTATTACGGAAGCAAACACACGAAACGTTTCGAAGTTCCACTTTTCTTGATCTGTTTAAAAAAGTGCACCTATCGCAGTGATAAATTCTGCTAAGGTCGTGTAAAAATGTCTGGTTCGTAATTCATACATATGGCAACAGACGCCGCGAGCGCGTGTTGGCATCTCGCGATGACTTCACAACCCGCCCGCCCGAATGCGTTGTAGAGGCGCGGGAGATGGACGATTTCTTCGTTCGCGGAAGACCATCTTAATTTAAGTTTGTTAACTTTCCAAAATTTAATTGAACTGGCCGTTTGTCTGATATTAAATTATTACCGTGGTCAAAGTGTAGGCTTGACTGTCACAGCTAACGAAAGGTAAAATAAACTTTTACAACGGTAAAACTGAAGTCATGGAACTAATTTGTAATCTGTGTTGTCAGAGCTTAGTCCGCCACGCATCCCCGGTGCAGATTGACAGACTTCGGATAGTTTCGAAATATATAAGTAAAGTAAAGTCTGTTAATTTATACAAAGGCCTCCTTCGTACAGATGGTAAGCAACGTCGATCTGCACAGCGATTGCAGACTCCCGACGATTCGCGAATATTTTAAAGACCTGACCAAACGGTTCTTCGATAGAGCCGAACATCATCCCAACCCTCTTGTGGTAAGCGCAGCAAATTACCAACCCGACACAAACGCGAACGTCAACAAGCGTCGCCCGCGAAACGTCCTCATCGACCCGGTCGAGGAAGGGGACTTTGATACGCCGGACCCACCGCCGGGGGTCCCGCCGGATAACACTACACCCACAGCTAGTGCAACCAACCAAGAGCACCCTCGCCTCCGAGACGGCGACGACCAACACAACGGTACACAAGGTACAACCCGCGTTCCAGGGCGGTTCTCAACGCCCCCAGCCACCGATTAGCTAAAAACACAGTCGACGGCCATCGGGGTCTCGGTCCGCACCGCAACTTCGATGGCCCTTAGATGACATGTCGTAGTTAAACGCACGCATGAGCACATGCGCGGCCCTACCCACAGAGGAGGGCCCAAACCCTTGGGTTCTGGCTAGCCCACCGGTTCTGCGTCAGATGAAGCTTTAATAGTCTCGGGACTGAAAGCAAAAACATCAATTAATACAAGATACAAGACAGATGGTATCAGGGCATAGTCCACCACGCGGTCCCACTGAGGATTGGCGAAATTCACATATCTTCGATATGTCTTTTTTTTTTGTTATTATTTCGAAAATATGCCGGTTTCCTCACGACGTTTTCCTTCACCGTTGGGCACGTGATAAGTAGATCGCGTTCAGATCGAAATATATATTTCTTCTCAATTATTTAGAAGACATGTGAGTCTCCTGAACTTGTATCGCTGTATCTGGACAAAGTAATTAAAATTGAAATTTCATCGCTTTTAAATAGGACACTATTTAGATTAAATTACACATTTTTGTACATAAATGAAAAAAAAACTTTCATCGCTGCGGAATTCGAACCTGGGTCTTCTGATTTCGCGCCCAAACGCTTTGCCAACTAATTTAAGCGGTCACTGATTTCCATTGCAATCTTTATATTATACTAGCTGTTGCCCGCGACTACGTCTGCGTAGAATAGGCTGAAGGCGTAACATTCAGACAGAAAGACAGATATAAATTAAAAGTATGTCTATAAATTATAGCCCATGTCTTATTCTGATGTCCCAGCTATATTATTGTAAAGTTTCATTAAAATCCATTCAGTAGTATTTACGTGAAAGAGTAACAAACATCCATCCATACATACAAACTTTCGCCTTTACAATATTAGTAAGGATTAGGCACAATTCTGTTTGCCAAATATTGGTCGATAAACGGCTAATATATCAGGGCGATAGTGCGATACTTCGTGTGCGTTCCCTTGGCACATATCGCTACTTGCGTTATCGGTGCTGAGTGCTGTTCTTATCTGATCTTTCAAGTGAGCGTTGACGTAAGACGAGACATGATAAGTTCACGACAGAAGCTCGTGACGCCTGTCGAACGCTTTTCGTATTTAACTAGTGTTATTGCATATACAGCGTGTCGTCACCATCGCGAAAATAAATGAACACACATCTAACGCTACTTGCCAATAATCATAAAAAATATTAACGTTAAATAAATCCATAATTAAAAATAAATATTTTTCAAACAAAGTAATTAAGTAAAAAAGAAACAAAATTTGTAACATCCTATACGACTACAACTGACTGATTCATACATTCAGAGACTTTTTCATTCGTTGCCACAGCGTCTCATTACAAGCCTCTCCTTCTAACAGTATGTTTTGTTTCTTTTAAATCCATTCAACCCATTCATATGCTTTGTGACCTTTACAAATGAACTTTACGTTACAGTTTTATACGTAAGGGTGTTCTAAAATTCTTGGTTTGGGATTATTTAATAACTCTGTAAATATTGATGTTTAAAAAATGTTAATGTTTAATACAATTTTAAAAAGTTATCCTCTATATGTGTGTTCATTTATTGTCGCGATTGTAAAGACACGCTGTATATTTTTTACAAGTTACGAATTAGAAGCACGTGTGGCAATGCTATTTGTATCATACATGGATTTTCCTCCCTGTAGTTATTGTCCGAAAAATACTATCGCTTTTCAAAAACACTTCTATGTTTACGCGAATACACTTATTTCTTTATTATTAGGTCCGATTGCTATTACCTTATAGTTTATTAAATGTTCCGTTCAATATATAACGAGTAAACCAAAATGTTCTAATGGTTCAAACATTTTCTTAATCAGATGTTAAATTTAATCAGTGCTATGTTTACATTAATTTGTGACAGACAATTAAATTCCTGTGAAAATGACGTGACGAATATTTTGTTTTCTGAATTGTAGCTGACATTTAATTTAAATCAACGAATGGAAAAATGCTGGTCATTTTTCCATTCGTTGATTTTAAATTATAATTTTAATTTAAATTATATGGATTGCAGAATATTTTTGATTCTCTCTTCTTTAAAACGGAATATTTTTATGGCCAAGTTGAAAGAATAGTAGCAATTAAAGAAATTGAATGAACATTTAAAAATGTTTCGGTTAATACTTCAATCATTAACTGGTATCAAAAATCAAAATCAAAAATATATTTATTCAAACAGAAGTAATAACCGCCGCCCATGGACATTTGCATTTGCAAATGCGTTGCCATGGGCAACGCAAATATTTTTCGTAAGGTACCAAAAGTTTCTGTGGAAAGCGACCGGCAAGAAAACTCAGTTGCAATTTTTTCAAAAGTATCAGTTTAGAATATAATATACAAGTATAATAGTCTTATTCTAGCCTACGTGAATATCAACAGTATTAACTCCACACATTGGCGTCGTCGAGATATTCCGCAATGGCATAATATGCTTTAACCATAAGTTGACTTTCAATTTTACATTTAAATTGGTCAAGCGGCAGACTTAATATCGACTGTGGGATTGTATTATACATGCGCACACTGCCCCATGAACGATCTATTTACTTTTTGTAGACGAAACAATGGCGACATTTTCCATTGAACATAACATTTTAAAAGTGTTGCTAATTTAAGAGCACGGAAATTGGTGAAATTAGATGTTTCGGTCTAGATATAATTCACACCCACACAATCTTCAATCAGTAGCTAGCAATATTGAGCTGACTACTACAAGGAATATAGAATATTGCAAGCTTTAGGGCAAGACTTATTCAGACCAATAAGTTTGATAAATCTGTATAATAAATTTAATTAGTTATATTTTTTAAGTGTATCAAATTCACTCACAAATCTGTTTTGTCGTACAAGTATGCCACTGTGATACATTTATGTAGATACAATCGTTACTTGGATGTATAAACAAATGCGCTTGTATGTTAACTAATTATTGTATACAAGTCATTAACCATATCTCAATGATGAGATTAAAATACCAATGAACAAGCTTGAAAGCCTTATCTCCGTTTTTCACATTCAAAGAAGACTGGTGACCAACGACAAACATTCGCAATCGATAATGTTATTTTTTTTTTCAACACTTTAACATAGCATTGCTCTTATAAATTGACCTCCACATAACAGTAAAGCCTGCCTTTTATTTGTACGACCACCAGACTGCTGGATAAAATAACCTACGTCAACTTATGCCGAAACAAACTTTATTTTTAACTGAATAAGGCTCCTTTTATAATGTCACAAGTTCATTTATGAAGGCGTTTAAGCAAAATGCCCCTTTGATATGGAGTGGATTACTTTTAATAATAGGCAGAACTGTCTGAAAGTAAAATAAAGTAAGCTTTAACGTATTTAAATTCAAAATGAAAAAAGATTACTTTTTGGAAATTTAAATTGTTTATAGTGCTAATCTTTGCACTTAAGATTGAACATTAAAATATGTAGAAAAAGTGCGAAAAGATTGTCGCCGCTGTGGGAATCGGCCTGACGCTCTAGCCACTGAGCTAAACGCCGTTTAGCTCAGTGGCTAGAGCGTCAGGCCGCGAATGCCGAAGACGTGGGTTCGATTCCCACAGCGGCGACAATCTTTTCGCACTTTTTCTACATATTTTAAGATTACTTTTTTATAAAGCAGCACTGCTGTTACGGTATATTTTTTTTTTATATTGTTGTAACAAAATCCACAGCATTATCCAATATTTGATATTAATAAGCGTTACTTACCGAAGCGGCTGAGGCTCAGAGTTGAGTGTTCTGTCGACTTCTTCTCATAGATCGAGTCAATCAATACAGTACGGCTTTAACTTAATTGGCTATCCGGTCTTAGTTATTAATTGGCTTGTTAACTGTCCGAACGTCTAAATGCCATGAATTATCAATTAAATACTAAATAATAACCAACATCGCACTTTATTAAAAGATGGCAACGCATTTTATACCCTACGGGTGTTGCAAATGTCCATGGTAGTTATCACTAACACGTAAAAAACGTAACACACACCGAGAATTACTTATTCGTAAATGGCTACATATAATTCAGCAAGTAATAATTCACAATTTCTTAAAACTAAGTTCTGAATTTTCCCGACTCGAAGCTCGACGACCTTTCATGCGATTCCCTTTCAACTTTCGTACACCAATCATATACAGTTTTACTGACAATCGACCAACCCATCGGTGGAGGGAATAATACCGGTCCAACCTCGAACCGCCTCGAAGTAATTGAATTCGCATAGCAAATGCCAACATTGCCAAAGGCGAGAGCGAGTCACGACGAATCGCCATTTAGTTCAACAAACTGTCCCAAATTCTCAACAGCTAATGCATACTTTGTTACAATAGCCGCGGGGAAAGGAAACTGAGTTAATAAACGATGAATTGTTTTCATTTGCTTGTCCGGAAGACGTTTTGCCGCCTTCTCCGATAGGTGACGTTGTTTCTCCAGCCCCGTGGCTGTGATCAAAAGAAATATAATCTGTTAACACGACCTTAATAGGTGTCGAGTCGTTTAGAAGTTACCCGACTTTTAATAGTAGCACTGACGATACAATATTTGACGAGGTTGAGAAGTACATGAGGTTGTTAAAATGTATTCACAACAGTGAAAGCAAATTAATATGGAAGCACTATTGTCGCTCTGAAATGACTAAACGAAAAACTATACCGCGACGGCGCGGTGCTTATAAACCGTACCAGGAGACGGTTTTAGACTTAGTTGAACTAACAAATAAGTTCATTTTTGTCTGACGACAATTCAGTGTATTATTGATTTGTATATTCATATGCGCTTGATAACTGTCAGCGAGAGTTGTGGTGCTATTTATTAACAATCACTTGTATTCACGTGCGACGTCCATGATTTATTAGCGTTCATTGTTTAACAACCTTAAATATTTCTGTTATAAAGCCTATGATGAAGAGCACGTTCATTGCATCACCATCATCTATTTAAAGCAATATATGAAATCACATAGAGTTTATGTGTTAGATATATAGGCTACAATTTACTCTCAATTAACATGAATACTTCATCTTCCGTACCTTCAGCCAACGTCTTCATATTTTTGCTGATCTTATCCCACATAGCCGTGGTCACAACTAAGTTTGAATAATGTTGTTAATGGCTCTATTTTTTCCGACCTTCCGTCTGTCTGACGGCAACCTCTTTCGGAACAAACCCGGTAGATCCGGTACAGCTATCTGCGCGTGTGTTCAAATCAAACACACGACCGTTGATATTGGATCTTGGGCTACGGAGATACTTGGATAACTCTTGAAGAATTATTATAAAATGAATACAGAGAGATTTGAACTCGGTTTCGCTTTTCTTTATAAAAAGAACAATATCCTAACACGTTATATAATTCATTGCAAGTGTATTAAATGGCTTATTATGTAAATTCGATGGTGTTGTTCGAAGCGGGCGGCGTCAGTCTCTGGAGAGCTGGACGTTAGATCGCCCGGGCGCCAAAGCAGATGGCACCAAGCCAACGGCACGCACAGTACTGGAACTTAGCGCTACATTTAACGGCACAATGATGAAAACGCGGCGACTGAATACGAATTGAGGATATCTGCATAGTCCAATTTGCTAAATGCGGTATTTGCAGAGCAACACGACGTTGCGACCTTAGGGGAAGCGACCGTTCTCGCCCTAATGGCCGGCAAGGCGTTTTGTAAACTCTCCGGTCTCGCGAAATGATCATCATGCTAGTGTCTCATCGTTTGAAAGAAAAAGTGTATGTGTTCTTATTTACGCACTTAAGAAGTTATTCTTCTGTAGCGGAACAAAAGAATAATAATTACAAATTTGTGCCCCCCTGTGCCACTACACTTTGTTTGTGAAACACATTAAATGCTGATAATGGTTTAATTAAATACCTTGAAATTGTAGTTGTAGTTGTTTTCCATGGTAATTACGTGTAATTACTTCAACATATGGCTTTTTGGGGAGTCGGTGTGCGCGCGCATCGTATAAATTTGCACCTCGTAATTTTTTACGAACGTTTCAGAAAAAGTATAACTTCAAAAATTAAAAAAGTACCTCCTTTTCCATATATGAGGCGATGAAGACAGTCCGATCAATTCTCGCCGAGCCTCCTCTCCTAAATATGACAAGTGGTGAGCTTATCATCGCGTAACGAGCACGCAATTATAAAAGGCGTTTTGATAAACGGTAACTCGTTGGTAAGTACACAACTATACGTCCACTAACCGAGTTGACGTCCAACCCACTGGGCCCTATTAACCTTTTTAATGAAATTTTGCATCATATTTTAAATTTATCCTCCCCTACGCTTTCCCGGCATCTCTTTGGACGTCTGCAAATGATTATTGTCCCTGTATGTACCGTAATAACACGTTTGCCAAACTTATTACAACCTGTCCGGTGTTGTTTCCGTGAAAATTCCCGCGTAAATCGCGCTTGGGCTTAACGCGGCTTGTTTCGGCGTTTTTAATATCATGCAAATGAATTTATGGCTTGTGATGGCTAACGTCGTTGCTTATTTACCTGTAGGTGGATGCATACCTTGTCTAAACTATATAACCAGTAGTTATACCTGAAGATTTTAATATTAACTTCGTCTACACCATACTCTTACTGAAACATTAATAATTACATTTTATGTAAAAACCTAATTCGTTTCTTCTGCATTATTTTTAGTAGCAGTTGTGGACGAAAATCTTTTTTTCTTTCGCAAACTGGCCAGTGCTTAACTATTACACCATTTATCAATCATCACATGTAGTCATAAGTGGAATTCGACCTAACTCATTAAGTCCACAAGTTGTGTCATACATAATTAGTAAAATCATTAGTTTTGAATCAGCTCATTATTAATAATTTGTGGATTTTCTTATACATATTTGATTATACTTTTGTGCCCACCGGTTGCCACGTTTGGAATCTAACAAGAGAAAAAAGCGTCATATGATCGTTATGTGTTTAGATTCTGATGGTTGACGGTATCCGCCGTCCATGGAGTCCTTTAGTACTAGTACATACCCTTCGGGATTGTGCGTCTTCTTTATCGTCCAAGATTTGCGTGCTCGTATCGCATCCTGGATTGTGTCAAGTCAACGACGCCTCGTCTGCCGGCTAATCAAAACCGCCATCGCGTCGCGTAACGAGATTAATGGCCCATCGCGGCGTCTTTCACTGGGGACTCCTGCGCCCTAATGAAAATTGGGGCTGTTCACCCTGCCCTGAAATTAGATATTAATTTAGTGTCCCCCCCCTTCTAACCCGGGACCTCCTGAGCGGGATTACGAGGAGGTGCTTGATTTTATACCGAAAACAATATTTCGGCGAACTTGTAACTGCCACGCACCCCTCCGGCAATTAAATATTAATCACGGACGATTATATGTAGATTAATGACAGTGATTTTGTTGCCTGAAATTATAAAAGTCCTTTTGGGCTAATGTTACTTTGATGACCTGAAGAACTTTGCCAATAGGATCGGGTAATATACCGCTCTAATGCGTCTAGACAGTCTGTCTATCTTTGACTTCTTCTTTGAGTGTCTCTCCATTACTGGAGGTTGTCCGTCAGTTTCTTGATTTCCTCTGTCCATCGCCAGTCGAAACAGCTGTTTTGCTCTGGCGTTTCCGCTCCACTCTCTGTTCTTCAGCCATAATTTTTACGCCTTCCAAGGTCTTATGCCTTATATTTTGGAGCATGTAATAATAAATAATATTGTGGAATACTAATTGGTAATGAGTACTCGTTATATAATTTCACTATACAATTTCATATCATATTTATAAAAACAACACTAAGCACCAATTTTGACGTGACCTTTAAATACTGGTTCGTCAGTTTATTATAAGAAATTCATTAAAAGTTATTAGCAAGAACTTATTCGATTTAAGAAGTATTTATCATAAAAGATTTACAAAAATAATTTTAAATTACTGATGAAACTAGATATTTCTTCGTCTATAAAAAATATTTTTAGAACTAGAATCTAGAACTTGTCTATAAAAAATATTTATATAGTACTTATTTTATGTTCCCCGTTTCACAGATAAACTTTGCTGTTAATTTTGCCTTCTCAGTCCGTCCTGTTTTTTCGTGTCCATGAACGCTGTCAGAAACTTCAGGCGTTAAAAACAACATAATCGCGATAAAATCAGTTAAAAACTTATATTTTACCATATATTGTTTTTTTAATCGTTCTTATAATTATGTTTTACATTGTATAGAGCACTATCACTGCTTCTAGTTCAGTTTACAATATCTCATTGTGTTTAAGTTTATGCTTAACAATATATAAACAAGTGGGGAACAGTTTTGTAGCATCCAGACAGGCCTAGCGGTGAAAAGCCCCATTCCGTTCGTGTTACATCGCTCGCCCTCCGCCCTAAAATGAGAGCCTTCACCCTTGAAACAGGTGTGCGCACGGAAAATTCAAGTTTAACGCTGTGAACGTTTTATTTGGGACCGGTTACCGGAGCCCGGCTGGACAAGACATAAGCGGCTGGCGTTTTCTGTAGTATTAACTCCCGTTTCTTACTAACTATTGCCACTGTAAGCAGTTTTATTATAAGTTTTCCGTATCAACTGTCTTCGTGAAGTACCACGTGAAAAATTTCTGTAGACCGTCTTTGACCGTTTTTCTGTAAAACGTCTTTGGTGTATGTCACTTGATTCGAATCTGCGATAATAGTAATTCATACTGTGTATAACGGATTCGTGTCAGAAGAAAATAAAGAACTACTGTGAACAAAAAACCAAACTGAAGTTAACCTTCATGAAATCGTTCTTATATTCCTTCTTACTAGCTTTATCGTGGGTTTCAGAAACTTCTCAATATCCAATTTTGTCGCGATTTATGTAAATACTAATAATTCTGTAACGACATCCTACCGCGTTTGATGTTGCATCCCAAATCTGACAATCCCAAACCTGCCAAGTTTCAAGCGTATCGCTGGCCTCTGAACACTCGCACCACACTAGGCTGTGACGAGGGACGGACCCTCGCAAGGAAATTTTAAACGCGCGCCAACCCGAGCGCATTCGTAGCAACGCAATTGGAAAATAAGCGTAGTGATACCGACGCGCCTATATCGTGCGCGTTATACGCGCGTTATCGCGCATCCGATGGGCTACTGTTTAGCCGCGAGGGGTTTGCGTATACCTCGAATTATCCCCCGCGTGTGTTCCTTTCGCTTTGTTATATGTCTTTAGGGTTCCGTACCCAAAGGGTCAAACGGGACTCTATTACTAAGATTCCGCTGTTTGTCTGTCTGCCTGTCCGTCTGTCACCACGTGGTATCTCATGAGCCGTGAAAGTTAAGTTACACGGTTGAAATATTTCACAGATGATGAATTTCTGTTGCCGCTGTAACATCAAATATTAAAAAACAGAATAAAAAAGTTCGGAAATGGTACGGAACCCTTCGTTCGCGATTCCGACTCGCATTTGGCCGGTTCTTTATATTTAAAAAACCCACGCCGTAAGATTCAATCACCACATTGCTAGGACGTGTACACTAATTTTATACGGACCCACACCCAGATCCAGAACAACTGTTTTTGAGTCACTAATTTTGTCCTGAATTCATAACCGGCAATACCGAAGCCAATACCTTAGCAACCGAGTACTTATAACTTTTTCAAAGTGTAGACGGCAAACGACCAATGGTTGATTAAACGAAGTATTACAGATATTAAACGCTTCAGTTTATTCCGCGAATCAAAAATGTTTATAAAAAAACGGTGTCCATTTATAAACTACACTGATCAATGAAATTTCTTTAAACATACGAGAGTTACTTAATGAAAGAAATATAAAACCGATATATATTTCATCGATGAAATTAATAACACAATTACATTGCTGGTTCTAATCTGGACATGTCTTAATTACTGAAACGGTGGTAATTTTTTGACGTTCAATAAGAGCTTAAAGAAGCCTGAAGCCGAAGAAATTTTGAATTTGACTTTGATCGGTGGTAGTGTTTTGACAATCAATAAGTGTAATGCTCATTAAATATAAATATAAAAATTTGAATTGGAACTTTGTGTGTAATAAAATCTAATATTTTACTAACCAAAAGCGACCGTTATGATCATAAACATCTTTGGCGCCGAACAACGTGAGAATATACTCTACTATAGGTTTTTATGAAGTAATTCATGCTGAGGATATCGAATCGGAAAGTGAAAAAAATGACACGGGGAGTCCGAAACAAATCAAAACTTTGCAACCTCATAAATCATTCATGCCTAAACGGAAACGGATATGTTTTATTCAGCATGCCCTCGCGCACTTCTGAAACAAAACTCATTACATTAGGACACTAATGTCGGATACATATTCAACAGAGTGGCCGTAACCCTTCCAGAAACTGTTTGCGCGGCTGGCGGCTGTTGAACCCTGGGTATTGGAGCAAATGTTTGCTTAAACGGAATAACGTCGTGTATGCCATGTGTGTAATTGCCTAAGGTTTTTGTTCCAATGTTTGTGATGACGACGATTGGTCCAAATTGAAACAGAGGGTCGTCTAGCGGGCTCGAGAAGGACTTCGGTTTTGTATGGTTAAGCCTATAGTGCGGATAATCTATTTCCTAATCCTCTACATTATTCGTTACGCGGACCCTAACAAGCGATTTAATTATTCAAGTAAGCTCATTGATGGGATAATCAAATGATATTTTTATATCGGAGCTCAAGATGATATTTGCTTTTTTCTTAAAATTAATAGCAAGAAATTAACGAAAAAAGTATCCCGAAATTCAAACGTAGTGAAAAAAAGTTAACTAATTAATAACTTATAAAAATATAACTTTTATAAAAATAAAATGAAAAAAGTGTTGAATATGTTAACGTTGAATCTTAAGGCCCATTTACATGATGCCAGTTTCTTGCCTGTTGTATACAATTAAATTGAAGCAATAAATGAGTTGCATGGTCTAAACAACAAATGGTCTAAACAATTATTGCGCGCAATTTATTGCATTCAATTATTGCTCTTGTATGTTCAAGAAAATGGCATCGTGTAAATGGGCCTTTATACAGGCAACGGTGTGCCTTGCCCATCCCGTGGACATCTAAAAATGTCAAAGTGTAACTTATATGTGTAACGAAATATCGTTTTTGTTCGACTGACATAGTTAGTAGGGAAATGTTTTCCTAGCTGTGTATTTATATCAAATTATTAGGCAAGCTTTACATACTGTAAACCTTTTGATGAATTTCAACCAATGACGTTTCGTTAGTTTCGTCTCATTTGTGGAAATATATCCTGTGTTTACTATACGGTATCTACTGAAAATAATATAGTAATGGTTATAGTTTTCAGTTTTGTTTCATTTTATGATTTGTTCTAACAAGAACACATAGCAAAGTGCTATATTATATTCTCTTATATATAAAAATGGATTGCTGTTCGTTAGTCTCGCTAAAATTCGAAAACGCCTGGACCGATTTGGCTAATTTTGGTTTTGAAATATTTGTGGCAGTCCAGGGAAGGTTTAAACGATGAGAAATTATGGAAAAATTGCATTCCCTATTCCGTTTGTTTTTTTTTTTTTTGGTAAATCGTGTATTTTGGAAATTACATTTATATACAAATTACTGAGTAATGAAATATGCATAATATTTTTCGATCTTACCGACGTAATAATAAGAAAATATGAACTGATGTTTTTTACAAAAGAAAGAACTTTAAAAAAAAAAGGGGAAAAAATTACAAAATCATTTGGATCGACAAACAATAAAAAATAAAGAAGGCAATGATCTGGAATCGAAAAAAAGTAAAAAAATAAGTGTGTAAATGATCGTGACACGAACCACGGCCTTCTGTTTCGGGGCCGCCCGATTACCGACCGAGCTATTGTAACATTTTTTTTCGGTGAAATTTACCGTCGTATTCGAATGATATTTTTCATTCTGGGATAAAACGACATTTTATAAAAATGAAATCTAGCCAGATCGATTTTTCGCACCCGAATGTACGCACATACTAAATTTCATGAAAATCGCTGGAGCCGTTTTCGAGATTCCGAAGGATAAGATAAGATATAACGAAAGTGAAATCTTTCATTCTAATTATCTTTGTAAAACATTATTTGAAATTGTTTGTGTGTTATAAATGATATAACAATACGCCAAGCATGCGATATACAAAATTCGAAAAAAAAATACGCAAAGTAGATAATATACGTTAAGATTTTAGTCTTCGTGGCATTCAGCTATTTAGCTTAGTGGTTAAAGCGTCTTGGTGCGATTTTGAAAGATGCAGCATCGATTCCCGCTGCGGCAAAACCTTTCATCCGTTTTTGTACAAATTTTAGTATTTTATCTTAAGTGCAAAGATCAACACAATAAAAACCTAATGTAAAATTTAAAATTCAATATCTTAAACTTTTAAGGTAAATTAATAAAGTTTCTTATCTGCAAAATAAATATTTCCCCGACACTTTTTTTCATTTTCCACTGACATCGAGAAGTATATATAAAAACCAAAACTAAACACTTCAACTCTTTTTATCGATATCGATGTAAAGAAACATTAAAGGTAAGGCAGATAATGCCATCAAAGTCGAAGAAAGGTCGATGCTTTTAAAAGTGACATTCTAACGGATTACTTTGGATAAGATAATAAAAAAAACGTACGTAAGCCTTTGATTGATACATATTTTGTCGTATTGATAAATGTGACAGTATCCAAGGAAAATATTCGTGCGTATGAAAATTTCTTTTAGTAATCTTTTCCATGACACCGTTTCATGTGACATCCATTTTTATACATAAACAGTCTGTGTTTTTCCATTCTTAACAGAATTTCTTGTAAAATTTTACCTCAGCGGAGAAGATACTGAGACTGTCTTTGTTTTTTATCGTGCGTTTAATAATGGTAACGGAAAATCTTAGGTAAGAGATCCTGTTCAGGTTTTCAATAAGTTTGAGTCTTAAATACAAATAAATCCAGCTGTATACCAGTTTGTGAATTTCCATACTTTTTATTCAATCAACAAATTTGGACAATTCTAATGGATTGATTAGAATATTTATTAGCTTGGGTAAGAAGTGGTGTTAATCATTGCCCATTTATGTCAAGTAGAAATAAGATTCTTCCCGCCCTATTGATTATGTTCGCCGAACTGAGATACTTGATGTGCCTATGGCAACGATCCCCGCTGGCCTGCTTTAAAATTATCAACTTCAGTCTGATCCGCGACATATCTTGTTATTAAGAAACGTATTCACCATTCGTAAATCCAGAAAAATCTTGACGCGGAAATCAATCGTGTTCAACGCGTGCATGGTGTCCCGCAAGGCAAAGGATTCGAGACCTAGCCGCTGGAACGGCGTACGCAACCGATGTCTATCCAGCCGGCTCAACAAACGGTTTGGAAATGGTATCCATCGCCCGATATTACCCAACGTCCGGACGATAATCCTGCCCGGTCGATGTTCGCGCCCATTTGTTCACATAACGCTTGATAAATATTTAATAATGCAATGACCCCTGCCTTGGCGCTGTATCGTTGAATCCGCTCTAGCGTGCCACTCGATTTTCCCACTCCCGGATCATTTAAACGTGCTTAATACCTTCCGTCAAAGTGAACATTATATATTATTACGTTGTGGGAAATGTTCCACCGGGTATAACGTTGGTGCTTTTTGTTACATCGTTTGGATAATTATATCCAAAAAATGCACGAATTTTCTTTTCAATATTACTCGCTATCTTGACCGAAGTTAAGTTTTACAAATAATTAACAACACCTTGAGTTATTATAAAATGCTTTTTCCTTTTTTCAATGGTATATATTTTCGATTGCGTTTCATGTATCATCTATGATTATTGAAGGCCTTGCCTTTAATTTCTTGTACAGTGTTCCAACGTATTGTCTTAACATGCCTATCACTATATTTGACTGTGCAAATACTGTAGTGATGCCGTGTGCAGCATAATGCATGCATACATGTCCCACTGCTGGGCAAAGGTATCAGGGCATAGTCCACCACGCGGCTCCACTGCGGATTGGCGGACTTCATATGTATTAGTTATTTTTATTATTATTTCGAAAATATGCAGGTTTCCTCACGATGTTTTCCTCACTGCAGAGCACGTGATAATTCAGCGCTTAAAATTATCAATTTTATTGGTGCCGGCACCGGGGATCGAACTCAGGTTGCTCGAGTATATCGAATTAAAGGCGAGGGCCCGGACACTGAGCTATCACGGCTCAACACCATACGTGTGCACCATAACCTTTATCTTATTCAAACTCCGAAGGTGGGACTTACTTCAAGCGCTTAACTTTGAAGACGTAACATCTGGATCACAATATCTTAATCTCCATCTGTCAGAGAAAATGTTTAAAGAACTCTGACGCCCCCCTGTCCGCCGGTGCTTTCGGCCGGCGAGTGAGACGATAAATTCTAAAATCCCGCCAGCGCTCGGCAATGAATCAATATGAGCGTAGATTGGCGGGAACGTGAGTTTCCGGCCGCAGACTATCAATTTAGAAAGCGTCGGACGCCATAAGTTATAGGCCGACGGGACGCCACGGTAGCCACGCCGTGCATTAGTGACAAACGCTTCACGCTTTAGTGTTGTTTAGCGTTATTAGCGGCGGTTTCAAACTAATGCAAGCCGTATATCCTGCTACGGGTCTGCGTCTATGATGCGGCGCGTCGTGGATGGAGATAATTTGTTGTGCACGGAATCCCAGGAAGGGCGCGTGGGTCGATGCCTTGGAGAAAGTCGTCGCCATATTCGGCTTTACCGTTTGTTACTTCATAACAATTATTTATAACTAATTGTTTTACATAACAAATAGGTATATAACGAGAAATTATTTCTCATCGGGGTCGATTTGGCTTCCATGTGGTCCAATGTGAATTTAATTGGTATTCGACCTTGTGGTCGGGATGTCAGGGAAGTCTTCAAAATCGAATATAAAATGTATAGTGGATGATATAGTTGAATTTTTTTTTGTTCATGTTGCGAACGGTGGAGAGATCTTTTGATGTTTTCATCCGTCGTATCTATAAATCTCTTGAAGCAAACAAAATAAATTACGTCAGAGTGCCATTTGAGTTTCCACAGAACATATTTCGACAATTTCCTGGTCATCCAACAATTGTGTAGCGGCGAAGAGGAATGAAAGGAATACATATTTTAAATACAGCACAAACAAAAAACATTTTGAAAACTGAAAAGGGTTTCCGTAGCTTTGATGTGTATAAGTTCTTTCACTTGAAAAGGCTGCAAGCGAGCTGACGATTCACCTGATGTTAAGTGATAACCATTGCCCATGGACATTTGCCACACCCGTAGGGTTGCAGATGCGTTGCCACCTTTTAATAAATTGTGCCCCGCCTACCTCACTCACCGGACGAAACGCAGAAGTATAATAGCAGTTCCACCTCACGCCGGTCTTCCGTGAGGTCGCGGTAATTACCCGAATGGACCTGCCCATTCGTGTAGCAACGAAGACTGCTTGGTCCTACCACAGAATTGGCATCAGATATTTCACTTTTGACAACATTGTGTAACGCTTTGGCGGATTTTTACAAGGTTACGTTTCGACTAATTGGCACTTAAAGCATTGAGGGACAGGCCGTGAAAAAATAACGTATTTAATTATTGCTTACAAATTCACCGCTCTTAAAATTTCGCATTCCCTGTGTAATTAATAATATGCTAATTGGTAATGCGTTGTAATTTTCAATTAATTGGTCCCTTTGAAATGCGCTGTGTAATATTAATGAAAGGGCGGTTTTATCAAAAGTTGGTGTTCTGATCAGCATATTAGCAGTTTTGAGGTAATTTAACGAAACTGTCTCAATCTATGATTTTGTAGTATAAAAATCCTGTAAAACCCAATTAAATTTAGCCAGATCTAGGGAAGTATATAACACTGCTACAAACACTGCACTGCAATACACTGCATGTATTTTGGAAATAAAAAACAAGGAAAATGATTTGGTATAGAAAAAAAAGTAAAAAAAATAAGTGTGTAAATGATCGTGATACGAACCGCGGCCGTCTGTTTTGGGGCCGCCCGATTACCGACCGAGCTATTATAACATTTTTTTTGAACAGGGTTAGAAGGACATTTTCTAAAAATTAAACCTACCTAGATCGATTTTTCGCCCCCGAATCTACGTAAATACTAAATTTCATTATAATCGCTGGAGCCGTTTCCGAGATTCCGATTATATATATATACAAGAATTGCTCGTTTAAAGGGTAATAATATTACACACAATACTTATTTTATGTATTATATATGGAATTCATAAAATGTGCGTCATGAATTTATTTATATATTTGTAGACGGAATGACTGTCTTCGTCCTGACATGTTTAATGTTACATGAGCGATGTGACAATAAAAATATGTCACAGCACAAAACATGGTTGTATTAATAGCTAAATGTAGTTATTAGAGACACGGGTGAAATAGGGCTACCAACTCTTTTAAAACGCCTACCAACTCGGCTGTTACATATTAATTTTTACATCATCGCCCTAAAGATTTTGGACCATTACTTTATCACAGTGTAAAATAAATATGGACATTTCTCGATACAGATAGTAGTTATTAAGTCTATAGTTATTTAAATTTAAGTAAACTAAAATAACAGCCAGTTTATGTCTAGCTGTTTGGCAATGGCCTTCTCTGTACAGAGTGTATTGGACCATAGTCCACCAGATTGGCAGTCTTCACATATCTTGTTAATATTCTTTTTGTCTCTATGTTATACTTATCGAGGACTCGTGCGCCCGAACACTGAGCTGTCAAAGCTATGTCAGCTATGATTAATTAGTTATGAATCAAGTCTTATTCAGATGATTAACAGAACAATAATGCATTATAATTTTATTAATGCTTCAAATATTAACTTAACACAATATCTTGTTTACGCAATTTATATTTGAAATAAAAAATATAAATAAGTTATAACAGACGCCAACCCTATGACAGTTTCATTTTTACGACATATTTATGAGCTATTGCAGGGCGGGTTTAATATCATCAGGACTACCAGACTATTCTATGCTGTCGCCCTTTGTAATAGGAAATTGAACGTCTTCGAAGTTGATTAAATATTATTACGCGACAAAAAACAGGAGCGTGTGTGTGACATATGTTTGTCAGTTGATATTATGACGTTAGAATCCATCAACATTCGAACGAAGAAGAATTTAGGTGTAAATTATCTACTTATGACGAGAACTAGTGGTCGCCGAGTGGTCGAAATAACCATAATTACCATAAAACCATAAATGACCATAATTAACTATACATGTTAGTGTGTATGCAATGTTATTTTATTGATTTAATCTATTTGTATGCATAATTAAAAAAAATATTAATAATAGCTAGCATTCGTCACTGCTTCTCTATATAAACTATAAGTGTGGGAAATTTCATACTCCGGCTACCGCACTCACCAGGCGAAACACAGAAGATAACGCTTTCACTTCTCGCCGTCTTCTGTGAGGTCTTTCTTTACTTTCTTTATTCTTTATTGTACACAGAGTATATGTGAAAACAAAGTTCCAAAAAGCGAGATTAACCCTAAAAAGAGTTTTCTTCTGGCGAACCCTGACGAAGCTTAAGAACAAATTATAATATTAGACAGGTAGGTGTGTAAAACTAGATAGAGTTCGTGGTACATCCTTGACGGACCTGCCCATTAGTGCAACAGCGAACTTGCGTGGCCCTACCACAGTTGAATGTCAAACTGATCGCTTCATATAAATATTTAGGACACATTTGTACACAACATTTTCTAGTCCCAAACTAAGCAAAGCTTGTACTATGGGTACTAGAAAACTGATAAACATACTTAAACATACTTTTCTTTTGTAAATAAATACATATTATACATATAGAAACACCCAGACACTGGAAAAACAATAATGTTCATCACACAATATTTTTCCAGTAGTGGAGATCGAAACCTCATCTTCTGGCGCAGGAGGCAGGTACACTACCCACTACGCCATTCGGGTCGTCAATAAGTTCAGAAGGAATTACCAACGCACGAGAAAATCAAACATGCGTGGAATTCAACGTGCTCAATTTTAAGCCGTTTTTGATGAGCCAGCCATTGTCTTACGATTCCCTTTGTCAACGTCGCTTTATTAACGTAATGTGTACAGATGAGGCGTCCCCATGACGACGTGACACCGTCTTGCGTAAACTGCGTATGGTAAATTGGTCTTTAACGTATAGTGTTATGAGCGAGTTTTGCGTGAACGTGTGGTCCAGGCAGTGGAAACGCCTCGGGGCTGGTTGTAGACACGGTTCTCACGCGGTCTCTCATCAAGTTCAATTGGGCTCCGAGCGGATCTATCAGTTCGGTTTTATATGCAATGAATTCCTTTACGTTGTTGTTACATTTTGCTGTTACATTAGAACAAATGAAATTAGACTGCACGAAACGTCTCAAACTTTCTCAGATTATGAGGTTCGCTTTTGGTCCATTGGGCTATACCTAAAGCTTCACAGGGTCACTTGATGAAGTTTAATTAAATTATTGGCTATTAACACAGACGACGAGGAGCCGTGATAGCACAGTGTCCGGGCGCTCGACTTTAATTCAATATACTCGAGCAACCTGAGTTCGATCCCCGGTGCCGGCACCAATGAAATTTTTAAAGTGCTGACTTATCACGTGCTCCGCGGTGAAGGAAAACATCGTGAGGAAACCTGCATATTTTCGAAATAATAACAAAAAGAAAAAATATTTCGAAGATATGTGAAGTCCGCCAATCCGTAGGGGGGCCGCGTGGTGGACTATGCCCTGATACCCTCTGTATAGAGGCCTTTGCCCAGCTGTGGGACATATACATATGTTATTTTATTTTACTTTTACTTTAACAGAGACGCGATGACTCCGTGGCGCAGTTGCCAAGGTACTGCCTTCGGCGTCAGAGGTCGTGGGTTCGATTCTTTCACGGGACAACTATTTTTGTGAAGCACAGACAGTTGTTTCGTATCTGGGTGTTTGTCCGCGTGAAATTTATGTTTGTAAGACGATCTTACATACATACTCGTACAGGATAATGTTATCCTAAAATTAGGCAAATGTTTTTAGAGAAAAAAAAAAGAGATGGCGTAGTGGTAACCACCGTCCAGATTGTGGGTTCACGTCCCAATGACTTGCGCCAATTAGCGTATGTTTTACATATTCCTTACTTGCAAAGTTACTACCTCAATAATGACTTGCGTACAACTACAAAGCGGAGAGCCATTTATATGAGAGGTACCTACCATTATTTGGAATAACCAAATAATATTTTTCCTTACAACCATTTAACTAAGATCAAACTTAAAAATGTGCATGTGTTTGAATGGTACAGAGCACCTAATGGTGCTAAGTCCGCCATTCTACACTGTTGTGCCAAAAAATATTAAATAAAAAATTAATGTATAAAACTACAATTCTTCGCGGTTGACAGCCCTCCGCGTCCTGACGGTCTAGTAAGCTAAGCACATTTTTCACATTAACAAACACTATTGTGTAATATTATTTTAAAATATAGTATTAGATTCGAATGCACTGTCCAATGTAAGGCACAGCGCAGTAGAATTTTAATATCGTGCGATAAAAACTCCCTGCTCGCTCACCACTTCATCTGCGCAAACAGCGAGCCCGCAAAGGAACACGTACTACGCCACTAGAGCCCCCAAAAGTTGGATATTCAAAGCGAGTACGACATTTTTTTCCGTTCGTGTTTTTTAACGATCGAGTTTTTATTTGGACGCCGCTGCGACTTCCCGCAATGCTCCCTTTACATCCTGTGGCCAAACTTCAGCACTGTAATGGGACAAGTAACATACGCAAACTCGAGGATGAGTTTAGTTATGCAGTTTTAACGAGAAATTATTATTTGGTTCAATGAAAGTAGCATATTTCAAAGACTTACCGGTACCAGCAAATTCCCGCGGGACCTTATTACGAAGACTACTGTTTGTCATTTTGTCTGTCTGTCTGTCTGTCTGTCTGTCTGTCTGTCTGTCTGTCACCAGGCTTTATCACTTGAACCGTGATAGTTAGACTGTTTAAATTTTCACAGATTATGTATTTCTGTTGCAGCTATAACAACAAATACTAAAAAACAGAATAAACAAATATTTAAGTGTGATTCCCATACAACAGACATGATTTTTTGCCCTTTTTATATATACTGGTACAGAACCCCTCTTGCGTGATTCCGACTCACACTTCGCTGGTTTTTAGAATACACAATTCTTTGCTTTGAACATAAGTCACACAAGACACATATATCTTTCGAGTTTGATGTTTGAATCTTCGGTTCCTTGCAATAGAAATTGAAAACGTTCTTAAGTCTTAATACTTCGTATACTTTAGCATTACACTTTTTACGTGACAAGGCCATTTTTTAGTAACGAAAAATAAAACCGACTTCAAATATCTCGCTCTGTTTTCAGGAGTTCCCTACGTATCTTGGGAGCCCAAGGCCCAATACCAATGACATTATTGTGACCACATGGGACGCACCAGCTTTCAAATGAGAAAAGGAATCATCAAAGATCTGAGGTAACAAATGTTAAAAAAAATATATACAGTCGAATTGAGAACCTCCTCCGTAAAGACATGTTTGTTTTGGATTTTATTCAATAGAACTCAGAAAGGCTTACTTTATACTGATCAACAAAAGAGGATACCTACGGAGTTTCTTTCGCCTGTTTCTTCTCCGCTAGAGGAACCTCATTACGAGACGGTGGTAGATTAAAAAAAAATATGACTTTCGATAGATGAAATGTAAGTTTCTTATGTCGATGAATAAATGATTTTGATCCTATTTTTATCCGAGAAAGTGACAAGCGAGCCGATAGTTCGCCTGATATTTGCCAATAGTTGCAGATGCGTTGACACTTTTTTAAAAAGCCAGTCCCGGTGCCTCACAGACGAAACGCGGAAGTATAACACTCCGCGCCGGTCTTCTGTTTGGTCGCGGTACTTCCCTGGGACCTGCCCAATCGTGCAACAGACAGTCGCGTGCCCCTATATGGCATCTCGTGTGTTACCACCCTTACCGCATGAGTTAGCGTTCGGTGCATAATTATATTTTACATTACAATATCACGTCGCATAAGCCTCGTGGAAGTAAACGCGACCGGCGCGCCACTTTCACTGTCACGAAATACATATAAACGCTAACCGACACTTTGGAAAATTGCTCAAGACAAGGATCGAATTGGTTTGCACGACGCAGCGACTGGAATGTTCTTCCAGGGTACACTTTCCCCTCCAATTATTTTGCTATCGTTGAAAATATTATGCAATTATGATATCGATCGCATCATTGTATTTAGATAGCATGAAAATTATATACGTATTCGCCAATCATGGTTACTTACTTCCAGGTCTTATAACACGAGTTTAATAAAAAAAACATCGCTTTTATTGCAGGATATAGTTTTTTTGGACAGATTTTCAGAAATCTTAGCTAAAAGTTACGTTATATACGCATTACACTACGCGTTTGCTTAGACAGACGATCCCCGTCAACTGATAGTCATATGTTGGGCAGCAAATTTTCATTTTAGTAAGTGGAAAATGCGACGTGCTACCAACAGTAGAAAGTATTTAGTCTATATCGATAAGTACAATACTTACAAAAGGGTTTGTTCATATCCCATGGACAAAAGCATTACCAAAACGTACGGGAGTAAAGTAGTTATTAACCAATACACTCGAAAGTTAACCACCTAAAAGGTTATTCTTCAATAGTGTAAATCAAAAGCCATTGAGACTTTCCTACAAATGCGTCGAATGGGGACATCAGTGCACGTATCGACAATTTTACGACCGCTCCCCGCTGTCGGGTGCAGCGAGACAAATATTTTCATTCTCTGTATAGACCGAGAGCAGTCGATGCGCGAGACAGTCAGTTTAATGGAAAACACTGGGCTATGGCTAAGTCCGTAGGTAGACATCGTTCAAACCTAATGGAGTACGCAGAGATGGCTTTGGTTTACCACCAAGTGTGAGAAAGTGTACACCTCTGCCAATCATGTTAAGATTAGGGCATAAAAGCTTTTGTGGTCACGAATCAACCTAAGAGGCGTCGTAGTTTACGTACGATATATTATTCGGTTTTGGTCGCTGTGAGTGTCCTAAGCAAACCCAATCCGTTAGCAATGTCCCTTATAAAAAATGCAAATTCACCTAACGAGATGGTTGCCTAATGCATTCGTGGTATCTCCCCTGCTGTTATTACTTGCGCAATTATGTATCCTTACTAAACTATGAGATCAATCTCTCTACTATACTATCTCACAGATATTGAATTGTGACGTAACTAAACAAGTTATGTAATGATGCAAATAATATATTCTATCTATCACTGTTCAAGGTCGTCACGGTCACATAATAATAAAGGTTTATCTCTCCAGATCCACTTGTATTCGGTGCGGGGCGAAAAGCGGGTGGTGTCACCTAACACAATTAAAATACCATTGCTCATTGACATATGTAGCACCTTTGAGCTTTCCACTTCTTTGCATTCATTGCGAGGTTTAATACTGTAGCAAGCACGTTCGCGCATCATCGTTTTTTTTGTGACAAAGTGCAAAACGATCTGGTTCACATGATGTTAAGTGACAACGAACGTGTTGCGAATGTCCACGGGCGCCGCCCGTTGCAAATGCGTTGCCACCTTTTAACATTGTGGGCCCCGGCGTCTACTTGACGCCGGTCTTCTGTGAGGTCGTGGTACTTACCCGGACGGACCTGCCCATTCGTGCAGCAGCGAACACTGTTGCGTGACCCTACTGTCTGTACTGTGGTGGAGCCGTCAATTGAAACGACTGCCCATATCGACTTATGCCCGGTTCCCATATTCAACGAACGGCCGTTAGTTACATAGCTTCGTAACTTTCATAACGACTTGTAGATGAAAGGCGTGTACGCCCGGTTCCTATATTAAAAAAAGAGGTGTTTTCCTTACGGGCCGTTGCCCTACCTACGGAAAGTGAATTACTAGCGTTCCTTCAATCTTCAAGTCGTTATGAAAGTTACGAAACTATATAACTAACGGCCGTTCGTTGAATATAGGAACCGGGCATCAACCATCGTGCATCAGACGGTTCTTAATGATTCGCCACCGCACTGTTACTGGTATTACGACCGCAGTGTATTCAGTTTCGCAGCAAGATCGGTTATGCGGTGCAGTTAGCTAAATATAGCAGGCCACAGGCCGCAGGCCGGTGCACACTGCATGCCATTTAGACGACAGTCGGAAATTAATGTTAACATACCCCTTCGATAGACAACATACAACGCGCTTTATGGCGCGCTTACGGCGTGACGGAAAAAGCTTTACATAGTCCCCGGATTGGAGGCCAAAACATCTGTGGTAGGTTCAATTCTACAATAAACTTTTGGGCCATCTTTAAAGGTCTAATAGTGCACAGAATGCGACATCTATGTGTGTATAATTGGATCTTTATCTATGTCTAAATCTTGGAAGGAGTTTTATTTAAAATTATGTAATCGATGTAGAGATAAATTGTAATTTTATTACTCTTGCATAAATCTAAATAACTGTTATAAAACACGGTTTGCATAGAAGTGTACTCATTGTAAGACTTAAGCAATAGTAACATAACATGAAATAAAAATAAATTGCGTATGAAATGAGCACGATTTCTGTGCAGCCGGTGCATCTACAATTATCAGCTGTTGCAGTGCGTGGGCGGCCGTCATGTCCGATAACTTCTATAATGCAAAGAGAATTCGTTTGTCTGTCTGTTTGCTTAGAAATCGTATCCTTTACTAGTTCCATATACGAATTTTAATGACAGTTCTTAAGTTATCTGTGTGTATGTGGTGCAGGATTTGCCCAAGAAAATCATTGGTGTGCAACATAATTAATGTTTGCCAATTATGTTAAATGTTTTGAAGTATATGACAACTTGTTAGACTCTTATTAAGAATAAAACGTTTTCAGGGGCCACTTTTCGAACGGAAAGTCGATAACAATGTTACTGACATTCAAAATCACAACACTTTATACGAAGTCGAGACGTTTCCGTGGCCATTTGTAAGGACGTATAAGGTCGAGGAAAATCTTCAGCACGATAAATGGTGAGCTACTTTCGCTTACCGAGCGGTTAAGTCAATTGTCAATAGTTTTACTTCGATACACGAAAATACGACGAGCTGACCAACTTTGCGAATATAATTTCAAAAAAATAATCGAAGCAAAGTAAATATACTGTTAACTAGTGCAAGATTAAACAGTATGTTGAGATGAATTAAATGCTTTGGATTAGATTGAGTTCCTATAATAATAATGTCACCTAACCTTTAAAAAAATTACAAGGCACTTGCATCTTCTTCGTACTGGATATGTGGGTGACCAATACACTCAAATCAACATCTAATCACCTAATCACCAACCAGGTGACTAACTATTCTTCGTGTAAAAAACTATCGAGAAATAAACGGCAAAATGAAATCAAATCTCTTTTACAAAACCGGATCTTTCGAGCGCATAGCATTCTTTACAACCATTAAACGTACCGTGAAACATTCGCAAACGAACATATAGCAAAACAATATTACAATAACATAAGCCTGTGGGAATTCCTACCGAGCGTCCAAATCGATTGCCACGCGAGCGGCGACGTGTTACAAGGCTAGTATCGCGTTTTTATGGTGCCATTATCAATTCGCGTTGAATAGTTGCACAATTAGTCAGTCAGTCGTAGTCGAGTGGAACATACGAGCATACGAGTACAGAATTTTTTCCGAATAGCACAATCGAGAATCGTAAGGTAAGCAATACACATAAGTTTTGATGAATTATAAGGGATCACTAATCAATATTAGGAACGTATGAGTAAAGTCAAATAACAGCCTATATCTGTCCCACTGCTGGGCAAAGGCCCCATCTCTACCAAAGGAATTATGGCATAGTCCAGCACGCGACCCCAATGCGGATTGGCAGACTTCACATATTTTAATTTTTCTTTTATTATTATTATTATTTAGAAAACATGCAGTTCTGTTATTTATTATTTTCCGTGTTGTTAGTAACAGAACCATGAATGCTGTAAAGTGTGCGAAACGTGGGTAACTTAAAACAAAAATATAAACGCGACACTATACGCAAAATAGTCTTTTTTTTTGTGTAAAAAGTTCTCAAGTGAGCAGGCGGTTCACGTGATGTTAAATGATTACCGTCGCCCATGGATATGTACCATACGCGATGGCTTGCTCATGCGTTAACAACCTTTTAAAGTGTAAATAGTTTTATTTAATCAGTTATAGATTTCATAAAGTTAGCGTTTGTTGTTAAACTACCTCGACAAATATAAATTAAATGTGGTATGATGTCTTCCACTCACAGATAAAAGAAGTGAAAGCCACTGTCTAGTGGCCTTTATGATAAAAAAATATATTTTTAATTTATATCTATTGAAAAATTTTAATTGAGCATCCATAATATAGGATGAGCTAAATATCTCTAATCGATCACGTCTTCAAAACACCGTGCAAAAGCGAGAACCGCAGACCCATTTACTACTAACCAATTAATTTTAAAAGCCCAAGCGCAAATAAGTTACCGATGACAGGCCATTAGTGAAACATCCTGTACCGCGAGACGTACTGTTTGCGGCCCTAGAGAATTATACGATACGCTTAAGACACTACCTCCACGCTTCAGTATAGATTACTAAAAGCTTTATGTCCGTTTGCAACATCGATCCCTAACTTTAAAGGGACCCTTAAAAAAAGGGTCACCTTTAGATGAATGGAGCCCTTGTCCTTAAGGGTACCTCTAATAGTAAGGTCTTAAGCGGTACCCCTAATTTGGTGGAAACGAATTTTGGCGATGGGCTGATTTAGGAAATCCTTTAGGTTACTGCACTCTTAGTAAGGGAGTTTTCGAGGGTGCAATCGTGAAAACGGGCATAAGATTGCCATTTTCTTTAGAGAACGCTTACTTCATTAGGAATCTAATATTGTAATTAAATCCATTTGTGTGTCTGTGCTAACTTCCGAAAGTATTATATTGTGTCTAGGAGATCGGGTAGTAAGTCCAAACGTCCGCTGCGATCTAGAACATCCATTGTAGTAATTCCATCGAAGTCATTGCCCCGTACATTAGGACAAAATTATTCTGTGTTGTAAGGACGTTTTACGTACATAAATTTCACGTGGACAAGCACGCAGATTCGAAACAATTATCTATGAGTCACACAAATGGTTGACCCGTGTGGGAATCGAAACCACGACCCCAGCGCCATGGTGTCATCGTTCCGAAAGTTGTAAACAGATTGTTAGAAATCTTACTTGTATATATATATATATATATATATATATATATATATATATATATATATATATATAATCGGTTTAGTATGTGCGTAGATTCGGGGGCGAAAAATCGATCTAGCTAGGTTTCATTTTTAGAAAATGACCTAATATCCCTGTTATCAGAGAATGAAAAATGTAAATTAAACTAATTTTACGGATTTATCGCGTTTATTTTTGTAGTCTGTCCCGTGACCATGAACGCTGTAAAGGGTTCGAAACGTCGGGAATTAAAATTAAAAATAAACGCGATAAATCCGTAAAATTAGTTTCATTTATAATGTGTCATCGCGTAAATACAAGAAATTATTATGAAAAATATCATTCGAATGTGACGGTAAACTTCGCCGAAAAAAAAATTTTATAATAGCTCGGTCGGTAATCGGGCGGCCCTGAAACAGAAGGCCGTGGTCCGAGTCACGATCATTTACAAAACTTATTTTTTTTCTTTTTTTTCGATTTTTCGATTCCTCCAGGTACTTTTTACTTAAATGAGGCGCACGCGCTATGAGTAACGATTGTTTTATACTCGTATTTGTAATCAATTCATGACTGCTACCTATATGATGGTTACACAACGGTCTTTGCGTTTTGTTTGTGAGTTCAATTCTCACACGAGCCGAAACGTTATGCGATCGTAAATAGTTCTACCGAATATGGATGTGCTTTGGGTCCGTAAATCTCCTGCAGCTTGTATCTTTACGCACGTTTTTTTTTTGTTTTTTATGCGAAAAGTTGTCAAACGAGCAGACGGTTCACCTGATGTTAAGTGAATACCGCCGACCATGGACATCTGCCACACCCGAGGGTTACAGATGCGTTGACAACCTTTTGAATATTGGGCTCCGGCTAACTCACTCACCAGACGAAACGCGAAAGTATTTGTCATACTTCCACTTTACGCTTGTCTTCTGTGAGGTCGTGGTACTTACCCGGACGGGCCTGCCCATTCGTGCAACAGCCGAGGCTGCTGCGTGGCCCTACCACCGTAAAACGCACGTTTGGGAAACCTCTCAAAACACAAGAATTCCAACCTAGTGCGGGAGAAGTTTTGTTGAAAAAAGTAAAATTGACAAGTTTTAAGCTAACAATATAAATCTTATATAAAATAGGGGTAAAAATTCAAAGAGTCGGCTATATTCGTCATAATGTGATGTAATTTTTATATTCTCCGAGCAGATTTATAATATATTTATAAATATATA
The DNA here is from genome assembly GCA_933534255.1 of Iphiclides podalirius. NCBI lineage: Eukaryota > Metazoa > Arthropoda > Insecta > Lepidoptera > Papilionidae > Iphiclides > Iphiclides podalirius. Next base: position 12,108,579 of record OW152827.1, on the reverse strand, counting down.
TGCAATATATGTTCATATTTATTTATATAGAGTAGATATAAATATTAAGGCAAAGTTTAAAAGTTTTTACATTATGTAAGTATTTGCATTTTTGATATTATTAATTAGTGTTTATGATCTTTTTTAGCTTATTGCACCTACCACGATCACCACTCCACGCCCCGGGTTGACTAGGAGAGAATGCCCAAATGGCATTAAGTCCGCCCTTTGTAATCCTTTTTTTAAGGTTTTGCAATAAAGCATAAATAAATAAATAAATGAATTTTCTAAATACAGACCAACTCCGGGTGGGATTCGAAACAGCAACCTCATGCCGCTAGGTGTCACTAGCGACTGCCACGCCATTGCCATTTTTCCGTTTCCCCTTAACAATAGCATCTTTATTCCCGCAAAAATCCACCGGCATTAATGATTCCGTCGCACTCGTAATACTCAGCGACGCAGTAAGTCAATTTAATGGACAAAAGAATGAGGGATCCACATGGATTTGGGGCACGCCCCAACAAGAATTTTCGCCGGCTAGCCGAGCGAAATAGGCCATTGGTTAGTGCGCTTTAAATGTTTTTGTTTAACGCTAATCCGTCATCATTTACCCAGACAAGCGCCGCTACGCTGTAAGTTCTGATTTAGCTTAGAATTCTGTTAAAATCAGAGCAGTCGCGTATCATAAATTCACTCGTGTATTAATTGGGAAGAATCAAGCGCTGCAGCGCTTTATCCCCTCATTTGGGCTAATACTCTAATCAGCGTTGCAGATTTTTATTACTTCGCTCGTTCCATTTGCCCAGTGAATCGATCTGTGTTGTTACGTATGGAAGGATATCTTCAAGTGATAGGTGTATTACCTATCGTGTGGAGCTATACCGAACTGGACTACGCACATTGGCCTGGGCCTGAGAGCATAGCGGTCGTTGACCCCGCGCGTGACAGGTGCCCGTTTTGCATGCGCATGACTCATGCCATTGTTGCGCGGGTGGCATGCTCGTTGCCATGGTAACGAATGGAATGTGATATGTCAATGTTTCCATAACTTGTAGAACGAGATTACAACGATTTTTTTTTATTTTCGAACCATATACATACTTACGTTATATATATCCGAATTCTGTGCAAAATCGTCCTGCATTCAGGGTTTTATGACACAGTCTTGGAGCTTGCAGACAAACTTGCCTACGGGACAAATCGCCGCCCGATATCGCAAAGACCACTAATAATCTTGGCACTGGATACTCTAGCTAACAAATAAACGCTCAACTTTTGCGCACTGGCGGCGGTGTCGAAATCATGACGGGGACGCATTAGCATTGTGAAGTGGTTACGCCGCGGCCATTCCTCGGCCAACTTGGCTCTAATTATTCAAATGGCCCGCCGTGTGCCCCATTTTGGCGGACTGTCGCCCAATTGCTCATATTTTACGCGCGAAGGTGTGACGTGATTGGCATTGTCCTTATCTCTTTATATTACTCCTCTTAAGTGTTTTTGTCGCTAAGACATAACTATAGTTCCTCAGGATACATGTTTACACAACATTTTCTAGTCCCAAACTAAGCAACGCTTGTACTATGGGTACTAGATAACTGATAAACATACTTGAACATACTTTTCTTTTGTAAATAAATACATATCATACATATATAAACACCCAGACACTGGGAAAAGGCTATGCTCATCACACAATTTTTCCAGTAGTGGGTAGTGCACTTTACTGAGAAAATTCTTCTCTCTTTTATTGTATCATATCATTTACAAATTATGACACAGAACAGTTTTCTTAAGGTAAAGAATACTTGTCCATCGGAATACGAGTCCTTGACGTCGAAGTATTTCTTTAGTACTGCACCAATAAGTCGGCAACTAATACTTTTCATGTTTTACGAATTTCACGTTCCAAATGACTTTGTAATAAAATTGAAAAATTTCCGTGTAAGCCTTAGAGGAAAAATTTACGAGAATGGCACAGTCATTGTGAATATTAGATGAATTATGACGGGCCTTTCAAATATCGACAGGGTTTCAGCAGATTTTCGCCAATATTCACTAGTTATATAATTATGATTTGATCTCGTAAATCAGGGTCCGGGCATAATAGTACTGGTATAGTCAACTATAGTTCAAATTTCGGTGCCGGCGTCGATGAGTACCGATTAACTTCAACATTACGCATTGATGAAATCAACAAAAGGATATTTAAAGTAATTAACTTAGTCTGAACAATGTTACCAATTAAATGTAAAAAAGAAGGTAACGCCTTTGTAAATATAAAATGTATAATAATTATGTTTTTATGCTGGAAAAATATAACAATAGATGCGCCAAGCATTGTTTCAAATGCTAAATAACAATGTAGTAAGAAGGTATCAAGATTTTCGTCGCTGTGGCTATCAGCCGTTTAGCTCAGTGGCTAGAGCGTCAGGCCGCGAATGCCGAAGACGTGGGTTCGATTCCCACAGCGGCGACAATCTTTTCGTATTTTTTCTACAAATTTAATAAAATAAATTACGAATAACCCTTTCTTATTTACTGCGTACGTTGCGTTACACTGTTATCTACGTGTATGTCCTGATACATTATATAAAAACCTACACTTTTATAATCTTAATATTATTTCTTTCCTGCGCCGTTGACTTCACGAGCTTGTCCATAATAGATAACGCAATAATTAGCAAGGGCGGTGTGGCCCTCAAAAACAGACTGTTCGTTAGCACAACCCGCATCGATCTCCGAGCTGCCGATCAGCTGGCGAGCTGTCAATGCTTAATTTTGATCGAACTGTCTCCCATATCTGCACTCAAGATTTTACTATATCTTTTACTAATTGTAGTACATCGATGCAATAACTCTATTTAGATATATTTTGAATCGTAGACTTCCACGACAAAGCATCAAATCCTCAAAGAAGTGGAGCGTGAAGTAGACGCCTTGATACTTCTATATTTTTAATAAACTTTAACGAAGGCTCACTCCTAATTAATAGGAGGATAATGGATCTTGTTGTCTAACCTAACATTTTCGAGTACACGAATTATTCGTTGTTTCCAAGTGTCGTTCAATGAGGTTAACCTGGTAAGGCGAGGAGCACAACAACTCGTCGACTTGTCTATGCGTGGTTTCTTTAAAACCACCAAACGGTGGGCATTAAATATTACCACCTAAATCGTCATAAACAAACATTAGTCCTACTATTCTACTTCAGTCACAATTATTTGGTTGTCGCCAGCGGTATTTCCAGACCGATACGACTTAGGGACCTTCAAGAAGAGATCCTATTTTTTAAAGGCCGGCAACGCAATTGCGACTCAACCGATGTTGCAAATGTCCATGGGCTGCGGTGATCGCATATCACCAGGCGACCCGCATGCTCGTTTGCCTCCTATTCCCATAAAAAAAAATATTTGGTGTTGAGAATATAACACAATACTTGACACTCGTAACATCATGCATATATATGGTGTGAGACACGTATCACAAATCCTTTATCGAGTTGTATTTCAAGATATTTCCATATTTCCGTCTTCCTCCTAATTATCGGCTCAATACCAAGCTTTCCTCTTTTTAACCGACTTCAAAACAGGAGGAGGTTTTCAATTGGACTGTTAATTTTTTTAACTTTCCACTGGTCGAACCGATTTTGATGATTCATTAATTATTTGAAAGCTTTTGCTTCCCATGTGCTCCCATATATTTCATTGGTATAGTATCTTGGGCTCCGGAGATACTTATGGAACTCCTGGAAACCAATTTTAAAATGAATACAAAGCTAGATATTTAAAGTCGATTTTGTTTTTCGTCAATAAAAATATAGACATGTATTATTGAGTCTCTTCTTACTCGCATTTAATCGCGCGGTTAATACCCATATTTTTCTCATTCTGCAGAGTTACTGCATCAAAACTATTTCCCTGTGGGCCATACAAGGAAAAAGTTCTAGTCAAACGTATTCATTGACATTTCAATTCGAACCGACCAATGAGGTCGGCCGCCTGTGCCCACCTCGTAAATAATTCAAAGCGACATTGTGGCAACCTTGTGTGCATTGTATGCTAATTTTATTCGGGCAGGTCAAGGTCTCGGAGTCGAATTTAGAGTGCATTTTATGGATAGAATAAACAAAACACTTTGGGTTTATCTCGCACGTCTAGATTTTCGAGCCCAAATCTAATGATGATAGACTAGTAGACTAAAAGTGTGAAAGCAAGAAAGTATTAAGGGACGAAGTAGAAAACAGGAAATTTTATTTGTAATCAAATAATGTAGGGATATAAATCTAGAGTACATTGTAATGTAGGTCTTGTGCAGTGGTTGTCGGTCTATTGGTTGGAACTTGGAATTGGGATCAGCAGTCCAAAAACTTACGTCGTACCTGGAATAAATACCCTTTCACATTTGTATAAGAATGTAGAGAACCAACAGCTCACTGTTCTGTATAAAAAGCCGGCACAAGCTGGTAACAAGCTAATAGCCTCGTTACTTAACGAGCTAATTGGTGAGAGGCATTCATTAGAATTTTAAAATAAAAAAACCCGAACAAAACGCTTCCAGCTAGCGCTAACAGATTACAGCAAGGAGGTCGAGGAGACTTTTTACAGATTACAGAAGTTTAGATAATAATCAGGTATTAGACCCAGAAGATGACAAGCGAGCTGGTGGGTAGCCCGATGTTAAGTGATAACCGCCCTCCACGAACATTTGCTCCAACCGTAGGGTTGCGGATATTAGGACGTTATATTAAAGTGAGCGCTGCCTACCCCACACATGAAAGGAAATGCTTTCATAAAAAAGTATAACTTCCACTTTACGCTGATCTTCTGTGAGCTCGTGGTTCTTACCCGGAAGGACCTGCCCATTCGTGCAACAGTGAAGACTGTTGCGTGGCCCTACCACATTTGTACATGTATCTTCCAGATTTTGCTTAAAAGCAGATATATTTTCGCAGATCATTAAGGCTAGACATTGATCCGGAAACTTCGGCGTAAGTCGAAAGTATTTTCAATTAGCGGGTCCGATGGAAAAGGGTTCCCGGGGGTCGATAGTTGTTAAACATCGGAGCCAGTTGGAATGCTTATTTACGGGGAGGATTTCCCCGAGGGATGCGAGTCGGCTCCCGGCTATGACGCGCTCGTTAGCGTTTCGTAATATCCGTTGTAAATTTCAACAAAGCGGCCCGAGGTTACACATAAAAAAATTACAAATAAAACTAAAGTGAGCCTACGCGTTTTGTACTTATATAAAAGTAATAATAGACGAGAGATGTCAAGGGAGATCCGTTTTTAGGAATTTCCTTCTGTAAGAGTATATAATATAAAAGTTATACTAACAGCCTATAAATGTCCCACCCCTGTGCAAAGGCCTCTTCGGTAAGATGGTATCAGAGCATAGTCCACCACGCAACCCACTATTACTGCATATTTCGAAAATATGCAGGTTTTCTCACGATGTTTTCCTTCACCACCGAGCATGTGATAAGTCAGCACTTGAAATTAACAATTTCATTGGTGCTGGCACCGAGGATCGAATTCAAATTGCTCAAGTAAATTGACTTAAAGGCGAACTCCCGGACAGTGAACTATCACGGCTCTTATATAATAAGTTATAAATAAATATTTCATCATAGTTTTTACTCAACGTTATCTAGTCCCTGATACACATACTTTTCTGGAGGGCCCCGTGGGCTCTGGCTTGCGCACCGGTTCGATGAAGCTTTAATAGTCTCGGGACTGAAAGCGCTAACATCAGTTAATACAAGAGGTACAAGAAACATACTTTTCTTTTGTAGAATAACCACATATTTAAAATACGGAACTGTCTGAATTAGAACAATGCCAATAATATTTTTTTTATGTGTGAGAAGGTGGAAGGTGGTGGTGGGTAGTTCGCCAGTCGTTAAGCGATAACCGCCACCCATGTAAATTTGAAACACCCGTGCAGATACCTATTAATAAAGAGGGCCCCGGCTACCTCACTCGCACTCGCTACGAAGCGCAGAAGTTTAACACTTCCACTTCACGCCGGTCTTCTGTGAGTTACGTGAGTGTTACTCGTGACCGATTTTATAATTATATATCCTGATAATTTCTTGTATTTACGCGATTACACATTATAAATGAAACTAATTTTACGGATTTATTAAAATTAAAAATAAACGCGATAAATCCGTAAAATTAGTTTCATTTATTATACATATATCCTGTCAAGAGTTTTGCCCAGCTTTCGAAGGTATATATTTGAAACTGTACTACACTTCTATCATTTTCCACCGGACCAGGCGAGAGTCGGCATGAATCAGTACCGGGAAACGGTCCATAAGACGCGCGATGAATTGTAATTTCGTGCGCACTTAGGCATTCCCAACCTACAACATGTCTTTTGTCGCGATTGTTACAGGTAAGAATGTTGCGAACGGAACGTGCGACGCTTCTAAAGAGGCGGACGTTTTCGTTTTAGCGAATTCAACGGTTGGTAAGTGAGTGGATTCTTATTTGAAGCGTTCCTCCTCCGAAATAAAGGTCTAACGACGTATAAATCCTGTTTAAAGACAATCAGTATAGAGAATAATGTTATTAAAGTAACAAATGTATTATATCAAAATCAACATCCGGTAAGTGAATGGTATTTGGTTTTTTTATTTTCTCTTACTTTAGTATAACATTATCCTGTGATGTAAGGATTTTTTACAAACATAAATTTGATCAGATACGAAACAGTTATCTGTGGGTCACACAAGTAGTCATCCCATGTTCGAGAATCGAACCCACGACCCCCGACGCCGAAGCCAATACCTTGGCATCTGCGCTACGGAGTCATCATTATGTTAGCAATAAGAGAATATCTTAATTGAAAGCCTCGTTAGGCTTTCAATTAAGATATTCTCTTCTATTCACATAAATCCCCTGACTGACTGATGTTTATATCGAAATAATATAAATAAAATAACAAAAAAAAACAAATATTTTTTTATCGCAAGCCACGTGTGCTGTAAATTAAACAAACTTCATATCATAAGACTGAAGCTGTTCATTTTCATATTTTCAGAAGTTCAATGCTCGCGATTGTTAAAAGGCGAAGTAATAAGTTATTTGAAGTTCAATTAAATAGTCACTTTAAGTTTTCGTTCTTTTTACAGCGTCTTGAGCAATTCTCGACTGATATGCGTTGATGCCATGCATAATCTGTGGCAATTAAAATACGTCCTCCTAGCCGGCTTGCACGCCGCAAATGGCGGGAAATTCTGCGCACTATATTGGCATACCGCAACGCGGGCCTCGGATGCCACTGCCGCTTGTTAGTAACAATTTTATCGGAGAATTTAGAAACTGGATTTATTGCTTCGACGCTCTAGTTAACGGAGATATGCAGCTTCTTATTACTTCTTTCTTTCCACTCGTCCGCCCACTGACAGCTGAATAATTTTGGAAAACTTAAAACTAAACTAAAAACGGAATATTTTTGGGCGTATTACTGGCATTTGACCACAAGCGTAAAACATTTAAAATACGGAATATGTTTTGAACGTATTACTGGAATTTGAACACGGGATTTTATGATCGGAATTCCGAAGCATTATGCTACTCCTGTCCGGACGCTCGCCTTTAATTCAATATACAACCTGAGTTCGATCCCCGGTGCCTGTTGTTTAATTTTAAGTGCTGACTTTTCACATTTCTGCGGTGAAGGAAAACATCGTGAGGAAACCTGCATATTCGAAATAATAACAAAAAAAATATTTCGAAGATATGTGAAGTCCGCCAATCCGCAGTGGGGCCGCGTGGTGGACTCTGCCCCGATACCCTCTATTCAGAGAAGGCCTTTATGTCCTGAAGGCCCAGCAGTGGGACATGAATAGGCCGTTACTTTACTGTTTTCCTCTTTTTTATGCTATTCGATAAGAGAAAATGCCGATGCAGTATTAGAGAAATTAACAGAGAGAGAATTAGAAGTAAAAACTCGCAAAAGTGTAACATCGATAATGAATCTGACAAGTAAATGGAATAACTGCATTTATTTTATTTTACCCAACACGTAAACTAACACTAAGTGGAGTGTGTTTTGGAAGTCAAATTATTCAGTAAAAACTGCATTCGCTCAAAGGGCGGAACGCACACGACGCAACGCGCCGCCTACCCTCTTTCGTGCCAACTTGATAGTGTCATTACGACCAAAAACAACAAGAGATATATCTTCAGTTTTATGAATGCAACCTTAGCGAAACGCGCCGTTTTAGCCAAAACGAGAGAACAGCCTTGCGAAACGCGTACGTGGTTTTCAACTACGACACTAACTTTACCCGATTTTATCGTGTTATATTTACATTTGAATTGGACGTACCGCTACGTTCCACTGTACAAGTATGGTAATGGTCAGGCACTGTCTACTGCCTTCGTGCGTATAGACAAATGTGAGTGCTGTGACTATTAATTGTAGTGTCGTGTTATTTTGATTTGAACGTTGCTAAACTGAAAGCTATGAACGCACGGCGTTATCGAGGGATAAAAACCGGCCAAGTGCGAGTCGGACTCGCGCAAAAATGGTTCCGCACCGTTATCTATAAAAACGGCAAAAAAAACATGTCTGTTGTATGGGAAGAAGAGCCCCACTTAAATATTTTTTATTCTGCTTTTTAGTGTTTGTTGTTATAGCGACAACAGAAATACATGATCTATGAAAATTACAACTGTCTAACTGTCACGGTTCATGAGATACAGCCTGATGACAGACGGACAGACAGACATAGTAATAGGGTCCCGTTTTACCCTTTGGGTACGGAACCCTAAAAAGGAACACGGTGAGTATTAGACAATGGAAAGAAGACCTATTGTAACAAATATTTACAAAACTAAATATTTCTGGCAACGCAGCGACATTGGCTGTTATGGATGGGTGGGCTCCTCCGGAGAAGTAACACTGACTCACACACCGGCGCTAAGTGGAAGTATTATGAGGTAATCGGGGCCCAGTTTTTTAACCACGCATCCGCAACCCTATAAGTGTTTTGGACATTCATGATGGCGTTTATCACTTTACAACATGCTAACCGCCTACTCGCTCAACATTCTCTTCTCTCTTTAATTTTAGAGCTAGTCTCTTGCTAGCTCTGGCTGTTTAACACCCTATACTTCCCTGTTAAAGCACTTTACCTCTCCATATGCACCAACATTTATTTTCTTGTTTATTTGTGATATATAGCCTACCCGGTCTCCATTTACCCAGCATTCCATCTATCGTTTAACATTAAAAAGCTTAATTTGCAACGCTACCAAAGTATACGATGGCTTATTACGCGTTTGGCCTCCTGAGCTCCAAGATATGAAGGTACCGCCTCGTCGGGGGGAAAAAGTGCTCCGTACCCTAATCCGGCGTTCTGCGCGCAGATTGCGTTATCTCCGAGCGTGTCGGTGCCGGCTAATAGGCATTAGAGCCTTCGTAGGAGGCCCTTCTTGCGTCCCCTCGTCCAATTTTTCCTCGCGAAATAATTACCCCAGTACGACTCGGATGGGTCTACAAGCTACTTGGAGGTTGCCATTTTTTTCTTGCAAGCGACCAATGCATCCCGAACACGGAGTTGTTACCATTTTTTTATATGATAATTTTTCAAGCGAGCCGGCGATCCGATCCACCTGACGTGAAGTGACAACCGCCGCGAAAATGCTTTGTATCGAAATGAATAGGTGATTATTTAGTGCGCCTCAATATAAATAAATATCGCTAATAGACCCTTAGGCCTCATCCGCTTTAATGAAATAGTTAAAAATTCCATTAACATTTCATGATTCAACAGAAATTAATACACTGGGTCTGGCCGCTTTTGCTTTATAAATTGTAATCCACGACTAAAATTACTAAAACATTTTGTACATTGTTCAAGCCGTAGTGACTAGGAAGTAAATTTGCTATTTTTTACGTGAGAAGATGGCAAACGAGCTGGTGGTTTACCTAATATTAAGTGATATCCGCCGTCCATGGATATTTGCAACGCCCTTACGGTTGCAGATGCGTTTGCGAACAGTGTTCTCTGTTGCAAGAATGGGCAGGTCCGTCTGAAGACCGGCGTAAAGTAAAAGTGTTGCACTTGGTGAGTGCGGTAGACGGGCTCCGGGGCCCTCTATATTAAGAGGTGGCAACGCATCTGCAAACCGCCTCGTCAAAGAAAGCGTCTACTGGTTAGGAGATCAGTCCACCCTCTTAAAAGTTTAAGTAATGTTTTGTGCAATTGTTTTGATTTATGTACCAGTATTATTAGTAATCACAACCTCCAATGTACCGCTTGATCATTTGCAATCATCTCCCGCGTAAGAAAAATCTCATCCAAACTTCTCTCGAATTGAGCGGCGTACAAGCCAAGCCTCGAGTTTGTTTCGATTCGCTCGAAAGCCCGAGTAATTTTACGTATAAATTCTTTTTTTAAGTGGCCCAATCACGGACCCAAGGTTTTATGTTTCTACGGCGCTTTTAGGACGGTGTTTGTTTGGTAAATTGAGTTGTTTTTAGAAACAATCATACTGTATTACTGTAATGATAGCACCTACTCAGGTCAATATTATCACTGACTAGTTAACGATACGAATGTGAATCAATTGCAAATATATTATGGCTGAAATTCAATTACCTCATAATAAAATTATAGCGAATGCCGCCAAACTGAAAGTTAATTAAAAGTTATATTTAACATTAAATAAAACGTATTTTGAATAACCTCTATTAATTGAAACTTGATTTTCGATTATAGTTTAGAATCAATCAAAGCTTCAGTTTATTATATGGAAACAAATATTTTATTTAAATAAAGCAAGTGTCACGTAAGTTTCCACTTTTACACTAGTACTTGAAACTGCAAGTTCTATGCTAATAAATTACGAAACTTTTTTAAAGACAAACATTTTTTTCTGCTGTATAAAAAAGCGGCAGTTTTAAAAGTAAGAAAAAACATTTTATATCTAGATCTTAAGTTCCTTTAAATATTCAATATCTAATTTTGAATATGATTAGGGCATGTCCTCGTACAAGTGTCCATGGGCTTTTAACAGACATTACTTTTCTGTCTAGATGACATCACGTATGCATTATTATTATTTTTTTATGTGAGAATGTGGCAAGCGAGCTGGCGGTTCATCTGATGTTAAGTGATAACCGCTTGCAACACCCGTAGGGTTACAGATGCTAAAAAAACATTTGAATATGTGTGAATTCCGCCAATCCGCAGTGGGGCCGCGTGGTGGACTATGCCCTGATACCTCTTGTACAGATGAGGCCTTTGCCCTGCAGTGGGAAATGTGTAGGCTGTTATTTTACCTTTAATAAGTGTTTATGTTCCATGAGCTATATACAGCGTGTTGTTTCCATCGCGACAATAAATGAACACACATATAGGGGATAACTTTTTAAAGTTGTATTAAACATTTAAATTCTTTAATCATCAATATTTACAGAGTTATTAAATTTTCCAAAACAAAGAATTTTAGAACACCCTTACCTATAAAAGCGTAACGTAAAGTTCATTTGTAAAGGTCACAAAGCATATGAATGGGATCGAATGAATTTAAAAGAGATAAAACATACTGTTAGAAGGAGAGGCTGGTAATACAACGCTGTGGCGCGAGTTGTATAGGATGTTACAAATTTTGTTTCTTTTTTACTTAATTAGTTTGTTTGAAAAATATTTTTTTTTAATATGGATTTTGTTTAACGTTAACATTTTTTTATGATTATTGGCAAGTAGTGTTAGACGTGTGTTCATTTATTGTCGCGATGGTAACGACACGCTGTATATACTGTGTATATATGTGTATTTTTTGGGTGAACTCGTGACACTCGCGCCATCGTCACAGAACGTTTTCCATGAAAATTTTGCAAGCTTTCCTTAGTTTGGGACTAGATAACATTGAGTAAAAATATGTCCTGAAAATATTTTGTTTAATTTATCCTATTACCTCTTTACTTAATGCTGACTACATTATACTACGACCTACGTAATTGAAAAAACGCTTATGTCCACAACAGTGTCTTAAATGGATGCCATTACTTGTATAAACTACAATTTTCTGTTTGGTTTAACAATTCAGTAAAATTTTAACAATATTATTCATTTATGCTGATTAAAGAATTCGGTGAAGTCGGGGCTAAAAGTTTTCATTTTTTAACGAACCCCGGTTCAACTGGAACTTTGTAACGCGGGGCCCAAAAGGAAAGGTTGGGAGTTTGTCTCTCCTTCGTAATCCGATGGAATCAGATGGGACCGTCCGACTTTGCCGGTGAAATTGTAACTCCCCCCGAGTTTAGGGAACCAACGGATTAGCCGTCTTAAGAGCGTAAGTCAGCTTTGGTCCTGTTTCTTCTGTGTGGTACTTCAATTACTATTCTCCTTTTCTATTTTCTTTTTTTTAACATGTTTTGTAACTTACGTTTAATTGTAAATCAAATAACATCTAAATAAACTATACGAATATATTATGTATATGATTGCTATCAGTTCAAATGCATGTTATTCTGCCTATCTGAGATTTATACTTCCATTTCAGAATAACGATTCTAGACATACATGTCTGATTCATTGAAATTTGTGTGAATATTTTTGCAGCGTCAGTCATCATTTTGATAAATATAAAAATTAATTTAAAAACTCGGTTTAGTTTACAATTAATCTGCATCAAAATAAAGTTTTAGAATTAGATGACTCAATAGTCGGTTTGAACTTTACAGTAGCCGATGTCATGAGTATAGTGGTAGGTTGGTAACTTTACTGTGGTAGGGCCACGCAACAGTCTATACTGTTGCACGAATGGGTCCGTCTGGGGAAGTACCGCGACCTCACAGAACACAGGCGTGAATTGAAAGTGTTATACTTCTCCGTTTCGTGTTGTGAGTGAGGTAGCCGGGCCCGGGGGCCCACTTTATTAAATGGTGGCAACGCATCTGCAACCCTACGGGTGTTGCAAATGTCCATGGGCGGTGGTTACTACTTAACATCAGGTGAACCGCCAGCTCGTTTGCCACTTTATCACATTAAAAAAATCAATTACAACGTTACTGTTTTTTCGAATTAAAAAGTCTATAATATGACAAATAGCTACGATGACAGGAAGATAGATAGGTACAATAAGTAGTTGTAAAGTTTCGTAAAAAAAACTTCTTTTGTTTAAAACGCTTTCGTAAAAGTCTGTCAAAACTGAGCGTTGATGTCTGCACGCTGCACAATAACTGATAGTATCAAGGCTCGTCTATTAAAACAAAGACTTGGTTTCGCCGTTAGTAGAATAATCCCACTGATACGACTATGTGGTCTTCGAGAAGAAAGTGTACTTATAGTTAAAAGACTCTGGTGATATCGGTGATCTTCTACCACAAGACCAACCGCTTGCTCTTTATCCTGCACAAGTAAAGACTAGAGTCACACAGTAATTTTAGAGCATATGTTCGCGTGCAATACAATTGTCTCATGTGTCCCACCCTCGTTGTTTTCCATTGGCACACGTGCCACCGCAGCCGTGGCGTGTTTGTGCACACGTGTCCTAGAAGGCCGCCAGCAACTGGGGCAGCGTAACGAAGCAAATAAACGAAGTCAGCGATGACGCCGTCCGTTATAACGATCCGTGATAAAGCCGTTATAACGAGCGACAATCGCTCACAGCTGTCAGTTTACTGTCGCCTCGTTAACGCTCGCAGCGCGATGCGATAAATCGTTATTAAAATATTGTTACTGTCCCCGATGAGTTGGCGGAAATCCGCCAACTACTTCCCAGGCCAGTCCTGGCCGTGGACTATACAAAGTACGTGTACAATTGCTGTAGAACGTATCCAGTCCTGAGCAAAATGCCTACAAAATAAGATGCGGTAAGGTAACAGCAGGGCAGGTCCTACCGGGGATAAGGCCGCCGTAGAGTAGAAGTGTTATACCTCTGCGTTCCGTCTGGTGAGTGAGGTAACCGGGGCCAACTTTATAAAGGTGGCAACACATCTGCAAATATTCATGGGTGCCCGTTATCATTTAACATCAGGTGAACCACCAGCTCGCCTACATCTTCTCACATAACTACTCACGACAGATTTTTTCTGGAAAATTCTTGACAGCGGCCATATAGGATTTAAGTAAAGTTGAGATAATATTTGAGTGAAATAGAGAACGACGTGAATTATTTTTCAATTATATTTCTTCCTTTGTAATTGAACCGCATAACTCAATCCAAAACTACTTAAACAACCAGTGCATATACGAGGAATATCTCTGCGAACAACGTCTTTCGTGAATTTTAAACTGAAATATTTAATCTCGCGCACAGATTTAAGGCATAAGTTAACTGGAGTTTTTAATCCAATTACGCTCGTCCCTGATGCAGCTTTCATCTCTCATTAAAGATAATAGTAGTTCATTATATAATTCATTTTATAATTAACACTCGCAACGGTTTTTCATTATTCAATATTTGATATCGAGATCGTGTTAATAATATGATTAATTAACAAATATTTTTATTTAATTACAGATGATTGTAATGCATTAAACCATTATTCATCCTTATCCTTACTAATATTTTAAACGCCAAAATGTTTTGTAGGTATTTATGGATGTTTGTTACTCTTTCACGCAAAAGATACTGAATGGATTTTAATGAAACTACAGTAATATCGCTTATACATCAGTATAACTTATAAAGATATTGTGTGAATTGTCCAAAATATAACAATAATTGTCAAGTAAATAGGATTTTTTTTCCATCTGCGAGATATTCTGGTGTGCGCTGCAAAAACCGTTAAAGTGACACGTTTATAATGTACTACTCGAAATACTAGTCCTGCGCAGACAAAGTCGCAAGCACCAGTTAGCGTTGCGATAAGAGTGTAAAAGGAAAAATTCAAAGCCTCGAACATTATCTTTACATCATATCGTACATCAACTTTGTGTTTAGTTTCCAACTTCATATCATATATATACATCCTATCGACATAATTATCTTTATCTTTTTTTACTTTGTCGCTTTACTGCTAAAGCTCCATCGCTCGAAGTTCTGAAAATACACGGTTTTTCAATGTAAAATTGTCCTGTCTACGACACGTAAAACGATCACCAGAGATCTTTTCTATTTTACGTACTATTTTACTATGGCAGGGCCACGTAACCGCTTCTTTTGCACGAATGGACAGGCTCTACCGAGAAAGTACAACGGCCTTACAGAAGACAGGCGTGAAGTGGAGGTATTAAACTTTTGCATTTGGTCTGTTGAGTAAGGTAACCGTGGCCCACTGTTTTATGGTTGTCAATGCATCTGCATGCCATCTAGTGTTGTAGGTGTCCATAGGCGGCAATATTTAATTAACATCAGGGGAACCGCCCGCTCGCTTAACAACTTTTCACATAAAAAATACATCAGAATGTTTGAATGACCAAATGGTAGTCATCTGCCCCCGGTGGATCGCTCGAAGCGGCGATGCCAAAAAATCGGGCACGATTGGCTCGTGTCCTCGAAAAAGAGTGAGGCCGAGAGGTGCCCCTCGTTTTCCAAACACTTGAATCGGGGAAACTTCGTTATCTGTGTTACTTCGTACATTTCAAACGGCGAGGGGGTCCATTAATCCGGAACTTTGGGGATTAGGCGCTCGTTTGCTTGATACCCGTCTCTTCGCCGTACCTCAGGCGGGATCCTAATTTATTTATTTCGGCTCCTAGACGGAGACGGCGATTTATCCCCGCCGCCAGGAGATAACTCGGGACGAGTTATGTCCCGGCACTTCCCGAATATAACTGCGCGGTTATCGCACCAGATTGCACTGCTTTCGCTCACAGAGTATGCAGTACCTCAGTCGTGAAATGTTTTCGTCGCATTTTGGGAATTCACTTGTATTTAATATGGACACTGGTGGACACAAAGACACTGATGATTCTCAACTGTAAACCTTTCTTGGTTCACTGTTTGGAGAGAATATAAAAAAACACTGAATCGTACGCCGCAATCCCAAGAAATACAATCGCGTACACATTATGCCCTATCAGAAACACATAGAATTTTAGCGATATCATTCATATTCAGACTGCCACGAATTACCTACGCGACTCTGAAGTTGACTATAAAAGTTACTTAAAAAAAAAATCTTTTTTTACTTTTCAAACAACATATATACGAATTAGCCTACTGCCACCGCTGCTCTGTGCCCTCCTCGAGCCAGCACAGATAAGACGGCTCTTGTCCCAGACTTCGCAGTTGAAAACTTAGCACGACATCCTTCGTAATTATCAACTTCATTCGTATTAAAATAATTCTCGCTTTAAATCTCACTACTTGAATATTCAAAGAGTATGTGAATGGGGTACTGGACGTAGTTCATTATGAGGTTTAATTTGTTTAGCTATAAGGTCCAAATGCAATTTGGCCGTAATCGAATCTTCTTAAAAGTAGACCATTTCGGTTGTTTTTTTATAGGTTTCCGTGACTCTAGCCGTGTGATTTCGATTTCAAGGGGCAATAACTTTACTTACAGCTATTGTTACAGATCTGGATATCTTTATAAATATAATTCGTGCGTGTGTATGTGACTGAACTCCACCAAAACGGGTGGACTGATCTAAATTCGAGAATGGTTTAAATTCACAATTCGATCCACTACAAAATGTTTTTTATTTAATCTTTCATTTATAAGATGTTGTCCGGTTTAAGTGTGTACAGGACAACCACTGTCTGATCTGCTAGTGTACTTTAAATGTATAATTTTAGAATAACGCATAAAATATTATAGATACATGGTATTCTTTAGTTGGCTTATGCTTGACAGTGGCCTAATGTGTTCTAATAGCATGAAGAGGAGCTTGGTAAGCACTTAATTTTTTTGTGACGTGTAGTTCGCTGTTGTTCTCAAAGAGGAGCACTTAGTAACTAACGACCTGTGTTAACTCGCACTCCAACTTGAGCTCGTCATTACACGAAGCCTCGAAATGAATATGAAACAATAGTTTGATTGTCGCCGAGCCGGCAGCATCATTAAAACTCCATCTGCCGTCATCGACTCTGACATCGCACTTGGGGATATTAACGACGTTAGACACCCATCAATCGCCAAAGTACTACGCCGGCGATGTAACAGCGAAAACAAACACCACGCTCCAAAGTGGCCGCCGTTTTAGAAAAACCCGGACAAGCGCGAGTAAGTACGGACTCGGAGGGCTCCGTATAAGCTTTAAGTATATTAATACTCCGTATAAACTTAAATTATCTTATACGAAACATTAAAAATTGTAGGAAAAATGCGACGAAAACGAACCCGTGTACCGGTACCGCGCCCATCCGGAAAACTTGGGTTCGACTCCCGCAACGTGATCAACTTTTCATCTATTTAACGCCAAATTTTAATGTTTCATCTTATGTGCGGAGATTGATTTTTTAAAAAACTTAATATAATAATTTTTATTTTATTCGCAGGTGAAAAATTAAACATTTTTGGGATATTCTCCTTTGCCGATTCTGTGATATAGCAAAATCGAATTAGACGTCCGTCATTATTTAAATGGTACCCTATAAGTTATGATGACTGTTGGCCAGTATCAAATGTTGTTTAGGCCTTTAGGCCACGTAGCGGCTTCTGCTGTTAAACGAATGATGAATGGGCCGGAGTGGAATAAAAATATTACTTTCTCATTTCATCTGGTGTGTGAATGGAAAAATGGGGCCCAATTTCTTGAAAATTGACCACTCAAGTGTTGTAGTGTATGTCCATGGCAGACAGTAATCACTTAACATCAGTTGAACTATCAGCTCGCTTGCCAACTTTTCACATAACAAAACTTGTAACATAAATGGTACGGTCATTCTTCTCTATCTTTATGACTTAGCTTAAATTTGCTACACCAACAAAGGACCGTAGATCTCAGTATTCGAAATTTGCTCTTTCAATAAGGTTCATACAGACAGACAAATAACATAGCGGTTCCGTGATTCCCTATTTACCAATCGACCTGCGGAACCCGAAAAAGGGTGTTTGCTACGAGAATCCGTTCGCTACATCCGTACATTGTACCGAGATTTATGGTCACAATTTTAGGAATTTAATTCGTCGACTGCGGAAACAATAACGCTCCTTTTTCGCTTAGAAACGACCGTTACGTTTCCGTTGTGTTTTTTTTTTTTTCGTTTTCATTCCGCGTTTATTATGGACGAATTGGAAATTGTTATGTTTACGGGATCGAGTTTTGTTGGGTCGGCTTGACGGATTGCGAACGGGCGTGTTGTTTTTGTTTTTTTTTTTTATTTTATTTTACGAACGAATTACTTTTACGTTGTGTTTCTGACAGCCTCGTTTGTATATTTCGTTTAGCCTATTTCTTATTAATTGATATGCTGCCCCGTTTATCCGACCACTTTATTAAATTACGTTGGCGCGCTTTATTGTAAATTATATAGCGTAACATAGACGTAAATTACATAGACTTGGAAGCTCAATTATGAATTGCAATCAAAATTTTTCTTGGTGCCAGCACAATGAAATTTTTAATTGGTATTTTATATGCCCGCGTGCTGCGGTGAACGAAAACTACATCAGGGAACCTTAAATAAAATACGTTTTTTCAAAAATTGTTGTCTGTCAATGCGGAGACTGTTGCGTAGCTTAAATAAAAAATAGGTATCTTGTTGCCTTATCTTTTTTTTATGTGAAAAGTTGCCAAGCAAGCAGACGATTCACCTGATGTTAAGTGAATACCGTCGCCCATGGACATCTGCCACACCCGAGGGTTACAGATGCGTTGACAACTTTTTGAAAATTGGGCTCCGGCCACCTCACTCACCAGATGAAACGCGAAAGTATTATACTTCCACATGACGCCGGTTTTCTGTGAGGTCGTGGTACTTACCCGGACGAGTCTGCCCATTGGTGCAACAGCCGAGGCTGCTGCGTGGCCCTACCACCGTAAAACCTTTAACCTTTAAATCTATTATCGGTGTATGTCACTGAACTCCTCCTAAACGGCTGGACTGATTTTAATGAATTTTTTTGTTGTCCACCAGCTCCGGATCTTCAATTTTTTTTGGGTGGGGCTAAAACTGAGAAATGCCGCCCACGCCCACTTATATTTATTTTTACCTATATCGTCTATATAATTTCAGCTATCAGATGTCCACTAATTGATTGACATTTGGAAAAAGCCTACATAGGCCTTCCGGAAATAATGCATCCATCGCTGTTTTTTTGTTCATAAATTAGATAAAACGTTACACCTAAAAGGTGTACGTAGTTCCGAAATGAGTGAACGGTTATTTCGACATAAGAAATCGGAAAAATTGAAGATTATATAAAGATTTTAGTTTACGTCCTGTGATCTAAGTAATCGAATTAGTTTACTTATATCAGAGATGGCGCACAGATTCCGTACACTTTGTTAGACCAGGATGGGACAGCATCTGCATGTCCAGCTCTATCAATTATTATTTTTTTGTAGATAAATGAACAAAAACTTTGGGCGCCACGGGATTGGTCCCTGCGTCTTCTGGTTTCACGCTTTACCAACTAAGCTAAGCGGATAAGTTCTATCAATGTCAAATACTAATGAATGTAACTCTACCTACCTACCCCAGTTACATTGTGAAATTACCTGCAACGGTGTGGCAAACATGTTTTGAATGCAAATCGTTTTCTAAGTTTATTAACATTTTATAAAGAACGATCTAATTGCGACACGATACCTAGTCTTTTTGCTCTTTATTTCGGCGTCCTTTGTTACAGGACGGATGGAGCGGCAAAATCGATTTTATTCCCTTGCGGATATAGTCCAATTTCCCACATCGGCATCGTCTCAAGTGTTTTTGTGTGCGGAACACGAAAAAATTTACGACCTATTTGCATAGATAGTGCTTTAATATAATAGCTGTGCAGCCGCGTGTGACATTATCTCAAATGGATTTTTAAAAACTATACGTACTTGTAAAAACACTATGTAAAAACAGTGAAGTCCGACTTGAATACACATCGTTTAAGTAAACACTTGGGGCCTTGAAAATACGTCGCCGCAGTGGATAATCTCGAATCTTTTCCTTTTGAAGACATTACAACAACATAGTATAACATAACAGTGTAGTAGACTGTGTAGTGGCTTTACAAATTGAATATTAGACAAAAAAATCACATACATACTTAAGCGAATGCTATTAGAAATTTTTTTTTGCTATTTTATAGTGCCAAAGTATGCACTTAAGATTAAACATTAAAGTTTGTAGCTAAAAGGATGATAAAAATTTCTCGCCACCTGCGGGAATCGAAACCACGTCTTCCGGAACCGCGCCCAGTCGCTGTAACCACTAAACTAAATGGCTGATTAACGCACCGACGAGAATCTTAAGTTAAAGCTTCTGGTCGCGAATCTTTAAGACAACAATTTCTACAAATTGTAACAAAAATACTCCTTGCATAAACTGAAAAACGTAATTTGCGAGTTGATTCCGCTTTAATAAAGCTATTGCATTAGTTACCACGTATTATATTTCTTTTCCTCGTTTTTATTAGTCTCCTTACTGATATAAAAATTATTAGGCTTTGAATTATACCATAATGTAATGCAGTTAATATTATAATATCGTATAATTTGAAAGGCTGTACAGCTCCAATTAACCTACCAGCCGGCTTGAGCTGTCGAAAGTTACGCAAATCACTTGTGTGTCCTCCACCAGTTCTAACGAGGTGACAGCCCTGACACACAGTCCGTTAGTCGAACTTGTCACCTCTCCAGGCGTGCTCTTTATGGCCTTACATCAGATAAAGCGTTTATTGAACTATTTTACGATTCTAGATTCATCGCTGATTATATACAGGTTTTTATATTGTCACTTTCTTGACCATAGCGGCACGTACTTCTCATAGAGCTTTCCATGCAATATTGTAACTCGACAAAAGCCATGGAATTATTGCTACATGGAATATATCTATTTTAAAATCGAAGATTCGTTAACTGCTTGGAAGTTATTGGAGAAATCGGTAGAATCGTCCTGAGAGGACGTCCAGCAAATTATATCGTTAAATGACAGATCGGTAAATGTTTTGAGTAAATTAAATTAAAGCTTACTTAAATGTGGACGTAGATTTAAAGATGAATGTTAGTTAATCCGTCTTATGCTCTAGCTAATTAAAGAAAAATCGACTACGTATGTACATTAGCTAGTTAGTTCATAACAAAATTTAACAATAAATCAATATACCTAAGGTCGGTTCTTTCCAAGTTAATGTCAGATATTTTACACTAAATCAATATATATACCTTTTCTTTCCAAGTTAGTATCAGATTGAAATCTTCTTCATCCCTGCCAGCATTCGTGTTCAAAATCTCCATATAATGAACAATGTAAATTTATCTCGACAACTTAAGCGGAAACTTTCCTCGGTCATAATATCGCGTAGCAAAGAAGTAAACCGGCTCGAATATAAATGTCCGAAACAAACTGGAAAACAAAGTAGCAAGGCTAAGGCTGACGTTTCGCTAAACTATCCTTTCGTAGGGAAATGTTAGTGAATAAATTATTGCCCGGAGCTTTTAGGGGCAAGTGGCAGGGATACCTTAATACGTATGGAGGTTTCCTCAGGGAGCGCCACTTTGTCCTTTTCTTTTCCTCATCCGGCGCGTCCATAAACTCTGTTTACAGTGACAAGTAAGATAATCCCGAATGGCTTAGTTCCGGCATTGAGTTTTCAAATTTTTGTTTGCTACGTCCATGTGACACTGGGTGGTGGGTCCCTTAGGTTAGTACGGTACTGCTGCATACTTTTTGAATTCCGTAACCGTGGATTCGTCCGCTTGGTTTCCTCCATTCTTCTAAATATATAGTGCCAGTCCGAATTTCATTTAATTGCAACTACAAATTATTCTTATATGTTTGCGCTTAACCGTATCTTCGAATACTTATACCCATATGTTGGAAATTATATTTACTTTATATTGCATGTAATATTTTGTACGGTTCTATGAATGCATGCCTGTTACGGTTCACGAAGCTCTTATCATATGGAATGGTAAAAAGTGTTCTTATTTTTGATGGTCCGTTCCCAATATTATACATGTGAAGAGCACATTAAGAAAATTGTATTTATTGCAACGCTTTATTGAATTTTGTACCCGTGGAAACATTACTTATTAAAGGCAGTTTATCTTATCTTAAGTAACTGCAATCCATCCAAGGAGTGTCACTAGACGAATTCCGGTTTTAAGCGAGGTTGTGGTAGTGATACAGTTCTTTCCACAGTTATTCCATATTCTAAAGTTTTGACTTATGTTTATCTACAATGTCTACATGAGGGGGTACACATACATGGCTAAGAAAAGTGAGCTTCTGATTGGTCACTCGTCGGATGAAACCCGAAATTATATTCCTTCGTCTACATTCCGGCCCCTGTGAGATTCTGGCACTTCCCGGGACGAGCATACCCATTCGTTGCAGTATCAGATGATGCTGACCCTACTGTAGTGAAAAGTTAGTTTTTAAAATTAACCATAACCACAATTAACTTTAATTTACTTAGCAAGCGGAGTTTATAAAATTTGTATTTTTAAAACTACAATAAACCGAGTGTTTTCATTCTGATTTTATAAGTTTTTAAGTTTGCAATTTGTTATTTGCAATATGTTGTTTTCATTTAGAGCTTTTCGCGCTTTTATTTTCTTCTTCGATGGTGGCAGCTGTTTCGCAGATTAAATCAAATTAATAAACAAAATAAACCCGTGCCAATAGAAATAAAAACGCCCTTTCTTTTTCCATATAACTAAAATATTCCCCTGTCTCGTCCATAGTCGCTTTTTCCTCGGCAGAACAGCAGAAAGAGTCCAAATTCGCGTTTCAAACTGCCTTCAAAACTCTCCGCTCATTAACTTTAATGAATCTTAAAAAAAAACCCCGTCCAAGGCAACTGAGTCAAGTTTAAAGGGTCGATGATTTCTTATGTTTGAGGCGTTAATTAGTGTAGCAATTCCGAGTATATCTTTTGGGATTATATTGTTGTTCTTTAATAAAATCAAGTAAACTGAAGTAACTATTAATAAAAGAGGTTTATGTTTTTGTTTAAGCGATATGTATAGTATTTCTTTCTATAGTCGTATAGTACATACATTTGATAATTTAATAATTTTTGTTGTATTAAATATATTTAAGTTAAATACTTATTATCATTTTGTTTATTTATGACATATAGAATTAAGTTCGCGTAAATCGAGACCTATTCAGAATAGTGAAAAGCATAATATTAAGAATCTGTATTTAGGAATAGCATAATAACCAAGCTCGAAGGCTATTGACATAAGTACATCATCATTGAAAGTGTTCTATATCGGTAAATTATATAACATAATGCTTTCGAGAGCTCTGTTATTATTCATAATCGCAAGTAAGCAAATACTAGACGGGAGGGCGAAATATGAAATTAATTTCCGTCCTCCCCCAGAAGGGGGCTCTGTGTGCCGTGAGCTCGCCATCAAATTTTGCACTGATTCTTCTTCTTCTTCTTCTCGTTCCTCTCCAATCACTGGAGGTTGGACATCAGCATAGAGAATTTTTCCTTGTCTCTAGCAAGGTGGAACAGCTTGGCAGGACTCGTTACTCCGGTCCACTCCCGAATATTCCGGAGCCAGGACATTTCCGACGTATCTTTTACACTGACACTATCACATAACTGGGTTACTTTTTCTTATTTTTATTGTTGGCATATTTTAATCAAAAATCGCGTGCAACAATAAACGTTGAGCCGTTATAGCTCAGTGTCCTGGCGCTCGCCTTTTATTCAATATACTCGAGCGACCTAAGTTCGATCCACGGTGCTGGCACCAATGAAATTGTTAACATAGCTTATTAAATCCTCCCTTATTGGAGCTGAGAGGGGTAAATGTTAAGATAAATATGGATCTGGAGCCTTTTATTATTTACTTAATCGTGATACTGGCTGTGCTGTATAAGGTTATATCTTTAATAATATAATCTAATTAATATTTTTGTTACAAAACTGCAGTTAATTCACACTATTATTTCTGCAAGATTCTGCTACGCGTTGCACGTGGTCCGAATTAAACGGCATACTGATTTCAAGTGTTTACATGAGTGTCATATCTCCCAACAGGCAAATTGTGTTTTTAATGCGAAACGGTGGCAAGCGAGCTGGTGGTTCACGCAATGTTAAGTGATAACCGCCGCCCATAGACATTTGCAACATCCTTGTAATAAAGCTGGCCCCGGCTACCACACTTCCACTTCACGTCGGTCGGTTCCCCGGACGGACCTGCCCATTCGTGCAACAGCGAACAGTTACGCGACTCTACAACAATTAGAACTGTTGTTTAACTTAGTGACGGATGGATAGGCAGTATTTGCCACACGAACACGATGTATAGGCATTATACACCATAGTTTTTTTTTTATGTGAAAATTTGCCAAACGAGCAGACGGTTCACCTGATGTTAAACGAATACCGCCGCACATGGACAGCTGCCATACCCGAGGGTTCCAGATGCGTTGACAACCTTTTGGAAAATTGGGCTCCGGCCGCCTCACTCACCAGACGAAACGCGAAAGTGTTATACTTCCACTTTACGCCGGTCTTACCGGAGGTCATGGTACTTACCCGGAAGAGCCTGCCCATTCGTGCAACAGCCGAGGCTGCTGCGTGGCCCTACCACCGTATAAATATAGTATCAGACGTGTCTTAAATTCGTATCTATTCTTCAAACGGCTCAAAATATAAACGCTTAAACAAGGTTAATATTAAACGAGTAAGTTCAGCGCAACTGTTTAAATACGTTACGCGCTTGCGGAGTAGTTAGTGGGAATTAAGTTATTAAGTAGTTAAGTGTGTTACGATTTTACGTAAGTTGTACGTGCACGTTAAATAGACGTGTTAAGTTAAACTTAAATGCTAAACTAACACATATGAACTTTTAACGGTATGTACATGTTTAAGTTAACTTTAGCTTGGTTTCTGATTTAGCTGTTTATCCTACTCGCGATATAAATTCGCGGGTTCGAAGCTCAGCGGGCTCATTGGTTGCAGGCAAAAATCACTCTTATGGTCAGTGTACGGTGGTAGGTCGTTGTAAAGTAGTCAGATATCCAAAAACTAGATCCATGTTTCAGTGCTTGGCAAGTCATAAAAGCGACAACTGGTAAACTAGTCGCAATGTATCGGCGTTTTGTATGTACATCATGTTTGCGTCTTCTTGAATCTTCTAGGGCCTTTTATGTAGTTTTAAGTCTCAATAAAATATCTAACGTACATCTCTAGTGGATTTAGCTGTCACCGAAATGCTTTCCCGTCTTACCGCACAATTTATAGACGTGGGTAATCCCGCGTCACTGTTTTCTTAGCTTTTACCGTTTGAGCTACCGTACGCAATTTGTTTCCTAGATCCTTTTGCTATGAGGTGAATGCACGCAGAAAAAATGCGAAAAACCGGCCAAGTGCGAATCGGACTCGCGCACGAAGGGTTCCGTACAGTTATCTATAAAAACGAATGTCTGTTGTATGGGAGCCCCGTTTAAATATTTTTTTTTGTTTTTTGGTACTTGTTGTTATAGCGGCAACAGAAAATTTCAACTGTCGAACTATCACGGTTCATGAGATACAGCCTAGTGACAGACGGACAGGACGGAGTCTTAGTAATAGGGTCCCGTTTAACTCTTTGGGTACGGAACCCTAAAAAGCGGTCGATTTGATAACTTACTTTCTTCGTGTTTGGCGAGAGAGTGTACATTCTATGAGCGACTGATTCGATTTCCCTCAGCTTCTATCGGATTACGGTTTTTCAGATATGTAATGTAATTATGGTGAAAATATTTTCGTAAAGATAAGGCGTACTAAGTCTCTGTGGCCATATATACTATGGTTGTTAGTGAAATATATATAAATTAGCCACCCGCCCCGGTTTCGCAAGGGTTTAATGAATCACTCTATGTAGTAAAAAAAACCGCATCAAGATCCGTTGCGTAGTTTTAAAGATCTAAGCATACATAGGAACAGACAGACAGTGGGACGACTTTGTTTTATACTATGTAGTGATTATTGTTTTTAACTAAAACTCTCTAATAAAAATTACCGTTGCGAAGTAATTCTTAATTCGGGTACCACTAAATCGAAATATCTCTTTCATAAATGAAGCATAGCGAACTGAATTTTATCTCAGTCTTCGAGTTGCCGATTGATGGAGTCGGGTTTTTAATTAAAATTAAATTAATCGTCGACGGGCTCTGTGAGATTTTTTTAATACGTTTCGCTGTAAAAAAAGTTAATTAGCTAAATCATTAAGGGTAAGTCAAGTGCGGACTTTAAGCGAAGGCGAAAGGTGACGAAGGGTTTTGAAGAAAATCACCAGAATCCTATTAATTATTATTATTAGCAAATTCAATCTGTAAAGCTGTGACTTTCGGTTCGTATAGCCTTTAATAAAATTTGCAAACTGTTGACGTGTTCACGTAAAAAGACCTTTGATTTACTCAGTCGAGTTTGCCCAAATCTTACGTGACAGCCTCAACAAAGTTGACAGGACAAGCTTCAAATCTAAACACAACACAACCACTCGGTGGAACAGCTGCCGCCGGCGGTCTTTCCTAACCGTTACGACCTGGGAACCTTCAAGAAGAGAGCATGCTCTTTCCTAAAAGGCCGGCAACGCATTGGTAAGCCCTCTGGTGTTGCAGGTGTCCATGGGCAGCGGTGATCACTTACCATCAGGTGAGCCTCGTGCTCGTTTGCCCAAAAAAAAAAAACAAAACCTTTATCGTTAAAATTATAAGATGTTGTAGTTCATAATAAAGCACTAATCATAATATATTGCTCATGCTCTTATGAGTACATAATGAGCCGTGATAGGTCAGTGTCCGGGCGCTCGCCTTTAATTCAATATACTCGAGCAACCCGAGTTCGATCCCCGGTGCCGGCACCTATGAAATTGTTAATTGTAAGTGCCGAATTATCACGTGTTCAGCGGTGAAGGAAAACATCTTGAGGAAACCTGCATATTTTCGAAATAATATCAAAAAAATATTTGGAAGATATGTGAAGTCCGCCAATCCGCAGTGGGGCCGCGTGGTGGACTATGCCCTGTGTACAGAGGAGGCCTTTGCCCAGTTGTGGGAAATTTATAGGCTGATACTTTACTTTTACTTTACATAAATTATTAGAAATAAACATACGTAGACTGGAGTAATTAGTACCGTGATAGTGCAGTGTCCAGGCACTCGCTTTTAATGAGTTAAAATCCTGGTGCCAACACCAATGACATTATTAAGTTTAAGTGTTAAGTTATCACGTCTTCAGGGGTGTCAGTGTCAGGTCAGTTTCGAAATAATGTCAAAGAAATATGCACATTTCGAAGATACGTGAAGTCTGCCAATCTCGTCGCGTGGTGGACTATGCAGTAATAGAGTTGGCCTTTGCCCAGTGGTGGGACACATTTAGGCTGTTACTTTCTTTCCTAACTTTACAAATTAGTTAGAAAAAATCACTCTATGATGGTTTCTTTCTTAATACACATTTTCTCAAGATAGTATAACTGATACTTACAATTTTTTTGTCATAAATGATTTATAAAATATTTACGCAACCCCTACATGTACTATTGAATTAAAATTTCCTATAGCACTTTAAAAAGAATTTAATTAAATTACTGATGTTTCACCAGCCAGTTGTCCAGTGGCCGGTGAATTTATTCCTATTTTCACGTTAGTACGATCCTTTTGCGACCCGCCTGATTGGTTTCTGCATATCGTCGCTCTATTGTCAAACGGACAGACGGCCTACAGTACTTTTCGATTCGCAGACTTTGAAGAAATCTGTAATTCATATATATTTATATGAATTACGGATAAATGTAGACTTCAAAGCGCAGTTGCTATGGTAATATGTGTAGCTTTGCCGCCGGTCATCGTGGTTTCGATTCCCACACGGGACAAGTATTTGTGTGACCCACATATAAATGTTTCAGATCTGGGTAATTGTCCACGTGAAATTTATTTTTGTAAAATGTCCCTACAACACAGGATAATGTTATACTACAGCAAGGGTTATCTTTTTAAACAAAAGAAAAAAAAAACACTGTAGGTCGAAGGTAGGAGTGTAGGTAGATATGTTGTGTAAATGTTCTTTACACGTGTTACATTAGCTGAAACATTTTCGGTCGTCACTTTGCTCCCGTTACCTCCGCTAAGATTGACAGTAACCGACGAGATGTGGCTCGAAACGTCTCGAACAAGTTAGCGTCACGACGCATGTGGAATAATAAATGAAATTCTTAAAAGTAACTCGAAGCTTGCGAGGACAACATATTTCAGTAAATATTAACGAAATGACAGACAAACCCACGCGTATCACAAGGCTGACAGTCATTAAATAGAACGTGATTTGTCTATTTCGTTTTTCCTATGATAATTCGTGATATTTTTTTTCAATCAGCAAGCCATGTCCGTGGGCGACATGTACAACTCCCGATGGCTTGCTGATGCGTTGACAACCTTTAAGTTGGCCCCGGTTACCCTACCGCAGTGAGAACTTTTATATTTTTTGGTATAGCATTCTCATCCGGATAACTGCCGTCTCGCTTGACAATTTTTCACATGAAGACTTACCTTTTTCAATTCAAATTTTTACAATCGATGTGCGACATAACTATTGATATAGGAGACAGCTTAGAAAATCTAATTAATAATATAAACAAAAATATTGGGCGCATAGTTTCGCAGACATCTGAGGTTGACACATCGGCTATTTTGGGGCCGAATTTAGGAGACGTTACCTATGTTACAGCTTTATACGACAAAAATAAGTAGACATTTGCTTACAGTCTTTGCGGGTCGCGAAACGCGCGTAAACAAAGGAATTCGTGTCAATTTGCAAGAATCTCACGTACATATGCAGGCCGGCCGAATTGCGGGCCCGCCTTTGCCCTTAACGTGACCTTGCGAATCTAGGATGTCGTGTCCCCAGTCGTGAACGTGTTTAGAGATCTTTTTACCCGAATACAATACGACAGCCGAGCGAGATCGGCGATCTGGCGATTGTTATCTTATGTAAACCTTCGGGTTTCTCGCAGCTATAAATCGATTATCTATCGCCGCCTCAAAAGTAATCCTGATGATCGGTTCAATAATTTCTTACTTACCTAAATATCGTTCAGTGCGCCTAGAAACACTATCAGCAATAAGCTCAGTCTATCTCTCCGGAACTTAGCAAATACTTGGGTAAAGAATGAGGAATAAGTAAGCCTATGACACTCCGATCCATAAACCATTCCTATGAAAAATGTCATATCGATCCGTGGTATCGTTAATTCTCGTAAATATAAAAACTATTCAACTTATAATATACATATGAACATACTTCATTAAGTATACCCTTCAACGGATTCAAACCTATTCCCTTTATTCATGGCTCAGTTCAGGCGTCGCTTAGTAACTCCACGAGCCGTCCGCGCCCGGTGTATAACTTATTCACGTGTTTAACGATCCCGGGGGAAAATAGAATTCCGCCTCCCTGACGTGGGTTTTCTTTGAGCTGTAATGTAGAACATACGCCGAGAGATTCGGCGAAGCACGCTTCTCTATCTTCTATATCAAAGTTAATGCACACACTAATAATAACCTGTTGGACATAGGCCTCCCCCTTACAACGAACGTATAGACATTTTATAGGGTCACATTTAATAAGGTCAGCAATCTGAAGGGGCAATGTGCCAGCCAACTCGTAAGTAAGGGATGGAAGGATATGGATTCGATATGGCAATTCGAATCTCAACAAGGCGGTGTGAATAACTGTGGTACGGCCAGTGATCTCAATGTGCTTCTTAACGGAAAACAAACTCAATCTCTGTTCATACATTATGGAATTGTTTCTAAAGCAAACTTAAAAGCAAATACTTTATCACGGGAATTTCTTATCTGAATTTGATATTTTTTAAAATTTCCCAATCGAACCCACGTCTTCCTCAATATCACCCAGCTAAACGGACAATTGCCACACTGACGAAAAGAACGAATCTACATTGTTTTTTCCCATTTTAAGCAATGTCTGACAGGTCTATTGTCACGATTTTTACAGCACACAATTTGAAATGACATTTGATATTTGGTTAAACTTCCACCAAAAAAAAGAGGTGGAAATGCCATAAACGCGATTTATTTTCGTATGGTCTACGCGGGATCGGCGGGGGATCTCCGGTGCGAAGTAAGCAAAAATTTTCCTCTAAATTGACGTAGACACGAGGGATTTGATTGCGTTTCATGTGAAGCGCAAATGATATTGTTTTTCGTAATACAACACATGTTCAATTCACATTTAGGTGCATATTACGATGTTGTAGATGTTCCAGCGTCAGGCCAGGCTTCGTATCCCCCGGCGTGCTTACGTTTTGTTTTGTTCGTTACATTACGTTCTTTTATTGAATTGCATATTTAAATTGTATTTTTTATTACGTCTCGATAACCTTATAGCGAACATGTAATATTTGCACACTCTTTAATATGAGTACAATATAGCCATATAAATAAATAAATAACACACTATCATGTAGGTATGTAGTAATATATGTGGGGAATTTTGTATGACTTTTTCCTCGGATTGGCAAAAATTTAAATACCGTATATTGACCCATAAGTCCTGACTCTAACTTTTTGATAAACTGCGTGTGTAGTGTGGCACGCAAATGATCAAACACAAAATCCATCCGAAAACAAAAGAAAAGGACAATTAAAAACGTTTGTTGCAATTTGAAAAAAAAGTTTTGCAAGCTTGAAAGCACAGAAAAAAATACATTCCCCGAATGACTTTTAGTAAAGCATAAACTCTTGTCTTTTGTGGACTCATCTCGTGTAATTTAGCAATTGGCATTACATACTTCCACAAAGCTTAAATACATCGAAAATATTAACTTGGTGTAATTTAAGGTCGAGATCAAATATATCCCGAAGAAAATTGCATTAGAAATGAACATTCATATAGACGAAAGAAAAATATGACGGATAAGAAAATAAATTCATTTAATATTCACGTGTATAAGTCCTTTGTGTAAACATGTCTATATAACAAACCTGTCTATAAATTCCAATTCGAATGGAGCGAATCACAACTTATTCGTAAAGCCGGCGTCTTCTGAGAATATTTCGATATAAGGTCTCCGCTTTGTGTGTGGATGGATATACACGTGTGTGTGTGTATCTAACACATACATGAAAGATTTGCAATTTAGTCGACTTCTTAATGATATTATACAAAATGAAATATAAATCTCAGAACTTTGTAGATAAAGGCGAAATAGGCTGATAAAGCTGACAGTTTGATACAACATTCTTGATTGTCTGTGCGTGATAAAACGTGATTGCGAACGACAGGATAAAGATTTGAAATATCAAATATTCGTCTACTCATACAAAAATAGGGCTGGCACGTTAGGGTTTCATAAAAAGCGAGCAAAACTGGGGCTTTAATTGTATATATTGCTAGCTAGCCATGGATAGACAAAGAATATACATTAATAAAAAATTGATCGTTGTCTGTACATTGAAGATTTTTAAGAAAATATATTATTGGTGACATTTCTCAACGCAATAGAACGACCTCGAACCCAACTTCCTTAGGTTCGATTCGCCCCTGGATCAAAACAGGAAATGAGACAGGAACCTGGGAAAGCGGCGGGCCTATATTTTAAGCACGATATAAAATGTAGTATATGCGGACGGAGACGCGGGCGAAAAGCTAGCGTAAGCGAAAAGTTATACGTATTTTCTACATTGATTTACTAACTAAATTATCTCAATCGTGATGGGCTGACCTAGATACACGCATGATGATCGTTTAAAATACAGCTGTAGCTGTGATCAGTCACGAAACATCCCACTTACCATGTTCCTTTACATGTTTCTCTATAGTCGAATACGAAAATACCCTTACTAAGTGACTTCGATACAAACTCGAAGTGACTCTAGAATCTGCCAAACCGAGACATTTCGTTTGTGAATTTTATCAAGGCGTGTTTCATCCATGTTAGAGGAATTGGTTGCTTTATTTTGTAAATTATCGTAGAATCTTTTTTTTTTCCACCACTTTTTAGTGTTATGTGGAATCAAAGAAGAGTGACGAGCTTAAACAATTGCCCATATCTTATTAAACATAAATTAAACCTACCTATTAAATTAAATTAAAGATACGAAATAAGAAATTTAAATTCGAGTTTGTTCCACTTGTTTTCAAACCATCGACCTATTTTAGTCTCTTTAACGCAATAATTATTTTTTTATTTCGACGACCTGATTGTCTCTTGACGAGTGAACTTGTCTCTTACCCGAGGTTGTGTGGGTTCGACCCCTCCTACTGAAAGAATATTGTGTGATGATGGCGAATATGTTCTTATCATCAGATAATGTGGGAATATATCACGAGCTCTATTCTAAAAAAAAAAGACACGTTTATATTTATTTATATATTTGTTACACTCCTCGCCAATAGTAGGGGTCTAGTTCACAAAGGGAGGGCCGTAAACATTGTAGTGTTCGCGTGTTGCCGGCCTCCTTTCGCCCGGGGCCACTGATTAGATGGCTGCGGATCCATTCGGGCGAAAAAAAACCCGCAAGCGGCAAATAAATTAGAGTATTTGTTAACTGACCCTTTTCGGTTCGCTTTGCGAAAGGTCGAACTAGCGAAGTGATTTGTTGTACCACATTTACGCAAAGCAATCAAAGGTATAAAAAAACTACTGTTGTGTCCGTCTAACAAAGAAAACACACTTTTCTATAAATATTCAATTTAAGAATTTTTTTAAGTTTTCACGCAGTCTTTCTTTCACGCTTTTCAAGAAACTATGCCAGGCATATTTCATCTTTTTGCATTATTTAGTCTTTTTGCGATTTTCCCCTGGATAAAAATTCAATGCTAGTCAGATCTAAATTCACCAGGCCGGGAAGGTCTAGTAACGAAGGAGACTTTGGATGACCTTGCTTAAAATCCCGAGGAAACCAAAAACTTTGTTGTTAGTTGCCTGTCTCATATAACTCCCCATCTTTGGGACTGTATAGGCGTATTGAAAACTGGACAGCGTTAGATAACTCCGCCTACCCTGTTTCAAAGTCGTCGTATTCATTTCAAGTACCGAATGTTTTAAAATTAACTTTCTGCAGATGTATTCTTTGCCATTTCATCTTAATATGCGTGTTGAACAAATATACTTAAATTCATAACACATTATTTTTTTTAGGATGTTTCCTGTATGCAAATTTTAAAAAATAAGCAATAATCTAAAAAAAGAATTTAATAAAACTGTCATAACTTTCTAACAGGTTCAGTAAAAGTGATTTGTTTCCTTTAAAATACGATAATGTAAAATAGTAAGACGATGTTAAGAAAAGGAATTGCAACATTCTCGTATCTTGGAGCGGATTACATCGAGGGTCGAATATGGAGTACCCTGATGCGTGGTTAAGATAAGAAGATTTGGGTTTAAGTTGCGAACGAGGCTCCGCTTTATATAGTGCTGCAGGCAAAACCTGCGATTGGTCTAAACTAAATATGACTGGATGAGTCAACATAACAAAATTTTAGGTCTAAATGAACTATTAGTCATTTAACGAATGTGAGGTCATTATGTACAAAAAAAACTTAGGACTTGAACATTATCTGAAAATCCAAAGTATAAAGATAAGTATGTTACATTATACAAAGTTATACCTTTCAAGTTGTACTTTGTCAACTGTCTTACATTGTGAGGTACAATAGCTCAGTCGGCGGTATTAAACTCTCAGACCAGAGGTCGTTGAGAGCAAACTACTACATTGACGTATATTGGAGAAAATTACGCTACCTTTGTAGAAAACAGTGTTTGTTCAAATATACTTATAGCTTTCTTATATTCTGTAACTTTACTTAACCCCACTATGTACTTTTGTTACATCAATATACGATCAGTCCATAATCATCAGCCGGAAGAATTTCTCGGTCCAACAAAGGCCTTCCCCTTACGCCACACCGGTTGCGGGCGACTCTCACGATGACGTCGGTCCTAGTGGGAGGCCTTCCAACGCTACTATATATGAGATAAAATAATGAATCACTATAACAGAGAACCGTCGGCTTCCGAGCCTAATATTTTAGCGATGACGCTGGAAGCTGACATGAATTGCGAACAGGGTGAAACATAGAATTATTATATCGAAAATCGTTTGTCCAATTAGAGCAATAAAGAAATGTCCGTGAATAAGTAAAATAGTACCTTCTTAAACTTCAATATGTGCTAGATATATTAAATCATTTAGAGGTCCGGAGGTGGGTGTAAAATTAAATAGAAAGATTTTTATTACATTAACACATAGATACATATGCCGGCATAATAAAAGTGCGGAAATTAATCTTGCTCTACGCTTGCAAATCCCCTGTCTGCTGTTGATTTTATAGTTAAATAATTGTGTATACTTATACCATTAAAAGAAAGAAAAAAGATAACAAGACCGTAGAGTTTCTTGCCGAATCTGTTCTGGTCAGGTTTAGTTTAGTGAACCTTAATACAGACCTTAAATAAGTCTATATTGAATAAAGAAATGTTGACTTTGACTTTAAAAAAAACATAATAAAAATGTATATACATCGTAAACAATGTAGGAAACAAACATTCATGCTCACTTTGCAAATTAACAGTCGAAAAGCTTACTTTGTCACCCATGTTGTCAACGGAAACGCGTCAAGTGTATTAATCCTAAGGAAAACACGGCGAGAAATTAAAGAACAGTTCTCAAGTCACACAACTATTTCTATTATTAACTCACAATTTATAAAGAACTTGCTTAACCATAATTGGATCTTTATCGAAATATTCCTCCAACCGGACTATATCTATCATGAAAGCATATGTAACTTCTTTTACAGAGAGATAACCGTAGCTATGTATGCTACACAAAGCTTATAAGAGATAATTTGCATAGGTATCGTTCAACTAACTCCAATAGTACAGCGTGAAGTACAGCGTGTACCTGAGAAAAGCCCTCAAAGTTAAATAATCATATGGCCACTGGGATTCGAGCTAGCGACCTCAGATTGCAACAACTTAACCAGTCACCAGACCACCAGACTTGACTCACGTTGCAGTGATATCGAATTGTAAATAAAGTATGTCCCACTACTGTCTACATTGAGATCTCCCCTTGGCCCTGATGACCACGATCGGCACAAAATGTGAATTTGTTATGAGTAACCCTCCTTGGGTCAAACAGAACATTATCGATTAACCGTGGCTTATACAAATATTTGTTGTGTGCAAATCAAACCCATGATCGAGGTCATGGGTTCGTTTTGCCGATGCCAATAACTTCAAATATAATAGAATAGAATAATACTTTATTGAACAAAAATAAAATACATGAATCATAGTGTACAAATAGGTAGGCGGACGTATTGCTAAGGTAGCAATTTCTTCCAAGGAACCTGGCTTAGCAACTGCGTCACCGTTTCATCTGTAATCTAATTATGAATAAATGTGTTAACCGCCAATCACATTACTGAGACGAACTTCGGAGGATTATTTAAGTTTTACGCGCCCAAATCTGCCTGTGTTTATAAACGTCCACGCGTGAATCCAATTAAAACTATTAGCACACAAACACGCAGCGGGAACAATCGCGGCGGTTCAGAACACAAATTAGATTCGGAATTCAAACATTCGCTGATTAGATCCGAACACAGCCGAGTCACGTCGCGCCAATTAGAAAACGGTTCCGAATTAATTTGAAAATGGAACACTCGATTTTGATGTAGTGGCTGTCATGTGACGCTCGCTAACCGCCACGGGCGAATTAGAACCTTGCGCGGAAACCGCAAGGTTGAGATCACTCCGCCGACTTATTGTACAAAGCTCGGAAGATAATAGCCAAAAGGCGGGATAGCGTCCCGCGTTTCGCCGTCTTTGCAAATTGAGCTCTGTCGTATGGACTCTAAAGTTGAAAACGGCGTTGACTGGCACTCGTAATTAATGTGTTTGTTCGGCATAGTCCTGGCATTAGTCGTTTCATTTTTCTGTATTGCGAAAAGGCCGCCTCATTTACTTTTCACTTCACTTCTTACGTGTCACGTTGCGTTGGTGAAAATGTGGATTGTTGTATTTCAGCGCTTTGATGTTTTCATCAATTTCTCTCCCTTTGTTGTTATCGCGGGGTTGAGTTTTGTTTCGTGTCATTTGTAAGAGCTTCTTAATGAATTGATCTATAGCAAGAGCGACGATTTAAAGCGAAGATTTAAGAAGCGACGAATGGTTGAGATATCTCGTTCCAAACTTACGCCAAAAGATATATTTGTCTTTCAAATTACTTACTAGTATCTATATTAACCTTATTACTATTATAACATATTTATTTCCATAGTTAAGATAATCCACCCACAAAACAAAAGTATCCTAAAGTAATCCAAAAATGATTCTCGTTTAAAAGGTGTTCTTTTAATAACTACCAGTCTGTGCGTATGTTCGCTCGCTTTCATTTTATATCCATTAAAGTTCACCAAGTACAAGCAGGAAAATATCGTTTAGAATGTTCCCGCCAAAACTCGACACAACACATGTGCCGTGCCACACAGGGATGCCATAACGGGCTCGTTTAGGTCGTACATTCAGCAGGGTTGTCACCAATTGAATCTTAGTTTTGAAAAAATAAAAGTAGGAAATTGCTAATTAGATCTTAACTAAAATGCTTAAATTGCGCTTCTAACGTTATTTATTAACTAACAGAGATAATTCGTATCAAAGTGTTGAGACCTCAACATGAGTTCCAGTTATGGAGCTTCATCTCCAGGTCCCACTTGACTAAGTTTCATTGTATGTACAGCGCATCATCACATATCTAAAGACATTTTCTGCTTACATTACGAATTCTGCCATCTTTTGAACCTAACTATAAACAGACTTGAGCTTATTTAGTCTGAGAAGTATCGTCGTGCGTGCAGCCCTAAATAAAATAAATTAATGTGAAGCAGTACGTATTACTAATAGCACATTACTTTCGCAGACTGCGTCCATCTTCAACTGTACAAAGACCTTAAGGAGAGACAGAAGAACGGGCAGACGAAGGCGTCCCTATCGCTGCAGCAGTACCTCGGCTTCGAATGCGGTTTCACTTTGGACAAGGAGTCGAACACCCTAGCGATACTGTGTGAGGACGTGGTCCCAGTGCTGGCATTCGACACCAGGGAAATCCTAATCCAGTGGAGGGTTAAGGTAACGTTATTACCTGAACTTCCCAACACTTTTCTTGGATGTTCTGAAAATTTAAAAAATGTGATAAATAAAATAGATTTTTAGAGAAGATCGTATCTAAAACACCGGTGGAGGTGAAGACGCCTTACCAGCTTTGAAATTTAGGTAACGGCTACCCCGTTTACGAAATAAAACGCAATTTGTAATGCTTCCACTATACGCCGATCTAAGAACCCACGGTACTTCCCCGGATGTGTCTGTCCATTCGTGACAGCAGAATCCGCCACGTGCATCCACCACAGGAAATACCTAGTATATCACATTGTCAGGATAACCGGATTGCAAAATTGTAGCCCAAGTGTATTATATAACCTCTGATTTGTGACAAACATTTTAGCCAAACAATACGTAACCTCGATTTGTCAGATTCGACGCAATCACAACTGACATTTAACAGTGTAGCCAGTATTGACAATTTCTTTTTTTTTTTTAATCGTTGCTCTTACTCTAGTTTAAAATTATCCTGTGTTGTAAGGACGTTTTACAAACATAAGTTTCACGCGGACAAACACCCAGATGCGAAACAACTATCTGTGGGTCACACAAATAGTTGTCCCGTGTGGGAATCGAGCCCACGACCCCCGACGCCGAAGCCAATACCTTGGCAAATGCGCCACGGAGTCGTCAATTTACCGTGCTGTTCCAGGTGCAGCATAACCTAGGCAGCAGTAA
The DNA here is from genome assembly GCA_933534255.1 of Iphiclides podalirius. NCBI lineage: Eukaryota > Metazoa > Arthropoda > Insecta > Lepidoptera > Papilionidae > Iphiclides > Iphiclides podalirius. The sequence continues at coordinate 12,070,703 of OW152827.1, read as the reverse complement.
GGAGTTCGCGGCGGTGATAGTGTCGGCGCCACCAGCCAGCGGGGCCCGCGCGGGACCGGCTCGCCTCCACGCCTGCGGGCCGAGGCTGGCGCTCTGCATCTCCAGACCTCCAGAGGTCCTGGCCCTCTGGGACGTGAAGCTGCTCAGGTGAGTGACACAGCGATGTACTATTTTCTTTACGTGAATAGGTGGCAAGCTAGCTGGCGTTTCACCTGATGTTGACTGATAGCCGCCGCCCATCGACATTTGCCACACCCAAGTGGAATTCGGCCACCGCACTCACCAGAAAAAAATTGAAAATTCCCACTTCCTGCCTGTCTTCTGTGAGGTCTGCCCATTCGTGCAACAGTGTAGACTGGTCCTGCCACAGTTAACTAGCGGTTGAGATACGCAGAAGCTTCGGCAGTTGCATGAGTGTGCTGTCTCATTCGAAGAATCACTAAGACCGCGAAGAAAGCCGGCGGAAGGTCGAAGATTTTACGTTCGTTACGTTAAGATTTTACGTTACGCATTCGTAATAATGTTCACGGGGGGTTGGTAATCACCATCCTATGCGTTTGTTACCCTCAAACTAGCTCTCAAACTAGTCTACCACTGTTCTACGTACCATTGGTAGACTAGATATATAGTAGTGATACAGACAATATCAGATTATATAGATATTTTTTGGGTCTACTCTACTTTTATGTTGTTCTACGGTATTAATGCACCCGGACGAAATTTTGAATCAATAAACCATAAAAGGACAATCGCTGACACGCAAACAGATGGATACGAGAAGCTTCGGAATATCTCTACTATATTTTATTCGAATTATTTATAAAATTCTTGGAGAGACTGAGAACGCGTCGACAGACCAAGCTAATCTTTCAAATTTGACTTTCCGGAAAACGCCATCAATTCCGACACGATTCTGCCACCCATTTCCATAAATAGCGTGACCATGAAGCGAGGAATTTTCAATAATCTCTCAAGTCCGAAAGGTGCGCGTAACTTTGAGAGATCTCAGTGAGTAACTACAATCACAAAGGTTTTTTTTAAGGTTTCGTACATTAAATTGGTGAAATAAAAATTTGTAGTATTTAATTCAAAGCTTCGTAATTACGTTGTATGACTTCTATTTATTTTGTAACAAAAATTTATTGAACATAATACATTTAGGACCAGAAGGGCAGAAATTTTAAATTGAATTAGATATTCTAAAGGAATGTATTAAAAACGGGACTGTCTCATGTTTTCCAACATTGATGGCCAGCGAAACTCGCACCCTATCCCAGTTTGACCCAGTTGTGGCAATGTGACATCGCTAAATTCAAATCGAACCTGACTGTTTTGTTCCGACGCCAGGGGAAGAGTAATTAGATTTGTTGAGCGATATTCCATAGACTAAATTGTCCTAATTACAGAATTTGGAAAAGTTCGAACGGGTTTATTTAAGCAATATGTTGTATATTCCATATTGTATCTCTCGTCTTCAACATAACGACGTTAATAAGTTTAGAGTCCGTCATACAAACAAAACGCACAAAACTTCGGCAACAAATTTTGCAAGTCGTCATTTGGCTGCCCTTATAAGATAAGATGACCTAGTTTGGTTCGGCACAATATGTCGGCGTGGTTCCTCACGACCGGAAGCCGGCCTAACGTCAACTCTTTGGAGCAAACCCAGACCCGTAACACTTATCTATGAGTACTCAAACACTTGACCCTGCCCGATGGTAGTAAGGAGATGGAAGAAGACCGAATGGAAGAAGAAAAGGCCGAATGCCTTGCAGACAACCTCGAGCTTCAATGCTCTCCCAGCACGCAGTCCACTAACCCCGGCCACCTACGTAAGGTGGACGAGGAAGTGGAAAGTAGATCCGCGGCTCCACCAACGGACCCGCCCCTCGAACATACTTCGGTCGATGAGGTCATGACCATCGTCAAAAACCTTAAAAAACGTTCCGCGCCCGGCCCAGATGCAATCTCCAATAGAGTAATTAAATTACTCCCTGCCCATCTCATCTGCTTATTAGTAGCAATAATTAATGTACTTCTCGACAGCTGCACCTTCCCCGACACGTGGAAGGTAGCGCATGTCATAGGTATCGCTAAACCAAACAAGCCCAGAGACAGGGCTTCGAACTACCGCCCAATCAGTGTTCTCTCTGCTATGGGAAAAATATACGAACGCATCATCCTAGCAAGGATTAAAAAATGCGTTAATTCACTAAACATTATACCTGACGAACAGTTCGGTTTTAGAGCCGGTCACTCGAGCGTCCTACAAGTGCACCGCCTCACGGAGCACATCCTTGCTAGTCGCCGTTCAGCATACATGAGGAATGATAATAGGGTAGGAATTCTCTTATTCGACGTCGCGAAGGCGTTCGACAAAGTCTGGCATAACGGCTTAATTTTTAAGCTATACTCACTAGGCATGCCAGATCGACTCGTTAAAATCATACGAGACTACTTATCGAACCGCCGCTTTCAATTCCGAGTCGATGGAACTCTCTCCCGCCCCCGCCCCCGCCCCCTCAGAGCGGGCACCCCACAGGGATCAGTATTGAGCCCAACCCTATACTCGCTATATACAAGTGACATCCCCAGGACCCATAAGGTCGAGTTGGCTTTATACGCCGACGACACAGTATTATTCTCATCCGACCGCAACAAAAACCAGGTCTTTACCCGCTTGCAATCTGCACTAAACGCCATTGGCGAATGGTTCAGAATGTGGCGAATCGAGGTAAACCCGGAGAAAAGTAAAGCTGTCATGTTTAATTGCCAATCAGGCAGAAACCTCACTCCCGTTAAATTATACGGCCAACCCATTCCATGGGAAAATAAGGCCAAATACCTCGGCGTCACTCTAGACTGCCGCCTCACCTTCAAAGAACACATACAAGCAGTAGTCAATAAAGCTAAATTTGTGATGTTTCGCCTAGCTCCTCTCACTAGAGCGACAAGTAAAATGTCGCTAAAACATAAAATACATTTGTATAAGACCTGTATTCGCCCCATTATGACATAGGCGAGTGTTTGTTTCGCGCATATACCTCCTAATAGATTAAAGCCATTACAAATAATTCAAAACAAATTCCTTCGTCACGCAACAGGCGCACCGTGGTACGTGCGGAATGCCGATTTGCATCGAGACTTAAATATAACATCCCTGTCCACCCTCTTTAAAGAAGCGTCGAAAAGACACTTCAAAAGCATTAACGCCCATACAAATCCGTTGGTGAAAGCTTTCGGAATCTATCCCGCACCCCCTCGGCCCGTGCATCCGAGACTACGCCGTCCACTAAACGTTATAGATGATCCAGACGACACACTCACGCGCGCGATTAATATATTTAATAATCAGCCGCCGCCCGAAAACGCAACGGCGCTATGTCTAAACAGCATAGCAGGGTCAGAGGCGCTCAACGAGGCGCCACGTAGCCGCGTCGACATAACGCCTAACGAGGCGCCACCCGCCGCGATCCTCCCGCGCGCAGTCCGTCACATAACACACAATGCACTAACATACAGACATATGGCTCAGCGCAATCGACGGCGAATGCGAGGTCCCAGATTCACGGCCTACACGCGATATACTCGTGTGCCTGGTCGTTTTTGAATCATTACGTCGTGTTGTCATTGTCATTTAATTACGAGTGTATGGGCGCTCGTAATTGCTGCGTGATTAATTGTATAACCTTTATTTTTTGGACGACGTTTCGTGAATGCATTGTTTTTATTAACATTGTTAACACCGTTAACACATGTTAATAAAGATGAACAAATCTCGTAAACAAATTGCTCTAATGAATAATTGTTTGTATAATTATTCATCCATAAGTGATATCGCAACGCCAATACGTCTCGGGATTAAATCACAATTTCAACCTAATTCCTTCCTCTGGGTAGGTCCCCATATCGATTGCGATCCAAGCCGAGGTTCGAACCTCCATCCGAGGGGCCCTTGGATCGTGTCGTGCCCCCCCCCCCCCCCCCCCCTGTTAGTCTATTGTCCATCTTTCGTTAGCAGGGTGTTGCGGAGTGCAGCGGAGTGGACGGCGTTTTCTTGTCGTCGTCGTGCACCAGCTACGTTGTTCTCCCGAGTCCGTGGGTCGTCTGCCCGCGGACCTCTTCCGCCGAAGCTGTCAAAGCCGGCTAACAGCAAACGACACGTCACAAAAAAAAAAAAAAAAAAAACTCAAACACTTGTCCCGTGTGGGAATCGAGTCCACGACCAATCGCTTAACAACTCGCCACAGAGTGATTAACAATTTCCACAAGTATAATATCGAAATAACTATTGATACTGCTCGCTCGTTTACTCCATTATAAAAAATAAGATATTGTGCATAATTTCTCAATTTAAATTGTTGTGCGAAATCCTGACACTGAAAGCAGCATAAATTGTTCGAATAATATTTTAGAAACCGTGACTGTCTTGTGTTCCCCAGTATTGATGGCCAACTTAATCGCGCCCCAACTATAACAATGAAAAATAATTACAAAAGAACGCTGGATGGAACGAAAACATGAAGACTCAAATCTTTAATTACTTGTGTAAAATGTTGTACACATTCATCGTTAGAACGTGTAGACACACTCGCTAATCACTACATAGTATAAAACAAAGTCTTCCCGCTGTCTGTCTGTCCATATGTATGCTAAGATCGGAACGCAACGGATCTGGATGCGGTTTTTTTTACTAGATAGAGTGATTCAAGAGGAAGGTTTATATTATGTATAATACATTGCACCCGTGCGAAGCCGGTGCGGGTGGCTAGTTACTAATAATCATCAATTTTAGAACAGTGAACAATCTAAAATATATAAGTTTGTAATAAATTTTAACGTATGTTTTTGGGTTAATACTTCGAATTAAAAATACACATTACAAAATGAAAAACGCAATGTGTCTACAAGAGAAAACGAAGAGATCATTATGTCATAGTACACAATACAGCTTTACTAACGAGGCGAGGACTCATGGTCTGCCGACAAACTAAAAATTCATTTCCACCCGCGCTATGCTAAAATAGTTCCATCGCGTATTACTAAAACTTGCAAATCCCATTCCGGTCGACGTATAGTGACGTACGATTTTTTGAGCTTCGTTCTCGCCCACTTGCGCTTTAATTCATTCGTTCGTTTTGCATACAATCACTCGCGTTCGCCGAATTTGTTTTGTTATCTTCAAGTTTCAAATAGCGGTTTTGTGAATGGCGCGACAATTAAAATCCCCGTTTCAAAAGTCACGCGTGGGCTTGCCTTGGCCGGGTGAGTTACGAATTAACTTGAAATAGGAAAAGGAACAAGACTAAGTTAAGTAAAAAAAGTATACCTGTACAATTATACATGTCCCATTGCTGCGCAAAAGCCTCTTATCTATAGAGTGTATAAGGACAAAGTCCACCAAAAGATCTCATTGCGAATTGGCGAACTGCACATAATTATCTACGAAATATTTTTGTTCGTTATCACAGTTTTTTCTTTCGATTCTTCACATTCATTTCGTTTCTTCACGATGTTTTGCTTCACCGCTGAGCACCAGATAAGTCAGAACTTTCTATTAACGATTTCATTGGTGCCGCCGCCAGGATTTGAACTTTGAATGCCCGAGTTTTATGAATTAAAAGCGAGCGGACGGACACTGAGCTATCACAGCTCTCTTAGCTCTTAAGTATATGATAGTAATAAATCTTTCAGAACATATATTACACAGTTTTATCTAGTCGCAAACTATGCAAAGCCAAGGTCACTAAAAACGGATAAACATGCTCAAATATACTTTTCTTTCATAACACCCACGCACCGAAAAAAACGCTATATGCATCACACAATAGTTTTCCATTGTGGATTGAACCTCACACCCTCTGGCGCAATTGGTTCACTATCCACTACACCAATCGGATCAAGTTATTGATAATAGCTTTTGGTTCAAAGCCTCCACTATCTAGACGATTTAGTGCCAATCGTGAAATTGCACGATTGGGAAGTCATTCGTTGTTTGTAACTAACAATTTTATAGATTCTTCTTTTTTATTATGAGTGACATTATCTATATTAGCTTCCGGGACGGGGTCATGGATCAATTCCCAAAAGAACAACTATTTGTGTGACCTACAGATAATTTTCGCATCTGTTTGTCCACATGAATTTTATGTGTGCAAAACGACCTTAATGTCTGTATACCTCCACAGGATAATGTTGTTCTATGGCAAGAATATGTTTAAAAAAAAAACATACCACCATACTTTATTAAAAGGTGACAACGCATCGATAACGGGTGTTACAAATGCCAATGGCGGTTATCACTTAAGATCAGGTGAACTGCGAGCTCTGCACATAAAGAGTAAAAAGTTGAACACCCAACCCGTAAAGTGGTTTTATTATAAGACAATAACTTGCGATTTACGACAGACTACGGCGTGGAACTGTTTGCTCGCGTATTACAAATTGTGTTAGCTCGCGTGACAAATGAAGGGCGGGGGGAGTCCCAGTCAGGTGTTCTGCGTCAGACGTGATAATACACAAATCGACCCCAAGCACACAGCCTCGAGTGATATATTAGCAAGTATCATGTTACCAAGTGGAGGTTTTTACGTCGCAACTTTGTACAATATCAGTATTTTGTATTTTAGTTTTTTTTAACATTGCATCCTTTCAACTAGCTTTTAGCCCGGTACAGCGGACGGACTTTCTTTTAAACCAACGACTATACGTCTGTTATTCAAACAGATGTCGTATATATGATGAGCAAATAATCATGTCTTTGATGGCGCAGTGGCTAATCTGTAAGGTTACTAGTAAGTGCCTTATCATCGATATATTTATTTTTTCCGAATTTTGTTATTTTTCTATGGTTGAAGTGTCAATTTTAAACAAAGACAAATAGGTATGTATATTATATTTTTATTTGTTTATTATTTGTTGTGTTTTTATAATATACGGTATATTTTATAATCAAAGACGTAGTCGGTTGCCTAATAATATATGTCATATAACGCTGATCTATCGACAAAATCATCTTGATCAAGACAATTAAAAAGATATTTGAGAATGATTGAGGACAATAAAATAGTGGCTGACCTTAATAAAGAGTTACCGAGTATATATAATATCCAATCATGTAAATATAAATGATGCGACATTTTGTTTACTATCACGAATCTTTTAGATGTGTTTAGTTTCATTAATTCATCTCTAGTCAATTATTGTTCTTCCATTTTGTCATTTTCTTCTACGGCGGCTCAATGCTTTTACGCATTTTTAAATACATTTAGACATAAGCTCGGTATGACTGTCTGTATCAAGAAACTTTGATAAACAGTTTCATGCCGGTTCTTCTCTGGTCAGGTCTAGTTTAGTGAACCGGTGATAGTTTTCAGTAAGAGCTTAAATTAAGTCTGTTGGAAAAATTAAAGAAATTTAGACTTTGAGTTTGTCAATTCAAATCGAACCTACGAGCCTCCATGCCGAGCCGAACTGAAAAGTTATGATGCCGTATACATCTGCTATTTCGGACTGTGTTAATTATGACATTGACCATGAATACATAAAATGTCCGAACTGTTGGGAATTTTAATATTTTAATTGTGAAACAACCTAACGCATCACTGTATCCGTATCCGCGTAAACTCCTCGCATTTATCCTTGAGAAATATCCAATTTATTTAATTTTACTAATTTACTGAACGCCAACATAAGGTGGATGGATGCGGGTGGCTCAGGATCTTGCTTCGCGGGGGAAGCCTATTTTCAGCAGTGGGCTAAAACAGACTGAAATGATAATGATGAACAAAATAACATTTACAAAAATAACAAATACAAGCATTTGTTTTTTTTTATGCGAAAAGTTGTCAAACGAGCAGACGGTTCACCTGATGTTAAGTCAATAGCGCCGCCCATGGACATCTTCTACAGCCGAGGGTTACAGATGCGTTGGACAACCTTTGGAAAATTGGGCTCAATAATGTTATCAATAACATTCTAATAGATAAATAAATGCAATTACAATTTATAATAGACGCAGACTGCATGCAACACAATCGAAAGTTGGTGCAATCCGACAAATCATTCGCGATCATTGGCAGACCGCGTCTAATAACACGCGATGATTAATGAAGCTGCATTAATTGACGTCTCCCGATACTTTAGGGGTGGTGGGTGAGGGTTGAAATAAAAACGTGGGCACGAAACATCGCAACGTTCCGATGAGACGATTGGATTAACGAAGGCCGTAACAGCCAAGGGTGTATGAAAATGTTAACTACAACCCTTTTATCTATAAAGAAGTTGACAGAGTTTAGTACAACTTCGTATTCAACTACTTCATTGCATTTTGATATACATTTCAATAGATTAGTGGAGTTCTAAAGATATACCCTCTCTATAAACTATATTACGTCTTGTCATCCGAACAGTTCGATGTTTAACGCTCCAGTTCTCTTATCTCCCTTATTCTCGCTGAAAAATCTTGCTCTCATTTCATAAAAATATCATTAAAGAGTGTCCCTATGACTTATATCCGATAAAAATCTCACTGGTTATTTCAAAACTACTATCGACCCTGCCGACCCACATTCAGTGACATGTGTTATGTGTGTCAACGATGTGACTCCGTACCGAGACGCCATTTTTAATTGTGACCGATAAAAGTCGTTATGCTCGAACGAAGATGACACATGTCATTGAAGCACGCCGTCGTTTTAATGATCTTCGGGTAGATGCTTGATTAAAGAGAAATTTAATGAATTGTGCTGCGGAGGGCGAGACACACACACACACATGAATTCGTCGTGTTTGTATGTATTACCGATGTAAAGGGACCCATGCAGTGTTGGCAGCGAAGATGTAAGTTACTTTGACGATGATAAAAAAAATAAAAACAAAAATTAATTTATTGGAACGAAGTTCCTTAAGGCAGGCTTGGAGGGGATAGGGATTTTGCTGCGCGACCGTACTGAAGAAAATGTGATAGTAAAACCGTAAGAAAAAACCCGTGGAATAAAACCGTTAAATGAGACGTGCGCAGGCGCGACAGTCGCATAATTTTATGTTTTCAAACAAAAATAAAGAGACATATTTTGTTATTTTAGTTGATAATTTGCATTACGATGTTTTTTTATTTTAAGTAATTTATTATTTCCTAAAATACTGAATTTCTAATAGCAAAATTTAAGAGAAAAATCAAGAAAACCTACATAAAATTGAGCACGATTTTTTTTTCAATTTGTGTCGATTCTACATTAGCCGAAGGAACTTCGTTCCTACCTGGTGTCCCACGACACCACATCATTTTTCTTTCTTATACTCTTTGATACAATTTGTTGCAGAGTTTTCTCAGTAAGTTGTCATAGACACTTGTAATGGCAATAACCCGCTACTCCCCTTATGGATAAGACTATACATTAACTAAAATAATATTTAAAGATGATATTATAGAGAAAAGATAATTGAAATTCTATTTCGCCTAGCTTCTGAGAAATCATCTCACAGGATAATAGATATAAACTTCTGCCATTAGAAATGATACTACGAATTTTGCTGCTCATTATGCGTGTCTGCAACACACAAATACCATTGTTGCAACCTTATCAGGGAAGACCACGTAGTAATAGTTGAACGGTACTAAGTAGAAGTTACAAGTAATTGTCGATTTTACTGTTTATAAAACTTTTCTCATTTAATGTCATAGTAAGAAAAAGTAAGTAGTTAAATAAAACCTGTATGGCCATGATCCCCTGCTGAGCAAAGGCCTCCTCTGTACAAGAGTTATTAGTGGTATTAAGGCCCTAAAAAATCGAGGACATGTTTTCAGACCAATTTCACATAATGAAAAAAATAACGACAAAATCTCTTAACACCTTAAACTCCCGATGGGATGTAGTGATTTTTATACCTGGTATTTTTGCATTTAATTTAATGCATTCTTTCGAAAGTAAAAACACGCGAAGCTACAGTTAAAACTTGCATTATTATCCATACGGGTAGCCATAATGAACTGTCGTAGCTCATAATACCGAAGATTGATTACTCCTCCGACTTTTGTGACGACGCCAAACCCTTAGCTGTGCCGTTTATTTTAAACTAGTGATCCGCCCCGGCTTCGCATGGGTGCAATTAATTATACATATAAACCTTCATTTCGAATCACTCTATCTAGAAAAAAAAACCGCATCAAGATCTGTTGCGTCGTTTTAAAGATCTAAGCATACATAGGGACAGACACAGCGGAACGACTTTGTTTTATACTATGTAGTGATACAGGAAAAAGCATCTTAAAAGCGACAAGAAGTGCTTCTATGCGGTTCTAAATTGTACAATTAGGGACTACACATGATGATGACACTACATCCACACACAACAAGCGAATTAGTCGAATCAAGGAGAAAGTTTTTGTTGTCTAAAATGTATTCATTTATTGAATAAAGACATTTTTATTAACAAAATTCAATTTTGTTTGTATATTACGTGTGATATATATGATAAGTAATTAATGTTTTATATCATTGCGAAATAACTCGATACGAATAAATCTTTCCGACAGATAGAGGCCATAACGTAGGCGTCTTCAAGGCAAGAGTGAATAGCTTTTTAAATTCGTAATAATATAGACGTAAAGTGGAAAGACATTTTCTTTTTGTCTGGCGAGTGAGGAAACCTGACATTCAACCTGTTAGGTTAGCACCGAACCTGCCCTAGAGCTGCAAATAAATGTGCACTGCCGTTTATACCACTTGAGGTCTGGTCAAACATAAGTTCTCCTAGTTTTGTTAATCAAAACCAAAAAAAACAAGGTTAGTATCCGGGCTCAACTAAAATAAACCGTTTACTATTGATTTTCACCGCTTCCTGCGTAGACGTGGACATACTACAAAAGCTCCGAACAAAGCCCGCACGGGCACCGCCTAATAAAGTGAGGTCCCCACGTCAGGGGCGCAGCGAGCGATCGGTGGGCAATTTCATTATTAAGTGCACACAAACGAGCCTACGGGAATCCCCCGTAGATTACCACACTGTACGCAAGGCACGAGCGGCAGCGGGAAGTTAAACATGTTATCGACTTAATAAAGTCGTCTCCTATGTTCTATTGGAACATAGAAGACTACACTCTGGTAATGAACTGATCGCTCCAGGCTCTTTCAATCGGTGTTCTTATATTGTATTTTTAATGAATTTATGTCAAACTGCTTATTTAAAAAAAAAAGCCCGCTGAGTTTCTTTCGCCGGTTCTTCTCAGTACAGTGGCTTTCTTTTCCGAACCGGTGGTAGTGTTTTGACTATCAATAAGTGAGTGTAATGCTACTATGTTGAATAAATACATTTGATTTTGATTTTGACTACTTTATTGAACGTAAGTATACTGCCACTATGCTAAACGTTTAATGAAAGCTTGACGATAAAATACCAGAATAAGTTAAAATTTGTAGTAAAAAGGATGAAGTTTCTCGCCACTGCTGCGGGAATCTGACCCACGATTCGCTCAAACGTTTTAACGCTTTTCGTTTTTTATCTACATTCATCTTAAGTGCAGGCATTCTCAATGAAAATGTAAAATTCCTGAATAAGTTTCGAACTTAGCTATGCAATCATAAATACAACGCCAATAACGAATAGATTAACTATTCTCTCCCACCCCCTTTTTTCTTAATAAATACTTTATAATAAAAAATGCCTGACCATATCATTACAAGGTCGATCGAACATAGTTTTTTTTTCACAAATAATAGTTAATATTTTAAAAAAAGTCTGACCTTCACAAGGTCGATCGACGAGGGATCAATAACTATACACCATTATTGTCTTACTACTGTAAGCTAGTACTTAAATAGTAATCTTGTATATTAGAAGAGCTATAAATAGCTAATAAATGATGGTTACAAAGTTTTCTAGCTTGGGCCACCACACGCGGCGCTGTCGCCTGCGGCCGCGCACCTTAACTAAACAAACACCAGCCTAATGTGCTAGCCAATGGAAAATATGGTAGGGGCTTTTCCCTTTTAGCCTTTAATACTCGCTTTCGCGTGTGCTGGCTCGCCTCGGGGCCAATTCACAATAAGAGCGTTGCGAGCCGTCGACGAAAAGCAATTTGAATAGTATCGTACTCGCTTAGATGTAAAGAAAGTATGACTTTATATTTATACACAGCGAACATTTAGAAAAATCTGATAGGTGGATTCGATTGACTTGCTATCGATTCATTGACCGGGATTGGTAACACCTTTAAGTAGCAGTACTCATTAATATATACGACCAATTTAAAGAAGCATTTCAATATTAGAACAACAAATCGACGTCATTATATTTGTCAATTAAATATTTTTCTATACTTTTACTATTGTTAACGTCAAACGGATTAACAGGGCCGTTTGAGTGATCGTTAAGTTTAAGCAAAGTTAAGTTGAGAATGTTCGGTAACGGCAAACAAAACGTATCGCTCAATAAACTCCCGTAAAACACTACAAAATCACATAAACAGGTGAACCGAACAAAACCAACAGTCGTATTGATTCGATACGCTCCGATATTAATCTGTAAAGAAATATTCGAGATCAAAGTTAATATTTGAGTTGGTCGGATTGCGGGGCGCGCGCTCCGCACCGAACCGCCGCGCTCAAAAGATTAAAGTGTTTAATTTTTATCTCTTTATTCCAGCGATTAACCTCTCTCCTGCCTTGGGGTTCTTTATTAACAGTTAAAAGGGTGCCCTCCACTCTGCACTGGCGATTACGGAACGTCTTCTTTAGCTGTTTGTATTGAAATACTTCGTTCGTAAAATGTTGAAATTCGCCCTTTAGAAATAGGGTGTCGCTGAGCTAATAAATAATAAATTAAAAGTGTATTAATTAACTACATATTTTTGGTTTGACGCTATAAATAAGGAACTCCTAAGTATATTGTTGCACCGGCTTAGATAGATAGACACTTTGGCTGTATTTTTAACGCATATTGAAGTAGAAACAATATTGGTTGAGTTTTTAATGGACTATGCTATGAATACTTCTTTCACAGAAATGTGAATAACATTGTAATGATTTGTAGTATGAATTATTATGTATTATGAAATTATGTCTTGCAATAGAAGCTCCATTAATATAACCCTTAAACATCGCACTAATTTTACGTGTGTTTGAAACTGTGGTTTAACTTATACTTTAACATTAGGTCCGTGGGGTCCCCGCACATCAAATTTTTTTAAAAGTTTATGTCCTAGGCTTAACGCCGCGGCTGGTGACAAGAGAGCTGGTTCTTTTCTCGCGCAAAGGTTGAGCATAACTATTCAGCGAGGAAATGCAGCTAGCGTTCTTGGCACCATGCCGCGTGGATTAGGTTTATTAGATAATATGTAATTTTAGATAGATTTAATCTTGTAAATATTAGATCAATAAAGATTGTCTTTTCTATCTTTATCACTTTAAATATATCTAAGCTATAAATAAGGAACTCCCATGTAAACATATTTTTGCACCGGCTTAGATTTACATTGTCATCCAGTGGTTAGAAGTCTTGTTAGACAGAAAACAGCGTTTATTGCAAGACTTTCTAATGAACCGAATTTACTTAACTAGATATTATGCGCGTAGGAGATTATTTATATATGTTATACATAAAATACGGACATATAAAACAGCAAACATACATACATAGATTCAAAATGAATATCATCAGTATGGTTCATAGATGGTGCTAAGAGGAACAAACCAAATTAATACGACCTATTGCTGGAAAGTTATTCGAGTTCTATAATTCGGGCGAAGAATTCAAATTGCGTCGTTTCTATCTTAACAGCATTCTTGGAAACTTTTTTTTTTGAAGAAACTCTTACCTTCATTTCGCAGCCGCCTCCCACCCCCCAGAGAAGGCGCTTTCGTAACCGTCCAATTATTTCATGATAAAACGGAAAAGTTACCGGCCCTCTGATGTTCTACATTTCGTAATTCGCGCAATCGTTCGCTGCAGAGTTTTCTTCGTCCACAAGCTTTGTCCGTGGACTATCCACATATTCATCTGTCGTAATGGAATTCTAATACCTGTCTAGACAACGTATTACCATATTAAAACAACAACACGTAAATCTCACAGTACGTTTCGCCGCAAAAAAAATGTTATAATAACTCGGTCGGTAATCGGGCGGCCCCAAAACAGACGGCCGCGGTTCGTATAACGATCATTTACACACTTATTTTTTTTACATTTTTTTTCTATACCAGATCATTTTCTTTATTTTTAATTTTTCGAAAATACATGATTTACCAAAAAAAAACCGAGCAATGCTCGGTTCTCCAGGTACTGCTTTATTTATATGTTATAGTATAAAATGTAATTTCATTAGCAAAGGCGACATCGCTCGTTCGAATTATCGGAATTTGTTTGTGTGCTGTAAAGGACATAACAATAAATGCGCCAAACATTCCTTGAAATGCGAAAAAACAATATGTAGATAAAATACGTTTAGAGTTTCATCAGCGTGGCAACCAGCGGTTTAGCTTTGGGTTCGATTCCCGAAGCGGAAAAAATCTTTTCGTCCATTTCTTTCTACAAATTTTAAAGGAATAACTTAGGCTTAATGGGTTAAAGTTGGCTTTGTATTAAGAATATTCGAATTTCATAAATTTATCAAAGTTTAAAATAGTAAAAGGAAAATAAAAGCCAAATAATAATAACCAATAACAAGTTTTTTTCGAGATTACTTAGAAACATATCCGTACAACTTAACCCTCCGAAGCGAATAGACTAAGCAAACTTCCAACTTAAACGCACTCGCACACTCGACGAGCCTATCTAAACTTAACAATGTATCCGCGACTCAAGTAATCGATGTTGACGTTAAGCGAGACTTTGGACCGTTAAGTCTGTTAACTTGTGCCATCGCCTCCCAGTCACGAAGATTCGTAATTTAACTCGAGTTAAGCAGGTAACAAAACACAGCCTAACGTTAACTCTATATAAGTAAGCGAAGGAGTATATATAATATGTATTAAATATCGTATATATTTAATACATATTATGTTAAAGCATAATAGCAAAAAGCCTATTTGTTCCAGACAAAAACATTTTGCATGTTAATGGAACAGGCAACCTGGAATAATAAAATGTAAAATAGATGTATGTTTGTATTTATGCAGTTTGGTGCTAGATCAGATCCATCCGTAGAAATGCACTGACAGCGATATATAAACGACATAACACCGTGAATTTGACCTGAGGTTTTCACATAAGTTTTCATTTACAATATATAATGTCGAGTTTGATTTACGTCATCTGAGATTTCTAGAATAAGAAGTTTATGAGGGGAAACGTTTTACCTCCTAAGCGGACATAAGCTTGGGGCCCAATGTAATAAAATTTAACTGCAACACTTAAGGCATTGAAAGCGTTAGAACTGTCTCGAACTAGCCTGTGACCACGCTTCTAAATATTCGAAAAATGGGGAAAGAAAATTTTTTAGAAAAATATTTACACGCGATACAAAGGTCCTCGGGAAAATCATCGTTGAGAACATTACTCTACAATGTCGTGAAGTTGGTAGGAGAATTATAACTGAACCACTAAGTTGGAGGAACCTTTTCTTTGTGGATCATTGAAAAATAATATGATCTTTTCAATATAATTCGGGATGGTGCGTATAAACTGCGGAGTTGTCGCCGTTTATTTCTTATTTCGTAGTTCCGAGGAGCGTTTGGGGCCGACAAATTGCGTAACTTGGTTCGGTTTCGCCATCCGCCCGCCCATAACCATTAATCCGCGTGTCTCGGCCAGACAGATTCGAATGCGCGGGGGCTGTAAAAATGCCATTAGCCCCGATGTCCCCACCGCCACCCCCCGGAACTACACTTCGTTAACATAATTATAGCCAATTACGGGAAGACTATAGATAGATATATATACTAGCCACAATGACTCGGCGATCTCGGCGCTCAATGTTATTGAATATGCTCGAGCAACCTGAGTTCAAATCCCGGTGCCGGCATCAATGGAATTGTTAATTGATTAAATGAAATTGTTATCGTTGTGTGCTAGGGCCACGCAGCAGCCACGGCTGTTGCACGAATGGGCAGGCTCGGCCGATAAGACCGGGATGAAGTGGAAGTATAATATTTTCGCGTTTCGTCTGGTGAGTGACGTGACCGGAGCACAGTTTTCAAAAAGGTTGCCGCAAAAGAAACGCATCTGCAAACCCTCAGTTGTAGCAGATGTCCATGAGCAGCAATATTCACTTAACATCTCGTGAACCACCTGCTCGCTTAACAACTTTAAAAAAATGAAATTTGAAATGCTGACTGATGTTATGGAAAACAACGTAAGGAAAACCTCTATAATACTTTGAAATAATAACAACGAAAACATTTCGAAGATATGTGAAGTCTGCCTAACCGCAGCGTGGTCGCGTAGTGGACTATGCCGTTACTCCTTCTGTATAGAAGGGGGCTTTGCCCACCTATGGGACATGTATAGGTTTTTACTTTAATTTTACGTAGAGACAGCAATTAACGTTACAAGTATGATGAAACGGCGAACGTAAAAAATGTTCAAAAAATATATCCTTGTGTTACCCGTTTAATTGAAAGAAATGTGCCTGACATTCAAAAAATGAGATTATTTTTTTTATCGTGATTAAGCCCACCGAGAAAGCCGGAAGCGCATTTATAAAACCTAGTTATCTGAATGTCTATGAGCATCAGTAGTCAATATATGATGAGCCATTTACTACGTCTACCTCCTGCATAAAAAATAGTACTGTTAAAACTACCCAGTCACGTCTTGACCTATCGATATTATCGTGTTATTATTCGGTTTTAATATGTTTGCGAAACATTCAAGCGATTGAATGGGCTTGCACTAATTGAATTAGAAGTATGCAAAATAAAAATAAAAATCAAAAATATATTTATTGAAATAGACGCTTGCGCGCTCCTATGAATCGTCAAATTTTACATCAAAAATTATGTATATAGGTTCGTAAGGTACGCTTATTAAGTTGCGACAAACAGACTCAACAGATGCCAAACCTTATCGTCGCACGCCGGGAAGAAATATGTGGGGCATATTTGCATCTTAGACGTCAAAAAAAAAAACGAAATACTCATTTCATACATCTGTTCAATCGAAACCGAGACGATAAGATCGCCTGCTCAAATACCCAGCCATCGTCGTCCAGTTTAGAACGTAAAAGTTCTATTCAAACCTAATTCATTTTGCATCTCATTAGTTGCTGTTCACCTCTCTGTAACTCTTCTCTGAAGGAAATAAGTCTGAATTTGTAGCAAAAACAATTCGATGAAATAAATAAAATCGAGCGACCGCCGCATTGCATACTCCTCAACAAACTGGCTGCTTAATGTCACTAATAACCACGTGTCTCGTAAACAATTTCGCCGTACGATCCAATGAATACTAAACAACCGCTTATTCCATGGGCGTAATAAAGGCTACGTGCCGCGGGTCTAGATGCGGTTGCGGTCAAATCGCTTCTCGATTCGAGATCTCCCTTCGATAACTGCGCTCCTTAACTACTCAATCTTACGCCGAGCGACTCCGTTGCTTGGATCATCGTGGGGGACTATTTGAAACAATTTATCTGCTTTCAAGTATTGTTTTGTTTTGCGTGTTTTTTTTATTTGAAAAGATGCCAAACACGCGCGCGTTTCACCTGATGTTATGTGACATCTTCAACACCCGTGTGGTCAGTGGAACCAGTGTCTTTAACTACACGCTGGTCTCCTGTTATGCCGTGGTATTACCCCGGACGAGCCTGCCTATTCGTGCAACAGCAAATACTAGTGGCTGTTACTACCACATTGTTCAACAAAACTGGTAAATATACAAGCTTTCGGCGAAGTTTCAAAAAACCTCACCTATTGCTACGAAACAAACCGCTGCATTAAGCAGGGGTAACACGTTCTAACGTTTCGTTGGTTAACTGCGTTACCGCGAAAGCCTTTTATTGGCGGACGTCATCAGATCCGTCGGCAGATCTCCAGTTTATCGCGCTATAAACCCTCGGAGGGTCGAAATGAATCGTGCACCCATTTCAAATGTAACGCGTTGAATTTTTGCTCGTAAAACGCACGAGTGGATTGGTAGGTTGTCTGCGGTGGCTCACAAACTGGATCGCCGCCAGCGATCGGCGGTTTAAACTGTTCTACCAGAGTTTCTACATTTTCGAAATTTTCAAAAAAACCACCTCGTTTCGGATTTTCTCGCGAAAGAATTATGTTGATGAATGATCTGCACAAGTGTCCAAGCACACCTTCTATAATTTTTTTTTAATTGAGAAAGTGGCAAACGAGCTGGCGGTTCATCTGATGTTGAGTGATAACCGCCGCACATTGCAACACCCGCAGGGTTGCAGATGCGTTGCCGCATTTTGTTATAGTGGGCCCCGGCTAGCCTTTCACGAGACGAAACGCAGAAGTATAACACTGGAAGCGTTACGATTCACGCCTTCTATGATGGTTTTTCTATGGTCGTGGTTTACCCGGACAGACCTGGCTTATTCCTGCAACTGCGCAGACTGTTGCGTGGTTCTACCACGGCTAAAATGAATAACAGAATAATGTTTCTTTACCCCTTTACGAAATTGTTATCGTATTTATTTATTTCCTTCTTACGTCTTTGCCTACGAAGGAAATGAATTACTACAAAGTATATTTGTCTGTATCTGACAATCTTTGAAGAAGACCTCAACCAAACTTCAATTTTTTTTATTTAAATTTATATTGTGGATATTAAATTTAAAACAATTAATACTGTTAATCAATATAATAATATTAGTAAGGCATTTTGCAAGAAATATTTTTTTTTATTATATCCTTATCAAATGACTGGTTCGTTTCACGCATTTTAAACAGCAAATAAATCAGTTTTCTCGCCTTCGAAAATAAAATTTCTATCAATGTGTCTCCAACACTACAATTAAAACCTACCCACACTGTACACACTGTGTAGTGTGTAAGCTACACAGCTGAGGTAGATAATACCTAATAAATTTACGATGTATGTATGCGAAAAGAAATTAAAACATGCATTTTCATTTCTTTCTTCACCTTAAGTACAAAGGATTAGCTCCACTAAGCTGATGTTGAGCATCGTGAGGTAGATGAGATAAGGCGAAATTTAGGGATACCTACACGATAAGAGCGGGCTGGATTAGGCTGTTAGTGGACGCGGAAGTAGCGAAAGCGGTCGCCAGGATAAGTTTCAGCGACGTGTGCGGGCTTTGATTTCCGGTATGTGCTTTACATGAGTTAGGTTTGAAAAGGTACAGACGTCATTAGAGAAATTTTAAGTTTTGCAGTCGCAGTCAAAATCAAAATCATTTAATAATCGACATAAAAAAAACCATTTCATTTATCGATAGTCATTTTTTTTAATTCACCACCTTTTCTCAATGAGGTTCCTTCTAACGGAGAAGAAACAGGCGACAGAAACTCTGTACGTATCCTCTTTTTTGTCATTTTTTTTTTCTTAACAAAATTAAAATATTATTCTACTTGTTTTTTTTTTCTTTCTCACTTTTTGGTGAATTGTTCTTAAGCGATTTTTTAATGCGAAAAGTTACCAAGCGAGCAGACGGTTCACCTGATGTTAAGTGAATGCCGCCGCCCATGAACATGTGCTACACCCGAGGGTTGCAGATGGGTTGACAACCTTTTGAAAATTGGGCTCCGGCCACCTCACTCACCAGACGAAACGCGAAAGTATTATACTTTCACTTTACGCCGGTCTTCTGTGAGGTCGTGGTACTTAGCCGGATGAGCCTGCCCATTCGTGCAACAGCCGAGGCTGCTGCATGGCCCTACCACCGTAATTTTCAAATTGCTTGTCGCTATCGCTAACAATCTTAATAAATAGCTATGTTGCGATGGGATACAGGTCGACTCGTTTATAAGGGTTGTTCATTTTTCATACTGCCTGTTATGTGATCGAAATTGAGTTTATGTAACACATCCATCTCAATTCATTATAAACGCAAGTTGTTCGTTGTAAGCTATATGTACTGTATCTGAAAACTGAACACTATCTACCGTGTACACCGTTTCAGCCATAAATCTATGGTTTGTGAAAATATATTAAAATTCCAAAATTATCAATTTAAAAAAAAACATCGTTAGGTTCGCAACTAATAGGTATTAATGTTCAGTCTCCCCGTTTTCTGATAAATATGAGGACACAAAATAATACGCGGAAGCACGATGAAGTATTTTAGTCCTTATGCAGTCACACTTAACGTTCAAATTGCTCCACGAAAGCGAATGCAGCGTTTCAAGTCATAAATGTTCTAGTGATTTATTAGCAAGACTAGTCGGTTTTATTATTCGTCGCTTCGGTATAAGTTAACTATTGTTTCGTCGTTTTTTATCAACGCCGCGTCAACGTCGAGCGATCCGATGCGATTCGGAGATATATTTTCCATTCGCCGGCAATGTTCATCTCTTTGTATTTTAGAAACGCAATCGCTGCGTACAATCTGAACTCCAGAACTCCAGTAATTGGATCGAAAACAATCCCGCCTCAAATGTCGGATTCAATTTCATTCATACAAAGAAGGGATATTAGACGAGTCAAAGGAACCCGTCGGTCCCAGGATCAATTCAGATCCTTGGCTTTCCGCAGACCCCTAGCCCTAGACCGTTACAAAGATATAGAATCTTCATCAGACGTTATGACAATGTATGTCTTTGTTCTAATGATTTATTCGCTATAAAATAACGATTACAAAAAACGTATTGTTTGAAATTTTCTGGCTAAGGTTGACTTGGAAATACCATTCTTTTTTAAAAATATCTAATCTCAGTATAAGTATAAGTAACTATATGCGACTTATGCTCCATGTGCCTTAAAGTTTTATGTCATTTATAATTTAATCCCAAAAAAAATATACTTTAGAAATTTATATGTTCGATCTCAGAATGCCGAAATGGATGTAGTGTAACGTTTCTTATTCAAGCGTTACTCTACATTTATGTTCAATTCAATATACTCGCTCGAGTATATTGAAATAAAAGCGAGCTGTACTTCTTTATTTTAAACACTAGCTTCGTATTAATAATTATAACTAACGACCTGCCCCGGCTTCGTACGGGCGCAATGTATAACATATAAAGGCTTTCTCTTGAATCACTCTATCTAGTAAAAAAAAACCCGCTGCCGCTTCCAGTGCCGATACAGCGGCGCCCTCACCCCCGAGGGTTCTGCAGAGTGGACGTCGGGCACCCATGAAATTCGCCGTTGCCAGTCAGCACCGCCGTCCGCGAAATGAGATTCCAACGCGGCCAAATCATTTCCGCGCTACTCCCGGATTTGCGCCCGTCCAAAATCCCATTCCAGCGTTGTCATTTAAAAGGCGTCACGCAATAAATCACGTCGCGCGGCGTCCGTTTGTTGCGTTCAGTCTGTGCTCCCGCGTCATGTTGAATATGTTATCTGTGGTACGTGTCAGATGTCGGACGGTGATAGGGTTTCGGGATTTTTTCCAAATTAAACTGCATACTCCATTTATATGCACGGTTCTTGGAGTATGTCATCCATGTTTTATCCTTCCGAGGCACTCTAGAAATATTGTAATTAGTGACGATAATTGCTTTATTTCATTAAAAAAAAACATTTAAATGAATACAGTCCTAAAAAGCATGTTTACGACTGTATTACTCAGGGATATCAGTTTGCATCGCGGAAAACAAATAGCAATCGTTTTAATTCTGAAAATAATCATAGTAAATAACAATGCTTATTTCTCCATTACATTATTACAATTATATTCAATCCTTACTTAATATTATAAAGGCGAAAGTTTGTATGTATGGATGGATGTCTGTTACTCTTTCACGCAAGTACTACTCAATGAATATTAATGAAACTTTACAATAATATAGCTTATACATGAGAATAAAACATAGGCTATAATTTATATACAAATTTTATGTATATCTGCCTTCTGTCTGAATGTTACGCCTTCAGCCTATTCTACGCAGACGTAGTCGCGGGCAGCAGCTAGTTAGATATTAATTATAAAATTATAGTTTTGTCTTATTTTAGTTAATCACATAGATACACACACACAGAAGATTTTCAATTAAGTATTACAGTTGAAAGTTATATTGACGGATATTTTCGATGGTAAAAATTATGAGGCCAGTACAAACGTTTGCTTCTCCATCTAAACACCAACGAAACTAAAGAAATCATTTCTGGAGCAAGCCCACCCGCATAGTCGACCGTTTCGAGTCGCTGAAACATTTATTACGCCGGTGCCGTAAAACTTTAGGGTGAATTAAAACTAATAGAACAATTGCGTTTTGTCCGTTAATGGAACCGTTGACGGGGCAGAAGATCGACTGCCGCGCCGCCCGTACGTTGCTAATTAATCAGGAAGGAGTATATTTAATTAGCGTAAAAGTTTGCGCCTTTGTCCGTCCGTGTTGTGTGATTGATGATGTGGGCGTTTGTGGGTCGGTTAAGGAGTGAACGGATGGCCTTTCACGGAATGGAGTCAGCCGGATCAGTTGGTAAAGGTGGCCTGTTGTGAGACAGCTACTGTTGATGCTCAATAAAGAAAATTACATTTTTGTTTGTTTTTTTTTGGACACGTTCTTTTTACACAACATTCTCCAGTCCCAAACTAAGCAATGCTTGTACTATGGGTACCAGAAAACTGATAGACATACTTAAACATACTTTTCTTTTTTGTAAATATATACACATTATACATATATAAACACCCAGACACTAGAAAAACACTATGCTCATCACACAATATTTTTCCAGTAGTGGGGATGGAACCCACACCCTCTGGCGCAGAAGGCAGGTACACTACCGACTACGCCATTTGGGTTGTCGATTTAATGATGCAACTCTTTATTAAATAATTCCAGACAGAAAAATTCACATGTGACACGACCGGCGTGGAGTGGAAGTGTAATACTTCTGCTTTTTGTCTGGTGATTGAGGTGGTCTGGGCCCACTTTATTAAAAGGTATGCAACCCTACGGATGTTGCAAACGTCGATAGGTGGGGGTTTTCACTTAACATCAGGTGAACCGCTAGCTGGCTTGCCACATCACCTCTCGCATAAAAAAAAGAAAAAATTAATTTTGGATATTTTAATCTCTACTGTTTCCGTAGTTCGTGAAATGTTTCCAGAACTACTCTAGACTATCAACCATTTATTTTGCTCTAGCTAGCTTTGTCTGTGACTTTGCCATCGTAATTCTATTAAAGAAGAATTTTTTACAAGGTAATTCTAATATATTCTGTGCTATGAATTCAATCTCTGTTAGGATCACATCTTTAAACATTTTGCATTCTTTTTTAATAATGTTTTTCAATGATGCGATATTGGATTAATGTTTCAGGCGCTTCGGCTTAGTGGACAAGCGGTTCTGCGTGGAGGGAGGCTCCAGGTGCGGCCGCGGCGAAGGCCTATTTGTGTTTGCTGCGGAGGGAGGGAGGGAACTCACCGATCTCCTCAACGCTCACACCCACGAGGCGCAGTCCCGGCTCAGCGTCGCCTCCAGGAGTGGCTCTGGTAAGTGCAAGTAAAGTACCAATACTTGTCCCACTGCTAGACAAAGGCCTCCGTACAGATGGTATAAAGTAAAAAAAAAAAAATTGGGTTCGATCCCCACTACTGCAAAAATATTGTGTGATGAACATAGTGTTTTTCTTGTGTCTGGGTGTTTATATATCTATAATATGTATTTATTTACAAAAGAAAAGTATGTTTTAAGTATTTTTATCAGTTTTCTAGTACCCATAGTACAAGCGTTGCTTAGTTTGGGACTAGAAAATGTTGTGTAGAAATGTGTCCAAAAATGTTTAAAAAAAAAAAAGACAGTCAACTACACGATCCGGACTTAACATATCTTCGAAGTATTTTTTGCGGAGCGTCGTGACTAAAAGATTTCTGTTTACTCAATACTACCATTTGAGAAGATTTATATGGACGCAGCGTGTCACTACATAGTATAAAACAAAGTCGTTCCGCTGTCTGACTGTCCCTATGTATGCTTAGATCCTTAAAAGTACGCAACGGACTCGATACGGTTTTTTTACTAGGTAGAGTGATTCAAGAGGAAGGTTTGTATGTATAATACATTGCACCCGTGCGAAGCCGAGTCGTGTCGCTACTTCTTCATATAGTTACAACGAACCGTCTCATCGTACAATAGTTCCCTCCCCCCGCAGTGCTGGAGAAGCGTTTCTCGGACACGAGCTCCTGCGCGGACGAGTGTTTCCACTCGTCCATGAGGTCCGTCTCGCCCGCTTGGAACGGCCCCGCCAGCCAGACCATGCACTGCCTCTCCGACCTGGACTCCAGCCTTGATAGCAACGAGGATAAGTTCCGGAGGCCGACCTCGCTGCCACGCTGCTCGTTCAGCTGCATGGGGAAGATGAGCCAACTCACCAGGTGAGCCTTTTATGAAATACCAACTGTAGTCTGTACTTGTACTGTAATATTGCAAACTTTGCCAGCACCGGTGCAGACGTGTCTCTCGCCTCGGTGAGTAGGAAACTTCTCACTCCCTGGCTAAACCCACTAAAACCCAAAAATAAATAGATTTTATATCGAAGTAGATTGGGTAATAACTGTTTCAGGTATTGAATAATGAGTTATACAGAAATAAGTTTCACTAAAGAAAGTATTGGCTAAAATTAAATGAAAAAATTTAGGTGACACGTTAATCTCCCCCAAAGATTTTAAAATCCACGAACGGTTCCAGATCATCAACGATGGCCACGCCCGGCTCGATGATGTCCCCGGTCTGGACGATGGAGAACATAATGGAGAAACGCTCAGACTCCGACAGGGCGTCCATCTATTCGCGGTCTAGTGGCAGCGCCTCCGAGTACTCCGTGCCGAGGGGCGCTTGCCTCTTGGACAAGAGTTTCGAGTCGAAACGCGGCAGCCCCGTCGCCTGCTGCACGCCCACCGTGCCGGTGAAGACTGGCAACACCTGCCAGTGCTGGCAACAGCCCAAGACCTGCAGCTGCCGGAAGAAGCAGTACAACGGCCCCTACGAGAACTACGACGTGCCAAAGACGCCCATGCCCCTGATACAGGTAGGTCCAATACAATTATGGTAATGCCGTGATTCATTCGATGTAAAAGCGAGAAGCATTCATTATGACATTACTTGGGTGCATAGATGCTAATGAAATGGCGGACCGAAGCATAGCTATCCGATATAATTATTTTTATTTATAAGGTGCAGTACCTTATACTTCATACTTGATTGCCATCTCAACAGATGTTAAGTAGCGAGAAATCATTATCTTCTTCACTGCAGTATAAAAAAATGCCGTCCCGCTGTCAGTCTGCTCCTATGTATGCTTAGATCTTTAGAACTACGCAACGGATGTTGATGCGGTTTTTTTACGAGATAGAGTGATCAAGAGGAAGGCTTATATGTATAAAACATTGCAACCGTGCGAGGCCGGGGCGGGTCGCTAGTCATTCCATAAAGCAACAAGCAAAAGAGTTTTGCATACCATGTCATCCCATAGAAACATTACCCAAAGTACAAATCAATGTAATTGTTGTCAAAATGATTGTCACTGATGAATTGACTATAACTCTTGCCTTTTCGTATTTATCGATTTCAGCGCCATCTATTAGTGGTTTTGTTTGGCATTCAAGCAGTTATTATCGAAGCTTTGTTTCTTATGCAAAGAATCGTGAAGAATACATTCAGAAACAGTCTTACGTGTAAATATCGCGTTATGATGCCCGCCCGTTTTGCGAAGTCTTCAAAGTATCGCTTGATCCTTGGCTAAATGAAATTAAATTCTATCTGAAATCACTGTACACCCACTGTCCATCACTACGTAGGTCCGGTCACTGCAGAAGGTGAAAACCATAATTTTTTTTATTAGCAGAACAGATTTATAAACTGCTGCCTTTTTGTTGCAGGAACATCCGGACTCGGCGCGCTCAGACGCCGCTAGCCTGTACGATACACCAAAGAAACTGAAATGCCTGATCAACGGCCAAGCGTGCGTCTGCTCGCACAGCGCCGACAAATCCGAAGGAGCCAGACAGCCGGACGCGTGCGATACCAACGAGCCAGACCAGTGCAACTACGTGAACGTGACGCCAACCAAGGGCGAGCTGGACTACGGGAACTACGCCAACATAGACCTGAACGCTACCCTGGAGAAGTTCGAGAGCTCCCTGCAGATACTGCGCAGCGCCGGCTTCAGCCAGGAGGAGCTGGACGCGTTGGAGGACATTCCCGAGCACGAAGACTCCACCGCCACCCTGGACACGGCCGTCCCGAACTGCGACCACTCCGACTACACACCGATGGACAGCTCGAGCAGGAATTTATCGGACAACGTCAGCAGAATAAGCCACGTGTCGGACCCAACTCAGCACTCCGACACGGAGAACACAGTCAGCACGAGGAGATCCAGCTCGGCTGACTTCACCAGGCAGCGGGAGGAATTCCCCGCGCCGAGGGTCTGCTTCACGCCGACCGTGATGAGGAAGACGAGCAAAACGGAGCGCATTAACGAGAGCGCGCACACACGCAAGGAAACGGCCTTCAAAACGCCCGAGCCGAGGACAGAGAGCGCCCTAGTCGCCAGGTTTCTATTTTTTTTTATTTAAACTTTACGCACACAAAACATGTACAGAGGAGGATTTATGCCCAGCATTTCTACCAGCCGACCTTTCGGTGGTTTGGAGAAGTATTCACCCAGCATTGATTGTTAAGAAATAAGAAATCATTGAAAAAATCAAAACAAATTTATAAGGAATATCACATAAAACACAATACTGCACTATATAAAAAATATTAATAATATATTTTTTTTATATGTTAAAAGTTTCCAAACGAGCAGACGGTTCACCTGATGTTAAGTGAAAACCGCCGCCCATGGACATCCGCTACACCCGAGGGTTAAAAATATTGCAATGTATCGCAATATGTACATACAGAGAAATAAACGTGTTCAAATACAAAATACGTACATAAATAAATATATACAGGAAGGCTTTTCTAAGTGTATCCATTTTTTTTAATTAAATTCTAGACATAAATAATGTTATATAAAAAATGATAAATATTTAAAGTCACTCGTATATAATTAATTACATTCATTTTAACTATTCTCAAAAAGTGCGTGATTTATGGGCAACTCATTTATTTTACGCGCGGTCATTCATAACTAACACGCACTCAAGTTCGCTTCAAATATATACTAACCATTTATGAATGACTAACGCATTGTCAACACGTTCTGTTTTTTAGGGAATTGGTCAATTTATTACAAAAAAAAAACACAGTTTGTTTTTATTTGAATAAACGATTATACTACCGAGTCTGAACACCCTGTTGGAATTTGGGCACCCTTAGAAAAGCCACCCTGTATCGTGTATACACGTCGTCGATTCCAGGTTCAGGGACGCGGTGAAGATCCGCCGCTCGTCGAGCGTGCCCAGCAAGTCGGACAAGAACAGGGACTCGTCCAGCTCCAACGACTCCGGCGTTTCCACTGGCTCCTTGAAGCACCACCGCGGAGACCTGAACGAGATGGACGGCGCCAACCCCAAGCAGCACAAGCGGCACCCCAAGAGCAAGCAGTTCCGGGCCGCCCTGGCGCCCGTGCACGCGCCCTTCGCCAGGTCCAACTCCTCGGACCCCCTGAAGCATCTCAGCTTCCACTTCGAGGAGGTGGCCGCGCTCGCCAAGTCCAGCTCGTTCGACGTGGACACGCTGACGCGACGCAAGAAGAAGGCGGGTGAGTTGGGCCGATAATGTTGCGTTGATGACATTTCATATTCTTAAATAGCAATATTTACTCCATAACACATTTACCATTTTTATTAGTAAAACAAACGACAAAAAAAAAATAAAACGAACAGCGAACACGAGCCGCTCTTTTGCCACTAAGAAAGAAAAAGTACAGCCTCTTTCGCAGGATATTGAGTTATAGTCTAACACGTAGCGGGTTTCATCTATCTTCAAAATATTCTCTTTCAATTAAAGCAAATTTTTTAGATATATAATGCTGATTTCCTTATGATGTTTAACGTCTGAAGACTCCGTGGCGCAGTTGGCAATGTATTGGCTTCGGCGTTGGGGTCATGGGTCAGATTCGCATGGGATAACTATTTGTGTGACCCACGGATAATTGCTTCGCATCTGGGTGTTTGTCCACTCGAAGTTTATTTGCAAAAATACGTCTTGATAATGAGGATAATGTTACCCTACAGTGAGGAGAATGTTTTTGTTTTTTAAACGAATTTTTAACAAGACTTGGAACGTCCATAGCACACATGATAATGTTATCCTAAAGCGAGAGCAGTGTTCATTTAAAAAAAAAACGAACTCGTATTTGGCCTGTGCAGGCGAGGCGTCCGCCGAGGCGCGCCACAGCCAGCTGACGAGCAAGAGCACGTCGAGCGGCGCTTCGGACACCTCGGACTACATGGAGTCGCTGTCCGTCTCCTCGCTGAGCTCGTGCGACGCGGCGGAGCGGCACGCGGCGAGGCCCCGCTCCGGCAAGGAGTACGCCAGCATCGACCGCAGCGCGCTCGCCTCCTAACCGGCGAGGGGGAAGCGGCGGCGCGGAACGCGTTCCGTGCGCCGTTGCGGCACGTCCTACGTGTTCCGTGCGCCAAGCGGCGGCGCGGAACGCGTTCCGTGCGCCGTTGCGGAACGTGTTCCGTGCGCCATTGCGGAACTTGTTCCGTGCGCCATTGCGGAACGTGTTCCGTGCGCCATTGCGGAACGTGTTCCGTGCGCCATCGCGGAACGTGTTCCGTGCGCCATCGCGGCACGTGTTCCGTGTGCCATTGCGGAACGTGTTCCGTGCGCCATCGCGGCACGTGTTCCGTGTGCCATTGCGGAACGTGTTCCGTGCGCCATCGCGGCACGTGTTCCGTGCGTCATCGCGGAACACGCTCCATGCGCCGTCCGGAACGTGTTTCGTGCGGCCGTCCGGAACGTGTTCCATGTCCGATGCGGCACGGTGACCGCAATTATACACAGCGCTCTCGCTTTGTTGTAAGCGGATCACGGATACGGAACGTACCGGCGTTACTACAGTCGCCTCTAACGGAAAACCCTGAAGATTTGCTGGAGCTGCTGACGTCGACTGCTGCCCGTGATCTTCGCGGGACGTCCTAGAAAATCGATCTGGAAACTTCCAGAACATCCCCAGTGCTCACATCCTCCAGAAAGAGTATGCCAATTTAGCAGATCGATCTAAGTGATAATTCTGTACCATACCAACTAAAAAAGGAACATGTAACATTACTCCTCATCAATAATGTTGTATTTTTTATGTCATTAATTTGTTTAATTATTAATTTGTTAAAGGTAAACGAAAAAGGCTGGTACACCTGTTGTCCTGTACCTTGTTAATTTTAAACATATATTTTTGTTAATTTCTCCAAACAATAACGGATTTCAGCGTACATCATTACATTACGTAAGAATAAATAATTAGTACTATACTAAATCAGAAAATGTACATTAGCATAAAACTAATTATAATTGGGTATGTGACTTAAATATAATGCTAATTGAATAGTACTAACCTCTCAGTATGTTCTCTAAGCAATTGAAATAATTGAAGTTAGTATTGTCCTAATTTTGACGTGTAAGTTACCTAAAGGAACATGTACCTTAAAAGACAAGTGGCTGGATGAAATTCAGGACGATTACAGTCGTTTTGGATTAAGCTAACTACAACAGAACCTTCCGAGAGAAGTCTAGACAAAATGATAGAGAAAAATTTGCAGTTAATAAAACATTATTATAAAAAAACATGCGTTTCAAATAACGCTCAAAAATCGACACCTACTGCTGCGAGACAGCGAGACTATATAAAAATAGTATTAATATCGGACTGGATAAGATAAAGGAATCAATAACCTACCTCACCGCAACTCTGTTGCTTTAACGCCCGGTTTCTGAAACACTTATCATCGTAAACACTTGATCATTTCTGATCAATTCAAAGAGTTTAAACCATCCTTTTCGCCACTCAAATGATGTTTGAGAAGCCATTTGACAGTTGATTAGTTAATCTCTACGACGATCGGCGTTTCGGAAACCGGGCGAAGTGTGGCAAATCCACAATAAGCACATCACAAATCCGCGTTAAAATTAACCGAAATATATTTCAGAGTGCCTATAGTGGCCTCAATAATCTATGATCGAAAAAATGTATTACACTAAAGGACGTTGAATATTAAACAGATAGTCGTTCCTATGTAAATAGCTATCGTTAGGCTTTTTTTTTTATTTTCAATTCACTTCTAGCATTATCTGTAAATGGTTAAGAGCTACACGGTTATGTGGCGTGCCAAATATTAGTGACGGCGGTCTAATGGTTATGGGTATACAGTGAGTTTATGTAAAAATATATATTATAACTGTAACTATGTGAGGATTTCTATTACCGTATAGGCTAAGATATCGTTTGTGTACTAAATAGGTGAAGGCAGTTATGAATTGCCGATTAGAAATAGGTGAATAAAGGAAGGAACCTTTAACCTAAACGTTAGCGGCCGCAATTGTACGCACCCGTGTCTACTGAATATTAAGTAATTTGACCATCTTGTGTTGTATTGCGTCATTTTATTTTACTTTACTTTGAACATTTTGGTGGCTTATATATTTTATCGTAGGGTTTGTTCGTATTTAAGTACTTAAATTATTTGTGCCTTTCGATTACGATGTGTTTGAATACGATGTGTATCGGACATGTCAAAGTGACAGAACAAAGTGTAAATACTTGTCGTGCACTTTTTATTTTTCTCTGTCAATTTGTTACCTTATCCAATTTTGCATAGCAGCAAATTTATTTTATGTATGAAATTAGAAATAAAACTGTACAGGTGTTAACGCGAACTAAGTTTATATGCACTGTTTAGCGATAATTAACGGATGCCTCTTAAGAAATCATAAGCAATAGATAACTTCCAGTTAGTATAGTTAAATGTATCTAACTCTTTATAATCGAATTAATGTAAATTTCCTTGCTTGGAAAAATCATATTTTGACAATATGTAACAAAATATCAGATACCGATTTTATCATATTTTAATAAAAATTGTGGTAACATAAAACTGGAACCAATGAATGTTGTATTGTTATGTTAAACTATATATGTTATACTAAAGTGCACAATTATGGTTTTAAATACGATAATAATAATTGATATGTTTTCTTTAATTTTACACCATAATTCTTTCACAGTCATAGCACAAAATCCGTCTAAAGAATTCACCGTCTTAAAATTGTAGAGAATAAGGAATTGTAAAACGATCTTATTAGTCCAACGGTTTTAAAATTTACGAAGTTATTTCTTTTTTTTGGATAAATTATTTACCGTCCTATTCTATGCACTAGAAAAAATGCATTCTCCATGTCTGCGTTCTGTACCGAATTTTTATTAATACTTTTCCTTTTTGCTCTATGTTTTGGGCGTAACTGAATTTTTGGAGGACTGCAAATATCCGTTAGTTGAAACCGTTCAGCAGCTTTTTTTTAGTTTAACGTTTTTTTTTCTTTCATTTCGTCGGCAAAGTTTTACTTTAAAAGATGTTTTATAATGTTTCTAGTTGAGTCGTTAATTTCGCGACCGAGCAAGGACGCGAGGAAGACGCGTTTTAAATTTTGCCTTTGAAATGAGCACTTTAGAAATGTTTTTCATCTAGTCAGTGATAGTGTGGTGACCGCATTGCATGGGAATTATTAAAGACAACTTGTTTTTCATTACGAAAATTTCGTTGGGAGATCTTTCGGACAAATTAGATATTACGAAATTGCATATTGCATTGAGGTCATCACGCCATTGAATTTTTGGTGTTTGGCACAAAGTTGTTCGTTTCCAGCACACGTATGCAAAGTATGTAGTTACAACGTTTCGATGTAAAAATGAGAATATTTTCTTATAACGTTTACGTTCGTCGTAACATTTATATTTTGACATTGTAGTTTTCATTGCATCTGAAATGAAAATATAGTGCATTTCAATGAAAGAATGTCTCTTAATTACCACCCACCCAGTCTCCAATGTTCCCCCTTATTTTAAATCATCCTAATATTTAATGGAGGATTTCTCTCGAGGGTTTTCTGTGAGAAACGATATCATCTTTATCTTGAAAACGGATATTATTTTAATAGCAATAGAATAATCTTTAAATTATCGAACTACAAAATAGATGGGGAACCTTTCTTCTCCTTCGGTTAGATGAATCTAAATCTATTGAGAAGGAATCGAAAGGAGTAGCAGCCTCGTATTGGCCATCGTACTGTAGGAAGAACTCGCACTGGATGGAATTACAGGCTGCGCGGGAAGTGAATGGACGCAGGTGGTTCAGGATCGTGCATCATGGCAGTTTGCTGGGAGGCCTACCATATGCAGTAGGGCGGTTTAGGGCTGAAATTATTATGATGATGAAATTACAATACATAATCTCCACCAGTGAAACGAACTTCGCGTAATTAAGTTCAATAAGCTTTGGAAGCAAAGGTGTGAAGCAGCTACACATTCCCTTTCAATCTCTTTAACTACTATTGATATTTCTTTTTACTACTGATTTTTCTACAAGTTTTAATAGTACTGATATTGCTGCACTTATACTATTGAACTACGGAATGCTTTTAACTCTATTATTACTGCAAAAGGCAGTGGTTAACCGTACACCAGAAATTTATCATTATGTCTGGCACTGTAGTCAAAAGATTAATTTATTTTACGAGGACAATATTATAGATGCTGATGTAAACGTTCAGCAAGGAGATCTGCTAGGCCTGGTTACTTGATGGTACTTTGGGAAGCAAGGCTTCAACTGCCAACAACGGGACGGTTTGAAGCTAGTGTACGACCAGGAACTAACCATAATTGGCCAACGGGAGAAATTTTGGGTTCCGTCAGGACGACGCCAAGCCACACACGTCTATAGTGACTCGCTTAAAACTCCAGGACTCAACGATTTAATAGTTTTTGACCAAAACTCCAAAACACGGTGTTTTGGAGTTTTGGTCAAAAACTAAATTCTTTATTCGCTAATATATAAGTAAAAAATGTTTTGTTCTTGTTGTCGTCAAAATGTGTCTAGAAAACCTATTTGGCTGTTCAACACCAAAAAAATATCCAACAAAAGAATATTCCGTCACAAATACCTAAAAACATCCTCATTCAATGTTTATAAATATGCATATTAATTAATTCATATTATATTGAATAAAGACCAGTGGCGGATTTACAAATTTGCCGCCAATAGGATGATCAATTTTTTTGATCTCTGAAATTCGAACTAGGGTATTTTGCAATCATATTAATTACATTCATTCTGTCAATAAAATTTCAACTTAATGATTTGTGCTCTATCGTTTTAATTACTTACATCGGTTTTTTTCTCGTGATAAGCATGATTTTGAAATAGAGTTCCGTTGTGTCAGTTTCTAGATTATTTTTACAACCCACGGTTTAATGACGATTACACGAAAACTAAAAAAGCTCCATCGTTTTCTAATTATAAGGCGGGGTAAGTGTCAGTAATTTCCTTTATTGCGTTTACTATCGGTGGATTGGGATGAATTACGATTCTCTCAAACTTTTTTATTACTTCTCTAAAGTTGATCGTGTGACGTCTGGAGCCTTCATTGCTTGTGTAGATCTTGCGCCGATGGCGACGCGGATGAATACATTTTGCGCTACCTGAAGTATGCGCAGAACACATACAAGCGTACAATTATGGGTAGTACGCCAGCCTCGTATAATAGAAGTTTGGGCCTATAGGGCGTTTTGCTTGCAGTGTTCGGTAGAATATGGAGTCAGCCTCAATACATTTTTAATTACTCATTAATGCATGACAATATATATTATGGATGCAAAGAACCAACTAAAACAAACAATAGCACAGTCACAGACACACAAAGGCAGACGATATTTCTGCCCCATACACATCTGCGGCAATCTATTAGCGAATAACATTGTAAACAAAAGTTGTATTTCCATTCGACATCTGCCTGAGATTAAATCATAAAATTTATCGATCCCTATTATTATTTACAATTATGAAAAATTAGAAAACCAGCAACGATTTTATAAGTTGCCAATATTTTATGACACATAAAATAAATTAATTAATTTATATTGGGTTTTACTTTAAAGGAGAAAAAACTAAAAAATTTACATCATAAAATGGGTTTCTTGTTGTATTAAGAATTTTCTCTTTAATAAAATTCAACAAAATACAAGTAAATATTTTGACCTATTTAAACAATCCTCGGTAGTATAGTGGTCAGTATCCCCGCCTGTCACGCGGGAGACCGGGGTTCGATTCCCCGCCGGGGAGTAACTTTTTGTTTTTTGTTTCGTTTCAATGACTCTAATTTAAATGTGGCGTGTGTGTATATACAATACTACTTCACATACTTTAATAAAAAAAAACATTACTATTATTTTAAAGAAAATACAAAAAAACAGAGATTCTTATATTTGAAAATGTATTTTGTTTACTTTCCGCTTATTTAAACGTTAGAGTAACAAAGCAACACTTCGATGCCTTAAGCCCACCTACGGGGGTCCGCGGGAGATTACGGGAAGCTCAGTTGTTAAACACAATGGGGTTCTCCCCCGGGAATCGGACCCTGGACCTCCGGACGATTTAATCCCGGACCGCATGATCGCGGAGGGATTACAAATTAAACACATGGTCAGAGTGAGGTAACCGGGAATGTTATACATTAAGCTCATTTAAGATGATTATTACAAAGGGGTGTTCTTTGTTTAATAATTGGAAGTGTCGTAATTACTAAACATCGGATTCAAATTTCTCTAAACTTATCAATATCGTAAAATAATAATAACAGGAACCTTATAATTAATTTTGACTCAAACAATGTTTATTAGCAAATCTCAAAGTCGTGTACGTTTACATCAGACACAAAAATAATGAGAAACACATATTATAGACCCTATAAAACACAAATATTGTTCAATGCATTATTTTAGAATTTATTTATTTATTATTATAAATTGTAAAACTGTGACACGGAAAATATAAGGTAAATTAGATTTTGAACCCATGTTAACTAGAATAAACTAGTACAGTTTCCCTTAAAAAATATTCATATCAAATTGTTATCTTACTCGTACATCCTACCACCAGCCATTTCGGTACCTACCTAGTTCGTTTACAATCCTAACTCTTAAAAAAGAACCAATATATTGGCCACAGTTACAGTTTGTAAATAATTAGTTATTACAGCGGAATACGCGACCTCTGTTCAAGAATGTGTTCGAGCCACACCACCAGGGCTATGGGGGCGGTAATTATCACAGAGCAATGTTGCCTATATCGTAATTACGACAAATTGTACGGTGAACATATAAATTCAAACATTGTTGATAGAGTAGGGTAGATAGGTAATGCCATGCACTTTACGGCCTTCTACGGACTTATTTAGTCGGCCCAAAAGGCCGAGTGCCTGTCATTAAACACTCGGCAAAATGTTAGTAGTAAAAAACGGAGAGCTCCCAGGAGGCTTATTCAATATAGGCGCTGAAATTAAATCTAAAGTTTATTAATGCCTCCAATGTCGTCCATAAAAATTAAAGTAATTGAATAATTATCACTACGTCTTAATCAATGGCGTTTTGTGATATTCTAAATAAGATTAGTTCAATGTAGAGTAACGTCACAGACATAAAACATGCACAAGTTTTTATAAAGATCACACTGAAGGAGAGACGTCTTTGCACGTAAACGTAGTTGTAAAACAAAGATTAGATCGTCCATTAGCCTTTATAGCACCTTCCAGGGCTGGGGTTGCAACGATAACGTTCGGAGGGTGGGCGAAAGCGGGGTTGGTTGATAGGACCTGACCGAATCGATGCATTAAATAAATTGTTGCGTCGTGTCATAAGAGAAATTGTTATACGCATAGCAAATAGTATGGCAGTGATGTCTTAATTATCTTTTCTTATCTTCCTCTTTATATACCTAACTGGGCATGTCATTAGTCTGTCGATTATTCACAATTTTACGCTCAGGCAATCTTAGAGAACCTAGAAGTGATTTAAACGTTGCTAAATTATGTGATTAAAGTTGCTATTAAACGGTGTTCTTGCCTGTAAATCCATCAAATCATGATATTAAGGAATATACGTACAGACATTCGACCCGCCATTTGTGTTCTCTTGTTTGCTTAAATACATGCTAAATAATAAGGACATTCGAAAATTTTACACCGTGCCAATTAATTACGTTTAAACTCTAAAGATAACACGGAAGTACACAAATATCGTTAAAACACCTATCTAACTAACGATACTGATTTGATAGGTCTGATAATTATTTACTTTGTGTACCTTTTGCACCTAATTGTTCATAATTTTTATCATGCTTTTATTAACTTCACACTACTTCCACCCACTTCTAAACGTCACGATATAAACGAAACCGGCTTTGTAAAAACTATTGTAATAAACTATTGTAATAACTAATATTACCCAATAACCAGTTCCAACCAAGGCACAAGATGAAGACATAATTCAGCTTCAACACATGTCGACTTGTCACCAAATATGTTTTTTTTTTATATAAAAAGTTGGCAAGCGAGAAGGCAGTTCGCCTGATGTTAAGTTAATACTGCTGAACTTATGAATTGCAAACCTATTAAAACTGCATACGCTGTTAGTGAGTGAACCCTCAACAAAAACGTATTGGCATAACTGTTGTATGTCGCAAATAATTATGAACCAGAGACAAATAAAGTCCACTGAAGTATATCACTTGGACCACTTCTTTGCAGAAACGGCGCATCCCCGATAGCATTATGGCAAAAGAATACATATATTTGAATGTGGGTATCGGTACGAGGAATAGGGAATGACTGGATTATATTTGTGTCGCGAAACATAGAAGGGTGCGAAGGGTGGTTGGAATTTGAGATCGTTTTGAGTAAATGTAAAATGGGAAAAAAAATCGCTAACGTTAATACTCGCCACGGACTAGTATTAGTAGTCAGTAATGATTAGTAGTCAGCTTAGTCTATAAAATAACTAGTTATTTATATAGTTCGTGGTAAAAAAAACGAATTGTGAATCAATTCAACAAATACAGATTGATTCACAATCGCCTGAATTGAAACGGTTTGAACAGTTGCTTGTAAATTATACCTCACACTGTCATTAATATTTAATTTTTAATAATAACGTTAAAAAAGTCAACCAAATATCCTATAACCTATGTATGTCCCACTGCTGGGCAAGGCGTCCTCAGTACAGACGGGATCAGGGCAACGTCCACCACGCGACTCCACTGAAAATTGGCAGACTTCACACATATTCGCATGTGTTTCTTATTATTTTGAAAATATGCGGATAATTCCACACGATCGCTGATTACGTGATAAGGCAGCAGTTGCGTACAAGTATATTAATATCAAATGTACATGTTGGCGCTGGCAACACTGTATACCGGATATGACGTTATCTACTTGAGCCAAGGGACACATGGTCACGTGGAGCAGCGGTCACTGCGATTTCGGCCTCGTTCCCGGACGGTGATATAACCACTAGTGCTGCTTGTCCTTATAATAGTTAATATTCAAGTTCAGTAATAGTTAAAATATTAGGATCAAGGTAAAAACGTTAGAACTCTTATATCAGAAGTGGGATTCAATACGAAAAGTCGCATTTGGCTGTTCAAACAATCGGTGAAATATTTTCTCCTTGTATACCTACCCTCGTAAAATACTCTACTTCTCCCCATTCTCGACTATGCCGACGTGAGCTATCTGGATTTAACCGAGGAGCAACTTGATAAGCTTGAACGTATCCAAAATCTCTGTATAAGATTCATATTTGGCTTACGTAAATATGATCATGTTTCACATTTCCGTTCTAAGCTCAAGTGGTTACCCATTCGACTTCGCCGGAATGCTCATATACTCTCCCTTCTTTACAACGTTCTGTTTAATCCTTCGTATCCCTTTTATTTAAAGAAACGTTTCGAGTTTTTACACGAATCTCATCCACATCTTCTGAGATCATCAGAGAATTTGAAATTAAAAATACCTGCTCACAAAACAAAATTTATGGCTAAGTCCTTTATGGTTCAAGGTGCGAAATTATGGAATGCCCTACCTCTGGAGGTGAGACGTGCTCAGTCACTTTCCACTTTTAAAAACCTTGTCAAGAGTCACTATTTGTCACTTTAAATCTGGTTTAGATACAGAATGTATTAACTATGTTTATATATATATGTATATATGTTATATATAAATATATTTATATATATATATATATATATTTGTTTTGTTATTTATGTACTCATTTATCTATTCATTTATTTATTTTTACAACAAAGAATGTATTTATCTTATAAAATTTATAGAATTTTACCCACACCCCTAAATATTCTTTTCATATTATGTCCATCCAAAGGTTGCCTGGAAGAAATTGCTTTAAGTAATAAGGCCGCCCATTGTACAACCCTTGCATAATTGTTATTTTTAATGTATTCTTTTTACCATGGTGTGTGCAATAAAGAATATTCATTCATTCATTCATAAAACAGTGTGTTTTATACTTACTATACGCAATGGTGATAAAACATTTTGGTTAAATGTAACGAAAGTTTTGGTGAGTACCTTCCAATTAATTAATTACTTATCATATTTAAGAAAATGTAAAATAGCGATACACAACTGGTTTACCGGATTAAGCTACCGAGCATTTTAGTAGTTGGAAGATATAAGGCATGAACTGGTGATGGATATCCATTGTGAACACCACCACTGATACTCAGACAACGTAGCGATACACGACTGTTGTAACCGGTAAAGCCACCTAAGTTTGATAAATCCCTGAAAACTGTGAACGTGGCGATATACGCCCCAGTCGTGAGGGATAAGCAACAGGGTAAGGTGTTCTGAACGAGACTATATGCATCCCAGTTATGAGGGATAAGCCACAGGGTAAGATGTTCTGAACGTGGCGATATGCATCCCAGTTGTGAGGGATAAGTCACAGGGTAAGTGTTTTGAACGTGGCGATAAGCATCCCAGTTGACGAGGGATAAGCCATAGGGTAAGTGTTTTGAACGTGGCGATATGTATTCCAGTTGAAGGATAAGCCACAGGGTAAGGTGTTAATTTTATGAAGGTTACATGTACCAGACTACAACGCCATTCGAGGACGATGGCGTGATGCAGGACGGCCGAATGTTGGCGCTGGCAACACTGTATACCGGATATGACGTTATCTACTCGAGCCAAGGGACACATGGTCGCATGGAGCAGCGGTCACTGGGATTTGGGCCGCGTTCCCGGACGGTGATATAACCACTAGTGATGCTTGTCCTTATAATAGTTGTTAATATTCAAGTTCAGTAATAGTTAAAATATCAAGGTAAAAACGTTAGAACTCTTATATACATAATATAGATTTTGTATTAAATAGTTAAGAAATCACATTAGGGTTTAATGTACATTTAAAATAATCAATTAAGGCATGTCTCACTTAAATATTTTTATGGATTTACTGTACAGAAATATCCGTAAACCTTTCATGATACAAAAATTAATATTCGATTTTATTTTCCCGGTAATTGACAACCTCTGATATGGCAGAAGGTCGTGATAGTTTGAATATATAGAAGCGTAGTCTCGCTGTAGAGCATTGGCAACATTGACTAGAAGCTCGTAGCACCAGTCGAGAAACACCTGTCGACATGAAAGCTTGTCTGTGTGTCTGCCTAGTAATAGTCGCCGGTGCCGTCGGTAAGTGATATCTTACAGTTGATACCTTTTATTAATCATATAGCATCATGGTTAGCATACTTTGTA
The DNA here is from genome assembly GCA_933534255.1 of Iphiclides podalirius. Taxonomy (NCBI): domain Eukaryota; kingdom Metazoa; phylum Arthropoda; class Insecta; order Lepidoptera; family Papilionidae; genus Iphiclides; species Iphiclides podalirius. The sequence continues at coordinate 12,030,888 of OW152827.1, read as the reverse complement.
AATAATATCATAGATATTTTTAAGTCAGTCCGGATTTATGTTATTCTGTTTTAATATTTTCCAACGGCGCCTTTTGAACATTTTTGTGTTTGTTCGTCTCTCTGTTCGTTTGTTTGTTTGTTTTTATCAAACAACTCCAAAAAGGAGGAGGTTCACACATCGGTTTTATGTCGTTTAACAGATAAGCGATTTTAAAATTTTTTTAGCATTCGTTTCGGTTCAGCGCCCCCGTGGGCCCATATCAAATTTATTGGTATTAGATTTTGATGAATAAGTTAAATCCTCAAAAACATATAGAAAATGTGTAGTGATAAAGATATTTGGAGGTTTGATAATTTCTTGTATTTACGCGATTTCACATCACTACATAGTATAAAACAAAGTTGCCCCGGTGTCTGTCTGTCCCTATGTATGCTTAGATCTTTAAAACTAGGCTATCTTTAAAACTAGGGATCTTGATGCGGTTTTTTTACTAGATGGAGTGATTCAAGAGGACGGTTTATATGTATTATGTACTAGCTGCTGCCCGCGACCTGCCCATTCGTGCAACAACGAAGACTGTTGTGTTCCCTACAACAGTTGAAAAATTTAAAATGTTGAAACTTTCAGTGCATAACGATTCGGTAATTTAGATCAGTTTTCTTGCAAATTCCAAACCGATTTGGATGAAGCTGTTAATTATATCGTTTAAACATAAAAAAGTTATCACGTACACCTAATATAATTGTTTACCGCAATTCTTGCAATGAGACCATTCATTGTCTCCAAAGCTATCATAAACTGTTTTCTTTTGCGTTAACGAGCGTTTCGTCGAAATCGATTGTTGAAGTTTGTACAATTGATCCGAGCTGTAGCAAGAACAGACCTGTTTCAAATCAATAAAATAACCGAACTGACGTCCTCTGACCGTAATTAGGTGAGAGAACAATCATTGCAAAATTTGATCATTGTTTTTCTCACCAGTCAAAAAGCTCTTTTCTTAAACGAATGAAAATCGGAACCTTGGTGTAATTGTCATTTATTGGAAGTTATAGTCAGAGCAAATAAAAATTTTACTATACAACAACAATATTTTATAATTTGATAGTTTAGCTTAGTCATAACCGTGGAAGGTTTTATACTCCTGCGTTTTCTCTATTGGGTGAGGTAACCGATGCTTCTTTAATATAAGGTGTCAACGCATCTGCAATACGGGTGTTGAATTGTCCGTGTTAAACCGCTAGTCAGTGCCGGATTTAGCAAACGCGAGGCCCGTAGCAAATTCTTTCAAACAGCTCTTAATCAGATATGGGATCTAAGTATAAATTGGTGAATAATACAATTCATTACTATTACTTTTTTAATAAGTTTCACTCAAAAAAGTAAGGCTCAGGCAGATATGACTGGATTTAATTAATTATGCGGGGCCCACATAAGAAAAAAACAGAAACACAAGAAAGTCGTATTTTTGTGCATTTCGCGTACCAGGCCAACGATGCGGTCCGAACGAGCACTTCGAGGTATGCGGCAGCCCCTGCCCGAGGACCTGTCAAAATCCTAACCCCATATGCATACCGCGCTGCGCGAGCGGCTGCTTCTGCAATAGGAACAGGGTGCGAGACGAGAAGAGCGGCGAATGCATCGAGCCTTCCAGCTGCACGAGTAAGTTATAGCGAGGGAACCCACAAACCCCGGCGCCGATGCCAATAGTTAAGCAACTGCGCCATAGCGATGTCGAAAAAGTATCGATGTATCGATTCTATATATCGATATTTTCAGCCGATATATTTGGATCCGATATATCGATCAAAATATTCAGTATCTAAAATTGTATCGACGACAATATTTTTTACAAATTCGAATCCGGCAGAGTCCGTAGTCGTCAATTATTTACATACCTTTTTTTTTTTGGACAAAGGTTTCTAGGACTATATCAGATATATCGAGGCCGAGGCCGATATTGATATCTTTATAAATATTGATACATCAATATATTTCTTCACTTTCGCCATCCCTACTGCGCCAACGAGTCATCTTATGTAGAACATAATATAATGGGGTATAAAAATCTCACCTGTGCACCTGTTGCGTCTCAAAATGTTCATTTTTAGCTTCAGGATTCACCGATTTTAGTAAACGTTACTGCACAATATAACATTAGGTGTGCACTATTGTAAAATGAAATCCAACACACGCGATAATCTTGCTTATATTATTATAGAACGCCATTTTCCAATTCCAATTTTTATATTTCCGAAAACCACGGCTTTTCCGTGGAAATACACCATTGATCTAATTAAAGTCCGCGACGATAAATTTAAATAATTAGATTTAAAATTCAAAGATCCAAAAACATTGCCGCGCGCATTTTTCTCTAACCGCCTCATATTAGATTGCGTCAAAGAAAGAATTAGCCCAGGCACAGATTAAATACTTATAAAAAAGCGGATGGAAGAACTGATAATGAACAAAGGAAATAGTTGTTCAGTAAAAGTATTTAATTTTTTTGAGAAAATGATTACAATTGTTATGTAAGGAAAATGACATTTGTAATAGTAATTTTTAATAAATCGAAATATTGTGTGGTAACTTCGAGGTTGTGTTAAAAAACGGTAATATCATAATAATTTATTTTCGTATTATTTGAAAAATAATCGAACGGAACTATCTTCTTCAGGTCAATCCGCAAGGCGCAAGAGGGGCCTCTTCCAAGACCCTGTGTGCAAGGAAAACGAGGACTTCAGACTGTGCGAGACTTGCTATAAGAGTTGCGACAACCCTAAGCCGTCGTGCTCTGAGCATTGCGAGAGGGGATGCTTCTGTAAAGACGGCTTGACGAGGAACAGGGATGGGAAATGCGTCAAACCGGAGGAGTGTCCAGCAGACGACGGAAGTAATAATGCGAAACAACATGGTTATTAAAAGACATTGTTCTTCCAAATAAATTAATAAGCTCTTACTGTCAACCCTAACTGGGTAGGCAGGAATGGCTAAGACAGCATGTTCTTTTTTTATGTGAAAATTTGCCAACCGAGCTCATGGGACATCTGCTACACCCTAGGGTTTGTAGATGCATTGACAACCGTTTAAAGTAGGGGTTTCGTCTGGTACAAGTGAGTAAGTGAGGTAACTCGCCAGACGAAACGCGAAAGTATTATACTTTCAGGACGAGTCTGCACATTCGTGCAACAGAAGAAATTACTACGTGGCCCTACCACAGTTAGTACCAGTACATAGAACGACTGCGTGTGATGTTTCCACTTAGACTAGTCAGTATTTTAATAGTTTCCTTGGACTTGCATGATAATAGTAATGTATTTGAACAACGTGTTTACAAAACAGGTAGTACAAGACAACAGACAAGTTAAAGCCTGGCTAACATGCCCTATACACGTTATGTAGATTCAAATTTATTCTTTTTTGAACACTAACGTAGCTAAAATATACAAATAAATTTGTATTATTTATGTATATGAGCTACATATAGAAATAGTAAAAGATATGAATCTAAATCTTAATGGATTAGTACAGCACTTCATACAGTTTAATAAAGGAACCTTATTGAATTTAATCACAAATCATAATCTACCGGATAGCGTTAAACAGCCAGTAAAATTTGTTGCTAAAGATTCACTCAGTGCATATAAAATCGCTTCTATACAAAATAACCAGAAGATGTAAGAAACGATGATGAATATTGGTAAGCCAACTGACAGTCATCAAACTTGCCAATAAATTTTTAGTAATTTTAGATTTTAACTTATGATTTGAGATGTTGCAGACTTGTAATATATATAAATTTTTATAAATTCCGGATCTTAAAATTAGTGGTCACATCACACACACAATCTCTTATTTGCGCTATATTTACATGACAATGGCATTAATATCATGTTTACGTCTCAGTAAATGTCCAAGATGGTTGAGAGCAGTTCTTGCAGTAGAATATGAACAGGGCCGGATTTAGCGGAGGGCAACCGGGGCAACAGACCCGGAGCCTCCACAGATGAGGGGCCCCCACAATAGACTTCGGAAAAAAAAATTCAAATTGTGACTAGTAAACAATAGTAAAAAAATATTCCTTTCATATTTTTTTCGCGTTGTACTTATACCTGCAGTACTTGTACAAACATGATTACATTTAATATTAACAGAAATCAATAGAAAATAATTTGGGGCCAAGGGGCTTCCACTCCTCTGTTCCTCTAAATCTGGCCCTGAATATGAGCCGTAAATAATATTGAGGATAGATAATTCATCCACCAATTAATGACAAGGTCCAGCAGAGTAATATTGAAATAAAATGCTTTAGAAAATGCAGCAATGATTTTGAATCCTTATTTCATTTTCTGGATCAAATACTTACCCAAAATTAACATTTCTTTTTCTTTTTCAATCTTTATTAGTAAATTATCATTTGGCAAATGAAGACCAGAATATTGTTACGATAGTTTGTATATTAACTGTATTCTATGGGAGCCCGATACACGAATGTTCAGTTTCACAGAACTGTTTCCAGTACCGACAGCGTTCGTCGCACACCAGTGTACGTGTCGAATTTGTCCACAGCCGCGCGCAACAAGTCGTGCGGTCCCCACAAGGTCTTCCAGCAGTGCAGGCGCTGCGAGAAGACCTGCAGCGAACGTAGGCCGCTGTGCTCGGGCCCCTGCCGCTCAGGCTGCTTCTGCAAGGACGGTTTCCTCAAGCATCCCAACGGGCAATGCGTCAAACTCCAGGAGTGTCCCAAAGGTGCGGTGGGCTTTCTGAGTAGTCTGAACTCGTTAACGTTACAAATGCTCTGCGATTCATGAAATAGAAGAATGAGTACAATGAAAGAAAAGATGTTGAAGTATGTAGCTATTATGTAGTATATTAATTATACAAACTTCAGGAGTGTCTGTTATTAATTATTAAAGTTTTGCGTGTAGAGAACTCTACTCTACGTAAGATCGCCTTTGTACAGGCTTTTTTTTAATCCTTTACTTATTTGTAAATGTAATTTTTTGTGTACAAAATAAAGAATAAAGAGTAAATAAAGAGTGTAACAAAAGTGCGGGGGTCGTGAAAGCTATGCTGAAAACAAAAATGTTTTAGCATTTATATTAATTATTTATGGTAGGACACTGCATAAAATCGCCATTTGTATAAAAATTAAAATTACACGACGCAATTATACTGTAGAAAAATTATAATTTTTATTTCTTGTTTTATGCAAGTTTGAAGAAAAGGTACATCTAGCTGCAGAGAGTTATATCAAGAACGTATCCTCCTTCTAGCTAAAGTAATTTATAAATGTTCTTAGAACACGAGTTAATGACTGTTTTTGCACACGCTTTATTTTCATAGACTAGTTCTGTTTACAGAATCCGTTTAGTTTTAAAAAAATATAAAATATAACACAATTTCAACTATCCTCTATCTCTTATCTGCACAAATCTGGTATGAATAAAAAATAACTATTTCTTCTTGTTTCATTTCACACATCAAGTTCATATACAAATATTCAGTACTTCAATAGCTATGGTATGTAAATCGTAGTACTTCAATAGGTATCGGGTTGCGGGTTTATAATTAATTCGTATAATTTCAGAGTACAACCTTCAGTGAACAATAGTAATTATTAGTAATTTGATGTTTACTAGTAATTTATGACTCCGTGGCGCAGTTGCCAATGTATTGGCTTCGGTGTCGGGGGTCGTGAGTTCGATCCCCACACGGGACAACTATTTGTGTGACTACCAGATAGTTGTTTCACATCTGGGTGTTTGTCCACGTGAAATTTATGTTTGTAAAACGTCCCTTACAACACAGGATAATGTTATCCTAAAGTAAGGGCTATGTATTTAAAAACAAAAAGAAAAAAACTTTGGTACGCACTGCTTTTTTATTTATTTGCTTCGTTTTTCTTTCAGTTTTAGTTTGTTGAGATGAGACAGTTGCAAATTAAAATGTGAGAGTTGTAACTTATACGTAGGGATGAAATATTTGTATGTGAGGTGATTAGCTTATGTATATACGATAAATTACTCCCAACGGCAGGGCCCGAGTCAAGTTCCGTATCTGGGCGTTTGGTGTTGGTTCCCAAGGAAGGTAGACGTCAGGCAGTCGGCCGGTCGTAAAGAACCTAGCCAAAACCACTTACAACATGATTCACATGCGCCGGGATAAGGGCGTGAGGATGAATATGATGTTTTTAATGAAACAAATACTGGCCGACCTAAAAAGCGTAAATGTGTCGCGAAACAGAGGTGACCATAATCGGTGCACGGGAGCCGTCCGTGGAGGACTGCGGCTCTGACGAGGAGTTCCTCTCGTGCGGCTGGTGCGAGCCCAGCTGCTCGGAGCCTGCGCCCCGCTGCCCAGCGGGGGTGTGCACCAGGGGCTGCCTGTGCCGCCCGCCATTGCTGCGCCACTACAGCGGCCGCTGCGTCCACGAGAGGGCCTGTCTGCCCCGTGAGTACCCTAATACCGCAAGTTCCAGTCTTGCATAAATGGGCTTGTCTACTAAGTTCTATGAGCATGCAAGCGACTCGTGGTATACTTACATACTAAACATTTTTGATACTTCTAGCTCCCTTTGTTAACAAGAAAATTGCAGAAACTTTATCTAAAAATACATGAAAAAAAAAAAGCATAATTCTAAGAAAATTTGTTATGGGTCTATCATATAAGGAAACCGAAAATATTTTATCTATACCTCAATACACACACACACACACACACACACACACACACACACACGCACACACACACACACACACACACACACACGCGCGCGTGTGCGCGCACACTAATCGCATATGGAAACATTTTAGGTTGGGTTCTCACGATACAGGATATGTCTAGTGAGAGGACCACAAGTTACATCTTGTTCTGTTTAGTGCTGCAATCCAAATGTGTCTGTAAATTTGGTAATTGGAAATACTTATATTCAATTATATATTGATACTGTGGACTTTAATAAACTTTATTATTATTATTACTTATGTATATCCCCTGGATGCACTAGTCTTGCGACTGTCTACCTTGTGAGTACTCCTACAACTGAATTTATACGCCTTTTGTAAATAAAGTAAAAGTAAAGTAACAACCTATACATGTCCCACTGTTGGGCAAAGGCCTCCTCTATACAGAGGGAATCAGAGCATAGTCCACCACGCGGCCCCACTGCGGATTGGCGGACTTAACATATCTTCGAAATATATATTTTTTGTTATTATTTCGAAAATATGCAGGTTTTCCTCATGATGTTTTCCTTCCCCGCGGAGCACGTGATAAGTCAGCACTTAAAGTTAAAAACTTCATTGGTGCCGGCACCGGGGATCGGACTCAGGTTGCTCGAGTATATGTTAAATTAAAGGCGAGCGCCCGGACACTGAGCTATCACGGCTTTTGTAAATGTGTTATCGAAAACACATAATAAATCGTTTTTCTAGATTAATGTTCACAATTTGCCGGTCCACCTGATGTAATAACTGCCGTCTATGAACATTTGCAAAACTAGAGTAGGGTTACAGATGCGTTGCTAGTTAATAAATTGTGCCCCGGCTACCTAACTTACCAGACGAAACGCAAAAGCATAAAACTCCACTTCGCGCCGATCTTCTGTGAGGTCGTGATAGTTCCTCAGGCTTGATACGGGCCTCTGCGTTTTTGTAGGGCCGCGCATGTGCCATTGTTTGCGTATTTTAAACGAGAAGAATGGCACTTATCGTCCGTCGTATTTCTGTGCTGACGCGTCGACTGTATCAATCGGTGTTTGGGTAATGGTCGTATGGGTTTCGCCGTGCTCTTAAGCGAGGTCAAACTATTTGGTCGCGTTGACTGTACTTATTGGTTATTTGTACCTGTTCACTTTTGTCGCGTATGCTATCAGTATCTATGTACACTTGTGCACTTATTGGTTATGTTAACCTGTTCACTGGCTGCACGCTACACTTATCACAGAGGCTGACACTGAAGTGTTGTTTCCGCAGAGAGCTGCCCAGATCCGAGCGAGGAGTACGTGTGCCGTTACGGCTGCGAGCCCCGCTGCGACGGCCGCACCTGCGACTCCAGACCGCGGCGGTGCTCGCTCGGCTGCCACTGCCGCCTGGGCCTGAGGAGGCACGCGAGCGGCCGCTGCGTCGCACCGGACCAATGCGCGGCGCCGACCCCTACCCAGCCCCAGTTGCCAGCCATCGACGCTTTGCCCCCACCCGCGATAGACCCCGTGTCGGAGTTCGAAAACGCGAGTCGCGCCACCATCAAGATATGAGTCGTCAGTGTCGACGGATAGATGCGTTGCTCAGGTCGCGATGTTGGGGACAAATATATATTGGTACTTAAGTATCAGCGAAGGGTCCCCCAAGGTACGGCACTGGGGTCACACATTTATTTCTTTAAGCGGATATCTAATTCTTCGAGAGCACTCCGGTGATGACATTTAATTAACTAAATTAGTGATTCTGATTTAATACCGAAACATTGCTGATTTTTTTACAACAAATAACATATTGATAGTGCAAAAACCTGGGTTTACATTCCTGATTTCAATTTCTACAATTTGAATGGCAAAAATAATTTCACTGTAATGATTATTTTGATTTAAATATTTACAACTGTTCTGTACGGTTTACCCTGCACCGTTCATAAATTTCTTGAAAGTAATTGAAATACTGTATAAGAATAGTAAAATAAAACGAACTTATATATACATCAATATATTTTATTTTACATAGGTTGTCTTTAATTCAACGCAACTATTCCGGAGTTCCTCAAAATATAAAAAAGACAAAACAAAAAAATATGACATATGAGATCTTTTACTTACTAAGATAAGAAAAAATTACATATTTTAATTATTGTGGAACTAAGAATTTCTCTTATGATTCATAAAAAAGTTTTAATATTACGCGGTGTAGGGCTTTATTGGTGTTCAACGAACGAGAATATAATAATATAAAGGGGCACCATGTATACAATCATCTCTCATCTCAGTTTAAATAACAAGTTATTTTAAAAGATTCACCGACAGACATAAAGACATGCACACTACAATAACCACATCGATACAGGACTGCAGCTAAGTGCACGATAAACGCAATGACGAATTGAAACAGGTGTACTACGCCCTAAACTAACTTCCAACGTTACTTCCCACTTCGACACCTCAACGTCCCGTCAAAGTGTTTCGCTTCCAACCAATAGAGCCCTTCCCGCCGCACTAAACTGTAACCAATTGACACTAGTATCCACTGAGCCTATAGTAACATCGCACATTGTCAAGTCTTATATTACATTTATTCTCATTTGTTATAATTATACAAGGCATATTCATCAATCCGGCGTCGCGGTCGCAGGCCCACTGTCGTAACGTAAATAAACCTTTCGAGTATTGAAACTCGCATCCGAAACTTCCAGAATGTTCTCATCAAAGCGTCATCCGTACGAGAGGCGCGGGGCTGAACTAACAGGTAACATCGAAGGCCTACGATCGCGACGCCCTGCGGCTCCTTTAAGTATAATCGTCATAAGATCACATTTTTTATAAGGCAAACAACAATCTTTAAAGCTAAACCTTTTGATGGAAGAGGGGGGTGAGGAAGGAGTTGAAGGGAGGGGGGGGGGGGCAAAGACGGGAAACGTTCAAGTGAAAAGACCGGACCCAGGGCGGGGAGTTCCCCGTAAACGGACTGTCTGTTTGGAATGAAGACGTCTAATACTAGAGGCCACAGGAAATGTTCGCACCGATACTCTCCGATACTTTTAGTTGGCCGTAGACGCACGCAACGGTTTGTACTCGACGACGCTAACGAACAAGGAACGCGTTCCGATCGAAACAAACACGAGAACATAGAGAAACGCGTAAACCGAACGGAAAAAGTAAAACCTAATGTTTTTTTTAAATCTTTTACAACAGAAATTGATTTTCGAATTTCGAAAGAAGCGCACACGCGTCTTATATAATAATTAAAATTACAAGCTAATTTATGAGAAACGCGTGTTACGAATTTCATGACACTTGTTACATTAATAAATAATTTTTTTTTTCAAAAGATGGAAGCTTTCGTGTGACTGGACAGCCTTAACCAAAAAAAAACTTACTATACAAAGCCTAAACGAACCCAATGAAGACATTTCAATAGTAGAGAGCGCGGCAGAGGTCAACTTTCGGCCAAAAAATTTACATTTTTTTCTGATAACCAGTGACGAAATTGAATTTTTCTGTTAAGATGGAAAAGGACGGCTTCAAGTTTAAAACAAAACAAATGAATCCCCGAGGCGCGCTCTATCATTGAAAAAGTTAATCGTTCTCGTCAAACATCATTTTTTTTTTTGTAATTTTTCTCTCAATTTATATCGCAACTTCTCAATCGCATTCCGACGACTCTATGACGCTCCTAGCCTAGCCTAAACCTAACTTACATAACCTTTCCGTATTTAAAATCTTAAGCCCATTGAAATTGCCAAACAGTTCTTCAATGTACCGAGGCGACGTGCGAGTGTTGCACGCGTGCCAACTCTTTTTTTAAAGTATTTAATGGACGTTTATAAGTGCGGGAAGCACCGGTTGAACGGATCCGACTGTTGCCAACATGCTACTCCTAAGAACGACGAATTGTCCGTTGAACTTGTCATCCCATCGAGATTGCTTCCACGCGAAATATTCAACATCACTTGCGCAATGCCTCGATTTATACCCGATTCCTATATTCAACGAACAGCCGTTAGTTACATGGCTTCGTAACTTTCATAACGACTCGTAGATAACAGGCGTGTACGCCCGATTCCTTTATTAACAAAACGAGGCGTTTTCCATACGAGCCGTCGCATTACCTACGGAAAGCGAGTTACTAGCGTTCCTTTAATCTACAAGCGTTATGAAAGTTACGAATCTATTAACTAACGGCCGTTCGTTGAATATAAGAACCGGGCATTAAGCTATCTCCTTTACGTTCCGCTACTACGGAAAAGAGCCTACGAGTACGTCAAATCTCCGAAACCCAATACTCAGCCAACTCGGCAACTTCTTTATTTTTACTGTGCACCAAAGTTGCGAATAGGCTTGGACAACCGTTGGCATTTATTCCACTCTTCAAGTAAACCTTGTTCTAATCGCGGCCATATATTATATAATTCAATGGAGTCTCCAATGGTGCTTGATCCATCACATACTCTGATGTTATGATCCTTCGCATACGACGTCATAGGTACCAATCAATTCAATCACGACAAACTACACTTCTAAATATTTGGCAAGGAATCAAAATATCAGTAGCATTAACTATAAATTTAGATCCGTAATCAGCCCAAAAATAATAGAATATTAACGAAAACATGGCGTTTGGACACCGACAAGTAGTTTCCTTGTAATCTTCAGCACATAATGACTGTCCGAAATATTCGAAATAATGTTAACAGAACCCACCCGTTGCATGGAACGTGTCATACATATCAACACAAAAGCGAAATACATTTTTGTACTTTTAAAACCGCCCAATATTACTTGATGTATTGCAATACATAAACATAATAAATTTAGACACGTGTAGTGGACTTTAATTTTGTTCAATGGTAGAACATAGAAAATTAATATATATTAGTAACACGCGGTTTGAGAGATGACCTTTGACTGCTCAGATTTAAAGAAAATTGTTGCTGTTGAAATACTTGATGACCGACACATCTGTAGCGGACGTTTTGCGTGTTTTATGACATAATGGCGATGGTGATGAAGTGAATATGGGGGTGATGATATCAAGAATTATAACGATAATGGCGATGAGAGTGATGATGGTGCAAACCGTCGCCTGTCAGAAGTACCTGGCCATCAAGATGATTTTAGTTTCCTTGCAACAGTGTACATTTATCGATGAAGCAGTCAAGTCAAAGATTTTTTGACATAAGCACAAATCTGATCGTTGAGGACCGGCGACAGTTAAAAAAGGAATAAAGGAAATAAAAACAAATTAAGATGATATCACAAAACAAGAACGGATTAAATCAAGCATTACCAAAGATGAAATAAAAATAATTATATAAAATAAACACATTCCCAACGTGGTTTACGTAGAAAAAAAAACCTTTACAATGTATTTGGAGCATTCAATCAAGCCGTTGTGTAAAATAAGTCATGCTCAATCGATGATATTTTAAATTGTACCTTAAGCTAGCAAATAATTTCAAAGCATATTTAGTAATCGAAATAAAAATCATTAAATGATCCTTTCGGATGCGGTTCAAGTGTTTTCGGTTTTTTTTTCATGCATGTAAAGTCCAATACGAAACAATCTGAAATATTCTTATGCGAATTAGAACTATGTGAAACTAGCGATGCCTGCGCAAACAATTTCGCAGAACACTTTCGTACATTGTGACGGTCTTTAAAAACTACAAGATAAAATCACCGTCCGCCTTTGGACTAAGTCGTAAAAATCCGGGCCGCATGCGTTTTTCATAAATTAATAAAAACATATATCAACATCCATGTAAAATGAAGTAACAATAAGTATTTCGAACCAATAAAGTAGATAAACAATGTGTAAGTCGGAAATGTTTTAATAACTTGCAGTTGCTTTATTCTAGAACGCGACGAACGGAAATGGCGCCAAATTTGACAGCTGTATACGTCAAAAATGACAACGTTCGACTAAAGACTACTTATGGGCAGAATCGTCGATTTGTTTATCGATGGAGGTTTTATACTAAAATTGGACTATTGTGGCTTGCTACAGGGCCATTTATCTTGCTATTGCGTGTGTACGACGAAATAGGCCCGCAGTGGAATCGATCCGCCCCGCCGGCCGGCATACAATCCGTTAACCATTGGACAGATTAGAAATAAAATCTATTTACCTAAAAAAAAGAAATTAGCATACACATACGTACAGTGAAACGAGTTCCCGAACGGGGAGCGCGAAAACGAATTGAAAAAAAAAATATCACACGAAACTGTGAGAATAAATAAACGATCTCCGCGGTGGTGGAAATCAAACATATAATGTTATTCCCTTTCTCTCTTTTTTTTGGTTGGATAAATGTGTGAAGCGATTGTTTTGTACTATATTCGCTTGCATGCTTCAACATAGACCACTAGAAGTAATTGGACGGGAGCTCAGGGTCGTTTGCGTGCGAGTGCAGCGAGACACGCACATCGTGCCGTCTCTTTCTGACGGAAACCGTAACAACAAACTCCAAGAGATGGTCGGTAATCACAGTAACAACGATAGAAAGAGACAGCACGATAGTTCTCCGCTCTTTTTTGCTGCTCATCTTACACCAGATGTCTTTATGAACCATAAAGGTATTGAAGAGAAACAAATGTCATGTACTCCCTATTTATTGAACGTTACAAAAAAGAGACGAGAGCTAGCGTATAGTATTGAGAAAGAGACAGCAGGTCCTGCTATCCTCTTTCCGCCGACACTTCGAAAGTTCGGGGTCACGCTTAGTGGTGTATGCAGCGAAGGAACATGCAATATCATGAAATGGTTGCCTTTTCATAAGGGCTTACGAAGGTGAATTACATATAGGGTGTTGTTCACAACGGAGGGATGTTGCAGTAGAAACTTGCGTGCGGAGCACCTAGGAAACGTTAGTGACTTGCGGAAAGCACGCAGTCCTCTTCCGGCGAACGACCCAATCGGGTTTGAACGCGGGACGTTTATGTCTCAACGTGAACATAATGAATACATTAGATCTCTGTGCATCCCGTCAACATTTAAGTCCCGAGATGTAATATGGCAACGGTACAACCGATTTCAAAGCTGAATTCGTATGAACGGTTCAAACCCGATTTGGCGTGGACACCGTTCCCGGCGGGAGTACGGCTGTAGATAAGGTTCAATTTACTTTGTTCATTTGACAACATTTTACATGCGGACTGTACTTATTTAACTTTCTATCAATTGATTAGCGTTATGCAGTTGAATGGAAAAATAATGTTAAATTTAAAATTTCTTCTTCAACTCCTTAATTTGTAAAGTGCAGTCTAGGACATTTTTTTTTTGATAAGATTCCACTTTAGAAACAAACTAATTTAATGCCAACTGAGGGTCAATGAACGAATATGAGAGCGGCTTTTTGTTAAATTAAAATGCATGAAATTCATTCCCATTTGAAAATACAAAAATGTTATTTAGGGTTATAAAATTTTAAATTACTTGTGGGAGTGAGATATTTTATTTATTTTGAGTATATGGACTTTCCTTGCATTTTTTACAACGACATATATACACGTAAGACGTTAAATAAGAACAGCCCTAAACGTTTTCGTGTCTCGCTCCAACTAGCGTCCAACGAACCTTCACAAACACAAACAACAGACCGACCGTCTTCCTTAAAACAACACCATCCAATTGCCGAATGACATTAGTAAAACAACAAACATAGTCCGAGTTCGACATCAACTGGCCTTTAGTTACCTATAACAAAATTAGGGCGGCTCGGGGCGAATCTCGAAACACATTTTCGACGGCAAATCTAGTGTTGGGTTGAAAATAGAAAGTTTCGGAGCTCATATACGTTTATTGAAGAACTTGTCTTGAGTTGTGTACGAAAATAAGTTTCGAACCCGCCGACCGCCATAAATAAAGGGGATATGAATTATTTCTTAACTCCCTTCCGCTCGGAGCAATCGGCGATTGAAAATTTGCCTTATTCGACCTTCAATACGCACAAATTGCACCATTAAGTGGTTTCAACATAATTTGATGGGACACCATTTACAAACGCGAACAAAACTTTTCGGCTCTTTTATGTTTTACAAAAATTTCTACGTTCCGTGTTTCTTATCCAATTAATATTACGGACTTACGTATTACGGTGTTATTATGACATTTCGATATATACAATTTCGCCTTAACACGTTTAAATTCCAAATAATCGAGTTGACGAAACCGAAAAGGAAAATCAGGCAGCACAACCAATTTTGAACCTTAACGACGTAAAAAGACGCTCCTAACAAAACGAAAACCGTTTGCTCCGAGTGAGGGGGGGGGGGGGGGCGTAAAAATATCGCAATAGAAACAATTCAATGTACTTATCAGTCGTAAGATCTAAGTAATTACAAGTTACAGATTAGAGCATACGTTGTGACCACACTCTAACAGGACAGTCTGAGGCGCTCTCTAGAGCCATCGCCGCTACCAAAATACTGTTGCTCTACATTTATTGTATACACCGTAAAAACATTAACATAAAGTCCAGTTACAATTCTAAATCTGTTTTCGACGAACATTAAAATAAGCCGTTTAAAGGTAGTACAGGCAAAATCATAAATTCTTCAGGCAAAATCTGCTTTGGGGCGACCACAAATTGGTTGGTTGACGGACAATTTTTAATAACAGCAGAAACACATACATCGGACAGTGTCATATAATTATCATTAGTAAAAGCAAACAGTGATTGGGAGCGACGACGAAAGAGATCACCCGCTACATTACTCTCAATAAAAACGTCCATACAGCACTTCATATTATCACATTTCCTTTTTTTCATGAAAAACAAAAACAAAGATCAATCGTCGACTCTCCTTCCAACAACAGGGCAATGGCACAACCCGCGTTATTATCTCTTAATATTCGTATATCTACACATTTTAGACACACATAGAACACTACTAGTCTGTAAAGTCACTACGGTAAAGGCTCCGGGGGAAAGTAGTCTTTGCGGCACCGTGTTAGAGTTCAATTTGGAGCCTTTGCCGTTCAGTGGAGGGGAGTAAGGGGGTGCTTTCTATATAGAAGTCGCGAACCCAACGCCCCCACGTGCCGCCCACTCACAAGTAAGTGGATTCACCTGAAAAATGCAAGAAACCCATATAAGCTCCGCGGAAGGGTGGTGTGCCACAAACAGATGTGGTTTGTTTGAGTTTCCATTTACATTATTATCTAATATCAATCTCATCTATATAATGCTTTAATGCTTTTGTGCATGGTGAAGAAAATAAAAACTCAAACAAACCAAAGTCGGTTATAAATCACTTTTAAACGCCCGTATCGTTTTCTAAAGACCGAAAATACCAACCAAATATAAACATCTTATCTAAAAAAAGATTAAACTAAAATGTCTACTATCAAAATAACTAGGTTCGTCAGGCAAAAGTTACAAATAAAACGACAAAACTTTTTCAACAGTGCTTAATCTATAAATTCATGAAAATATTCTTATAGTTCGTGGAAAGAAATTTTCTTTTGCACGGAACGTTCTAGAATAGATAACAACTAGATACGCCTAAAAATAGTTAAGGCACTATAGAGGCGTTTAAAAACATCTGTATGCGGCATGTATAGGGCGGTGTTGCAAAAGCGGACAATGTACTGAAGATGAACTCTGTTAGCTATATACATGGATGGGGGGTTTTGTCCGTCGGTGGGGTTATATGAAAATCTGCAGAGATCCCAAACAATGTCCTTTTCCAAATAGAAACATCATTGATAATTGAAATCTCACATCTCTTTGAGGACAATGCAAAATTAACAAGCTTAGTATAGGCTGTATTGCAGTTGCAAATTGTTTTAATTTCCATAAAGCTTAGTGAAAATATAAACCGTTCCGACGTTCAAAACAGGAAAACAAAAAAAAACAAGGAATTATACGGCAATATTTACAAATAACACACAAATTCGTAAGAACACATACAATTGAAATATTTACATGATCACTCCACTCATAACAATATTATGAACAGAAAATAAATTAATTATAAATACACATTACATACTAATAACACATTTAGAAACTCAATTAAATCATTTATACACTGTTTACATTTTAGACATTAATTTTCCGTTCATCTTTTATTGGGAATGGAACAAATTAAATACAAAAATCGTTCCAAAACATTCTATTTTTTAATAAAAACGAACATGCACAAGGGGAATATGGCTGCAAAGAAAAAACGGAACCGGCAAAAATAAGCAAAAAAAAAAAAAAAACACAAAACAGAGAAGAGTCACACAGATTAGTATGTACGATGCGTTTTCGACCTTACGGATATAGAGTTAAGGTGCAAGTCCTATCGGGCGATGTGGGGCCAAGCGGTGAAACGGGAGATGACAAAGTATTAAGCGAAACGTGATCCGAGAGTCGTGTAACAATCGCGAGACAGTATGTGATTGTATGATTTATTGTATAACTTTATTTGTATTTTCTATGAACAAGACAGAATAAAAAAACATGCAAAACAATTATTTTGATTGCTAAGTTATAAGTTTTCTTTATTTACATGCAGTCGCATACTGTGACATAAGTGTGTATAATGTTCAACTATGACTGAGTAATGATTATTCTTCTTTTTTCTTGCCGGATGGATGCCGGAGTTGATGTGTAGTAGTGGGGTTTTGAATGTTTTGCTATCTCGTATATTATACATAATAAGTAAATTAAAAAAATAATTAAACTATCTTTTTTCCAATCAAGTAATATGAAACAATTGGAATAAGTAAAGCTGAGCGTTTTTCCCGAGCTTTATAAAATGCCAGAATATGCGTAAAGCAAAACACTATGTGAAATTTGGCATTAATAATGGTTCTTCATTCCTTTGACATCTAAAAAAAACAGTATTTGGATAGAAATTAGCACCTTGACTTATCTTTAATAATAATAATAATAATAATAATAAATATTTGGGACACATTCGTACACAACATTTTCTAGTCCCAAACTAAGCAAAGCTTGTACTATGGGTACTAGAAAACTGATAAACATACTTAAACATACTTTTCTTTTGTAAATAAATACATATTATACATATAGAAACACCCAGACACTAGAAAAACACCATGTTCATCACACAATATTTTTCCAGTAGTGGGGATCGAACCCACAATGTGTTTAATGTTTAAAAGAGTTATTTATTAACGGGGAATTTGTAAGTTAGTGTATATATGTAAACTTATTTCCCTGATCCAAAAAAAAAGGTGTAAGAGAAAAAGTGTGTGAGTGTGCGCGTGTGTATCTGTTTGTTCGCGTATGTTTGTGTGCGTGTGCGCATATTTACGTGTGTGGCGCGTCGTCGGGAGACAGCTGGCGGTAGCGGCCCACGCGCTCGCACACCGGCCCTGCCACCACCAATCGGTTACTACCCCACGCTGCGCCGACTCCGCAAGCCCTACCGACCCTACGGGCTCTCTATTGGCTCGACTGGCTCTGTTGGCTCCGCTGGCTCTATTGGTTCGACTGGCTCTATTGGCTCGACTGGCTCTATTGGCTTGACTTGTTCTATTGGCTCAGTGGGGATCATTTGTTTTTCTCCCGAAATAGTATTTCAATTTCTCATCGAATTGTTAACTTTAGAACAAAGAGAACGTTGTCTAAAAATGTGCCCTAAACATTAATAATTCATAATTCTTAGAGATAACATACTGGTCAAATTTTCATTGTTTATTGTATTTGTTTATACAATTTTTTTTAGCACCTAATCAATTTCTTTTTATTATTTTTCATTCAGTTTTCTTCATAAAATTTTTCTATACTAGCATCAAATCAATTTGTTTTTATTAATTTTCGATCTGTGAACTAAAATTCCCATACGCCAGCCAGTAGCCTCGGAAATAAGTTCGACAGTGGACTCTTGATTGCTTTAAAGTTCGAAAATAATTAATGGTTTATGGAAATATTTTGATATTAATCATGATTTTGAATATAACGAACGAGATAAAGGGACAATCGTTGTAATATGGAAATAAAATTTCAAAAAAGTTATATCATACCGCTTTGAACGCGTCGAGTACAAAATAACAAAATACCGAACGTGCAATTATGATCGCATTTTATATTCCTAGTCAATTTTCACGAAGGCTCGGAGAGATTTCAGTATATAGACATTCGCTTTTCTTACACTCTCTTTCTATACAATATATAATCTACAATACTTCCCCTTCCAGACACCTACTTCTTCTACTTCTACTACCCAGACACACACACACATAATGTCAGCACTACAGACATAGTAAAGTTACACAATTAGTCTTTAAAATATTATAACTGCTTTCACAATACATTTAACATCACAAGCGACAGTTTCAAATCCGACAAAATATTGTAAATTTTATATGAAACAATATTGTAACAAAAATGGTCGATCTCGGCCATAACATTGAGGGTGGTGTGCTTTGAGCAAAATTTATTACGGCAAAAATGTTTAGTACTAATATAAGAGTTAGAGTTAGAGGCAAGTTTTCATCAGGAATTATACTAATAGAACATCCTTCATAAACTCTTAAGTTACTTGCATGACCCATGAGTCCTTATATTAAGATAGACATCAGTGAGGATGTTCAATCTTTTCAAACAAAATTTATGCCTGATTCACTTTTTACATCCTTTATGTTCTCATTTCATCTTATTTTAAACAACACACCATTTCTGTCAAAAGAAATTTTGATGGCTCCTCGTTATCCTCATTAAATCACTTCCATAATTTTCTCATTTATTCTAAACAATCCTTTCACATCTCTTTCTCTATTCTTTCACTTTCCATCTGCTAATCGACATAGCTCCAGTTAGTATAAGAAATTTAAATTCAAACAAAGATCACAGAACGGAGCATCGAAGAATAGCTCTGTGATTGAACGATTCTTTGACCAAACACAAATCCAATAGATACCTAAGGAACGGTCAAACTTGACTCGTCTAGAGCGGTCCGAACAATCCGAACGCACGCAGACGCAACGGTCGCCGTGTTGGGGGCGTGCGACAGAGACAGCATGCGAGCTATCGGTCGCACGTCAGAGCGTGTGGTTGGCGCGAGAGGGAGAGCGAGTGAGGAGCGGCGTCTCACCGGAGTCCCAGTGCGCGTCGGGCTCCGTGTCGGGCTCGGAGCACGAGGAGGCGGAGGAGGAGGGCGGCGAGGGCGGCGAGGGCGGCGACGGGGCGCGGCCCCCCGCGCCCGGCCCGCTGAACGTCGACGAGGACGGCTGCTTCTGCACGATCAGCTCCACCTGCGCACGACCGCACCGATCTTACACACCGCCTCTCCGGCCTCTTGCCGCCTCTCCCGCCTCTGAGGCCTCTTACCGCCTCTGAGGCGTCGGACGCCGTATCTCCGAGCACTCTTACGACCTCTTATGAATTTTGCGTGTAAATTGGTCTAGTCTGCTAGTGAAGCTTTACCAACTAAAAGACGTGAAACATTGAGAGGTCCTTCGTTGATAGATCGATGCCCTAACCGTTGTACACCCAAATGACACGTAAAACACAATAAATAGACCGACGTGAAGTGGGAGTTTTACACTTCTGCGCTTCGCCTGGTGAGAGAGGTTGCCATTGTATTATGTATTGTATTATGAGGTAACAACGCATCTTAATCCGGGCGACGGTTCTCATTTAACATCAGGTGAACCGCCAGCTCAATTGCCACCTTCTCTTTTCTGTGCAAAAATTTAAAACAACCATCCGAAAGACACCATTTCTATACTCTACAGTGACTCCAAAGTACAGCCACAATGACAATTTTTGTAATAGTAAGTGAAATTCCTCAAACTGACCTTGAAATCGGGACTGTAGAGTTTGTGTTGCTTGTCCTTGTGCGCATCGTCCAGCTGCCACTTGTTCAGCGTGAGCTTAAACGTTTCCAAGTTTGGACCTGTAAACGACAAATCGATCTTGTACGCCCGAGCGCAATACGTTGTGGGTGAACCGCAATTCAATACAAAATAACAAAATAAAAATGTTTGTTTTATGTGTAAGATTGTGCAATAGGTAAATCGTCAATTCTCTATATGGTATAAAAAATAAAATTCTCGCAGACAAGTGAAGCAATGAGGTGAAGGCCTTTGCCCAACGAACTGAGCTCAGCTACGGATAAGAGAGAGCGAGCGAAGGAAGGAGCGGGGCACTGACTGTCGTCGGGCGGCGGCACGCGCACCGCGCCGACGGCGGCCGCCACGAAGAAGGTGTTGAACCAGAAGTGGAAGAGCTTGTCGCGGCGCATCATCTTCGGCTTGCAGTGCAGGTCGAGGCGCACGTCGCCCCGCAGCGGCGTGCACTGCGCCACGTGCACGCGCACGCACGCCGCCGCCTTGCGCACCTCCTGGCTGCCCAGCGCCGTCTGCAACGGACACCTCTACATGTTGTATCGAAAGGGGGCAACGGTCGAGTTTCTTGCCGGTCTCTCTCTTCTCAGGTCGGCGCGGCCTTCTTTTCGAACCGGTGGTAGCTTACTTACGAACTTATGTATTAATTTTCATGTAAAACTCGACGTTTCATAAGTTATATTTCAATTTTTTTTTCTTTTTTTTAATAAATATTTTAGAACACATTTTTACATAACATTCTCTAGTCGCAAAATAAGCAACGCTTGTACTATGGGTACGAGAAAACTGATAGACATACTTAAACATACCTTTTTTTTGTAAATAAATACACATTATACATATATAAACACCACTACATATATAAAGACACTACAAAAACACTATGCTCACTACACAATATTTTTCCAGTAGTGGGGATCGAACCCACTCTTTGTGCACAGAAGGCAGGTACACTACCGACTACGCCATTCGGGTCGTCATTTTAATTAAGATATGTTTATTTTATATTATTATATTTGGTGGGCGCATAAAGCGTGCTAAGATAACGTAACATACAAGCGGGCAGCTTGTATATTTCGCATTTTCATCATTTTAGCCCGTTTGAGTCCACTGCTGAACATAGTCCTCCCCCCACAGACCGCCACATAGCACGATCCGGAGCCACCTGCATCCATCAAATTTCCCGCAAATTTGCACAAGTCGTCACCCCGTCAAGTGGCACGTCGTCTTACACGGCACGCTAGCGCGCTCTAAGCATGCAACTCAGCTGGCAGCTTGCAATAATTGTTGTATCATCCGTCTCGAAGGACCAAATTGGAGCGGGTGGTCCTACACTGCAATGGTACATTTGGCGCGCTCTGGGCACGTAACAGAGCAGGCGGTTTGCAGTAATTGTCGTTCTTTCATCCATCTCGAAGGACCAAGATTCAAACTAGACGCAAATAAATCTGCAATGGTGCACATGAGTAAGGCCATGTGATATAGAGCTGATGATACCTTGAACGGCGGGTCCAGCTGTGTGGCGGTGAGCTCTAGGGTGCACTGGGCGCCGTTGAGCGCGGGCGGCGGGCTCAACAGCAGCTCGCGCACGTGCAGCTTGGTCGCCGTATACTGGAGCCCGGAGCGCACCATCGCCGCGTAGTACTCCACGTAGCGCCTCTGCGATGGGATCGTGACTCCTGCGAAGGTCGTAACTCTACTATTAACACCACAGACGAGTGATATGTTTTCTACCCCTTCAATCATACATACATATATAATATTTGCACGCTCTAAATCCAACTTTAACAACCAAATAGTTTCAACTTTGGATAAGTTAAACTTTAATTTTTAAATAATAATGTATTTTTGAAGCGTTTTTTTTTTTTAATCTTTTCGTCACATTTATTAATTTAATAAATTATTTGTATTTATCAATTTTAACGTTGCTAATGATAACGGTTTCAGTTAATATAATATGTTCAATACGTGGATAATTTTTTTTTATATTGTAGCTGTTTATTTCATATATTGTAGCTCTTTGTTATCCCTAATTATATAAAAAATCAGCTAGATAACACCAAACTAATTACATTAGTTCGGTGTTCTCTAACTAATAGTTAGTCTAATTAAAAATATAAAAACTTATAGTAAGTTTATATACAAAATTCGATGTCACTAGAAAAATACACATGTCACTTATTTGTTCGATTTTAAAAGACGAAACCGTTTTGCTCAGTGTTCGTGTCCGATGGTCGTGCACCTCTGTACTAAACAGGCAGTGCCAACAATACGACGACATTATTTATCATGCTTACCTTTCTCATCGTAGGTACGCGCCGTGCCGTAGAACTTGAGCGCCTCGTCGGCCGTCTGCTTCTGACCGCTGTAAAGCAGGTAGCAGCAAACCATTGTGCCTGGAACGTCAACAAAGATAATTTCAATGCCTAGCATCGACACAGATTTTTTTTAATAAACGGTGATCGGCAGATAAGCTCACGAATTCGAAAATACCATGACGTAACTGACGTGCTTTAAGACTCAACGTGTAAATATTTCACTTTTTTATGTAGTTACATATAAAACCGTGCGTGAGAAAGAATTAAGTTACCATAGGCTTGTTAACTTGTAAAATAAGACCATTGATCACTCTGTGGCACAGTTGCTTAGCAATCGGCTTCGACGCCGCGGGTCGTTGGTGCGATTCTCACACGGTGCAAGTGCTTGTGTGACTCACTTAAAACTGTTGGGAATCTGCGTTTTATTTCTAGACTTGAAGACCTAGCCATTAACATTGATTCACGTGTTGTGCCGACCCCACCTAGTTGGATTAAAGGCAGCTGAATGAAGAAGAGTAAAATAAGACCATGATCGAGCGTAAAGTAAAAGCCAAATATTACATATAGTATAATGTTTATAATTTAATTGTCAATAGTAGCCGTGATAGGTTAGTGTCCTAGATGCTTTTGAGTCTCATATACTCGAGCAACCCGAGTTCAAATCCGAGTGCCAGCACCAATAAAATTGTTAAATTTATATGCTGAATTATCACGTGCTAAGCGGTGAAGAAAACCAGCATATTTTCAAAATAAACAAAAAAGGAAAATATTTCTCCAAGTTATGTGAAGTCCAACCAATCCGCATTGGCGTCGCGTGGTGGAGTATGCCCTAATAGGTACCCTCCGTGCAGAGGAGGCCTTTGGCCAGCAATGGGTCTGTTATTAAACTCGTACTGAGTTAAAAGTAAAAAAAAAGGCTAGTTAAACCAGTATCATATTAAACTTATTCTACTTACGGCTTAGCTTGTACATAAAAACGTCTAAACAATTTTAATATTTCGTGTGCCAATTTATCTTAATGAGAATTCAATGAATTTTTATTGCGTTCACTGTCATTAACAATAATTTATGATTTACAACGAATATTAAATATATTGACTATGCATTTGTTAAGGCAACATATATTATTAAAAAGGAGATGTTTAACATAAAAACGCTATAAAAATCTACAGGAAAATGGTTTTTATATGAAGGCGATAGAGGTTACTTAATTATAAATAGTAACATGATATTGGATTTCACGCTGAAATTTATGTGATTAAATCTTTCAAACTAGCAAATTCTTGTGGTTTTCTTCGTGCTTATTTCACGTTTACGTGTCATAAGCTTTAAATATACGACGAATTAAAAATTTTGGTGGACGCCATACGAAATTCTGACCATCGCAGTTTATGAAGTAATACAAGGTAATAAAAAAAAATTAATGAATTAAGGCTTGATTGAGGCGAAACCTTAAAACATTGATATGTGATAAAATTATGGCCCGCAAACAGATAATACGGCCAGACACTGCGATGATTTTAACCCTACACCTAAAAAGGCTTTTGTTTAATCTTATACAATGAAATAGGAATAAAATAAAGAATAGAAGAGTAGAAATGCAAGTACAAATCAAACGTAATGTGCACACATCTTGGTCCATGTTAACAGTACGACAGGCCACACCAATTAAGGTTGCATTGGTTATTTTAAAACCACCATCTCTGTGTGAAAAGTGGCCGTTGTCGTAATTGGAATTAAACTGACATAACAAAACACACATTTTACGTCGTACAGCCATTGGTCTAATTTCGACCAAATACGATGTACCTATATTTATTTAAACTGTGTACAGAGGCGGACCTAATGTGAACTTAACATTGTATAAAACAATACAAATGAAAAGGGTGGTACCGTCTATTAAAGGTCGTTTATTTTATGTGCGAAGGTGGCAAACGAGCTAGCGGTTCACCTGATGTAAAGTGATAACCGCCGCCCATTGCCATTTGCCACACCCGTAGGGTTGCAGAAGCGTTGCCACCTTTAAATAAAGTGGGTCCCGGCTACCGCACTCACCAGACGAAGCGCGGAAGTGTAACACTTCTACTTTACGCCGGTCTTCTGTGAGATCGTGGTACTCAACCGGACGGACCTGCCAATTCGTGCACACAAATAAAAACATACTTCATCTATATAAACTGACGAAAGATCCGTAACGAACAGACAGGTTTTATTTTAATTAATGTGTAATAAACAGTGGACTGATGAACTTCTTAACGGCAATAATTCGTCGATTGTCATGAGGAAATTCATTTGCATACATTATGATTTTACGATCACTTATGTAAGACGAAGTATCGCGTGTTTTTTTAAAATTCTTGCGGAATTTTTTTTGGCCATGAAATCCGCTAAAACGCACGCTTAGCGAAATGTAAGAATGTAAACATCAAACACTGCTCACAGCCTCTCAATGCCTAATCTCAAACTGCTGGGCCGGTGCCCGCGATGTGACCTCACTGACGTTCGTTCCCCTCCAGTTCGAGCCCGTCGTAAATTACTAATCATCGAAGTGAAATTTATAAAAATACCGTTTTTCGCTGTTATATGATAAACAAATAAAAAAAAAGAAACATTATTGATAGTATTTGTTGTAGAAGTCATTGGCAATAGCTTGTCATGTACCGACAAAATAGAGATTTATCGGAACGTCTAAGAAATACTGACCTTTGTCGCCCGCCCTGCGGAGTTAAGATATAGGGCGTGAAAAGGCAAGCCAAGATAGGAATACTATCTTGACTTGCTCTTCTAATTCTATTATGTAATGTTTTTGCTAGCTAGTTAGTCCGTAAGAATGTTAAAGCTACATCGAACGCAGAAGCCGCGTGCCAGCCAGAATCGAATTTGAAACTTAAGTCTGCGACAACGGGAATGTTTTTCAAGCTTCTTTTGCCCTAAAAAGCGTTCAACTCGTATCGTGTTTCCGTACTGGACCTGTTGGTGTTTTTTTTACCGCCCCTTTCGACCGCAACAAGAGAGACGGTTCGAAAAGGTATCCCTTTTTCTTTTACGCGGTCGGCATCCACCTCGGGCCGCGCTCATAGTTGCGCCGGCCAATTATGTGATTTTTTTTACACAGAACCCGGCAAATTATGGAGCGGTTCACCTGATGGTATGCGACCACCGTGCCAATACGGGCCCTACCTACTACTAGGGCTGTACCTAGTTTTCGGACTCGACGAGACGAAACATATTGTTTCGCAAGTAGACTCGCTAAACGAAGGTAATTTGGTCGGGTGTTTCGTTAACGGGGAATTATCTATCGCGTATTGGTGTACGCTTTTAGGCCGACGTCAGTAGTTGTGTAACAATTACTACTATAGTTATAAATTATTGAAAACGAATCCAGTATGACAGTACTCAACTACTTTTTATGGATGTTATGAATATAATGACATTTTTCGATTAAAGTTATAGACACTTCGAGACATCCGAATAACCAATATCTATGTACATTTTAAAACCAATACATTTACCAAAAGTAACATAAATAAAGGTGAATCGATGACTCCGTGGCGCAGTTGCCAATGTATAGGCTTCGGTGTCGGGGGTCGTGGGTTCGATTCCCACACGGGACAACTATTTGTGTGACCCACAGATAGTTGTTTCGCATCTGGGTGTTTGTCAATAAAAAAGGCGTATTTTAACAAATTAACATAATATTAACAGTGCTCCGTGCTCGACTTCTATCACGTCTGACGGAAGGTGGCGAACTAAGGTCGCCAGTGGTCCGGACCAATACAAATTAGGGACCTTGCGACCTGTGTGGTGTAGCGAGCGTTCATGGATGGATCGCCTATCGCTAGCCACGAGGCGAGCCGCATTCTCGTTAGCCACCTACTCTCGCTTAAGTTAAGAAACGCTTATCCGCCTCGTTGTAAATACAGCCACGTTAAAATGAAAATGAATGATAGTGACAATTTATTTATTTTTTACAGCACTAACAATACAGACCATTTATAATTAATTAAGATAAGTTACAATTAGACAATATGGACTACACTTTGGCTTCCATACTATGCAGTGCCTGTAACTTGGAGGCAGAAATGTTGAATACTTTCAATATACGCATGACTCGAGACGATGTAAATCTCGCAGCAGAAAGATGAAGGAAGATCCCTTCGGAATTCTGGAGAGGCATGTGACCAATCGTTCGGCCTGTTTTTATCGATGCAAGGTTTGGCATTTTGCCAACATAGAACGCGAGATATGAAAGATGTGTAATTGTTTTTTATTTAGTAAAATAAAAAATATTTTACACGTTTTCCTGACTTAGTGCTAGTTGATATTATAGCTTAATACCTATATTAGAAGTAAGGCCCTTGGTAGTTGGAGCGATTAAGATAACGGTTTACATCCTATGACATAACAATAAAATTACAAAACGCTGCAAAATTATCGAATGTAAAATGTATAAAATGTCAAGTAGTTTATTTTATTTTATCTATATCTTACTTTTAAGATTGAAAAGTAACTTCAGCTGTAGGTATAGCCATTACTTGCCCCAAGTGGGATCGAACCAACGACCCGCCGCGGTGAAGCCCATACAACATTATTGACAACATTCACTAACTGAGTAACCGATTATCTCAAGTAATGAAATCAAAGTTATAACTAATGGCAGTGTCCATTCTCCGATCTCCGTTAGTAAGCGGCGTTTTGACGAAAGGTACTGAAGTTATGAAAACGGCCGTAGGCAACAAACTGGTCACATATCCATAGCGCTCCCGAGACGATTGTACGAACGTGACGAACAATTTGACACATACGGCACGGGTATCTGAGACGGGATCGTGACGTCTCACAAAATACTCTATTCTCTATAAGAGGTCGTAAAGGTAACACGCGGAACCATCACAATATGTATCCCCGGCCGCCGCACGTGTACGCCGCGTACAATTGTTGCGGTTATCTGATCTCTGCCGGGCATAGATCGCGGTATAACAACGAAACAGTTGCTACGGGCAACCGAAAGGATTCCTTACAACACGTTACGTTGTTTGCTGCCGATCGATCGCGGAAACGTTCGTGGAAATTTCGAGAAAACTAATTTTCCGACTTGCCGCTCCATTACTGGGTCAGCGATGAAATCCGTTAGGATTCCGGAGTTAATGGCCGAATTGAACGTAGGCGGAGGTTCCCTACCTGATTGCGTGGCGGTTTAAAAGATATGGTTATCTCGAACTGTGTTGTAATCGTGATTATAGCTATTTGTCCCAAACTATTTGGTTCTGACTTGCATTGCTGTACAAAATTCCGCTTTTATATTTCACTAGCTGCTGCCCGCGACTACGTCTGCGTAGAATAGGCTGAAAGCGTAACATTCAGACAAAAAGACAGATATACATAATGTGTATACAAATTATAGCCTATGTTTTATTCTTATTCTGATGTATGAGCTATATTATTGTAAAGTATCATTCAAATCCATTCGTGAAATATCATATATTTGATGACTCCGTGGCGCAGTTGCCAAGTTATTGGCTTCGGCGTCGGGGGTCGTGGGTTCGATTCCCACACGGGGCAACTATTTGTGTGACCCACAGATATTGTTAGTCCGCATGAAATTTATGTTTGTAAAACGTCCTTTACAACACAGGATAATATTATCCTAAAGTAAGGGAAGTGTTTTAAAAAAAAAAAAAAAATATTTGCGTGAAAGAGTAACAAACATTCATCCATACATACAAACTTACGCCTTTATAATATTAGTAAGGATTTGAGCGCTATTCAAAGTAAATCATAAACGTGTTCCCTCATTACAATACCATATATCGTTATATTATAATATCGCTTATAATATTCAGGGACAAATGGCCGAGATAATAAGATTCGAAGTAATATCAAACAATTGCTTCACATAATTGAGCGCTAAGCGTTCGCTGAATAATCGCGTCAGCCGTGCGCGCCACTTTCTTGTATTATTATGCAAATCAAATCACCTAAACATAATACGCTCGACGGTTGACATGAGGCCTGATTACTCAGTGGAATTTACATTATACCCTAAACTGACCCCTTTTTATCTAACTCAAAACGGGACATTGATTTACAATGAAAATAAACATAACATTTTAATTTTCTTTTTTCCGAAAAGATTAAAAATTAGAGGATACAAAGAAAAAAATCATCAGTTCACTATTTTTTATTAAAACAACATTGGTATATTTTTAAATATTTTTCTATTTCTCAGAGAAACAAATTTGTTTTAATAAAGAATGTGAAGATTTAAAATAAGAATAAAATTTGGCACGTTTCTTTTATGTCGACCTTTATTATCAGAATCGCCTTCAGAACTGGAGCTGTTCAATATCACCAGCACCACTATGGGAAACATTAAACTGTGCGACACTTTTCGCATCTGACATCCGAAGGAGTATTAATTTGCTTAATAAATGGGTATTTTGTTTGTAGGTTGACATTAAATGAACACTTGGGTTTCGTCATAACTATAGAAAAAATTTCAAAACAAGAAAACTTCAAATTATCTACAAAACTATTTAACGAACATTACACAAAAACATAAAGAAGTCAGAATACATGCGCGTGGCTAGCCTATTGAAAGAAACAAATGCCTCCTTCCCTCTCCTCCTCACCGCGTTACTAGGTAACCGAAGTCCGTGTATGCGGGGAATAACCGGGAATTACCATGCCAATCGCGTTTCCGTGCTGCTCATGATCATGTCTGACGAGCGTGATTTTAAAATTTCGCGCGGTTTCGGAAAACGGGACAATTTTGCGTCCCGAAGATTTGTTGACGGGACAGCTGTCCGTGAAAAGGGACAGTCCCGTTCAAAACGGGACGTATGGTAAGTTTAATTATACCGGCGCGTGTAACTCTGGGTTAAGTCAGGCTTGCTTTACCTACCGACTTATCTTTTTTTTATGTGAAAAGTTGCCAAACGAGCAGACGATTCAGCTGATGTTGAGTGTATACCGCCGCCCATGGACATCTGCCACACCCGAGGGTTACAGATGCGTTGACAACCTTTTGAAAATTGGTTTATCGAGTTCTAAATATTTTTAGCACGAAGAATTACAAGTATATACACAGAAATGTGTATTTAATATCGTGCCCTAATCGCAGTTGTGGTTCATGACACGTTGTAGGGCCACGCAGCAGCCTCGGCTGTTGCACGAATGGGCAGGCTCGTCCGGGTAAATACCACGACCTCACAGAAGACCGGCGTAAAGTGGAAGTATAATACTTTCGCGTTTCGTCTGGTGAGTGAGGTGGCCGGAGTCCAATTTGCAAAAGGTTGTCGACGTATCTGCAACCCTCGGGTTTGCAGATGTCTATGGGCGGCGGTATTCACTTAACATCAGGTGAACCGTCCGCTCGCTTAGCAACTTTTCAAATTAAAAAAAATGTACATTCGCGTTCGGTCAAATTGTATATTGAGGTACACTAACATACCTTACATCATCTGGCAAACGCATAACTTAATTATGATCACAAGTTAACATCTGGCTAAGGCAACAACGCCTCTGTCATTACTTAACTGACTTAAATCGCACGCTATCGTAATAAATTGTGCGAGTTAAAGCAGTTCACAGTCGCATGAATGTTTTATTTATTTATATATTTATTGTACACAAAACAAAAGTTACAAAAAAAAATTAAAATGAAAATAATACACAAAAGGTAAGCTTAACTCAATGCATGAGTTCTCTGCCAGCTAACCTGGTGAGAAAATAGGTGATTTAATATATTAGGGGAAGCAAAATGATACTCCTTCATACGCTTAAACAGCAATCGCGCAAAAGTGATCACCGACGAAAATTATGAAGGCTCACTAAGCAACATTAAGTTGGCGAGGATACTTATGAGTGAAGTTAATCACATACTATCAGAGATCGGTTTTCTTTATTACCATTTCTAATTATATTAAAATGCTGTGGTAGGGCTCCCCAACAATCGTTGCACGAATGGGCAGGTCCGTCCGGAGAAGTACCACGACCTCACAGAAGACCGGTGTCAATTGGAAGTGTTACATCTTCTGCGTTTCGTCCGGTGAGTGAGGTAACTGGGGGACACTTTATTAAAAGATGGCAATGCATCTGCAAAACCCTACGGGTGTTGCAAACTTTAACAAGCAAAAGTTTTAACATCGTAATGAAATCGGACGCTTAGCTCGGTTAACAAGAGTAGGCTTTAGGCGCGGAAAATAAAGTATCGAATACCGCAGCACCGGAAGAAGTTTTCGACAATTTATCTATTAAAATCGCATTAAAATTTCGTCTTAATATCATGTTAACGCCAATAATTAAAAAAATATCTACATGAAAAAAAAACCAACACTAAAATACCTTTGATACTCCAACTTCTGAACGAGGGAAGAATGGACCGCGATATAGTCGTCATAATTTGGTCAAACAGCACAGTGGAATGGTGAGAGTTTGCTGTACACCGCTCAGTGAAAAGGCCGACTCACCTGTCCGCCCCTTGCCCGCCTTGCAGTGGACCACCGCAACGTTCCTGGGGTCCGCGCTCAGCCACTTGTGCACGTCCTCGCAGAACGGCTGTATCAGCGCGATGTTCGGCGGCGTGTGGTCCTCGAACGCGTACCTCTCCACCTGAAACAAAGCTCCAGCTTCAAACAAAACTCAACTGTGGCAGGGCCACGCAATAGCTTTGGCTGTTGCACGAATGGTCAGGTGCGTCCGGGTAAGTACCACGACCTCACATAAGATGAAGTGGAAGCAAGTCTGGTGAGTGAGATCACCGGGGCCCACTTTACGCATCCGCAACCCTACGGGTGTTGCAAATGCGAATGAGCGCAGCTGCCACTTAACATCAGAAGGTGGCAATCGAGCTGGCGGTTCACCTGGTTTAAAGTGATAACCGCCGCTCGTTGAGACGCAGATGCGTCTTTTGATGAACTAGGCCCCGGCTGCCTCGCTCACCAGACGAAGCGCACAAGAATAACACTTCCATTTCGCTCCGGTCTCCTGTGAGGTCGTGTTATCGTCTGGGGAAGTACGAGGACTGTTGCATGGCCCTACCACTATTATATAACTGTCACAAAAAAAGCAAGATCAGTTAAGTTTCTCACCACCTTGTGTACGCATCGTAATGGTCCGCCGTGCTCGTAAGCGAAATGGCGAACTATTTGATTCTGAATGCTATTACCATCTATTTGTGCACACTCACTAGTGCACTATATAGCTATTGGTAGGCATGAGATATACCTGCAACATTCTGTACCCGGCCTCAAAGGTACGGGTATCGCCGTGTACCCGGTGCTAAAACTCAGTATAAAAATACCTATAGGTATTAGGTTCAGGCCTCCTTTTGGAGAATCGATCGATTCGAACGAACTTTGGAGCATTTAGATGTTTTTATAGCAATCAGTTTTTTGAAATTGAAATTTATTCAGTCTAAAATAAGCTATATCTTTACTAGCGTAAAGAACCTTATTACCAAAAAAAGTAATTCAAAATAAATATTACTGTTTATCATTATTACGCATTTATTTATCTACCTAATGGTCATAGAAATAAAGAAGAAATTTATCTCAAGGAATTATTTGGTATAAAATGCCTCAGGCATTCGAGCGCGAATGTTATGAAATACCGCCACCGTCTGACGAGGCGGCACTAGGTCCGCGTACTCGCGAGCGATATCGACTACCTATCGGGTCCGGAACGGGCCTCTGCCGTACATACCCGGTCTGGGTACTGGTACGTTCATTTAATTGTATACAACAGGCAAGAAACTGGCACCGGAAATGGGTCTTTAATGCTCCTGTTGAATAAATACCATTTATTTTGTTAGTATATACGGCTCATCTCTAGCTATTGGGTAGAAGTCATCTAGCTCCACACATATATACGCTAATAAGAGTAAAAATATGCCTTGACCCGTAAGCCGAGCGAGTTCAAGGACTTCCTGACCCAGGCATAACGGATTAAACGCCGCCGTAGGAAGAATGAAATTTAAGAAATGGCCGCTCGACCACCAGACATGAGAACATCGACGGATGTGCGGTTCGGACTTGTAGCGTGCGCACAAAAAAGAAATCCGATACCTGTGGCAAAATTCAACACAAACACACACACACACACACGTACAAACATGTGTACGATGATGTTTGCTGTGTATAGACGTTACCTAATTTACTTCACCCGCGACCTAGCCGCATGTTTTCCTCAAATTAAACACTATCTTCGTATGACAAAAGGTATTCTGTTCTCTTATTCAGCATAGGAGCCATTTTAACAGTATAAAACGTAATCCAGCACAAAAGGTATCATCATACAAACCCACATTAAAATCCAAACGATCATTGCACGAAAAGTAAACAGACAAACTTAACTTAAAAATCCAGTACCAATACATCGTCGGCTCCAGTCTCCGTCGTATATCGTATCGTTGGCATTAACATAAATCCCCAGAGGAGTAATTTACGGGGCCCGAGACTCTCCTCCCCGTCTAATAGGGCGGCGGAATCAATCTTGGTAGCCTCACTATACCGTCGCAATGAATTATAAATTACATCTCGCCGCGTGGGCGCTGTATATTTCGGGTCTAATGAACTGAATTATGAATAAATTCATTACGATTCCGTGGGACGCACCTTCGGTAGAGCCGGCGACACCCCGTCGGGTAATGCCGCTGTAATCGGGCCCGTGTCTCGGCTTAATTCCCATTGATTGATATACAGAGGTATGGTGATTATTGAGTACAACATAATTATGTTACATCAAAAGAGCTTAGTAATACAACCATTATTATTGGGCCGAATTTATCGGTGAAGCACTGTCCCACAGAACGCCTGATTAGTAAATTCGCAGATATACTTTTGCGTAATGCGGTACGGGGATAAAGCTCTTGTTGTTTCATGGGCTCGACAGCGTACCACGGTCTTCACGATAACCTGGGTAAAATATAAATATTTTAGCCTTGCGCCTGATTAAACGTGGTAACCGGAGATTATTGACATTCTCTCATCAGGTGAAGCGCATATCCACTTTCCATTATTTTTCCTTTAAAATCAATAAACTTATAACATTACATGCAATCAACGAGACAAAGGTCGCCATTTAACCATTCAATTAGCCAATTCCGATATGAGAAGTATGATACTTCTACTTCTTTGTGGGGTCGTGGTACTTCTCTGTATAAGTCTGCTAGGACTCCCACCGGGTTCCCGCCTTGTTCTGATTCAAGAGGCCAACACTGAGCCGGCATGTGGTGTAAGACAACCCCGAGAGGGCAGTTCTGAATGGGCTAATTGAGTACACTCATGCGTGCGGGTGACCAACACGTCTGGTGCTCAATATAGGACTTGAGAGGGGTGCTGGTACAATGACCGGCACATCACCATTAGGCCTTACCGTGTGGTGTAAAACCCGAGAAGAGAAGGCCCAAGAAAACCATAGTCGCGCCGGCAGACAGTTGTAACGTGGCTTTTTAAATGAGTACCCGTATCTGACAGGGACTCCCACATATCGCTGCCACCCCTCGATCAGGTTCAGGCAGGGGTTCCATAAAGGATTTTCCTACGTAAAGAGAAAATGGGATAGTCCTCTGCAAACTAGGTGGAGTCGCGGGGGAAAATTATTAAATCCTTTTAGAATTTAATGATGTAGGAGTGTATTTTTGTTCTGTATTAATACACATGAAACACAACACACACTTATTACGGAACTGCAGTTCATATTGCATTATTCTCATCGTCCACATTGCATCACCTATAAATGTAATTCTCGAAACATACCTACTTCCTAATCCGCGTGCAAGATCATACGCAATCGCTCCGAACGATCGCACTGAATAAAACATCGACACGCTCGGGGCATAAACTCGAAACATGAACGCTTCGCGGTGTCATTACTGGAAACAATTAGCGCGCGCAGCGTTCGTTACACGTTCGCTATAATACCGACGGAGTCACGTGTAAAAGCTAAATGCGCGATAAATAAATGATCACTCGGTAATCCGGATTACTGCACGAAAGGCGAAGCTTAGCATTAAATTGAGATTTAATGGCTTAGGGTGACGACACACCAGGGTGTAGAGCACGATCGTTAATAGCGCTCGCACAACTTTTGGCACAGTTCAACATTACTGCACTGTTCATTGCAACGTTATTAAACAAGCAATATATTTGGGAACGGCGAACACACTTACCGAATATATCATTCAGTGCATGCACAGCAAGGTGTTACTGCAACATGAAATAATGTTAAATAATCACTCATGCTGCCAAAAACATTCCAAAGCTATTTCCCTAGCAAGAATAGCAAAAAAGATAGTGTTTCAAGTTTTCCATTTCAATGAAATTGGTGAAAACGACCAATGGGGGACCGTAACTTTAATCGCAGTAAAGTCGACTGTTCGCCATTCGTTTCGTTCCATAGCGGTGTTACAGCTGACAGCACTGATGTGCGCATACCTTTGGTGAGCAGTTGCACGCGCCCGTAAACATCCAAGCGCTCCCCTTCGCGATTACGATCTCCGAGATATGGGGCCCGCTTAAAAAGCGATAATGTACCGCGGGCACACTTAAGCGCACCCCCAAGTACTGTAGATCTCGAATTTCGCGAGATTAAAATTCGAAATCTCCCGAATCTACACGATTCACTTTATTACTTACGGAGCAACCGTTACGACGAATTGTTTTCGATTTCATCCGATAGTAACTAAACGGGGAGATTCGAGAGGGAAAGTTTGTGTGGGATTATTACTAGTGTATAAATCTTACTCGACAATAAACGACATTCAAGCTTATTATCGATTACGAAAGGGTCGAACAGTATATAATACCCACCCTAGTTGCTTAAAAAACGACGAGGACTCAATACGTTAAGCTAATGATTTAAGACGACTATACGTATGTAGGAATGACGAAATAAATGTTATTTATTTGATATTCCTACTATATAGTTCTCTCCAAATGTCAGCGTTCAGAAATTTCAGCTTTTTTTAAAAAACAAATAACGAAAAGCAGCAAATGTTTACGACAAATCTTGATCAGATGAAGCAAAAAAAGATAAGTAGAGAGAATGGATAGAAATTCACCTTTAACGGATGTGGCTTGCGCCGAGTATTGCCGTCACGATCGGAATCTTATTGGTAAGATTTAATGCGGCCACACCGATGCCCTGTCACTTTTACCGTGTTCAGATGTACGCAGGTGCTATTCCGAGCTTGACTGTCAAGTGAATGTGAGTGCATTTCGATATGATCCAGAATCAGCACCACCGCTCTTTTCCCGGCGAACTATTAACACAGCGGACGGCCTGCACTGGATAGCGCTTCCAAATCCCCTCGTAAGGCCTTAAGAAGGCCGTGGCAACCGGCCTCTCTGGCGGTACACCATGTTCACGATAGAAACTAGGCCTCTCTAGGTGTGTTGATGATCGAAGAGAGGAAGCTAAGGTCAAACAACCCAACAATGACGGAGACAAGGACGCTAAGCCAAATCCTTACTAATATTATAAAGGCGAAAGTTTGTATGTATCGATGGATATTTGTTACTCTTTCACGCAAATACTACTGAATGGAATTTAATGAAACTTTACGATAAAGTAGCTTATACATCAGAATAAAACATAGGCTAACATTTACATACATATTTTTATGTATCAGATATACAAAAAAATCTTTCCCTCTGAATGAAATGTTACGCCTTGAGCTTATTCTATGCAGACGTAGTCGCGGGCAGCAGCTAGTCATCCATATACGTGAATACTAGTAAGGTGTTATTAACAAGGCCGAGGAAACCAGCCACTCCGACGGCAGACCATATTCACAGTCGAATCTAGCCTCTCTGGCAGTGTTGATGGCCGAAGAGAGGAACCGAAGGCGTTATCCAATGACGGAGACAAGGACACTTGGAACTGTGCTCGGGAAGTCGCCGAGGTTTTAGCAGCGTTATCTAACCATTCGCACTTATGCCCGCCCGATAAGCGCTATCGCCGTTCGGCCGGTTATCGGTTCCGGACGACGAGTAGTCTGCGCCTGCGTCTAAGGATCGATTCACGTCGCACCGGTGACAATGACTTGTTAAAATCTGCATCGCAACGAGGTAAAGCGGTGTATGAACAGAAACTTAGAATTAAATTATGCAAACGATAGTGCAAATCGTGGATCTACACATGTATACCTTATACAAAACATGTATACCATATTCTCATAACTTTAGTTGAAACACCAATTACAATTATAGAGTCGTTAAAAGAACTGTTACATTAGGATTATTAAAACGATACTCGAGTGTCTTGCGGCAATGCAAAAAAATTTGCACTTATTTATTTATATCACTCTAGGATGAATAAAGCTATGAATCTAAGCGGCTAAGGATGGATGGAATAAAGCTATAAATTCTGAACTTAAATCATTATGTAACAACTTGTATCCTAATAACACGGGACAACGTAAAGTTGCAATAGTCTTAGACCACACGTTCTCGTGGTTAAGTTTTATTAGCTCTTTTAGAGCCGTGATTACTCATTTTCTCAGCCATTAGATCTTACTCGATGAGAAATGAAACCCCCTTTGCTGACACCAATGAAACTGTTAATATTCGTTGCTAACTAATCACGTGCTCAGCGTTGAAAGAAAAACAACGTGAAGAAACCTGCATATTTTCGAAATAGTAACAAAAAATATTTTGAAAATATGTGAAATCTTTGGGTCGCATGGCACATTTTTTCCTAATACTAAATAAGAAATAAAAAATAACAAAAAAATTTGTGGACCGAATTGTAAATCTAAGCCATTCTCCAAACGACCTGAGACACAAAAAAAATTTCATTCAAATCGGTCCAGCTGTTTAGGAGGAGTTCAGTGACATACACACACAGAAGAATTATATAAATTTAGGTATTTATGAATGACTACCGCACTGTCAACACGTTCTGTTTTTAGGGAATAGAATGGCATTTTTTTTTTGGAAAAAAAAACTTTGTTTTTTATTTCAATATACGATTATACTACCGAGTCTGAACCTCCTGTGTAAATTTGGGCACTTCTAAAAAAAATATCCCTGTATATTTAACTCGCTAGTTAGGAGCAGGTCGCTACCTGCCCCGGCTTCGCATGGGTGCAAAGTATTATACATATTAACCTTCCTCTTGAATCACTCTAACTAAAAAAAAACCGTATCAAGATGCGTTGCGTAATTTTAAAGATCTGCATACATAAGGACAGACTGACAGCGGGACGACTTTGTTTAATACTATGTAGTGAAGAAGATAATGATTTCTCGCCACTTAACATCTGGTGAGACGGAAGTCAAGCATGAGGCAGTACGTTATAAATAAAAATAATTATATCGAATAGCTATGCTTCGGTCCGCCATTTCATTAGCATCTATGCTTCTCGCTTTTACATCGAATAAATCACGGCATTACCATAATTGTATTTATTTAAGGATATAAACGAATACATCGGGCCACAATCAACATAACAGGTCACAAACAGGTAAATGTCACATTTAATAATATAATAGTAACAGAATTATACAACTACAAACGTATTCTCGTACATTTATGTCCAAATATTCCAATGAGCTAGCACGGTTAATGAGTGTCGACAAATATCGATACAAATTGCGAAACGACAATTCGAAAAGGAATTTAAATGATATCCACTAATTATTTCATGACATTATGAAACTGCGTAATGTGTGTCAAGTTATGAACCAATTTGCCATACTCTGTCAATTTAAAGTAGGTTCCGATATATGTATATCTGTATATACTTATGTCAGATTAGTCATCGTAGTCATGAGCCGCATTACGTACACTGTTGAACATAGGCTTCCCCCTTAAACACTTTAGTAAGGGAAGTGAATGGTTCACAATCCCATAGGTTCCATGTCGAGAATCTGTCAAGATAGGGTAATATAACCAAGTAGGGCCGGCCACGCAGCGGCCTCGACTGTTACACGAATGGGCAGGCTCGTCCGGCCTGATCAATTATTTATTTATTTTATTTTATGCGAAAAGTTGTCAAACGAGCAGGCGGTTCACCTGATGTTAAGTGAATACCGCCGCCCATAGACATGTGCTACACCCAAGGGTTGCAGATGCATTGACAACCTTTTGACAAATGCCTGAACAATTAAAGATCTTTTGGATTGGGGATAATTAATTATCAGTGTGTCTTGTCATATTATATGGGACTCGATTTAAATTATTTTAATGAACGATCATGGATCACAAACGAGGAATGGTTTGAAAGGCAAAATCTGATTATTAACATGCATTTCCCAGTGTCAGCAGTAAGGTGTTTTAATTACTTTCTTACGCGAGATAAGAAAAAATAAAAAATTAAGCATTTATAACATTCACGATTATTAAAAGCGAAAGATTGTTTTTGTCTTTTGACCATTCATGACGATCTTATTACATTTGTGATGTATTGGAACATGCAATTTCAATTAGCCGCAAATGGGCCGAAACAAAAGCTACGGCCACGTCACATCCTCACTCGGCGTCGTACTATCGGGGACAAATGACTAGCAATTACATCGGCCAACGCCAAGAATATCGCAGTGACGTCCGGTTGAAGATATCGGCGTCGAATAGCATCCAGCCAATACACGAATACGTGAAAACTGTTATGAATACGGGTAAGCTTCACAATACACCAGCACAGCACACTTTTTTAGGCCTCCTCTACATGTAGTAGAGGAGGCCTAAAAAGGCCATCACCGGGGTCGCGGAAGATTGCGTCCACGTATTCCCGTGTCCCCGGCCGATGCGATGAGAGGCAGGGGCAACGTGGGTTTTTAGTGGGTACCCGTTTCTCACCGGGACTCCCACATACCCCTGCCACTCCACCGATCCAGTGGCAGGGGATTCACAAAGGATTTTTTACACGGAAACAAGGGGTATGCTTCACACAAGTCCGTCATCTCATTCATCAATACATTTTACATGTGAATCTTCGCGGGGAGTCCCCTACCTCTATGTGGATTTATTTCTGAGGGCATCGCGTCAGTATCTGCGTACACTCCCTTCCCTTCTATTCTACGCCGTCGCTTCGCCACGGCGTAGAATAGACAGGATCAGATGCCTGTCTGTCTATGCCTTTAGGGATAAAAGAAGCCATAATTTCTTACTTTTCGTTTCTCAAGACGCCATCGGTAATCCTCTCAATATAAATATGTCCACTCAATATAAATATAAACCAGCTTACTGATTCATCTTCCCGTCTTTTTGCGTGTGGTGTAAGTATCATACATTCTCGTTTCGTCTAGTGACCGATCTCGAGTTAAACGGGCCCTCTTTTCACAAACGATGTCGACGCATATGCAAGGGTTTCTTCGGGTGTTGTAGACGTCCATGGAAGGTGTATTCACATGATGTTAAATTCGGGGAACCGTATGATCGCTAGACAACTTTCAAATAAAAAAAATATCTATCTCTCAGGTGAAACGCGACATACACTACCTACTGCAGTATGTCTTAGAAGGCTCGAACGGCCCCACTAAGTATTCGCGTAAAACAAGTGTTTATACTTATACGATTCGTACGACGTGTGTGGTGACCGGACCGAAGAGGTCCATCATTTGTGATCAGTTGAACAGTCAGTCGGTTTGCCTCACATCAAATATTTTTTTTTAATATTTAGTACAAATGTTTACACAACGTTCTTCCAGTCCCAGACTAAGCAACGCTTGTACTAGAGGTACTAGATAACTGATAAACATACTTTCCTTATGTAAATAAATACATATTATAAACATATAAACACCCAGATAGTGAAAAAACACCGTGTTCATCACACAATATTTTTTCAGTAGTGTAGTACACCGAACCCACACCCTCGGGCGCAAGAGGCGGGTGTGCTATCCCCTACGCTAATCGGGTCGTCACAACAAAAAATGCCATGAGCATCTAAACTACAACGATACGTTTATCGTTATGGTCTATCCTCTGCGTTCACCGCCAGAGGATAGGCGATTGCGCTAGTGGCCGGTGTCTACCGACGTGTCGACCAGTTCACCTTGTTCCGCCAAGGCTACCTGATCTCCGCTGATACGGAGCGATTGTGTTCGCTTTGTTCGCTCATGGTCAGGGCTGCCGACCAAAATGGGTCTACACTGCGCTCGTCGACAGGCGAGCATGCGTTTGTTTTTTTTAATGGGAAAAGTTGTCAAGTGAGCGGACGGTTAGCCGGATCAGTGTACCACAATACTCCCACTTCACGATGGTCTCCTGCGAGGCCCTGGCACTTCCACGGAGACACTTCCAGAAGCTGCTGCGTGGCCTTACCATGGTGAAGTTTTTGCTTAAAACTTGGCCCTCATAAACTTTAATTTTACAGGTGATAAAAAGTGGGAGAAAATAATTAATAAAAGTGGGAGCCCTAGAGCTTTATCACCCATAATCTAGGTACAGTCTAGGCCCGGCCACCTCAAGCCCAGTGGATCAATAAAGGCCACCCACAAGACTAACAGTAGACGATTCAACAAAAAAAAATTACGTTTTCATTTCAGTGGTGCTCTTATGCGCTATCGCAAAATGAAGAGCCAACTGGTGTAGTTGGTAGTGAGCCTGCGTCTTCCGCCGAAGATCCCCACCACTGGAAAAAACATTGTGTGATAAACATTGTTTGTATATTGAGTGTTTTAATATTTATAACATGTATTTACTTACGAAAGATTAGTATTTTTATGAGTTATACCCATAGCACGAGCGTTGCTTAGTTTGGGACTAGATAGAGAACGTTGTGTGAAAATGTGTCCCAAAACATTATATTATTAATATATTATGCTATTATATTATTACTACTTATGCTAAACGTTAAGGCGATTATAGCGGCGGGGAGACCGGATATTACGTGTAGCGTTAGACCACAATCCCCCGTCGAGCGAAGCGTCTGACTGTATGGGAAGTGACGCACGGATGCGCGTACGAAAACGCAAGATGATTCACAAAGTCGCTCGACGCGTGAAAAACGACATGCATGCGTCACGGACCACGCGGTAGCAGGTTCCAATTCCACGTCTTGTTAAATACAGGGTGTATTAATAAGGCGTCATTACGCATACTCGCACTTGTCAAGGATCTCGCGTGAGCGGATTAAAATACTAGGTTTTTGTGTGATTTGGTTTAAAAAAAAAAAGAAATAGCCTATACAAAACCCTGCTGGGAAAGGACTCCTTTGTACAGAGGGTATTGGAGTATAGTCTACGCGACCGCACCACCGTACACCACTAATTCGAACCGGTGACCATCGCACTCCCGTCGTTCCCACCAACGACTCACCACTACGATCGACCGGGTAACAAATTAAAATATCTAATCGTCTGAGTGTTTGATAACGTGAATGCTACTTCAGTTTAATATTTATGCATCGCTTTAAGATTCGATTGGGCCATAGTCATTAAAAAGAAAATAAAAATTATAGCGCTCTTAAAAAAAAACGGGACCGTCTTGTTCCTTCTGCGGAAACCAAAGCAGATATTAAAAATAAAAAAGCTGTTATGTCTCATATCTCTCTGAGACTCAAAGACACGGGTCTAAACATCAATAATGAC
Organism: Iphiclides podalirius; assembly: GCA_933534255.1. Taxonomy (NCBI): domain Eukaryota; kingdom Metazoa; phylum Arthropoda; class Insecta; order Lepidoptera; family Papilionidae; genus Iphiclides; species Iphiclides podalirius. The sequence goes on along the minus strand of OW152827.1, from coordinate 11,988,534 downwards.
ATAGTCCGTTATACAAAATCGATTCACTAATATGCATATAGATATTCAATTTGATTTTATTTATGATTATTTTCAAGCGAACATAGGCAATTGGCGGGCAGATATATTCTAATATCAATGCCGTGATTTCTTATCTTTAAATGACATAATACACTATATCGGATTATCTGGACCACTGAGGCTGAGTGGAACAGGGTTTGCGGGCATTATGAAATAATTTAAATACATAATGAACTCGAGATAATTCTTTAGATACATTCACTACTTTAATTGGTTGAAATCGCTCGCCGTTCGTAGATGTTAATCCGACGATAGTTTAGTTAAGTCAGTCATGTTTAAAGTAATATTGCTAATGCTCGTTGGCGAGCGCCATTGGATTTGAACCTGCTCACCTCGGATTGCAAGTCGACGTTCTCGACCAAGGCCAGACCCTTGACCAAGTCATAACGACATATACAAACGCCTTCTATTGTAAAGAAATCATGCTCAAAGGCTGAAAATAATAATCAGCCTTTGGCTGAAAATAATAATCATAAATAATTAGTCTGAATTAACGTATACGTTTCAAGATAATAACGCACACTTATATAAACAAGCTGCTGCAGTTGGAACGATTTACTGTGAGGTTACCGCAATCTCACAAAATACGGGAGAACGTAGAAATATATAACATACTTTTATATTTCTTCAGGTGACGTGAGAAACTTGTTTAGTGCCCCTTTCACTAGACTGCGGTGGAGAAAGGAGGGTTGTATTTAACCTGTATATGTATGGACCCTTCGCAGCTACTACAAAATTATAGAATCGATTTTGATGAATGATATCTCATTAGAATCGTTGTTATTCCGCGACTGTCACTGAGTATATCATGCGTAATGATTGTTTGAAAGCATACATTTTGAATCTGTTATATCTGTGCACGGCTGCGTATTGTCTATAACGCAATAAATCAGTGTGTTACCAGCAAGCAGTCTTATCACTCGTGTCCCTACACGGTACATACCTAGTGGCGACGAGGATCTACAAATACCCACGTTAGAAAAATAAAAAATGGCCACATTTCAGTTCGGAATTTTGTCGATTTTTGACCATAATGTACAATCATGGAAGACATACAAAGGTCGATTAACGCAGTGGTTTATCGCAAATAACATCACAGCAGTAAGTGATGTCCGAGGAGAGAGGAGAAGAGCGATACTTCTGAGCGCAATGGCCGACGGCACCTACCAACTAGCGTCGGACCTTGCTCTGCCTAAGGACATCCAAGATGTTCCTTTCGAAGATTTTTTGTACTTGTTGGACACCCATTTTACTCCAAAGAACTTCGGGTTTAGTGAAAGAAGCATATTCTATTCGGCAACACAACATGATGGCGAGTCACATACACATTGGGCTGCTAGACTACGCGGGTTAACAGCTCACTGTTCATTCAGCAATGTAGAAGAAGCGTTGCGTGATAGATTCGTAATGGGTATGTTGCCGGGACCTGAACGTGACAAGTTATTTGCCCAGGAACTAGCAGACCTAACGATGGCAAAGGCAGTCGAGCTGGCGGAGTCACTGCGGTGTGCGCGTACCGCCGCGTCCACCGCCGCCGCGGGGTCAACGGCTGCAGCGCGAGCCGATCAGCTGTTCAACATCGCGGAAAATTCGTGCAACAGTGTCCGGAAGACAAGGTGCTCAGTGTGTGGTTGCTCCAACCATGTGTCAACAAAGTGTCGGTTAGCAAATTATAAATGCAAGAAGTGCAATAGAAAGGGGCACTTACAAAAAATGTGCAGTCAAGTGAACTACGTAGATTACGGGGATGTGGAGACGACGGTAAGTTGTTTAACATACAGTCTATACGCGGTGAACCCTTAACTGAGTTGGTGACCGTAAACGGAATTCCGTTAAAATTTGAAATAGACAGTGGTTCGGCAGTTACGATAATCCCCAAAGATATGTACGACATATATTTTAAACATATCTCTCTGCAACGTACTAGGAAAAAATTAATAACATATACTGGCAACAAAATTAATGCGTCTGGGCTAATACAGGTTTCGCTCACGTACTCGGGACATACAAGTGAACTTAATGTCTACGTAGTGCCGGGCGGCGGCCCGCCGTTATTAGGTCGCGACTTCATGTCCGTATTCAAATTGAAATTAGTTAGATGCAACTACGTAACTAACACGGAAAATATAATGTCAACATTTCAACGACTTTATCCAGAAGTATTTTCAGATAAACTTGGTGCATTCACTAAATATAGAATCAAATTGTTATTAAAACCCAATTCGAAACCGATATTTTTTAAGGCTCGCCCCGTACCGTTTTCATTAAAAAACCACATAGACAATGAAATTGACCGTCTGGTAAATTTGGGTGTTTTAAAGTCAGTTGAGCATTCCGAGTATGCTTCTCCGATAGTGCCGGTATTAAAACGCAACGGTTCTGTTAGGATATGTGCTGATTATTCAGTGAGTATAAATAAGCAATTAATAGTTGAACAGTATCCATTGCCGACAATACACGAGTTATTAACCAAACTACATGGTGGACAACATTTTTCTAAAATTGACTTATCGATGGCATATAATCAGTTTATATTAGATGAAGAATCGCAGAAAATTACATGTATAAACACACACCGCGGGGGTATATATAAATATACACGTCTGGTTTTTTTTTTGGCCTATCGAGTGGGCCCTCAATATTTCAACGAGCAATGGATTGCATATTGTCGGGACTAGACGGCGTTTTATGCCTTTTAGATGATGTCTTAATTACAGGTAAAAGTGAAACCGAACACCTTGAAAGACTGCATGCAGTATTTAAGAGGCTTAAAGACGCGGGATTAATAGTGCAGAAAGATAAATGCGAATTTTTTAAAGAACAAATTAACTATTTAGGGTACACCATTGATAAGTCGGGATTAAAAGTCCTACGATAAAGTAAAGGCTATACAGGATGCACCAGTCCCAACGAACGTTAATAAATTGCAATCTTTCTTGGGGCTGGTTAATTATTATAGAAATTTTGTTCCAAACGCGTCTAGCATATTAAGCCCTTTATATGATTTATTGAAAAAGGGAGCTAAGTGGGTTTGGTCGCGTTCGCACAATGAGGCGTTTACACAAATTAAAAATTGTTTGGCGTCTGACCAGGTTCTTACACATTTTAATCCTCATAGTAAACTCATTCTGACGGTTGACGCCTCACCCACCGGGCTCGGTGCAGTGTTGTCACAGGTGGATAAAGACGGGGGTGAAAGACCTATTTCCTTTGCATCGCGCACATTGACTTCGGCAGAAAAAAACTATTCTCAAATTCAGAAGGAGGCCACCGCAATAATTTTTGGCGTGCGCCGCTTCCACCAATATTTATATGGTAGATCAGAACCATTTACCTTACGGACCGATCATAAACCGCTCATCGCTATTTTCGGCCCATATAAAGGTATTCCAGAAGTGTCTGCGAATAGGTTGCAGAGGTATGCGTTGTTTCTAAGTGGCTATAATTATTGTATAGAATACATTCGTAGCGCTGAAAATTGCGCCGATTTCTTTTCACGGGCTAGCTTGCCCGACACGCCGGGTAGGGAAGATAGTCCAAGCATTGGCGCTGACTCATTTGACCGCGCAACTTACATTAACTTTGTGACGGATACTAGCTTACCTGTTACACGCCAAATATTACGTGATGAAACACATAAGGATAAAATCCTAAAAACAGTAAAAAAATATATTACTTACGGGTGGCCTAGTAAGGTCCATGATATTAATGTAAAACCATATTTTTCATGCAAAACGCAGCTATCCTTGGAAGATGGATGCTTAATGCGAGGTCATAAAATTGTTTTACCGGAGAGCTTGCGATTAAAGGTGATATCCGAATTACACAATTCTCACTTAGGTGTTGTGAAAACAAAAGCGGAAGCACGTGCTAGGGCTTGGTTTCCGGGTATTGATGCAGCCATAGAAAATATGATAGGTTCATGTAAAATATGCACTCAGCTACGTCCATCCCCACCCCGAGTGCCTATATCTCCATGGAAATATCCACCGTTACCCTTCTATAGGATACATATGGACTTTTTGGGACCGTTAAATGGCCATATGTATTTAGTTATCGTAGATGCATTTACAAAATGGTTAGAAGTATACGAAATGCCGTCAACTTCGTCTGCCGTCGTTGAAAAACTTTATGAATATGTATCGAGGTTCGGATTACGAAAAACTATCGTGACCGACAATGCGACAACGTTCACGTCATTTGAGTTTCAACGCTTCTGTGTCAGTAATGGCATAACACATACTACGTCGCCGCCATATCATCCTTCTAGTAACGGCCAGGCAGAAAGTTATGTAAAAATAGTAAAAAAGGGGTTAAAATCATGTATACTCTCAGGCCATACCAGTAAAGAATGTAGATTAAAATTACTTAAATATTTATTTGATTATAGAAATTCTATTCATAGCACAACGTTACGGTCACCAGCTCAATTAGTGTACGGTCGCAACCTGAGGTCACGTCTGGATTTAATGAATAATGTTGTACCGCCGTCATCCACATCCATAAACAATACCGTGGAAAATAAAACAATACTTGCAGATTAAGGCGCACGGGGGGAAAGAGGCGGAACCTATCGAAATAGGAGCCAAAGTTATGTATAAGCAATATATAAAAAATAATAAATATCGCTGGTGCCAAGGTAGCGTAATAAAAAGACTGGGCAAAGTCACGTATCTGATCAAGGATTTATCTACTTCAGCATGTACAAAGAAACATAAAAATCAGTTGTTTCATGTTCAGGAAAAGTGTGAGAATAATTATCAATACTGGGACTGCGACATCGATTTGAATACATTAAATAGTAGAAACAGACCAAACAGTCCAGAGTGTTCCCCTTCACCCCAAGTTCAACTACAGGGGAGGAAGAATCACCGCAAAGTGATACATCATGCCATGATGTGAACAGTGAGGAAAATGACTGCCCATCTGAGTCATCTCCACTGGATGCACAGGAAACTACTGAACCACTACCAACATTCATCGCACGCGACAATCCTATGTCTCGGATACAGATGCGGACCTTGCCCAGGGTCGAGTATCGTCGGTTCTTTTACCTTAAACATGTTTCGACTATAGATTTGTATGCAGTTTTAGTATTAGTTAACTGGGGGAGGAAATGTTATATCTGTGCACGGCTGCGCCCGTGCGTATTGTCTATAACGCAATAAATCAGTGTGTTAACAGCAAGCAGTCGTATCACTCGTGTCCCTACAGCGTACATACCAGAATCCAAAAAACCCTTCTTGGCAGTCGGGTCTTTAGTTCTTTTAACTGTTGATTTTTTAAGGATACGAATCCACTGCAACCCCACTAATAACATAGCTGTACATAAAGTCAAAGTCAAAATAACCTTTTAGAGAAGAACCGGCAAGAAACTGCGCTCTTGTTTTCACTTTCTTATAAACATATAGGTAGTAAGTGACATTTACACAGTATGAAACAAAGTCGCTCCCGATGTTTGTACGCTTAGATTTTTCAAACTACGCAACGGATTTTAATGCGGTTGTCAGCAATAGATAGTGATTCAAGCGGTTTACGTGTATTATACATGCATATTATAGTAGAGAAAAGATATTCCCGTGATATTTAATATCTACATTGCACCCGTGGGAAGCCGGGGCGGGTCGCTAGTTAAGTATAAAATGGGCAGCCAAGGGCAGCAAGTGGACTTGTATCTTGTATCTTGTATTAACTGATGTTTTTGCTTTCAGTCCCGAGACTATTAAAGCTTCATCTGACGCAGAACGGGTGGGCTAGACAGAACCCACGGGTTTGGGCCCTCCGCTGCGGGTAGGGTCACGCATGTGCTCATGCGTGCGTTTAACTATGGTACGTCATCTAAGGGCCATCGAGGTCGTGGTTCGGACCGAAACCCCGATGGCCGTCGACTGTGCAATTAGCTAATCGGTGGCTGGGGGCGGTGAGAATCGCCCCGGAACGCGGGTGTACCTTGTGTACGCGTTGTGTTGGTCTCGCCGTGCTCGGAGGCGAGGGCGAACTAGTGTGTTTGTTGTTGCACTAACTGTGGGTGTAGTGTTGTCCGGCGGGACCCCCGGCAGTGGGTCCGGCGTGTCTAAGTCCCCTTCCTCGACCGGGTCGATTAGGACATTTCGCGGGCGACGCTTGTTGACCTTCGCGTTTTGGTCGGGTTGGTAATTTGCTGCGCTTACCACCAGAGGGTTGGGATGATGTTCGGCTCTATCGAAGAACCGTTTGGTCAGGTCTTTAAAATATTCGCGAATCGTCGGGAGTCTGCAATCGCTGTGCAGGTCGACGTTGCGTTGATACCACTGCGCACCGGTTGCGCGGCGGATGAACTTATTCTGTACTATTTGCAACTTGTACAAGCGAGTAGGGTGCGTGTGGGCGAAGGTCATGCATGCGTAAGACATAATAGGTCGTACGCAGGTCTTAAATAATAATAATTTGTGCCTTAAGGGCATTTTACTTTTAGCGTTAGTTAAATTGTGTAGCCGGCCGGAGACGAACGCGGCTCTATTGCGAACGTTATTAATGTGCGTAGTAAATGACATACGCGAGTCGAAAGTGACTCCTAAGTATTTGACCTTTTTCTCCCAGGGGAGCGGTTGGCCATAAAGGGATATTTGCCCCAACTTTCTGCATTGACGAGGGCCATTTTAAAGATGTGACGGGTAAGTACTTCGTGTGAAGTGAATCGCCACACTCTTTTCGGGATTTATTTCTATTCTCCATTTGCGGAACCAATCGCCGAGGCGGTCGGCAGCGCTTTGGAGTCGAGCGGTTAGTTGTCTAAGGTTGGGTTGACGTGGGGGTCTTTAGGTATATCGCTCGTGTAGAGCGTAAAGAGCAAAGGTGAGAGGCAGGAGCCTTGTGGTACGCCGGCCGTGAGGCGGCGGCTTGTGGAGAGGGTGCTTTCAACATGATATCGAAAAGAGCGGTTCGACAGGAAGGCCTGGATGGTGTGTACGAGCCTATCTGGCACTTTGAGTGTGTACAGCTTGTAAAGCAAGCCGTTGTGCCAGACCTTGGCGAATGCTTTTGCGACATCGAAGAAAAGAGCCCCTGTACTAATATGTTTAGGGTGATTTAGGCCTTTTAGGATATGTTCCGTTAGGCGGAATAGTTGATCGGGACAGGAATGTCTAGCTAGAAAGCCGAATTGTTCCGCCGGCAGAAGGCCGTTGGAAAACACGTGCTCATTGAGCCTGTTTAATAAAAGCCGCTCGTAGAGCTTCCCCAGGCAACTGAGGAGGCTGATGGGACGATAACTAGTGGGCTGGTTGGCTGGTTTATTAGGCTTGCGAATGCCGATAACCCTGGCTTCTTTCCAGTCGTCTGGAAAGGAGCAACTGGAGAGTAAAGTATTGTAAATGGTCGCCAGTAAACAGATAAGCGGCCCAGGGAGAGCTTTAAGAATTTTGTTACTAATATTATCTGGGCCCGGGGCGGATTTGGGTTTTAAGTTTTTAATAATATCTTGAACCTCTTCGGGGGTCACTGAATTCAAAGGATCGCCTTCCGGTGGAAGCGCAGCCCTAATCTCGATTACGCGGTCCACCTCCGTTAGGTGGGCTGTATCGATGTATTCGCGCGATGGCGTACATTGCTGCTCTAGGTTGTCCGCAAGGCATTCGGCTTTTTCGGAGTCATCTAGGGCTACTGAAGCGCTATTACGTCTAACTAACGGCGGTAGAGATTCGCGGGGGTCTGCTTTCAGACTGCGGACCAACCGCCAGTAGGCGGTGTGCGATGGCTCGATGTCCTCTAGGAGAGTGTCCCACGTTGTATGTCGGTGTTCCGATACTCGATCTTTGACTTCTAGCTGAAGGCGTCGAAGTAGGGTTCGGTTCGATTCCGATCGGTATCGGTCGAAAGCGCGTTTGGCTGCATTTTTTTGCCTAATTAGGAGTCGCAGGTCGGGCGGAAAGTTAAACCGTCGATCGCCCGACAGTTTAACCGTCCGTTCCGAGTCTACGACTGTGGAAGTGATGGTTTCTCGGAGACTTGCTATCGCTCGATTTGCGTCATCGAACGTAGCTATCGTCTCGGGTAGGTCGACTAAGTCCTGGGGGTCCAAGGCCTTGAGTTTGACCTCAAGACGATGCCAGTCCACTACGGATTTGGTCGGAGGGACCGCGCCGGCGTTCTGGCCCAGTTTACACAGGACGGGCCTGTGATCTGAGTCTAGTTTATGGATTGTCTCTATCGACTCGATGTCGAGCGAGACCTCCTTGAGTAACATGATATCTAGGATACTCGGTGTCGCGTGTTGGTAGTTGTCCACCGTAGGATACCTAGTGGGAGTCACGGGAGCAATTATGCTAAAGTTTAAATTATCGGATAAGCTAAAGAGATGCTTTCCGTTGTTATTTGGGATGCTGTGGATGTCCCATGAGCCGTGTTTGCAGTTTAGATCTCCTGCAATTATCACGGAAGGGCCTAAGTTAAGTAGCGTATCTAGGTCGCTTTGTAATAAGGTTTTGTTCCCCGAGAGGTAGGCTGAGACTAGTACAAGCGGCCTATGGCCGGTGAGCGCTAACCTACACGCGGATGCCTCTATATGGCTTAGCTCTGGAATGTCGAGCGGGCTACAGTGCAAGGACCGTTTGTAATAAATTAAGGTGCCTCCCAGACGGTTTGCTAACCGGTCGTGGCGGACTGTTGTAGTTTGCGATTCTGGGATCGCGTACACTAGGTTTTAAGAATGTCTTTTGCACTAGAAAAATATCTATGTTATAATCGCGAAGGAATTCCGCGATTTCGTCCCTTTGACCCTTTATGCCGTTTGCGTTGAAATACGAAACAACCAGAGCCCGAGGTTTTGTTCTACCTGCGGTTGTACTTCCCATTAAAGTTTTTTATGAGTTCTAACTAACGACGCGGCGGAGCGCGGTTTTATTGCGCGGACTATTAAGTTTATGGTTGGCTTGTAAATGCCCAGAGGGCTTCTACAAGCATTTTATGTTCGCTAATGGCTTTAAATCGCGCGTTGCCAGATATGGTGGCCGCTATTTTAGCGGACAATACGGCGAGTTCTTGTCTATTAATGCGGTCTAATAAGGCGCAGATGTTGGCAATTTGGGCGAACGGGTCGTCCTTGTTTTCGGCGAAAACCGACGGTGTCGACTGCACCTGCGGCATCGGCGCCGTTTGATAGGCGGGAGCGATTGGTCGTGAGGCGACCGAGGGCGCAACTACCTGCGCGGCCACCTGGGGTTTCGCCCAGGCGTTTACGACGGGTACGGGCGCGGGAACGTATTTCACGGGCGCGGGTTTGGGCAAAGTAGATTTCGCGGGAGCTTTTCTCGCGGGAGTTTTTGGGGCCTTAGCGCAGCCCCTGTAGCTAGCCGGGTGGCCGGTGGTATGACAGTTAACGCAGTCCGGTGGAACTGCGCAATCTTTTGGCCGCGTACAATCGGGCGTGCCGTGGTCACCGGTGCATTTGACGCACCTAGGGTGAGCGAAACAATTATAAGTCGTGTGGCCATAGTGTTGGCAGTTGTGGCACTGCGCCACAACTCCCGATCTTCGCGGGGGCTCGATCACGAGGTCGCTGAGCCCACAGACCCTCTTCAGGTTGAAGATGGCCTTACCTTCCGGGGTAGGGTCAAGTTCAACCATCACCATGTCCATAGGGACACGGGTTCTAGGGTGCCTGAGGCGGCGTACGTTATGCACAGGGTATCCCTGAGTGCGGACATCGGTCTTCGCCTTTCGACATCCGACTCTTTGGGGCCGCCCTTGATTACTACCCGAAGTTTTCTTTCTTCGGGCAAAGAGTAGGTGTGGAAACCTATCTTGTTATCGGGCAAGTACTTAGTTACGCGACGGAAGTCGTCCGTAGTGTCAAGGTATACGCGGATACCCATATGCGTGTTTTTTCGACCGGGGGTCGCGGATATTGTGGCGTTCAAACCACGAACAAATTTGGTGCCACTTAGCCTTCTCCTGAATGATGATGGGTGGAGGAGGCTTTATTTTTCGCTCGGAGGCGAATTCGGGCATCGGTTTAGCCGCCGCGGCCGCCTTTTTTGCGGACGTCGCGGTGGGACGGATCGTTGAGGCGGCCTCGCATTCGGGCTCGCTGTCGGCAGCGGGGCGTTTTTTGCCCTTTTTACGCGATTTAACGACGGTGAAGCCGTCGGCGTTCGCGTTTTCAGCGGGGTCATTTCGACCTCCATGTCCGATCCGCCGTCCGATTGTGAGTCGGGTACGACGGAGCGAAAAGAGGTCGGGTTTGGTTGCGCGGAAGGCGCTACGGGCGAGTTCGCGTTAGCGGATGCCGACGCGACGGGAGCTTCTAAGGTCGCGGAGGGCGACGGGGTAACGGGCGCAGACGGTGCGGGCAATGGCGGCGACGCGAGTTCAGCTAATTGCCTATGCTCGGCTTCATAAGCGAGAAAACGTTCCCACATAGCGGGGCATTCTTTGCGTACGAACTCCTCGAAAAGGGAGCCCATCGCGACGTAAGTGCCTTTGGGGCTTGTAGCCCCGCCGGCGTGTGTGAGCTAAATAAGCCTCCCCACCTTGCGGCAGGGAGGAGTGTGCCTAGAAATAACAACAAATTTGCCTGCGCTTTAGGTGCGCTAGGATGGGTACCTAGCTGTCGCCTATTGCAACAAGCACACAGTTAATAAATGAAAAAATGCCGCCTCTGAGGCGAGAAGTGTGTGTAGGATTCTACTTACAAACAGGAACCTGCCTACGAGCACAACACTAACCTACTGCACTATTTGAACAAGATTGAAATTGCAACCGAGGTTGCGAGTGGCGTCTAATTCGGGTGGCATGTGCCCTCCGTCTTAGAGAGACGTCCGTTCCGTACGAGAGCACGAAGCGGAATGGCAAGTGGACTTGCAAAGGCAGAGCAAGAGTCGCTTTATGTTTCACACATTTTTGTTTTTAATGTGATATAAATTTTTAAGTTTTTTATAGTGCTAATCTCTGCACTTAAGATTGAACATTAAAACATGTAGAAAAAGTACGAAAAGATTGTCGCCACTGTGAGAATCGAACCCACGTCTTCGGCATTCTCTCGTTCGAATTATCGTTGTAAAACGATATTCGAAATTGTTTGTATGCTGGAAAGGATATAACAATAGATGCGCCAAGCATTGCTTCAAATCCTAAATAACAATGTAGAAAGAAGGCGTTAAGATTCTCGTCGCTGTGGCTGTCAGCCGTTTAGCTCAGTGGCTAGAGCGTCAGGCCGCGAATGCCGAAGACGTGGGTTCGATTCCCACAGCGGCGACAATCTTTTCGTACTTTTTCTACATGTTTCAATGTTATATACTAAATTATAAATGCCCCCCCCCCCCTTCCATTTGGGTAGCTCTTACATGGTTTTTTTTTTAAATAACGTTGCCCTTACTTTAGGATAACATTATCCTGTGTTATAAGGCCGTTTTACAAACAAGAATTTCACGTGGACAAACGCCCAGATGCGAAACAACTATCTGTGGGCCACACAAATAGTTGTCCCGTGTGAGAATCGAACCCACGACCCCGGACTCCGAAGCCAATGCCTAGGCAACTGCGCCACGGAGTCATCAATGTTTGAAATTGTCTGGACTTAGTTGGTTGTGTCGCTTTTGCCACGGCTATCGCTCACCGTCATATCATGAACCGCTTGCGTTCGTATGTCACGATGTACAAAAAGCCCTTTAGATTATACGGCGCAGTGGTTTGCGGTGCACGTGACTGTAAACATGTAAATAATTAACTTGATTGATGATTTTCTTGACTAACAAACATAACGTGATGTTAGTAATCGCTTATTCGTATACACCCGATCCGATCACCGCCAACGAAACAATCGATTTTCGTGATTAAACTTCTATCACATCAAATACAAAAGATAAAGAAAAGATAAATTAGAGATGCGAGCGGTGATTGCTCATTTATATTAGAATTACTTGTGTTGTGTAATTAAAAATGTTATCATTAAATAGCATTATTATTATTATTATCTGAACCGTTACGAAAAAATAAAGGGATGGAAATGATTTAAGGAACTTATAAAGTTGGCCCTTGTTAGCTCAACCCTTAGCTCGCCTAATGAATCACCCTTCGATTTGCACAAGTCAATATTATTGGGCTGCCCTTATTAATAATTGTTATGTTAATAACGACTCCAAATAATCAACTGAATCTACTCAAGCGACCAGTTTAAATTCCGGTACTTATTATCACCAATAGAATTGTTAGTTACAGTTTTAAACGTGCCACGTGCCCGCTAATGAAGGAAAACTTTGTGAGAAAACACTTTACCACTGTAGTTATGCCAATTCTGTCTTCGATAAGAACTCTGTACCGAGAATTGAAATACAAGCGGCATGATGTCGTTCCCGTATTGCACGTAAAATTTATCAATTTGTTTTTATCGATCATAATTTCAATTCGATAGAAAAAAATCGTCCACGTGAAAACAATATATTAAATGTAAAGTAACAGCCTACATATGTCACACTGCTGGGCAATGATTTATTTTATACAGAGCGTATTAGGACATAATGCGCCACGAGACCCCACTGCGGATTGCCGGATTCCACATATCTCCGATATATTTTTTATCTGTTATTATTTCTAAAATATTCAGCTTTCCTCACAATGGATTCCTACACCGTCGAGCACGAGTAATATATCTAGTACGCTGTTCTCAACTGGTTCCCTTTGTTTCCACAAACATCCGCCGCGCGGTCCGTTCGGACCGGCGTTCACCACTTTAATTAGTCCAAGCGAAGGGGAGACCCACCGTTGCGAGGCGCTGCGGTGACGCCGATCGTGGGGAAATTTGAAATTTAAATTTAGGACACCTAAATAAGGCTCATACCCGCCCTAAGCCCGACCCGTCTCGACCGACGCTAGTCCACTTTAATATCTATGTAAAACACGAGCGTCGCGGTTAAGTTTGGCGAGAAATAAAATCCCTCTCCCTCTTGAATTTCTGCACCATGCAGCGGCCGTATAAAAAATAATATCGTTTGGGCTAAAAGATATTACTTTATTCGAAACGCCAACGAGTACTATTGGGAGTACAATACGCAACGATAAAATGCAATAGTTGATAGAGAATTTTCTAGAAACTGTAAACCTATAAAATTTATAAGAGGGTGAGGACGAGCCGATGATGCTATGACACAAATCAAGCTTAGTTTGATAAGTCAAGTTCCAACAACATGCAACGTTATAAAATCATAATGTACAGCACATTTGATTGGGCTGACAAATAAAAATTACCATTATTATTACCATTATAAATGAATTGTACTTTACAGGAGAGTTATCTTTAAACAATTACCCTGCATTCCGTAACGGCCAGCATTGTTCTTCGCTAATCAACACGCTATTCAGTTCAAAACTTTTGTATGGTAGTCGCGTGAGCGCTGGCCAAAAATAGGCTAAGCTGATTTTGTATAATTATGTTAAGTAAAAGTAAAGTAACAACCTATAAATGTCCCACTGCTGGTCAAAGATCTCATTGTTTCCATCAGCGCTGAGCACGTGATAAGTCAGCACTTTTTTACAAATATTTACAATTAACAATTTCACGAACTCAAATTACTCGACTATCTTCTTCTTCTTTCTCCTGCCCTTATCCCACGCTGGATAGGGTCAGCACATCAAGTCCTACCAATTTCCTCTATGAGACATCATCTCAATACTCACCCCTTTCACAGACACAACTCTTCACACAGTCCATCCAAATCTTTCTCGTTCTTCCTATAGCTTTACACCCTCCAACGACATTCATACTCATCACTTTTATAGTCACATTACTTTTATCCATTCTCATGACTTGCCCATACCATGTCAATCCGCCACTCCCTTATTTTCTCAGTAAAATTGCTTCAGCACACTAAGCGGCCAAGTGCAAGTTGGACTCGAGCACGAAGGGTTTCGACCAACGGCAAAAATTCATGACTATTGTATGGGAGCCCCACTTAAATATTTTTTATCCTGTTGTTTAGTATTTGTTGTTATAAAGGGAAATACATAATCTGTGAAAATTTCAACTGTCTAACTGTAGGTAGATAATTGAAATTTTCACAGTCATGAGATACAGGCTGGTGATAGACGGACGGACGGACGGACGGACGGACGGACGGACGGACGGACGGACGGACGGACGGACGGACGGACGGACGGACGGACGGACAGACAGACAGACAGACAACGGGGACTTAGTAATAGTAGGTCCCGTTTTACCCTTTGCGTACGGAACCATAAAAATGCCCAGCAATTTAGCTACCACGCCTATAATGCGTATAATCCGTGAGAATTAAATCAATTTTTGAATACATGATTCAAACAAAGGACCTGTGTTCAATGTCATAAAGGCTTTACTGCGGCGATTGCGTAATTGATTAAGTAGTCATCACTCCATTGCACGGCGTGGGAGGTGCACTTCGATCCACAAATATTTTGTGAACCACAAACGGTGGTTTCGCGTCAGGCTGCAATTTGCGGTCGTGATTTTAATTTTGATTTAATGAAATCAAGTACGGGGCTCGGTTTAGTTCAAATAATAAAAATAATTATTTTATCGCTTTAGCGGGACGACGAACCGTGTCACCATAATCCTTTATATAGACAACATGTAAGACTAAGCCGAAATGGTGGTAGTTGAATGAAAATGTATTTAACAATTAATTCAAATATTTGTATATAAAGCATATTTTATTAAATGTACTTTAAAGTTAATGCTGATGAAAACTTATCGCACCCTACAAATTTTTACTAAACGCACCGCGATTAAAAAAAATTGAACTAAATATGCTCAATGAATAAACAAGACTTATAAATGGTAATCTATGTATTAAAATACATAAATTATTGCTATGAGCAATCGGACTAATATGAAAAAGCTCCTGTATAAATATGCGCGTTTACATTCTCCATCCTGCAACGATCGGAGCGATTTAAATTTAATTTAAAAACTTTTACGTATAATTTATAATAAACTAAAATATTACTTTGAAAGAACAAAGCGGACGAAGCCGCGGGAAGAAGCAATTGAGCTTCACAAAACTGTTCTATATTCAAATTGGACGCGCTAGGGCGCTAACTGAAAATCGGGGGCTTATATTTTGTTTCATGTTCGTTCGTCTCGCTAACGCTCTCGCTGTCATAATCTACTTTATAATCACCACGAAGGGTGTAATTTGATACTTTTTGTTTCTCCGAAATGAATCATAAATAGAACTCGCCTGTTATCACGGGCTGCGCAAACGCCACACGCGTTAATGCTCCCTATGGATTTGGTTTAGACCAGGGATTATGTAACCGCTCGCGAATCAAAGTGTGTGTCAAATTTATGCTCCATCAGAATCCTCCATCCGATGGTAGGTGGCAGTGCAAACTTATCCTTACGGTGGAACTAAATATATTTGTGAGTCAGAACACGCATATAGACAAAGGGTTTTTTTTTAATGTAAAATAACAGGGTAGGAGGCCGGAAAGTGATCAAAGCCACCCATGAACATCTGCAACACCGGAGCTCTTGCAAACGCGTTGCAGTCCTTCCAGTCGACACGTATAGCATATTTATGTTTTTGTTTAATAGTCCTCAAAATCAAAAATATATTTATTCAAATAGACGCTTGCGCGCTCTTATGAATCGTCAAATTTACATAAAAAATTATGTGTGTAGGTTCGTGAGGTACCACCGGTTCCGAAAGCAGTTTCTGTTGAGAAGAGACCGGCAAGAAACTCAACAGCTGCTCTTTCTCAACAGTTCATCATCATTTCAGCCTGTTTAAGTCCACTGCTGAACATAGGCCTTACCTACGAAGCACGATCCCGAGCCACCTGCATCCATCGGCTTCCCGCACACTTGCACCGGTCATCACTCCATCTAGAGGGGGGTTTAATAGTAACGGAAAACAACTCACCCTTTCGTGGAACTTGCTGGAGTCGTACGACCTCTCGGAGCAGAGGTTGTAGATCTTGTAGTGGTCCTTGTGCATCTGCTCTAGGAATCTGTACACCTCGTCGATGTGGTTCCTGTAGACGCCCTCCAACTTCTCGGCGGGGAAGCCCATCGCTATGAGCCTGTCCGTTATATCTGTGCGGAGGCGCTAAGGAAACTTGGCACTGATTTTGGGATACATGAGTTAACATCTGTTATCTCTCTATATAAAATTGAATCGCTGAAAGAGTTGCTAAGCTAAAATCTCGAAAACGGCTAAACCGATTTCGCTTAATCTTTTTTAGGAGAGAAAAATTTTAAAAATTTCCTTGAGAAAGTCTAAAAACAACACTTTTCTATATTCCCATACAAAAAAATCTTAATAGTATTTAAAAGTCAATTTGAACTTTAATACCATACCATAAAGTTTAAGTGTTGGTGGAGGGGTTCCGGGAAGGCCGTGCGAAGCCGGGGCGAGTCGCTAGTTTTGAATAAAGGTGGCGCATGCCCATACTGCGCGGTGTTAAACAATCGTTTGACATATTTAATTGGATGTGGCAGATGATATAGAACGTATGCTACAGAAAGAGAGCACCAATACACCAATTTGTATAATTTGAGTGCCTCAGTTTTGGTGCGCTAGTGTCATATGTACCTAGTATTTGTAAATATAGTATCATAGGTGTGAAACACATTTGTTAGTGTTATTACTTACTCGTCTTTCACGAGATTTTACTCTGTATATCTAAGGTTTTTCTTGATCTATTTTATGTGAGAAGTGGTATTACTCTGTATATATTTTGAATGTGAGAAGTCGGCAAGGGGGGGTCACCTGATGTTAAGTGACAACCGCCATCCACGGACATTTGCAACACCCCTAGGGTTGTCACATTACAACAAAGTGGGCCCCGGCCACCTCGCTCCACTTCACGCCGGCTGTGATATCGTGGCACTTAACCGGACACACCTGCCCGTTCGTGCAACAGTTCGTGTTCACGTTCGGTCATCAAGCAAACCACGCGTTCTCTAAATATCATACCTAATTACCATAATTATCATGAATATCATATCATATTATCAGTATCATTTTAACTGTATCAATTTAGTAATAAAGTGTTCTGATCAGTACTATTATCATTTATAACATCATACCCGGTGTTAGGAGTTAGCCCCAACATCGTTTTGGCCAAAGCTGTTTGGTTCAATATTGAACCGAACAAAGACTGTTGCGTTGCCCTAACACAGATAACTGACACCATATCGAGAACAAAATTACATCGGCAAACTTGCAGAATGAGCGCGTCATATAGGTGCATCGTACGTGTACATGACGCAACCACGCCGGCGCAGTCAGCGAGTGCATTTGCTCGCGGGGCGACCTTGCCGTGGGTCATTGTCAAATGTGCGGTGGAAAATTTGTAAGCGCGAGTGACAAGTGAGGAATGATCTCCGTGGGAAGTGCTGGAGCAGCTTTTTTTAGTGTGAAGCCGGCTTTTCGTTATTTATACTAATATAATAAAGCAGAAGTGTTTGTTTGTTCCTTTGAACGCGCTAATCTGTGGAGCTAACAATAGGATATAAAAATCTTTTTGCATTTGATAACCCAATTCTTGTGGAAAGTTATAGGTTATTTAACATCACGCTACTACCTACGGCGGGGGGCGAATCGGAAACGTTTTTCTCGGATGAAATCGCACAGAACGGCCAGTTAGGCGTATGTTGGAAAGCTGATAATGACCGACAACATTATTAAATGTACTGCATAATTTATCTAGTTACATATTGCGCCCGAACCTATATAAAGCAGTATTTAAGTTACTAAATGACTGTCTCGTGTCAGACTTCATCATGTCATGGGCAGTCTGTCCCGTGACCATGAACACACTAAAGGGTTCGAAACGTCGGGAGTTAAAACAAAAAATAAACGCGATAAATCCGTAAAAATAGTTTCATTAAGTAACGTGTAATCGCGTAAATACAAGAAATTAGTTAAGAGAAATGGGCAAAGAACATTAAAATTTTAATCAACGCTGAATTGGTTTTCATAACCTATCTTATTATTAAATAAATATCAAAAAACTTAATTAATATGTAAAATAAATGAATGACAAGTTTCTTTTAAAAAAGGATATCTGTATATTTTAAGCTAAATTTATTACCAATCTAATTCACGTAAGATAAAACTGTTTGGTAAATCTAGTAATTTAAAAAGAAATGAGCAGACGACGAAAATCCTAACAACGACGGACATCTAAAATATACAAAACGAATGTTTATTTATCTCTTATACGTTCACACCGCCATTCATCCGATACTCGGCCCAGTAATTAAAACGAATACACATTAAACTGCAATATTTTAAATCCATTCAAAAATATACCACAA
This sequence comes from Iphiclides podalirius, assembly GCA_933534255.1. Lineage (NCBI taxonomy): Eukaryota > Metazoa > Arthropoda > Insecta > Lepidoptera > Papilionidae > Iphiclides > Iphiclides podalirius. The sequence goes on along the minus strand of OW152827.1, from coordinate 11,970,197 downwards.
AAACAAAGTTTAGCTAGAATTAAGCGTTAACTAGACTGTTTTTAGGATTCCGTACCCAATTTACTAAGACTCCGCTGGCTGTCTTTCTGCCCGTCTGTCAGGCCGCATCTCATGAACCGTGGTAATTAGACAGTTGAAATTTTCACAGATTATGTATTTATGTTGCCGCTATAAGAACAAATACTAAAAAACAGAATTAAAAAAATATTTAAGTGGGGCTCCCATACAACAGAAATGATTTTTGACGTTTTTATAGATAATGGTACGGAATCCTTCGTGCGCGAGTCCGACTCGCGCTTGGCCTGTTTTCATATAGAAAACTTTAGGTCACTCTTTGTCCATCGCATCCTTCAAGAGCCTCCGGTCTGATATAACGCTCTATATATATAATAACATGTTAATTTATTAAGTAATTAAGCACGTGGTCCTGCCATGCACAGCCGCTGACGACGAGCTGGTCTCCTATAAGTTAACGGACAACATTTCGCGATGATATGGCACCGATCGAGATAGTGATTCGCATGGTCGATCGAGACGCGCCACAGATATCATCGAGCCATTAAAGGAAACTTTGAAATTAATTAATGTTAATGCTAGACGCAAAATCGTGTGTTGTGCGAAAATAATAATGTCCAGCAATTAATACGGGTCCGGGCGTAGATTACGGTATGGATATTTTGGACGAATACAATCGATTTTCGTTCGACTTTCGTTGGCAACCTATTTGCCTCCTAACTGGACTTGTGGTCTTTGATATGTGATCGACGGTGGTAGGGCCACACAGTAGCCTCGGCTGTTGCACGAATGGGCAGGCCCGTCCGGGTAAGTACCACGAAGACCAGCGTAAAGTATAAGTATGAAAAATACTTACGCGTTTCGTCTGGTGAGTGAGGTAGCCGGAGCCCAATTTTTTAAAGGTTGTCAACGCATATGTAACCCTAGGGTGTGGCAGATGTCCATGGGCGGCGGTTTTCACTTAACATCAGGCGAACGTCTGCTCGTTTGGCAACTTTTAACATAAAAAAAAGGATATCCTACCATCAGGCTGCTTGTTGGTTTGCCGCCTTTTATTGCAAGAAAACAAATGCGAATGGATTTCGGCTTCACCCGTGACATATGCAAATATCGTTTCAAAATCGAGTGAGGTTCGCTGGACTCAACATGTGGACATTTTATGGGCTAACAGCGCAGTAACGCTTCTTTCGCCTAACGCATTTAATGTGATCAATATGTAAATTTTTAGATAACGGCCACGTATCACATGAATTAAAATTGGATTCGATCAATCGAGTAGAGTAAACGTTGTGAGATATGGATTAATTCTTAGCTTAACACCATTCACCTTCCGAAATCTAGACTTTACGTTTGCCGCGTTCATTGTTTATATTAAATAATTACGCTAACACGACCGAGAAATATGCGCTCGTTTGATAACGCGTTGAGCGGGTCGCTAAACATATTCTCGTAAAATAATTATGAAATGCAATCGATTTAATTAGCTATCCCTCGATGTCTATCGGGAGATAAAGACTTAATTAACCAACCATTTATCTGGTGACTTGACAACGCAGGGTGAGAGCCCTCCTCTTCCATGGCCAGTGTAGTGATAAACTAGGTAACGTAAGGACGCGACCACGCCGTGTCAGATTTAAAGGGGCTTATTAGTATTAGTGATGCAGCTCTAATGATGACGAATACGGCGATTCTAGTATTTTATTATTACTAATTGCCCTTAATTATCTTTGGTTCCAATTCAAATATCTTTTTCAATATAGGAGCATTACTCTTACTTATTTACAGTCAAAAGTCCACCACCGGTTCAGAAAAGAAAAGACACTGACCTGAGAAGAACCGGCGAAAGAAACTCAGCGGGCCACGTTTTATTTTTACACACTCTAATAATTAAAAAGTACGTTTTTCTTCGTACTTTTTAATTACTTTTAGCTTTGTGCTTTTAGAAAAAAAATCTAGATAAAAAGATAAATCCTTATAAAGATAAAATATTGAACGTTATCGTTACTATCACTTTTATATTTTATAAATAAAAATATTGAACAAATATCAATACCACTAAATCTTGCCTTGCACGAACAAAACTTATGTTGCATATTTGTCATCGCCGTCAGTATGATAGTAATTTTTTTATACTAAATTCATCTACGTATTAGTTTCCACTTTTGGTAGTGGGTGGGTGTCGATCTAGAACTTTGGCCCCATAACAAATGTCGTAATAAATCATGGCCGAGCGAATAAATGAATTTCGAAGAACTGCTGCCATATAAGTGTTGGCTATTAAATAAAAAATACAAATCACTTCATTGGATGGCACGGTTGGCGTTGTTGCTAAGCTGTTTGGTAAGAATCTCATATGAGACGGGTTTTTGTTAGATCCCAAGAATTTTTTTTCGTAATCTGGGAACGTTAGCAATGTAAAACGTTAACGAAAGTCGTACTTTGTGCAAGTATCAATTGTCTGCGTTGTGTGTGTCACAGCCATAATGTTATCCTATAATAGGCAATTTTAACATTGACAAAACTTGCCATGCCGTCTCTATTAACAATACTAAACGACGACACTGTTGGTGTAGTGGATTCACTATCCACTACACCAACAGTCTGTCCTGTCACTTATCCTGTCTCTTATCGCCAGAGGGTGTGGGTTCGATCATCAACTACTGAAAAAATATTGAGTGACGAACAGCGTTACCGTTTTTCTAGGGTCTCAGTGTCTTTAATTTGTTTTTACTGCTAGTGCACTTATCAGATGCCTAGAACCCATTGAACAAATTTTGCTTAGTTCGGGAGTAGATAAAGTTGTAAAAAAACATATCCTGTCATGTGTAATTATTTAATGTCTTTTCAATTCACTGTTCTGGTGAACGGTGTTCACATTTCTTACATAATAAAATGCACTGACACTAATAGTGCGACGACAAGACTAACAGAACGTCATCTTCAACATGAGACACGAGACTTAAGGAGATCGTTGAAACATTGATAGGGAGATATCTCTCCACACTCAATTGGGTTAAAGATGAGTGGGAAGGGATAAGAGAGCCTGCGTTGCGGAGCTATTGCGATCTCCTCTCGGTCAAGGCCAACCGTAAGTCGGCCCGGACACAAACAACGACCGCCGCAAATGTTTGTACGCGCGAAACGGTCAAACGTAACAAAATGCAAACACATTAGGTGCGGATACGGGACATCGCTTCGGCGGCTGGCCTTCTTCTTTTCAAGTCAAAATTGCTTTTTAGATTTCGCTTCACCAGTATTTGGCCACATCCAAGGCAGCAGAATTGGCTTCAAACAGGTCTTCGTAGGTGCAGGAAGACAACGGGCATTGCAGCAGATGGGCCATAGCTTGGATCTCGCCACAGTAGCATTTATCTATTTATATATTATTTAACCCCACTTCATTAGGTTGTCCTGGCAACTTCCTACACCAGATCGAAGTCTGTTTAGAGACTTCCAAACTGCCCAGGGAAGATCACGACCCGGGGGGAGCCTCTCGACAGGAGGCAAACTCGCAGGGTGTTTAGGAGGGTACTTTTTATTCCACCGTTCCACCCTAGCTTTTGGAGCGAGCCTCTCATTTAAGCTAGGCCGGCCATAGATCCGCCAACGGGGCGAAATCGCAACGCACCGCCTTATCATTGCCCGTGATAACGGCGTCTGTGGAACGCACGCGCGGCCGCGCCATCGGCAACGGGTTACTAGCAAGTCATCTTCTCATTTATTCATCATATTTATCTCGCAAGCAGCCACATTATGAGTCCTTTCCTGGGCGTGTTTAAAAACCGGCCAAATGCGAGTCGCACTCACCCAAAAGAAATCATGTCAGTTGAGGCTCAACTTAAAGAATTTTTTATTTGTTTTTAGTAGGCAACAGAAATACATCATCTGTGAAAACTTCAACTGCCTAACTATCACGGTTCATGAGATAGAACCTGGTGACAAACGGACGAACAGACGGAGAGCGGAGTCTTAGTAATAGGGTCCCGTTTTACCCTTTGGGTACGGAAACCTAAAAACCGCTCTCAAAAGACAAGTAACAAGGGCCGTAACAAACAACGTTCGGGCCATTTTCACAGGACTATTGGGAAGCCGTTGATGATACAGGCGTTGGCAAAACTGCATGATTATCACTCGCCCCTGCCGGCAGTCCTGTGTGCTATATGTATATCGCTCGGAGCCCGCGTATGCGTCCTTACATCAAAAATTTTTAAATTGCTAGCAATGCTAGCACATTGCTAGCGAATTTCAACTAACCTTTTGACTAAACATCTATAGGTAGCGGATATCATTCGTTTTGGCGGTAAAAAGGATCTCGTCAATTTAATATTTGCTGAACGTTCACATAATGTGTGCGATTGTACTTATCACTGAAACATTCTCTGACAGTCCGAGGATGTGACGCAGACATAAGGTGTGAAAACGTTGTAGAAAGATACAAATAGTAGACACAGATAACAAATATAACGACCGCATTTTCTTCACAGAACAAAACACAAGTTTAATGCATAGATGCTTTATTCTCATTAATTTCCGTATACTAATTTAGTACGTACATTGCTTCAACAAGTAGTGTTTTGTTGATAACATTGCTCAATACCTATTGGCAACCTATGGGGCCACGAAAGTGTTCTTTGTGGGTCGGGCAGATGTGGTTCGAAGCAAGGTGTTCGACCAGCAAGCGCAGATGGCGACGCATATTGTAACCAAGGTGGAGACCAAAACTGAGAACGTATATCGATCTATCGATAGTCGATATTCGTATAATCGTACGTATATCGATATTCCCCCAACGTAAACTAAGCTTTGGCGCCGTCACTGATACTTGATGACGACGCCGCTTCGCTCGAGTTAATCGGAGATCAACTTTCGTACAAGCCTAGACCACGGAAGTAGAGTAACGGAAAGTCCTCTGTCTTCTACATTGCTGTATTGGTCCCAATCTCGTTATACCCCTTTTTTCCTTCTTCTAAGAAGGTTACCCTATAGCGCGATAAAATTTAAAACCATTCTGCTTCCTACAAGCGTTTATAACACAGTAGCAACCCGCCCCGTCTTCGCATGGGTGCAATGCATATAAATAAACCTTCCTCTTAATCACTCAATCTAGGAAAAAAAAACCGATTCAAGATCCGTTGCGTAGTTTTAAAGATCTAAGCGTATGTAGTGACAGACAGACAGCGGGACGACTTTGTTTTATACTATGTAGTGATTTACACAAACAAAAGTATCCAGAACAATCATCAATCAATCAATCAAACACGTGCGGCTTAGGAGCACATCACATAGCAACTAATGCAACGGATCTGTTTAATTGATCATGCACCTATTATCACGCAGGCCATGAACTTTGGACCGGCGCTTTACACAATCTTCCTCCCCGCAGTTCTTCTAGGCTAGCTCCAATGAGGTTTATATCATCCTCTATACATTTTAGTCGAGTACAAAACAAAAGGCGACTATTTTTTCGTTTTCCTCAAACTACGAATAAAGGCGTGCGCACATACAACCGTTATCGATTCCACTATCTCATTATCAACGGATCAATGCTATTTATAGTGCAAAGTACATGTCTCCTCCCACGTCGTGCTGTATCCAGTGAGATCTACTTAGTGCCTAATGCAATTGAGAACGATCGACAGTTGGCGGGGCGAGAGATCACTGCTTACTTACGCGTGACGTCACAGCCTTGACACGACACGAGTGGAGAACAAAGTGTCAAGAGAACTACATCGATTACCCAACGCAGCGTGTACCGGCATTTATTAAATCCGTTCACCCTTTTTAGGGTTCTGTACCCAAAGGGTAAAACGGGACCCTATTACTAAGACTTTTCGGTCTGTCTGTCTGTCCGTCTGTCACCAAGTCACGATTACATATGTTTAAATTCAGTTCAAATAATATAAACTGGAAACAAATAATGTTCTATATGTATAATGCAATACATAAATGAATGATTGCAATAATATAATTTTGATTTTGATTGTAATAAATAAATAAAGAACTGTAAAATACAAGCATCCAATACTTCTTTTAATCCTAACAGGTAAGAGACACGTCTACTTTACGTTTGTTTATTTGTTTGTTATTACTAACTAGCTTGCAAAAACCGAAAACTTGACAAATCGTCGTATATTGGGCACAAATGGGAAATAAACTTTTCACGCATGGGGTTCGAACCCGCGAGCCAATCGTCCGAAGTCCACAGCCACTAAGCCATCCATGTATACTGACTACATATTATTGTAAATAAACTACTAATTAACATACTAATTAAAAACTACTCAAGCGAGAATAAATCTTCCAATATATAATACGTGAAATTCAGTTAAAAAGAATAAAAATATATAAAATCCTAATCGTGTTCAAAGTTAATTTGTGTACAGAAAACTACTTCGATCATTAATATTAATTTCAAAAGCGATCTAGACATCGTTATCACAGAAATACAATTATTTGAGAACGGAAATCATTATTAGTCAAACGTCTTCGGTTTTAATAAGACCGCGTCACACATTTGGAGAATTAATTATTTGAATTTCATATGTATATTACAGAGGGCTGTGAAAACGGATTGACCGTCTAACTTTAATAACGTGACGTTTGTCTTAATTAATCTCTCAAAAAATTATCTAAATCCCACATGAAATATATTCTAAGCCATTAATAATATTTAATGGTCTGTCTGTGATTTAAAAATAGGTGCCGAAAATTTTGTCACAACTGCCATCGTATATGCCTGATCATTAATAATCATTTTTAGAATTATGGGCCATCTCAGAAATTGCTCAATAATAATATTTATTTACGGCAAAAGCACTACAAATTAGACAAAACTCAATGGATTGCAATTAAAATTATACGGTTGAAAACATGAGTTTACATTCAAATTCCCTCAGTTGCTCTCATACAGCTTAATCATTCCATACGTTCGGACTAGACATGTAACTATGCTAATATTCGTCCTATTCGCCGAATATACAGGTGCTATCGGACCGAATCCCGAATACTTAAATAAGGTGTGCATGATTAATTTGTATTTTTCCTCTAGTCACTAAAATGTGTAAAAATGTATCCTCTCGAATTATCGTAGGTAATTATAATTTAGAAGTCTGTTTCAGAAGTTTACTTTCTTTCTACAGAGAATTTCCATAGAGGTTGTGTCTTGTAACGTGATACAAGTTTTCACGCCACGCGCTGGCCGAATACTTCTGCCTAATATTCGACTATTGGGCCAAGAAGCACGGCGAATACTCGCTATTCGGCGGGTAGCCGAATATAATAAATAATAAATATTTTGGACACATTTGTACACAACATTTTCTAGTCCCAAACTAAGCAAAGCTTGTACTATGGGTACTAGAAAACTGATAAACATACTTTTCTTTTGTAAATAAATACATATTATACATATAGAAACACCCAGACACTAGAAAAACACCATGTTCATCACACAATATTTTTCCAGTAGTGGGGATCGAACCCACACCCTCTGGCGTAGGAGGCAGGTACACTACCCACTACGCCATTCGGGTCGTCTGGCGACCCGAATGGGGTAGTGGGTGGTCTAATATTACACTAGTCGCTACTATGAGTTGCAAGTCTTACTTAAAACGTACGAAAGGGCACCTGCTACGCCCGACACGCGACTAAACGACAGTGCCGCACTAAACGAGGCCAATCGAGCGTAACGGGCGCAATTGTCGGGCACGGACCGATTGAAAAGGGAAAGAGAAACAAAAAAAAAAAACTCGCAAATACACAGCGAGGACCTACTGCGATCGCGTGCCATCGGACACGTATAAGTTAACGGCGCTGCATAGAAAAGACCCGAGTGCAGCGCGCCCAGAGGTCAGTCACCTACGGTTGAGGGGGGAGGGAAGAAGGGGGGGGGGGGGCGTGACGCAATTCGATATTTTCGATAATATTTGAGAATGGAGGAGACAGGGGAGGGGAGGGACCGGTCACTCGGTTACGCAACCCGCTCGGAGCACGCGACGCCCGGTCGTACACACCCCGAGAGTAGAGGTTGCTAGAAAACAAAAATCTTCCACGTTCGGTTAGGTCGTGCGCCAGATGAACGTGAGCGGTATTGCATCATCAACCTTCGGCTGGGAGGACGAAATTCGGTGGCAAGTACGAACGAATTGTGTAACCTCAAAACTGAAGGACACTTGTAGTGTACACAACTCGCAAACTATTTATGTTCATAAAAACGGAATTCAAAAATTTCATAATTCAAAATTATGTTTATTCAAACAGACGTTTGCGCGTTCTTAAGAAGCGTCGAATTTTACATAAATTATTATTAATACAAAAATTCGTTAGTCAATTAACACCGATTTGGAAGGCAGATTCTGTTGAGAAGAGACCGGCGGGAAACTCAAATATTTTAGTTAAATAATAATTACTTATTTAATTAGTTACTTATTTAATATGTATAAGACATACTAATCACTCAAATTTCTGAACCGAAACAAGAGCCGATGAAAACATATTAATAAAATGAAACGACTATTACCGACAACCTCCATATTCGGCTACTCATGATAATCAAATGTCTAATTATCTACATTCTACAACAACAATGACACCGAAAGATGACAATTGCTAAATGTTTATTTTAAAACTAATCTAATCATAAATTGTAATTACATTGCTAACGAGCGCTTTGGGACGTTTCGTCCGATACACGATCGAAAGAAAGAACATGAGTCAAGACAGCGCGTGACGGTGCTTTGAATTAACAACAAATAACTGCACAGTAGTGCAGGGCCGAATTTAGAGGTCTGGAGGCCTCGGGGCAACAAAGGAGACAAGGCCCCTTGGCCTAAATTACTTTCCAAATAAAATGAACAATTTTTTTCAGTCGAGTTTTCCAATAATTTATTATGAAACCAAGTATAGATTATTTTATTTAACGAACATATAAATATAATCGGAAACAAGAATAATCTAAAAATAAAATTTTTGCGGATTTGCACAAAACCTACAGAACTTTTTTCGCCTAAAAAATCATTAATGATTTCGCTAATATCCAGTTACCGAAGCAAATCATTTTCAATGCTCAGGAGAGAAAGCTTTGGTAGACGATTTATTTAAATTCACAATTTGATCAATTTGTGAATAAAATTGATTAATTTTAAATTCGCACTAGTAGTGTTTACTAGTTTGAATTTGAATTTCTTTTTCCGAAGCCTATTGTGGGGGCCCCTCTTTTGTGGAGGCCCCGGGGCTGTAGCGCCGGTTGCCATCACCTAAATCCGGCCCTGCAGCAATGTACGCCGTCGAAATATGTAATTGGTTTGGTATTCAAACACGACGCGCACTTCTTTGAGGTGCAAAATGTATTTGAGGTTGGTTTTTTTATGCGAGAATGTGGTAAGCGAACTGGCGGATTATCTGATGTTAAGTGTCAATTGCTGCCCATGGACATTTGCAACAACCGGCTACGTCACTCACCAGACGAAGCGCGGAAGTGTAACACTTCTACTTTACGCCGCTTTAATGGGCGGCGGTTATCACTTAACATTAGTTGGACCGCCAGCTCGTTTGCCACTTTTTCATAAATCCAAAACACGCCATTCGTAGACTGCCACTGTCATACATACAGACCTTACGGCACCATACTCGCATACGCTTTGTAGCTTCGACAGTAGATAAGACTACGAGACGTCACTCACCCATAATGCACATATATGAAGTATAGCGTAACACAGCACATACCTCTTAAAAAAAGTAAAGGAAAGGATTGGAGGACTGCACATGTCTTCTTATATTATTATTTCTAAAATATGCAGGTTTCCTCACGATGTAATGTTTTCCTACAACGCTGAGCACGAGATAGTTCAGCACTTAAAATTAACAATTTCATTGCTACCTGCACCGGGATTTGAACTGCAGTTGCTCGAGTACAAAAGCCTTCACCCGCAAACTGGTCAGCGGATAAGGTTTTTGCTTTAAATGGACGCCGCCAACTTGGTTGGCGCATTTGCCAAGCAAGACTACGACGACGTAGTAAAGTAGTAGAAACGAACCCACGAGGGTTACAAAGTTAGTTCAGGACAAGTGTTTAAGAGTCCTGTAGACGATTGTTCTAAAACTGGGTGTAAGTATGAGTTTGTGTTTGAGCCAGATCCGAAACTATTATTTGTGGGTCGCACCAGTCGATCCAGCGCTGAAGATTTCAACCTTCGAAAGTTCTCAATCGTGATGTAAATATTAGAATCTATTTAATTGTTTGGAGATCCTTATTTTAACATTATTGCGGAATTACAGACATATTAAAATTAAAATACGAACAAATTAAAAATAAAAGAACCATCAATACAATCATGTGTTATGCAAGCATCACATGTTGTCTTCTACGTAAATCGAACCAGACGTAACTTTCGGCGTCTTGTTTTAACATAAAAGGGCGCCAAATTCAAGGATAACGTATGAAATAAATAAATAAATTTTTAAAATGATGCAAAAAATTTACAGAGCTTTACTATACTCTCTAAAACTCTATAAAAAATAAATATTTGGGACATATTTTTACAAAACGTTCTCTAGTCAGCTTGTAGCAACGCTTGTACTATGAGTACTAGATAATTGATAATAATATTAAAAATACTTTTCTTTTTTAAATAAATACATATTAAATATACATAAACACTCAGACAAGGAAAACACTATGTTCATCACACAATATTTTTCCAGTAGTGGGGATCAAACCCACACCCTCTGACGCAGGAGTCAGGTACACTACCCATTAGAAGCCGTTGGAAAAATCGCGAGCATAAGGAGACAATATGCGAATCAGTAAGGGCTCTGATGACGCAACATCCCGGACATCTAACCAGTCGGCCGTGTCCGGAAATTGGTTTTTTTTTTCTCGCGTCGCAAAAGGAATTTCCGAGTGGCGCAGGGAGGTTTTTGTGTAGCCCATGAGAAAAAAAAAAGTGTCTTGCTACAGATCGCTAGCTTCACATTTTGCCCGGTTATTATACAATACATACACCATGCTGGCTCGAGAATGCAGTCCCTCGTCACAATTTTATAAATGATTTTAATTACCTTTCTATTGCTGAAAATGTTCAACGACTAATCTCGATAAGTTTGCAGATTAATCTCTTAATTAGTAAAGTTCGTTGTTGTATTACAATGCATTTATTATAATTACTATATTTATATGTATATAAAAATTTATGTAGAGTCGTTAATTGTATTTTTTACATTCTAGTATTTATTACTGAACGTGTTTGTTATACTTGTATTAGCGTTTTCTTTTCTTCAATTTACCCCAACTCTTGTTAATTAGGCATCACCCATTACTCGTAGAATGCCTCGGGCATAATCCACCCATAAATAAGATTTGTATAAAAGTTTAAATAAATTTTCGCACAAATGTGTATAATGGCTAGTCACGAATAACATATGTCCAAACAAAATGGAGAACATGTTTCCAATAATAAATTTCAATGTGGTAAATTCTATAGATATTAAACACTGGTTAAAAGAATCTAAATATTGAAAGATCGAAAAACTGAGATTCAAATTAGCGGCGTGAATTGACAATCTCATGTCACCAGACCACCCTCTGCAGAACACGTGCATGTCAATTATAGCACCCGCGACACTCGTGTCGCTCGTGAAGAGCCACGAACGCGTCACGACATGGCGCGAGCAAGTAAAAAAAAGGGAAAGCCTTCAAATGAAATTGCAGAAACACCCACGGACTTTGTGTTACATGTGCGATACAAAATTGGGTCAAGCTAAATATTCGGATATTTATTTTGTATTTTGTATTATTACCATAGATTAAATATTAAAAATGTAACTTAGCTGATGTGTGTCGTATATTTTAAGTGCTTCAATGATATTGATGATTGGTATTGAAAGCTTCTTGCGATGCATCACAGAGTGCAACAGTGCTACAGAGCTCACAGGCGAGCTTTTCAAATTGCCTATTTGTATTCAACGTAATAAAAACTTTCGCATTCGCAACTATAGAAGAGTGGCAATTCGTCGTCTGCGGGTGAAAGCATCGGCGCGTACGCGAAACGAAGACATCGGCACGCATAAATTGTAACGTGGCCGCTGCAGCCACCTGACACAATCCAATTACGCGAAGGAGTCGATCGCTGACTCATTACATATAAAAGCGATTATCTAGTCTAGTCCGGTGTCAGACCGATGCGTTGAATGCGACGGTGAATCACCTCACGCGGCCCAGATATTGAATTGAACAACGATTAGGTCGCGGCGGAATATTCAACGCGGCGAATGCATGCATTACAATTCACTCGACGCGGTACGTATGTTTCGTACACGGCACAGCAAGTATGTAACATTAGCGCTAGTTAAACATCGATAGTCGCCATATATAAACTTTATGATAGGAGCTTCAAAAGTCAAAAGTAAAATCAAAAAAGTAATGCGTGAGTATCGTGGAACATTAGGTTGGAACGAAGTCCCTTCCGTAGTATATTATCACTGATAAACGTATTATATTCACAATAACGGTTTAATTAATAAATAATTAGAGGTAAATGTGAATAAGTTGTTTTTGGTCACCGTGGTATTTTTGTGACGATTCGATTATGTACGAAAATTCTTACACTTATTTTCGCCTTGCTCTTTCTCTATACCTATATAATGTAATAAATAAATCTATTCGTCTAAACGTCATTCTTATCCCGGTTTGTCATCAGATTACAATCCGTTAAGTTAAATTAAACACGGGATCTTACGGCCCATTTATGATTATTCTATCGATAAAAACATTCCCCGCTATATCGCGTTTCACGCGAGACTGGCATCCGTACAAACGCACCAGAGGCTGGTGCTTTTTAGGGTTCCGTATCTCATGAACCGTGATGGTTAGGCAGTGGATATTTCCACAGATTATGTGTTTCTGTTACTTGATACCTTGTTATAACAAGAAATACTAAAAAACAGAATAAAAAAATATTTAAGTGGGGGCTTTCATGCAACCGTTTTTATAGATCCTGGTACGAAACCCTTCGTGCGCGAGTGCGACGTGCGACTCGCACTTGGCCGGTTTTTTCCAAACGGCCACGCACGAAGCCCAGGCCTTGAACCGTGCCGCGATAAGGCGCACCGCGCACCCGTAGAGTTGATCGAGAGGCGCCCGGCGCGGCCGGGGCCCTGTTATGTAAATTCGCCATTGTTGCTAAGCAATGTGCAATTTCACCGGCCGGAGGTGGCCTTGCGCCGAACGGATCAGTGGTTCTCAAGCCGTTGTTTAATAAGTTCAGTGGCGTCATTTTGAACTCCAAATCGCTGCGAGCGCTTCACGGAATCCGTCCATCCGTGAGGTATTCGATGTTTAATGCCAACTTTTTTCTTCTTACTCCCACATCACAATCCTTCAACTCGATAGGATGATCTATCAAGAATGAATGTGGAAATTAAATAACTCGTTTTAATTGTAATGGGAAATGCGAAAATATCAGCACGTAACCTAGGATCCAGACAGGAAAATCTAACAGAGTGTTCCACGCAACAAACGTCGAACATAAGAGGCACGACCGAAAAGGAAGTTTGAGATGCGCTGCCTCGCGGGAGGACTAATGGCCAGGCCGCAATTAATTCCAACGAGGATACTAAGTGGTTTTCCATATGTCCAGGGCGTCTCTAGCGCCGATTACTATGCATTCATACGCGGTTCGGGGCGGGGAAACCATTGCATTTGTTTGGGGCGTCGATTACTCTTTTCACTCTAACGTCCTGAACATCAATTAGAGAGAAACAAGCACCAAGTTCCTCTCTTCGAAACAAGTTTTTTAGTGATTTATTTCACTTACTGATACTCGCCAATGATCGAATTTATTCCCAGTGAAATATAGAATCCACTCTTTTTATTCAATATAGTCTAACGTATTGATGTAGTGCGCTCGGAACAAAAACTTCCGAGAGTAGTGTGTTGGTCGAGGGGACTCCTTGGGAGTATGGCACCGAAATGTTATCTTGTCCTATCCAATGACGGATGCGGCTAAATATAAAGTTTAACCAACGTATAAATAAAAAGCCGCGTGCAGAAGGCGAGGCATAGAGACTCTATATTCCTTCAAGGAATTTCCTATTGCAAAATACTTCATTTGACACTTGCATTATCTGTCAAGCATTGTAACACTACAAGATGTCCTTTTTACAGGACATCTGCCTGTTTACGTTACTATTGACACAATGAGGAAAATGTATTCTGGTGTCAATTGATCAGTCGCGTAGATTTCTTACAAAATAATAAGATCAATGTGACAACAATAGATCTTAAATTAGATTATATACATATAAAAAATACAAATTCTAAATAGTGCCATTTACGACGTATGGTAATCAGAGCACAAATGCTTAGAAATGCCTAAGCATACAATACTAGTTTGCCATACCGTTTTTTTTTGCAACACAAGCCTTCGAAAAATTTTAACGGGACAACATATAACAGGAAATTAAATTAGCCAAACTTTCGTGGCACCTGAATAGATTTAATAGAACTAAATGAAAATATGTTTAAGGGAAACTACATTTATTATTAGTTTTAATCTATTTTACTCTGTCCCGTGACCATGAACGCTGTAAAGGGTTCGAATCTTCGGGAATTTAAACAAAAAACAAAAAAGGCTATAAATCCATAAACATAGTTTCATTTAGTAACGTGTAATCGCGTAAATACAAGAAATTATTCAAGATTCAATAGAATCCAAGGAGGAACAAGGACATTGAGGTTCAAACCGCGTTCCGCGTAACACACACGGTTCGAATCAAATCCCGTCCTACGCAAGTGACGTTCTGTCCTAACAATCCCTATCGTGTAAGAGTCGAAAGTTTGAGAAACCCTTCACGGTGTACGCCGTGCATGTTCCGCCGCCGACGATTGGTCGATAGAGCGTCGTTAGTAATTCGATTATTGTGCGGACGGCGTCACGACGAGATCACGGGACAACTAAAATTCTCTAGGGCCGCTCGTAAATCCAGTGCAGCGCGGCTTGATTTACGACAATCTTCGAAATGTCAAGTGCGCGGGCCCCGAGCGCGGGAACAGAGGGCCTATCGGAACGGGACAGAGTGCGAATTGGCTCGTTTGAGACCTTGTCGCATTGCAAACTAGCGACAATGGCAAAGTCGAACGGTGAAGACATAATTCTAGCCATAAAGTCATTGTCAATATATACATTTAAAGGACAAATGTTATGAGCGTCTATGAAAATAATTCTTTCGCAGTGCGAAATTACCTAATACAGACATTTTAAAATAACAAATAGTTAAATCGTAGAAAGCCTCTTCTGAAAATTCTATCAATTATATTAGATTCCTTCTTTTGAAGTATTGTGATGAACGGCTTTTTTCCATTAGACAATGGAACAAACACCGTTTCTATATCTGTATATATTTATATACAAAAGAAAAGCATATTTATCGGTTGCCAAGTATCCATGATACAAGCTTTGCTTAATTTGGAACTGGCCAACGCTGTGTAACAATGTGGCCAACCAGAAATATTTAATCATTCAAACAAGAAGCTAATTATCTGTAGTTCAAAAATACTTTCCTCTCGAAACTTTTTTTAGAAATTTCAATATGGGATCCAATATCTAAGTCACCTTTGCCACCAGCGGCAAGTGCGGTGTCAAAATTGAAATCGCTTAGCGTATGGGCAGTCTTGCCAAATAGATATCGTGGTTCAGATGGTATGGAACTTAGCATTATGTTGCATGAAGCCCAAAACACTGCTCGAAGAACGAGCAAATAATCCAATCACATAATTTGTGAAACACAAACTTTACAAAGTTATATAATGAATAATAAACTTTTTATGTTTTTTTATCTAATGTATACGGAAGAGGAATCAACAGTGAGAGGTATTTACTCAGCATTGGGATATCAGGGGTTGATAAAAAGGTATATATTTAAATAAATCTAAATGTCCGAAATTGCAGAATGAATTCAACACATTTCGTCTCCAAATAATAGTTACATTATCCCCGAGTAAAATGATTATAAGATAACAATATTCGAAGATATTATAGAAACGATCAAGTTCTAAATCTCATTATAAATTTTTATTCTCGATGAACCACTAATAGAAACAAATATCTAAGGCGATACTAACGAAGAGATGCGACGAGCACACAAACAACAACACGAATAGAAAACTGCACTCGAAATTTTCTAAATCGCGCCATGCCGTGTGACCTTATCTCAAACGATCGCCCATTTTCACATTCCGAAAACACACCGAGCGACGGCGACGCGGCAAACTTTCTAATCTAGAAATATTGCTATTGATATTCTAATGCGGGTTTTTGAAAAGCCACCGGACCGGTTCCAAAACTGCAGTTTACGACTCGTGGACGATGAACGTCGGTGGCGGCGAAAACCACCCGGAGCACGCTCCGTTCGCCGGCGTCAAATTCGTCTAGTTTTAATAACGGCGGCCGTATCGAGCGACGAGACGTGTGGCCTGGTCTGGACGGGTATACAGACGAATTGGACGACCAATTAAAGTAAAGTAACAGCCTATACATGTCCCACTGCTGGGCAAAGGCCTCCTCTATAGAGAGGGTATCAGGGCATAGTCCACCACGCGGCCCCACTGCGGATTTGCGGACTTCACATATCTTCGAAATACATTTTTTTGTTATTATTTCGAAAATATGCAGGTTTCCTCACGATGTTTTCCTTCACCGCGGAGCACGTGATAAGACGACCAATTGTAATGTTTAAACCATCTCGATTGCAACTGGAGGTGTCGATTTACTAGGCTGTTGAGTCATACGAAATTTAAAAGACTGGGATTTTTTTATGTATGAAAATGACTCGAACAGCTCTCTTTTGGAGGATGAAGACTGGATGAATTTCGGCGCGTTTCCAAAGTAGAATGCGATAAGATATTACACTGTGGAAATAACTAAAATATATACCACAAAAACTATACCAAACGAACCGTATCTACATCAGTCAGCTGTCTAATTTTTATATCGCTAAGTAGGTATTATATTTTATAGTATATAGGTATTATATGTTAAATTCGACGGTTCATAAGAACGCGCAAGCATCTATTTGAGATAATATAAATAGGATATTTTGAATTATGAAAACGCGATAAACACGAAAGTATTAAACAGACCCATGTGGGTTTCAACATTTTATAATTCATTAAGGCCTTTAGTAAATTGTCCAGGACGACAGGACGACCAACTATTAATTATAATCATTTATTAACCGACTTCAAAAAAAGAGGAGGTTTCTCAATTTGACCATATTATATATTTATTTTTTATGCGTGTTCGCGGATAAGTTCGTCGTTTATGAGCCGATTTTGATGATTCTTTTTTTGTCGGAAAGGAGATATTCCAAGGGTGGTACCATAAGGAAACCCGGATCTGACGATGGCATCACATAGTAATCGAGGGCCATCATTGAATGTTATAATTTTCTGATTGAAGTCGTTTTTTTTTTATTATTAAACATTCCAACCAAGTGTATCTTACATGAAGATACGAAAGAAACAAGAGAATTCTCAAACTTCTGTTATTTACGCGAATATTAAACATTTCACTGAAACTAACTAACGGATTTGTTCATTTCATGTTAACAACAAACCGGGATAAAGTCCACAAGTTGGTTTTATTAAAAATAAAACTAATAAAAAGCTCTTGAGAGCTTTATTTTAGTTACAGTTTTATTTTTACTAAAGTTTTAGTGTTATTTCAACTTCCTGAGGATAAACCACTTTTAATTAAGTACAATTATATAATACATTTTCAGATTATAAAGTTAAGGTAGGTTGGGCTCAAAGGTGTATTTGCATGAAACAACAAGACATACAACTCGTATTGAAAATATGGTCGTTCGTCGAAATCGTATCGAAAACAGGATTATCAAAGCCATTAGGTATAAACGATGGTAACGAAACACCTAACAATTACGACCTTGCGGATTACAACGGTGCGTATAAACCGAACCTATGCAGGTTTGCTAAGCAATTCGCTAGAGGAAAATCTACCATCTTTTTTGATGGAAAAGAGGGCAAATAGTTATTATTATTATTTCGTATACATATATGCATTTTTTAAATTATTCTCTATTGATTCACCCTCACGCAGATTTAGTAGAAACTCGAGACGCAAACATTCTTGCAATTTAAATCGATTTATCGATATAAAGACGTCTAGAAATCGTTTGGTATTTCTAAACAGATATTTTATCGAACACTATTCTCGCTCCGTGCAACGGTGGCATTCATTCCCTTGTTGCAATAACCTACTGAACAATTGTACTGTGGGCCGTAATCAAATAATAAATCGATACGTTGACGAAAATTTAAATAATTGATGGCCATCGTCGACATCGTTCGCATCACTAATGTGATCGCGGCCTAACATACGTGACTGACAAACACGGACATGGCTCTTTGTGGACGTTGCCATGTCATTCGAAAGGTGGACGTCCACAGAGAGGCTTGCACGCGAGTTGGGCACACGCCACAATCGGACGGGGCGACCCGCGTGACCTACCCCAAAGGGGCGCGTCCCTGTAACTTTCGACCTTGGAAAGCCACAGACTATCTTTATATGGCGCGCGTGGCAACCGATGCCTTTTAAATAAAATGGGCCCGTCTCACCAGACGAAACGCGGAAGTGTAACACTTTCACCTCACGCGTTCTTTTCCAGGGTCGTGGTATATCCGCGGACGGACCCGCCCATTCGCAATAGTGCAGACTGTTGCGTGGTCCTACCACAGTTATACCACATATAGGTGACTTAGTATAGTATTCAATAACTACATAAGATAAATTGTCACGTGGAAAATTTAACCTAACTATTATCACCAGCATCATCTGGCTAATCGATCATCTCTCATCAAAACTCGACTAATTTGCGACGATTAGTCTGAAAGACTTCTTATTAAGACTCAACATTACACGTATATAGTATGTGCAAGTCAAACGACGAACATCGAGACTACAGTCCGCTTTTCGCATCATCATAAAAACAACGAATAAAAGTTTTGTAGTTTTACAGAATAATTCTACAGCGGTTTAAATTGTGAGCGAGACGCGCCGTCTGTTTCGAGTTAATCAGTGCAAAAAATCAATTGAACGATTAAGGATATAATTTGCCTTTTTTATCTGTCCATTTAATAGCCACCCGAAGCCGCGAAGAGCGACCTTCGTTACACTGCGTTCGTTATTCGCGGCGATGATTTCGTTTTCATTATACCAGACCGTAAAACGAGATACAGTCGTTCCGAGCAGATTTGCGGGCGAAACAAAAATCGTGCAAGTAACAAACCCGTCACATGGAAACGGGGGCAGTGTCGCACTGACAAGGTCGTACATCCAAAAGTTAAACACCTATGAAACATCATGCCCGTGCGAAGATCGAACTCACTTACAGAGCTTGACAATCATCATGGTGGGACGAACTAAAAATTAGCTCTCGGTTCAAACAAATTCGTGGACCGCAGTTGATTCATTGAAACTTCAACAGATCATTCCTTTTTAACCGTCTTCAAAAGGAGAAAGTTATAATGTCTGAATACCTATTTACTGTCGTACGATATCATGAAGTACAGGTTGCCAGGTCCACTCACGTCTTACAGACGAAAGAATTAAGACAGCTACGTGATATCCGAGATGATTAGAAATGGTAACCAATCGCAAGCATAACGCAGTGAAAAAAACACGGAAAATCGCGAAAAAAATAATATTTGAAGCGGCAGTAGAATGAAGACATCGGTCTTCCCGACCAACTGTTCGATAGCTCTACGCAATTATCTTTTTAAAATTTAAATCCGGGAAACATGACGCGGAATCTAGATGGCAACAGGCCGCGCGGTCGGCAAAGAAACAAAAATGTAATAGACGTAATGGACGAAGGCACCGCAATGAGGCCACGGTCATCGACCTTTTAATTAGACCTTCATTATGACGACGCTATGGTTTTCTGGTGTGACTTGAAAAGTGATATGCCTACGTAAAGTTGGTGCCACACTATAATGTAAACATTAAACGAGGACATGGTTGTATTTTGAAATGAAATAACACAACAATTGTTATTACGATCAACAACGTTGATTACGATTATTCGACATATGTGGATGGTTCATAGTGAAATATTTTCATTTATTCATCAAGTAAACGGGGACTAAGAATAATTAAATATATTAAAAGCAAAAATTCACGTGTCTGAAATAATTTCATAAAATGTACAGACAGGTGCATTACTTACAGATACGAAGAAATTACTTACTACACTATTGTAATATACGGTAATCTCGCACGCAATTAATGCCTCAGTGTGCGAACAACCTTATGCAGATTACGCTATTTCATAAGGCGACGAAGGCGTCGCCTTCGTGCTCGATTGAGCTTAGCCTAATATCAAACAATGTACTCGCCAAAAAACTGTGCTAAAGCGTCACCACCTGGCATTGATTGACCGCCAAACTGACAGACAAAAGGCTGTCCAAAGTTTATATTAATACGGATTAGGACGAATTAATTAACAGGAGATCGTAACTATTATTAATATTAAACCACCTTAGTAACGGCGCTATTATAAATGTGAGGTATTTAAACATGTCTTATTTGGACCAACGTGAAAATATGCGACAATTTCGTTTTGTTCAGTGGAAGCCAATTTACACGCGACACCAACGAAAGTTCCGCAAGAGTTGAACTACGGTGAAGAAACACAGATGCTATAGTTATTATTATAACTCGTAAATAAGGTAATGAATAAAGGATTACAATCAGAATTCACGTGTTATAACGTTTTGTTCATTTCTGAGCACGATTTAAATCTGGCGCTGTAGTAATTGCAGCGATAATTAACTTCGACTTAAGTTCCCTTTCAATAATGGGCCTTGCGAAAGAACGGAATATTTCAAAACGCATTGCTCGAAATGCATTATTATAAACGCTTCAAAACATCTCTGCGAATAAAAGACATACGCTCGTTAAGTCCGGAATTTAATGAGAACTGCGTTTAATCGACCGATATCATTACTTAATACAGAATTATGGTTCAGAGACTTCATTTAATATTTAGCTAACATTCCAATTACACACACATTAAGCCGAGTATTTAATACGGAACTTGACACATGAACGTATTTAGTGGCAGAAAGCTTATAAATCTTAACACACATCACAGCTAACCATAAAAATAAATAGTCAAATACTACATATTAAAAAAGTATAGATTAAAAAAAAAAAAAAGAAAACGAAAAATAACTGGCCGAAAGCCATGTGGGGGGAAAAAAAAAATAAAACCCCGCCAATGGGTCTGCGTTGCGAATTTCAGTCGCGCGGAGATAACGATAATTCGAACAAATCGGCTTTCCCACTTCGCGCTCTCGCGGGTGAATAACCGATGCAGGGCCCGATACCGGCTATCGTGCGTTACGACCGTCATATCGGGACACGAAATCGTCCAATGACGCCTCTCTCGGCTCACAATTCGCGTGTTTGACAAATAACTTATAAGTACTCGGGGAAGAAAGGTTCTCGAACGGCAGCCTCGTACTGGCCATCGCAGTGTGGCATCCCCCACTAGATGGAGTGACGACCTGTGCAAGTGTGCAAGTCGATGGATGCAGATGGCTCAGGATCGTGCTTCATGGCAGTCTGTGAGGGAGAGGCCAATGTTCAGCAGTGGACTCATAACCTCACTCTAATAAGATGAAAACTAAACGCAATGCTATTTTTTTTTAAATCGGCAAATTACGGAATGATTGAATGAGTTCAGAGGTAAAACAACGTAAAAAATACAACCAGTGATATACTCCTCCGTCCGCGCAATTTTCATAAAAAGTGGTACAAATTTTTTGCTTCACATATTAATATACCAACGGTGGTAGGGCCACGCAGCAGCCTCGGCCGTTGCACGAATGGGCAGGCCCGTCCGGGTAAGTACCACGATCTCACAGAAGACCAGCGTAAAGTTTTTTCGTCTGGTGAGTGAGGTAGCCGGAGCCCAATTTTCAAAAGGTTGTCAATGCATCTGTAACCCTCGGGTGTAGTAGATGTCCATGGGCGGCGGTATTCACTTAACATCAGGTGACCCGTCTGCTCGTTTGGCAACTTTGGCATAAAAAAAAAAATCCCTTAAGTTGCCGTGTGTGTTCTAAAACTATAAAGGTGAAAAGTTCATTTCTATACTACTACTTGGCAATGTACTTTTTTAAAGGTTTTTTGCAACCAAATTGAATGTGACATTATCAAATTTCAAGAAAAAGGTGGGTACATGGCTAATTAAAGAGACAACCCGAATTCTATAGTGGGTAGTGTACCTGCCTCCAGCGCCAGAAGGTGTGGGCTCGAGATTTTTCCAGTAGTGGGGCTACTGGAAAATATGGTGTAATGAACATAGTGTCTATAGTGTCTGGTTGGTTATACATGTCTAATATATATTTATTTACAAATGAAAAATATGTTTAAGTATGTTTATCAGATTTCTAGTACCCATAGTACAAGCTTTGCTTAGTTTGGCACTAGAAAATGTTGTGTAAAAATGTGTCCTAAAATATTTATTATTATTATTTATTAATAATTAATTTAATTAATCAAATATCCATGTCATTGGTTCTAATTATATGATCTTGTTTACTTCATAATCAAGTAGAATATTATATTAAGACAGGGCTATCTTAGGAACATTAACAAGCATGAAATTTAAATATATTTGCTTTTTTACTGTACATATAACAATCCGAGTTAAGTAGTTTGCAATTGTACAAGACTTTTCCTTCAACTTCAATATGTTGTTATGGGTCAAATTTATTTTAAGGCAAAGTAAAAAATTTAAGAGGTCAGGTTAAGTTGTAAGCACCCAGGCATAAAGATTATAATTATACCTAGATAATTTCTGTACTATTAAACACAATTGTTTTGCTAATTTTATTCAAATTAACTTTTTATCATGTTATATTTATACCTATTATATCTGTGTTCTAAAACACAGGAATAAGAAACAATACAATATCATTTCTACCCAATCTCAATGGCATTTCTATATGTACAGTATTGTTGGAATGTTTGCCATTTTCTCACTTAGCTACATAGTCTACAGAACAGCAAGACATGGGTTTAATTCTTACATGGGACAAGTATTTGTATGACCTACAAATTGTTGCACCAAATTTTTCGGCAGACCTATGTTACGCTTGTTCTGGTTAATAGGCTATAAGATCCAGTATAATAGTACCTAATTCCAAAGTGCCTGTTTCTTTAAAACTGACAAAATGCGAGAAAACAAGAGAAACAGAACAATACAAAATAAGCTAATGGAATTTGAACCCACAACCTTAAATGGCAATGGTCATATTGCAACCACAACCATTTACAAACATGGAATAATGCTATTTGGTTGCAATCTATAAAAATGAGAAATCACAAACTTAATTAGAGCATACTATAGACGGTGACAATGTGAAAATAATTATGGCAGAGACCAATTTAAAAAAATAATAAATATCGCATTGATTGCAGATATGAAATTTTATCACTAATTTGGTATAAAACAAGTCAAAATTATGTAGTCAGTTAAGCAGTCAGCTTCTTCATCATGCAGCTTCATAATACTTAATTATTTAGAACGAAGCTAAATAATACTGCTGTGCACATTTTAGACATGTCAATGTATACAAAGCCTTGAAAATGTCAGCGGCATTTCTTCAATATTGAACTTAGGCTGTCACAGATTAATATCTCAATTACTACACCATGAAGATAGATTATTGATGTCATTGAAGAAGTAAAAATTTAAAGTTCAAATTATTTTAATGACAAAACATGTCATACAAATGTTACTGGCGTAGAGAGTGTATAGTTTATGTATTAGTACTGCAGTCACCTTGTTCTACAAAAAAACATACATGTATGCTTCTGAATTATTACATTATTAGCTATGTCACTAAGCCTAGTATACTAAAAACCCAACACAAAAATTTACTATTATTTCTTTAATTGTTTAAAAAATATATGAATAGCAATATATATATATATATAATAATAATAAAACATAATATGAATAAGCATAAAATTTATAAAAAAATTATTTCTATATTCTATGGAATTAAATAAAACACTTGAAATAACAGAGCAGTGAAACAAAGTACAAACAAAATAAGTATACAAAAAAAATCATAAGAGTAAGCCATTACCACCATATTTTCATTACAATAATTTCTCATAATAATTATCTCTACTTCACTGGTAAACGAAATTATTAATAAAACTGATCAGTTCTATATAGAGTGGAACTGGATTGATTATGTTAAATCAAGGCCTGCTATAAGGAAATAAATTGTGGGCCTCAGTTATATTTCTAAGAGCAATACTGATATCATTATTATACCGTAACAAATTATGTCACTGTGAGTCAAAAGTAACATAAAAACCAAATGGTTGTACAATATTAAAGCAGACAGCAATTCTTTATTATTTATCAGATAGTATCCATACTTCAGAACTATACAACATCCTATGTCTATAAAGATGAGTTAGGAACACTGTTGCTATGCAAGATAGCAGTGTTGAATTTATACTAAACTGTTAGAGGTAGGAACAATATCTTCTATGTATAGGTAATGGGTCAGTATTCAATAAATGTTCGCATAATTATCTCTATTAAAGAGTTTTAACACTTGTCGCATTTATAGGTTAAACATCTAAGATTGATAAATTGAGCGCAATTTGATAGTTATAACCTCAAAACAGATGAAATCGTAGCGTAGTTTATGTTAAGGCGACATGCACGTTATAAATCTAAGTGCCCTTGAATAATTAAAGGATGCTTGGAGCAGGGCATCAGACAATTTTACCTCGAATATACAGAGTAAATATCACGTTCAAAGCCCTAATTCAAACATTTATGAGGAGAAATACGATCTACTCACCCATTTGAAGGCATCAATCAAGCTAAAACAAACTCGCACATCACGGGAAACACAGAAAAGGATACATGCTAAGTCCAAATTGAAGCCGTTCTTTGTGTAGCGCTTCCGCTGCCTGCTGACGATGACCTTGAAAGGGTTATTCATCTTGATGCTTGAGATAGAGTTTGCCATGGCTGAGAGGCCGGCGCGCCGTGGCAGCAGTTCGGCCGCCGCCGCGCCCTTCGCGGGTCCTCGCGGCACCCAGCCCTTCTCGGGTGCCTTCCGTTCGCGGCGCCGGCAGCTCACACAAATACCCATAAAACCTCCGCCGCGCCGAGCATGCCCCGCTCATCGGGCCGGCGGCGGAGCGCGAGTGGACGCCGCTCCCGCCCGCTCAGCTTGCGCCCGCCATGCCCAGCCTCACGCGCCTCCACCAAGCTACGAGCTGCCTCGCTCCTCGCCGCACCGAGACCACCCCAACGCACCAGACACTATAGCATACTCTCGGCACTCCACGCGTATCACTATCTCTACACTAGTGGACTGAAATTTATCTCGCGCGAATGGCGTCCATCCTGCATTCACACTAAATCATAGAACACGACCGACGAGAAACAGTTGCACAAGAAAGAAAGATGGTTATGAATTGATGGCCGAAAGTGTAGAAGGCGTCCCATTCGCGCTCGGCCTGTACGCGCTCGTCGGACAGAGATAAAACACAACCTTAATTTCTAGTGGTGGCTAGCTAGCTAGCTCTCTTTGTTCACTCTAAGTTCTGTTTTTTAACGCAAGGTGGCGCAAGTGCCCTATGGTTTTGGCGCTGTTATTTGAATTATTAATAGGTATAAAATCTTAACATGTTACACTGCACACATAAACGCAAATCACTTTAAAACAAACTGTAAGATTTTTTCATATTATTAAATATCTTGTCAATGATTTCTCACATAAATGAAATAATAGAATATTTGTTGAGCAACTTTGCTTTTTTCCTTTGTTACACTTTGAATTTCTCACTATAGATGGCGTTGTCACAGCGGCTGAACTGCTTTATCGTAATGTCCATTCCGTTCAAAAATAATTTATTTATTTATGATGTAATAAATTATTTGGTTTCACTAGTAGAAATAGTTATTGAATATGCAAAAAAAATTTATTCATGTACTAAGATTTTGTAAAATTATTTATATAAATATTATAGGTGCAATGTTATTCAGTGCCGTCGAGGTAGATACATATTGTGATAATTTTTAATAACAAAAAAATTACTAATTTCGTTGCTGAATACTCTACTTAAAATATCCAAAATTATCACAAAACTCGAGGAATTTATTCTTTTTAATTGCCATTAATTTTCTTTACATTTAAGATGAAACCTAACTTAAAAATCATGTCCCTTGTATGGAGCCCACATAAATATTTTTTTCCGTTTTTTAGTATTTGTTGTTATGGCGGCAAGAGAAATACATCATCAGTAAAAATTTCAACCGTCTAACTATCGTGGTATGAGAGATACAGCCTGGTGACAGACGGACCGACAGACAGACAGACAACGGAGTCTTAGTAATACCATTTGGGTACAGAATATATTATGAGGGTATTCTTTGAATAATTGACATTTTAATTAGATGTAATAATTGAATATTATTATAGTATTTTGACTATTTCGTTTGAACTGACTCATGAATTTAAATGAATACTATTTAATTAAATTATCATCTTACTACACACCAAAATTGCGAACTATTGCACACCATTTTCACGGATCGATTTTAGTACATTATTTACCTACAGAAGTAAGCAATGGTGTTAAAAGTGGACATGTGCAGATGATGATGATGATGGACACGAACAAAAAAAAAACAAATGAAAGATATTCTATGTATCCAACATGGTTGGGAACAAGCAGTCTATTACCAACCGATTTTATATACGTCAACAAGATAAAGTTTCAATTATGCGATAAAACGATATTAACTCAGTGGGTGTGGTACCTACTACTTTATTTACTTTGATAAATTTGTTACCAACTAAGACTAGATAAATGTCTGTAGTCCTATATTGGATGTTCTTTAATATAGGCACGTCAAAGTTAGTGTTAAATTCTTTGTACTTTAAAAAAATAACAAATATTTTATCAATAATAATAATATTCACGTTCAAATAACGG
Organism: Iphiclides podalirius; assembly: GCA_933534255.1. Taxonomy (NCBI): domain Eukaryota; kingdom Metazoa; phylum Arthropoda; class Insecta; order Lepidoptera; family Papilionidae; genus Iphiclides; species Iphiclides podalirius. The sequence goes on along the minus strand of OW152827.1, from coordinate 11,943,120 downwards.
AAGATAACAAAACACTGATGGTTTATTAACTCTCAAACAGTATTTCGTATTTCACTATTATTTTTATTAGAAGTATTTATTTACGAATAAAGCGTAGGTATATGATTTTTATTATCTTCTCCTTTAAAATAAAAGCGCGGCAATAGTGGTTCGATGTAGAGAGAAATATTTATTTTCCTATATATCAAAGTACATATCAACATAATATGAAGTGTGTGTAGTGAAGTGTGAAGCTGCAGCGAATGCTTTACTTTAGGCAACCATCAAATAGATATTCTCGAATGTTGCGGCTATACTTAAGTTAATGCTTCCAATATGAGTGACACATGCAACGGAAAGCAACCATAAGTCTTGGGTAAAAATAAACTATCAGTGGTCTATATAGAAATGCAGTTTTTAACTCTTGTTTTATATAACTAATTAGAAAATAAGAACAAGCAATTTTATATTTTGAAAAGCTATAGCTAAAGCTAGGCGATACATCTTGTTATTTTTCTAGCTGAAAGGCTGAAGCCGTTAATGCCTGAAGAAGTTGTTGAGGTTTTTTAAAAATTATACAGACTAACCGGTATATTTTCGAACGAGGAAAAAAGCCATCGTGAGACATAAAGTATAAAATCTGTTAGAGAAGATAATATGTACCTTCGAAACTGTTCTACTTAAAAGTTTGATTAATACGAAGATTCTGCTAAAAATATCAAATGCGTAATAGAGTAATAACCACCACACCATTACTTCGTGGAGCGCTTCTACCACAGAAAACTCGAAAACCAAAATTTCATAGCTACGTTTCCAAATGGTAAAATCAGTTAAGAACGTAGTGTAGTATGTAGTGTTTATGGTGTCAAACTAATTACACTGTAAAATCCTATTTCCAATAATGTAAATGATAAAGAAAAAAAACTGTACTACAATGAATCGCCTATGAAAGTTATCATTACTTTAAAAATTTCAAAAATTCACGTTTAGTATGATATAAACATAAAACCCGGCGAAGTGCGAGTCGGGCTCGTGCACGAAGGAATCTATAAAAATGGAAAAGATAATCTTGTCTGTTGTACGGGAGCCCCACTTAAACTTTTTATTCTGTTTTTTAGTATTTGTCGCTAAAGTGGCACCAGAAATACATCATCTGTGAAAATTTCACCAGTCTATCACGATTCGTGAGATAGTCTGGTGACAGACGGACACAGATAGACCGTTTAACCTTTGGCTACGGAACCCTAATTATACGGGCCTCCACCTCTTGGTCGCCATGGGCTTCATCAAATCCCATCGTTTATTTATTGTAGTACAGCATACAATACATGTACAATATGCTTGCGATATTAGATTCTTTGCATGTTACTCAATGTAGAACAATGCGTACTGCGATACTAGTGGTGGCGGCGAAAGTTTTTTTTTTCCTAATCACATCTAAAAACCCGTCTTTGTCTTTGACTCGCCATCCGAAGCAGAGCCCGATCAAAGCTTCGTAGGCGTCTTCAAGGCAAGAGTGAAGAGGTTTTTACTTAGCTAGCGCTCTTACAATTAACGGCGGCATTGCCACTTACTATCCGGTGGGATGTCAGCGTAGCGCTGGCCAATTCAGAATTAAAAAAAAAATATGCTACCCTTCCACGAGCTTATTAATACACTAAAAGTATAAGACTAGAAAGGAGAGACTTGTAGGTATGTGGAGTTGTCGACGTGCGTGCTTTGTCCCATGGGCTTTCGTAGAAGTCCTTAATGACGACGGTCATAATTAGGAATCTGTTAACAGATTAAATTTGAAATCGGTTTTAATCTTGCTTTCATTACTTAGCTAGAAAGCGAATCCCGCACCACGAAATAATACCGCGTGCTGCGAAAGGAAGAAACGAATCAAGGAAGCAATGTACTTTGAACAACTGTTATTTTTTCTTTTGTTAGGATCAATTCCTCAACCAGACGCAGAAATGCAGTTGCAAGGTGTCAAGGCCTTGGCCATCGTGCCATTGTTGCAGTAAATTTTTTTACGCCATTATCTATCAAAGCGGGTAACAAAGCGTAAAATTTAAATCAGATCGTGGAAAAAATCTAACTATTTCAATGTTCGACTAATTCAGTGCTGTCTTAGTAACACTTAAAATATTAAGTATTTGTTTGTATGATATCAATTAGTTGAACCAGTTATGTACGAGTACATAATCTCTAAATAGCCGTCATTCTTCTAATGAATCACATCTTTTACTTTGTAGCAATTGGACATTGACGTAATGTATAAAAGATGCATTCAGTTTTGTAAATCCAATAAAATAGCAATATTAGAGCAGAACGTGGTCTGCCCGAATCTGATTACACCTTATCATGTACCTACATAGTGTATCAGTCAACAGATTACACAATAATTCGCCGTATCGCCCATGACGTTGTGCCATCGACATTTGATAATAATATAAAGTTCTAATGAGTGTTAGACCGCTTGCCGCCAGTTGCTTGTTTTGCAACGTAGCTTTTACGTCGTCTGTCAGCAAAAATACCGACACATGAGAAAGTAATTCGATATTCTTAATGTAGACACAAATTTCGACCGCCAGTTTACGAGAAAGTTTTTCAGTTAGAAAAAAAAGGATAAAGGAAACGATTTCATTAAACGATAATCAACATATTTAACATGGTAGTCAAAGCTATTTACGGAATAAACATATTTACGTCACGACATACAATGTTCTACGCTGAATGAGAACAAGCTGCTATTTGAGCGAAGACATTTCAGCAAAGCAGACGATTCATTTACTTTCTTTTGTGTGGTCAGTGCAAATTTTATTGAGATAAACATATTTAGCTGTAGCTTCTGGCCGCCTTTTCTTTGGAATTTTGTGGACTTACGGTGTTGATACGAGGTAAAGAATTAAATCACGATTGACATTGCACGAACATCGCGTAGACGTAATACAGTTTTTTTTATCCTCAAACATTTTGTTCATAATTTTGAACTTGTTTAGGTTTTATGTTGACTTTTTATATGCAGCCTGCAAAGGAACGTTGATTGGTTTGGCGTGAGAAACGATCCCCGTTAGCACAGCGGTGAATTTCGACGCGTTATCGCCAGCCGTTGATAAGCACCAGTCCTAATGCAGACGGGGAGATAGCCTTGGCAACAAGCTCTATTTATATATCGCGTGCTCGCCCCGACTTTGCACAGGTGGACAAATATATGAAACATAAAAATAGTGATCATACAATTAAATATCTTAAACACAGTTACACATCTTGAAGTAGAAATAGCTTGGACACACACACACACACACACACACACACACACACACACACACACAGGCGCGCGCGTGCGCGCGTACATAGCATAGACACAACATAAAAAAAATGTAATTTATTGTAACTTCTTAAGCGGCTTATTATATTTTTATATTCAGCCATTTAAGAAGATTTGTCAATAAAACAAAAAGAAGGAACAAAACAGTTTAATCGCGATCGAGCGTCACAGCATGAGCCTGGAGTCGTGCATGCCGAGGATCTTGTCCACCTCGGCGGCCCGCGAGCGCAGCGCGTGCAGCTCCGCGGCGGGGCATCCCCCCCGGGCGGCGTTCCGCACCAGGAAGTGGCGGACGAAGAGGGCCAGCGCCTCGCGGAAGGGGCGCAGCGCCGCCGCCCGGGCCACGCGCCGGAACGGCTCCAGCTCCTCGCCCAGCATCAGCGCCAGCAGCGTCTGCCGCATCAGGCGCACCGAGCGCTTGTTCAGCTCCGAGAACTGGATCACCTGCGGTTATGTTTATGCTGTAACTGATGTTATGTGGTATATGATGTTAGTCGGACCAGCCACGGGATTGAGGCCCTTTTCTTAATGCGACCTGGACATCCTGAGTAAGCTGCATATATCGACTCTTCAGGTAGTTTATGACCTGCCCATTCGTGTAACAGTGAAGGCTGTCGCACGGCCCTATCATGGTTGAATATTCGTTAAGCTTTTGCACTCTATTATTTACTAGTTCAAGCTATACTACTACTTAGTCCAGAGGCTTATTAAATTGACCAGGATATATATATAAATGTAGAAGAATGCGTTAAGATTTTCGTCGGTGTGTCAATCAGCCGTTTAGCTCAGTGGCTACAGCGTCAGGCCGCGAATGCCGAAGACGTGGGTTCGATTCCCACAGCGGCGACAATCTTTTCGCACTTTTTCTACATATTTTAATATATGACACGCGTTAAACGGTTCACCTTCAGCACTGAGAGCGGCAGACCCTTCTCCGCGATCAGGTGGGTTAGGAACTGCGCCAAGTTGCTGACGCTCTGTTTCGACATGCTGTCCAGTTCCTTAATCTTGTCCCATACGGAAAACTGAATCGCCAACTGAATCGGAAAGATTTGAAATTAGAAAAAATCGCCTTGGAGGCAAGCGTGTACAGAACCAATGACACAATGACATAATGATAAATCAAATGGTGAGGTGAGTTTTCAAGCACTTGGCAGTCGTTAAATATATTTTCTTTCATTCGTTTAATTAATATCTAGTACCCGGAGGACCGAGCTTTGCTCGGTTTGTTTACTTTTTTGGTAAATCGTGTATTTTGGAAATTACATTTAGATACAAATTACTGAGTAATGAAATATGCATAATATTTTTCGATCTTACCGACTTAATAATAAGATAATATGAACTGATGTTTCAAAAGAAAGAACTTTTAAAAAAAAGGGAAAAAAATAACAACCGATTACCGACCGAGCTATTATGACATTTTCTCTTGCGGCGAAATTTACCGTCATATTCGAATAGTTATTATTATTATATTATTATATACTTTATTGTACACCACAAAGAATTTGATACAATTAGTATGAAATAAGTCTCAAAAGCTAGGTACAATAAGGCGGTCTTATCGCTAAAAAGCGATCACTTCCAGACAACCTTAGGACGAGGAAAAATAAACTAATGAATAGTGGGAGGTGGTGTGCTCAATAAACTTACTTAATACCAAAATAGACTTAAATATAATAAGATAAACAAAATTATAATAAACATACATAAACATAAATAAATATATAATATATATATAAATAAATACACGAGAGAAGAATTAAATCTGAATATTGCCATTAAAAACTATGGATTACAAAGCGATAGATAATGTTGTTTTACGTCAATTTTAAACTTGTCTAGCGTCTTCGAACGACGAATTTGCTGAGGAAGTTCATTCCACAAGCAGATGGCCTTAACTGTAAAGGAGTTCTTATAATATTTAGTTTTGTACGCATGTGGTGCTAGAATTAGATCTTCAGCTGATCGCAGAACTCGTTCTGGATGGTTATGGCCAAGAAACTTAAAGTGTTCCTTTAAATAGCTTGGAGTCCTAGGGTTAAATAATACACAGTACAGAAGAGAGACAGTGTATAGATTCCGGCGAAAACGAATGGGTAACCACTTGAGCATTGAACGAAATTCGGAAACGTGATCATATTTGCTAGAACCAAATATGAACCTAATGGCTAAATTTTGAATAAGCTCAAGTTTATTTAGTTGTTCTTCGGTTAAATCAAGATAGCTTGCATCCGCATAATCGAGAATGGACAGGAGTAAGGATTGTGCTAGCATAATTTTAGTTGGAATGGGAAGAAAAGAACGTAAACGACGGAGAGAACCCATCGCAGCAAATGTTTTTCGGCTCACTTGATTCAATTGTTCCGACCACGAGAGGAGAGGAATTGTCAAATTGGACACCAAGATTTTTCACAGTGGTGCAGTACGGTATTATAACGTCATTTAATTTTACCAAAGGAAGGTTATTCCAGTCAACTCTTGAAATCAAACCAACACCACCAACAATAATAGCCTGGGACTTAGTAGGGTTAACATTGAGACCATAGATTTTACTCCATTCACTGACAGCAGGCCAGGTCATCATTGATGGCGGAAACAGCAGTAGGCAAGTCTTCAAGAGTTGACTGTGTGTACACTTGGAGATCGTCTGCATACATGTGATAGAGAGAAGTGATTTTTTGAGAAATTGAATTAATGAATACGGCAAATAGAAGAGGAGACAACACACCACCTTGAGGCACTCCGGCGCGCAATTCACACCAAGACGAGAATTCATCCTCTATGCGAATACGCTGCCATCGGCCACTTAAGTAACTTTGAAACCAGCCAATCACTAGTGGAGATATGTTAATAGAACGTAACACAGTCAACAGAATGTCAAAATCAACGGTATTAAATGCATTACTATAATCTAGCAACACAAGTACAGTGAGCTGTTTATTATCCATACCCCGTCGAATGTCATCAGTAACTTTAACCAACGCTGTAGTCGTACTATGACCTGATCGGAAACCGGATTGAAGAGGATTAAGAAGAGAATTTTTGTTCAGATAGAGATTTAACTGTTGGAAAACTAGTTTCTCTAGAACTTTAGACAGGAACGGGAGAATAGAAATAGGACGAAAATCGGAAAATTGCAATGCATGGGCTTTCCTAGGGAGAGGAGTCACTTGAGCACTTTTCCAAGCTTCGGAAAACTTGAATGAAGAGATTGATGCGTTAAGGATATGGGTGATAATAGGAGTAATAAAGTCAAGGATAGGTAAAATCATAATACGACTAACGTTGTCGTCACCAACGGCATTAGACGAGATTGATAATATGTTCTTCTTAACATCACACTCAGTAAACGGTGGAAATTCAGGAGCTGGCATGGAAGAAAGAATGTTCAGAGTGCGCGACTTATATATCCTGAAATATCTAAGGAACTAGAAGAGGTGAAATATTCATTAAGGAGTTCAATATCTATATTATGGTGAAGCAAACTAGAAGACGCTTTACCAACTCCAAGAGATTGAAGAAATTTCCAAACTTTGACAGGGTCGCTGTTTTCGACAGATTTGTGAATGTGGCGTCGTTGTGCATCTCTACACAATGTATTGCAGCGATTCCGCAGTTTATTATAATTTTGCAGATTTTTAACAGAATGATCAGCTCTCAGCTTGCTTTTCGCATAGCCTTTTTTCTTAATAATGTTTTTAAGATCATCTGTTAACCACGGCGCAGGTAAATGTTTTATTTTTACGGGTTTAACGGGGGCATGCACGCCATAAAGCTGTGTAATAAACGAATTAAACAATTCAACTTTCATGTCGACTGTAGGAGCATAAGCAACAGCAGACCAATCAATAAGCCGAGCATCTTCAAGAAGACGTTAATATCGAATAATATTTTTCATTCCCTGAAAACAGGGATAAAAGGACATTTTCTGAAAATGAAACCTAGCTAGATCGATTTTTCGCCCCCGAATCTACGCATATACTAATATTCATAAAAATCGCTGGAGCCGTTTCCGAGATTCCGATTATATATATATATACACAAGAATTGCTCGTTTAAAGGATAAGATAACATAAAAGAACTCTTCAGGGTTCTGGTGAAAAAACTGTCCCTCCCTCTCTTTTTCTATCAGAGTCCCTTGGTTCTTAGCCTGTTGGCGTAGTGGAAGGTGAGCGAGGGGAAAGGCGTAGTAGACGCGAGGATGATGTTTGCGGTCGTAGCTTTACAAGCGTAACGCCACCACGTCCTAGTTACGTGAGGCGGCGCTGTTTTCGATCGTAGCGGCACAAATTTATTACCGGCACGAAGTAGTAGACATTGTAGGGAGAACAGGTGGGGGGCTTAAGGTCGTAGCGGCATATGCGTAGTCTCAACCCCGCGTAGTAAAAACAGTAGGGGGTGGATGCATGCGGTCGTAGCGGCACAAGCATACTACCACGGCGTAGTAGAGGTTGTAGAGAGGAGAGGGGAACCCTGATTACTATCGTCGTAGCGGCACAGGCGTAGCGCCAGCACGGACAAATAGCACTCGTAGGGGCGTGGCTGCATGCGGTCGGCGCACCACAAGTTAATTACCACGGTGTAGTAGATGTTGTTGTAGGGAGGAGGGGGAAACCTGATGTTTGCGGTCGTAGCGACTATGACGTAGCACGAAGATCGCGTAGTAGCCGTTGTTGGAGCGTGGCTACATGCAGTCGTAGCAGCACAAGGTAATTACCACGGTGTAGTAGATGTTGTTGTAAGGAGGAGAGGGAGAAACCTGATGTTTGCGGTCGTATTGGCACAGGCGTAGCGCCAGCACGGCGTAGTAGGGGTTGTAGAGGCGCTCGCGTAGGCAGCAGGCCAGCAGCACCGCCGCCACCTCACGCTGTTGCGCGCCCTTTAGGCCCAGCTGTTGCAGCCGCTCGAACGCGTCCATGTAGTCCTGGATAGAGCAGTGGCTCCTCAGTGGGACTTTGGATGGAGACGAGCTGATCGTATTTGCGGACTACAATAGGTCCTCTGGGTCGCCAAACTGCCCAAATCCTTCCAATGTTCTTTTAACACGTTCATTGCCAATCAAGCAATTTAACTGTGGCAGGGCCACGCCGCAACAGCCTCGGCGGTTGCACTAATGGGCAGGCTCGTCCGGATAAGTATGTCGAACTCACAGAAGACCGGCGTAAAGTGGAAGTACAATACTTTCGTGTTTCGTCTGGTGAGTGAGGTGACCGGAGCCCAATTTTCAAAAGGTTTTCAACGCATCTGCAACCCTCGGGTGTAGCAAATGTCCATGGGCGGCGGTATTCACTTAACATCAGGTGAACCGTCTGCTCGCTTGACAACTTTTCACATTTAAAAAAAATCAAAAACCTCGTTCACAACTACAATAACAAATGCCTACAAAACAGAAACACACACAGTGCACAAATACCTGGGCGGACATGATCACGCAGAAGATGCTCCTCCTGACGTCCGTGTTCATCCTCTGCTGGCGCGCCAGTTCCAGCAGCTTCTGGTCCGCCCCGGGAGGAGGGGCGGGCGCCTTCTTCTCCCCCCTCCCGAGCCCGGCCCCCTCCCACGCAGAACCCACTATCCACCACTTGCCCCTCTCGTCCGCTGCCGCCATGAAAACGGGGGGAGGACTCGTCAATCGGATCGCCAATCTTCATTGGCATCGCATAAGTCATAAACTGTAACTTTGAGTGGTCAAAGGCGAACTTTTATGAACCGGGAACTAACACTAACCGTAGTAGGGAAGATACAAGTTTTCCTGGGTCTTAATGGAAAAAAGTTTAAACGGATAAACGGCTAACACAACGCCCTGTCATAGGCAACACAAGGGTAATTGCTAAAACATTGCTACGATACAATATATTTATAAAGGATCCAATAGTTGTTACATTGCTACTACATAATAATCTATCATAAAGATTAAACCAAGTTTCATACATTTTAGTACAAAGAACACCAATGCATGTAGGTCTAATCCAAAACGATTCAAAGTTTAAAAAGTCAAAACGATCAAGTCAAGTAATAATCACTTTCGTAGAAAAACACGAATACATACCCCCCAATGTCATCAAGGGACGCTCCCTAATTTGTGCTCGTCCCGCATTACGTATGCGTGTTAGTTATAAGTGCGTGCGTGTGTGCGTGCGTGTATGTGTGTGTGTGTAGGTTACCCTCACCCTTGAGCAGGTCCTCCAGGCGCACGTTGAGCGGCGCCACGTAGTTGCCCTTCCTCACTACGGCCTTGGTGGCCTTCTTCAGTTCCTCCACGTAAGTGGGCTCGTAGTTGGGTATCTTGTTCAGGTTGTTGTTCTTCACCGCCATCAGCACCTCGAGAAGGAACTTTATGCGGGTCCTGTAGGGGGGAGGGGGTGGGGTTTACTTCGAGTTGTTCTGAACTCAGTTTTTTTTATGTGGTTTCTGGCGGTTCACCTGATGTTAAGTGATAACCGCCGTCCATGGTCCACAAAAGTTAGTAGTATAAACCTCGGTGCTTCCAGAGTGTATATATATTTTTTTTAAATATTGATATTATTACGTACAAACATGATTTTCTAGAGTATGTTTAGCGACGGGAAAGTTAAAACGTTTATTTTCATAAAGAGATGCCTTAGTGTCAAACTAACTGTTTTGTTATAAAGAACATTTCAACAGCCGAATTCAAAATCACATCTCATTTTGTCAGAGTATGAAATCCAAAGTTGTTGTTTGATTAAGTACCTTAAGACTATGGAGCGAGGGTCTATTTCAGATCACTCACCCGCCGGCGGCCCTCTCGTTAAGCTTCGCGATCTTGGCCTGCGTGTCGTGTATGAAATTCTTTAGGGCGAGGGGGTCGTCCTTCCTCAGTATGCCGCCCACGCAACGTAAGGCTGTCAGCACGCAGTCTATGTGCTTCTCCCTTATGTCTGCCATCAACCGCCCCAATACGTCGTACAGGAGAGCGCTGTGGTATATCTGGAAAGTACAGTTGAAGGATCCGAAAATGAGTAGATCCGGCAACTACTACCTGAGCTGGCTTAGGGCTAATTAAGACGGCTTTCCCCTAAGTTATATTCATAGATGAAAGTTATACGTGTCTTTCGCCCTATTGTAGACAATTTTAAATTTGGAACTTTTCCCAGAAAATTGTAAAAAGAATTCAATGACGAAATGACTGTTCAAGACTTATTATGTTCCGAGCGCAACAAAGCGCTTTAGAATCGAAGAAACGTATTTTTTTCTCCCAGATTACAATCGAAGTTTCAGTTCGAAACGGTGCCCACTCAGGAAACTCTTTTTCGTGAAACGATTTTTATTCGAGTCCCAAGGAAGTGGCCGCTTTAAAATGTGAAATTATATTTTTCAATCATTTAAAATTAATGACTTCTCACATTTGAGCGAACACTAGACCTTGTTCAATAAAACAATTTTAAGCATTCATTTTCCGACGTTTCAAACACTGCAAACTCCTTAGAGATTGATGCAACGTTACAAGTGCGAATTACTCCAAGACGGTGCTCACCTTGAAACTGTACAAGTGAGAGAGGCACGATGTCAGGTTCTCCAGCCTCTTGTCCTCCATGGGTTGGTCCGTGTCCACCATCTCGTCGAACTTCTTCGTGAGCTCTTGCAGGAAATGTGCACCTGGATGTAACTTAACGTAACTATCTTTTAAATTTTTTTATAGTGCCAATCTCTGTACTTAAGATTAAACATAAAAATTTGTAGATTCCCACAGCGGCGAAAACTTTTCGTTCCTTCTTTCTACAAATTTTAATGTTTCAAATACAGTGTCAGCGTTGGAAGGAGATTCACGTTAACTCTTCAAGAAACGTCTTTTATTCAAAACTCACTCAACATTAAAATTTGTAGAAAGAAGGAACAAAAAGTTTTCGTTTGTAAAGTGTTTAATCCTAAGTGCGGAGATTAGCACTATTAAAAATATAACTAACATTCGACTGTGGTAGTTCCACGCGACAGTATCCGCCGTTGCACTAATGAGCAGGTCCGTCCGGGTTAGTATCACGACCTCACAGATGACCGGCGCGATGTGGAAGTGTTATACCTACTTCTGCTATCGTCTGGTGAGGTGGTGAGGTGGCCGGGGCCCACTTTTATAATAGTTGGCAAAGCCTGTGCAACCCGTCAGGTGCTGTGGATGTCCATAGCATTAGTAATACTTAACATCGGTTTAACCAGTTCGCTTGTCAACTTTTCACATAAAAAAGTATATGACATATTAATATCGTTAGCTGAACCTCGTATGTTTTCAGATGCATTGTCATCTTTCAATAAAGTGAGCCCCGGTTACCACACTCACAAGATGAAATGCAGAGCTTGAAACGGTTCTGTGTGTGTTCGTGGTACTTCCCCGGCCTGACCTGCACATTTGTGCAACAGCGAGGACGGTTGCGGGGTCCAGCCACAGTTGAAAGATTGATGATGATAGGTAATTGTAAAAACATGTTATCGGTTGCCGTGGTAGCACAATGGAGTTAGCGTCGCTTTCTAGGGATGTCGAAAGTTAAGAAATATATCGATATATCGATATTTGTAAAATACCAACGTATTTGTCTCGATATATCGATATTCCGTGTAAGTATGTCCTATATAAAAAAAAAGTTGTCAAAAAATAAAAGGTCAAGTATTAAATATTTGACATCTACGCACTCTGTGCCGGATCCGAATTTGAAAAAATATCGTTGTTGATATTATTTCTTATATTTTATATTGATATATCGGATCCAAATATGTCGGCTAAAAACATCAAAAATTTTAAATCAAAAACTTTACGATATATCAATATTCTTTCGACATCCCTATCACTTTTAGGCGCGTAGGTAGCGCACCGTAAAAGTTAAACCCAAGAAGAGTGTAACTTCGAAGAAAGAACGAAAGCATACGCACCAATTACTTACTTCGGAAAAACAACGAAAGCATACGCACCAATTTCTTACTTCAAAAAAAAAAAACGAAAGCATACGCACCAATTACTTACTTCGGAAAAACAACGAAAGCATACGCACCAATTTCTTACTTCGAAAAAACAACGAAAGCATACGCACCGATTTCGCTGGCGACGTTGGCGTGCAACACGGAAACCAGGGCGGCGTGCTCGGCGACCAGCCTGTCGGCCGTGGCAGAGGGCGCCACCGTCGCCTCGCACCACTGCTGGCATAAAGCCGTGTTCACACTGTTGCGGCTGTGGGCCGAGTACAGGCCCTCGAGGGAGGCGCACGCCCAGTGCAGGTTGGTGCCGGCCAGCTTGTTCAGCACGCCTACGCGGTTTAGGTGGGTTGGGCTTTTTATAGACATACCACGTTTGCAAAAAGGAAAAAATCATCGGACCTTATTGCTTCGGACCTTACTACCTTCGACGGGTGTCTTCAACATTTACAGTTTTGTGACAAAGGTTAAAATTAAATTAAAAAAAAAAACTACAACTAATATATGAAAAATTAATTACAGAGAATAACCTACCCTAACAAATGAAAGTGAAAAAACTAATTTTAAAGAGAGTATATTAGTGAAATTATACTCATAACGGTGTAACGACATTTATGTGTTATATGTGACATAACAACGAAATGTGTGAAAATTTCAACTGTCTGACTATCACAGTTCTTGACATACAGCCTGGTGATAGACAGACGGACAGACAGACAGATAACCAGACAGACAGCGGAGTCTTACTAATATGGTCCCGTTTTACCCTTTGGTAAACCTAAACACTAATTTTAAAGAAAGAGTATACTACTGAAATTTATTCAGTACTCTCTTTTTGTAAACACACAGAGTGTTACCGATGGTAAGAGCGGGCGGTTCGCCCGATGTTTAAGTGGTTACCTCCGCCCATCGAGCTGATACTCGAGGAGTTGCGTTGCCAACGTTAAAAAAGCTGGCCCCATAATAGCATTAACAATGCTTCCAATTTAAACGTTCTGTGAGGCCGTGGTATTTCCCCGGACGAGTCCGCCCACTGTTTGGCGAATAATAAAAATGTGTACACTACCTAATGGCATTGTGGGTAGTGAAACTGCCTCTTACGCCAGAGGGTGTGGGTTTGATCTCCACTACTGGAAAAATATTATATGATGGACATAGTGTTTTTCCAGTGTCTGTGTGTTTATATATGTATAATATGTATTTATTTACAGAAGAAAAGTATTTTTATCAGTTATTTAGTACCCGCGTTGCTTAGTTTGGGTCTAGAGAAAGTTGTGTAACAATGTGTTCTAAAAATCTTTAATCTTTAATTCTCAAATGCTGTTGCCAGCAACTTTGTCCGTGGGGATTTCGTACCATTATGAACTGAGTTTTCATTTTACCTCGGGGATATTATTATAACGAAAACTCCTGTTTTGAATTTCTTAAACCAAGTTTTTACTTAGGGCTTTTCAAATAGCTTTTTCTTATTTTCATCTGGTGTAAAATCGACGGACGTTGTAAATGTCGATGCATTTACAACGTCCGCAAGGTTGCAGATGCCTTTGCCACGTTCTAAAAAAGTGGGCCCTGATTACCTCAAACACCCGACAAAAAGTAAATGTATTATACTTCAACTTCTTATGTTAATGTTCTGTGCGACTGAAAATACTTTCCCGAACAAGCCTACAAATTCGTGCAACAGCTAAGGCCGCTACCACATTACAGCTTTCTATAATATACCATGTATACACTGGTAGATTTCTATGTATATCAAACTATCTGATAATAGTTGAAACTATTTAAATACACATATTTTGCTGAATTCTTACTTTTAATTTGCCTTTTAAGTTGAGCCAAATCCTTGTCAGATGTTGAATCCTTATTCCTCAAATGAGGCGGAATGTAGACACCCTTTTCTTCCTGTAACATTAAACATTAAAATGAAAATCCTCACAAATAAAATGTGGTTACATATAGTGGAACACACTCAATTAATATTATTGTTTAATAAATTGTCCATTTTGCTGAATAATAATAGATCAGGGAAAAACTTTTTTCGTATTTTATAAACATATTTAAGGTATTTTTTTCATAGTTTATATGTATACATTTAATTATAATGTTTAACTGTAATTTTGTTTGATAACTGTTCTTTGACCATGACCTTTTCCATAAGTTCTTGCCGGAGGTGAGGTTTTCAACACCAGTGATCAATCTCTTTAAAAATGGATCTTCATGGTCATCATGGTTTCATTAAAATAATATATAAACATAGTGTATACAACTCAATAGGTTTCTTTGAATGAATTTGCGTGGCACCATATATCAAGCAAAAAATATATTGAGTCGAGACAGAAAAACAATTGAAAAATGGCGGAGAATTAAATTTTATGGTCTCTAATCAAGTATATTGAGTCGAGACAGAAAAACCATTGAAAAATGGCGGGGAATTATATTTTATGGTCTCTAATCCATACTAATATTATAAATGCGAAAAGAGCTCTGTCTGTCTGTCTCGCTTACACGCCAAATCTACTGAACCGATTTAAATGAAATTTGGTACACAGATAGTCTAGAGCCTGAGGACCCTAAAGGACATAGGCTATTTTTGAATTGGAAAAAGGGTTATAAAGGGTTCTTAAAATGGAAAGATATTTGTTTAGGGGCTTCAACGCGAGCGAAGCTGCGCACAAAAAGCTAGTTTCTTATATTTATAGAATTAGATTAGCCAAATATTAGCAATAAATAAACTATAATAAACAGTAAACATAAACAAATCAATCCCAAACTTAACTAATATAATAATCTTTAACCCCAAAACTTTGTACACATAACCTTAGAGTTTTAACTTACTTTTATTACATTGCCTTCTTTATCTCTTTTTCTACCATAGATATCTTCCCACATATCAGGTTTCTCTTTATCTTTTTTCGTCACACTATGTTCATCTTCTGGTTCAATGCTTTCAGAAGCGTGATCATCTTCCAAACTCTCATCTCCAGACAAATGAGAGACTTCGTCGTCACTAAAGACTTTACTCAAATCGTCTTCAGTGATTACTTTTTCTTTTTTCATTGGGCTTTTAGTATTTTTATTCTTTCGCACATTCTGTTCACTTATGTCCGATTCATGATCAGCTGATCCCTCTTCATTTTCTGATTCACTTAAATCTTCGTTTAAATCATCATCATCATCAACCTCACTTTCATCATCCATTTCAACAATTGGCACTTCATCACTCTCTCCTCCTTCACTAACTGTACTCTTTTTGTTGGATCTCTTTCCTTCTTTGTGCTTTTCTTGAGTCAAATCTTTCCCAGTTACTAATGCCAAGTCTTCTTCAAAATCTGAATCATCTTCAACATTTGCTAAGTGCCTTTCTGCAGCAACTATTTGTTCTGATGTACTCCTATCACATACTTCTAAAAGATCTGAATGAATGGAGTGAAGGTAATGTCTTAGAATACAGAAATGTAATGAAAAGTATTAAGTTTTTTTTTCATAACATTTAGTCTGTTCGCATGTCATATATTAGCTATGGATTTAATCGCCTATAAAATAAATTTATTTATTAAGAACATATTATACATATCTATATATTTAATGGTTTTGATATGTTAATGAGATAAAAAAAATTGGTCAAAAATTAATGTTTATTAGCGAGTTATAAAATATACACTGAAAGTCAATTCTTTAAAAGTACATAATAATGAATTGTAATCATTAATTTTCCGAAATTGTTATATTTTTATACATACTAATTTTTATACCATGCACATATAATATATAAAACTATTTAATATAATCAATTATAAATGAGCATTTTGTTACTAAGTATAACCAAATGAGACATAAAATTTATTACTTTTCCAGAAGTGGAAACAACAGCAAATAATGGTATAAGAGTTAGAGAAAGTTTAAAATGAATTAATAAAAGGATACAGTCCAAACCATCTTCAGCGAAATAATTATTCTTATTTTTCGACTTATTCAGGCCCAGTTGCTTTTCTAACTTCTTAATAATTTTATCTTCTTCCTCATTAGCTTGTAACAGAATTTTTCGCCTTTGTTCTTCCATCTCAGATTTAAGTTTTTCTGTCACATTAATATCCTTCTGCCTTTCTTTACTGAGAATATCTCGTGATGATTGAATATTTTTCTTTTTCTTCTGAAAACAATACAACATATTAACATATATTTATATATTAACATATATGGTCTAAACCATATGAGTCCACAATTCAAATATCAAATATATATTTATGAGTGATATGATTTCTAAACATAATATTGATATAATTATACCATACACATTTTTACATGATAATTTATTACTATCTTATTAATTAACCTCCACTAATACTCTTATAGCTAGTACCACAAAGAATATGTTTATATGTTCCTTAACCTTCATTGAATGTTATTCTCTTACTTTTATTTCCACATCATTAGATACATCAGCTGGCCGTTTTACAAACTTGCCTGGCTCAAATGTTTGGACATTCTTGTTTTCTTTCTTTTTTTGGTAGTGCTCCTGGCGGTGGATTTTTTTCAGTTTCCTCTTTTCTTTTCTAATAGCTTTGCGTTTATTAATAAATTTAGGGCGAGGCGCATTTTTTTGTTTTTTCATTGTAAGTGTTATCTATTTATTAACATTTATATGTAATACATCAACATAAAATTAAAGGAGGACTATGTTACTGCGCTTTTAATAAAACTTAAAATATCACCCACATGAAGATGACATTGACATTAACACAAATCTCTGTATTTTTAATTTATTTTATGGCCATGGAAACAAAGCTCGTCAGTCGGAATATGAAAAAAATATAAAAATTAACGAACAAGACATAAATCATAGTTTTTCTATACTATTTATAATAAACTTATAGACTTTTTTGGACTAATATTATAAATATGAATATTTATGAGGACGGCTGGATGGACGTTTGTTACTCTTTCACGCAAAAACTACTAATATAACTTATACTGTACATCAGAATAAGACATAGGCTGCAATTTATTAATATTATGTGTAATTTGGCCATAATAATACGATAATTATCAAGAAAGTCGAAAAAATCCTGCCCTCTGAGTGTTATCTTGGCATGCGCTATCTAAGTCATCAGAGTTAATCCGATGTACATTGGTCAAGTGTATAGTAAAGCGTAAACCGTCGTACAGTGGCGAGTCAATTTGGCTTGCAAACTGCCTTGAAACTAGACCCAAATAGAATAGCTTTTTGATTTTTGATGCAAGTGCTCGCACTTGACTCGTCACTTGCCATTGTGTTAACAGTTTAATTAGGGCAGTGGCCGGCAACAGGCAATAAAATCACACCTATTGCTCGTCCTTTTCTACAGGGAATTGCCACTGTAGTTGCTGTAGTGTAAACATTCAATTGTTCCGTGCCCAACACTCGCCACGTACTGTACTCGTCACTCGCTGCTGTCCCTGACCAATGTAAATAGGGCTTTACACAAAGCTAATATATTGTGGATTGTTTGCGAACATCTGAAACAGATCTAAATAAAAGTCCGCGAGGGTATTTAATATGAATTTAAATACATTTAAATTGAATATTATTTTTACTATGGACATTATAGAGTATATAGCTAATTAAATATCAAATTTTAAGACCTAAACAAAAAAAATATATACAGCATGGTCTTGCAACAGCGTCCTAAAATCAATGAACACACTTCTAACGCTACTTGCCAATAATCATAAAAAAATATAAATGTTAAAAAAATCTTCTTGAATGGTAGATGTGGCTAATGCGATCACTTGCAAGACAAAAAGACACTTAAGGACTGATAAGAAAACTATTTATTTCAACTTAAACATTTTGAACTTATTTTTAACGAAAACTAATCATTATGGAATTTATATAAAAACAGGAGTTATGTCAGATAGCTATACATGTTACATCTTCAAACGATTTTTACGGAATCAATCAAACAAAGAGAATGTAATCATTACGTTTATGCAATCAAATATGACATAATTCAGTCTGAACAAATAAAACTAACATTCCGAATTTAATTTAAAGTAATTCAAACATAATACATAAACCAAACAGGTCAGAGTTGACATCAAAGACTATGTATAATCGGAGATTACCAATCAACAAATCTAAACTAATTAAATAAAAAAGAAACAAAATTTGTAACACCTAAACAACTACTGACTGATTCATACATTCAGAGACTTTTTCATTCTTTGCCACAACCAAAGAGAATGTAATCACTACGTTTACAACTTGCGTTACAAGTACAAAAAAAAAAGAAAGTATCTCCTTCTAGCAGTATGTTTTATTTCTTTTAAATTCTTTCAACCTATTCATATGCTTTGTGGCCTTTACAATTGAATTTTGCGTAACAGTTTTATACTTAGCGATGTTCTAAAATTATTTGTTTTGGAAAATATATTGTTTTATATAAATTTTAAAAGTTATCCTATATATGTGTGTTTATTTATGATTGCGTTGTATATAAAATATGATTTTTATCTTGCTCTTTTTCTTTTTTTTTTTTATGGGAAAAGTTGCCAAGCGAACACGTGGTTCACCTGATGTTAAGTGAATACCACCGCCCATGGACATCTGCTACACCCAAGGGCTTGCAGATGCGTTGACAACCTTTTGAAAATTGGGCTCCGGCTACCTCACTCACCAGACGAAACGCGAAATAATTTGTCATACTTCCACTTTACGCTGGTGTTCTGTGAGGTCGTGGTACTTACCCGGACGGGCCTGCCCATTCGTGCAACAGCCGAGGCTGCTGCGTAGCCCTACCACCGTTGAGTTTCTTTTTAATTTAATTATATATTACATATTTTCTTTAATTTAATTTTTTATTTTTAATGTGGGAAGGAGGCAAGCGAGCTGGCCGTCTATGGATAAAGTGGTTCCCTGCTACTTCACTCACCAGACGAAAAGCAGAAAAAAAAACTTTCACTTCACGTCGCGCTTCGGTCGGTCTTCTGTGAGGTCGTGGTACTTACCGGGATGGACCTATGTATTCGTAAAACAGCAGAAGCTATTGCGTGGCCCTCATCATCATCATCATTTTAGCCTGTTTGAGTCCACTGCGAAACATAGGTCTATTCCATAGACTGTAACGAAGTACAATCCTGAGCCACCGGCATCCATTATCTTCCCGCACGCTTGCTGCACAGGTCATCACTCTTATCTAGTGGGGTGGTCGTCCTACACTAAGATGGCCAGTATGAGGCTGCCGCTCGAGAACCTTTCTTTTCTGTTGAGGATATTATTTTTAAATAAATACGAACATAGACAATCCAAGGAATGAATGACATTAGTTAGTCTATGAAACGGGTAAGCCCAATGCGGACGGTGGATATGTCATTGTCATCATTGTGCATTATATTTGACAGTAATTTTCTCTTTCAATGATGGTGAAAAAAGAATTATCTTCAAAAACTTGATATAAATTCATACCAATAATTCTGTAAACAGGCAATACGAATACAGATCCTGTATCAATTTTCTTATTTGTAATTACTTAATAATTTACGGCATGATGGTGGAAGGTTCAGCTTTTACAAGAAACGATGTGTTTCAAATGGCTATTCGAGTGGCCTTCGTATCAGCAGTGACATATTTTTCCATAAAATGGCTAGTAAATCAGATAGACCCTACATCCAAAAGTAGGAAGAAAGCAGAAGAACGAGCTCGTGAACAGTTACGCAAGTATGTATTGATCGCGGGTAACCTATCTTACAAATCGTTTAAAATTTTGCGCCTTTTTAATTTCTTAACATAACTTAATATGTACTTATAATTACGATAGCATTGTGTTGTGATTCCTTCTATCGGCTTCAAAATTACATAATGTGCATGGTTTCCATATACATCTAGATTTTTTTTTTGAAAATAGTACTTTTCTAGTTATGAGAATATTGTGAAGCATTTAGACAAATTTAGATTTAGATGGATGTAGCACAACATTGTTTCAGAACACAGAGCTGTTGGATATTTTTAAAGATTTGTAATAATAGACTATGTATAACATAAATTGATATACTTCTTTTGTCAATAGTTATTTTTCTGTATTGTTTAAAAAGTTCTAACTGCAATATAAACTGTGTAATCTGCTGATCAAACACAGTTGTCTATGCAATAAACATCAAATATCTTTATTATTTAATCAACAACGTTGAATCTTAAACAGCACTAGCACTAAAATAATATTTAAAAAAAAAAAAATTTCATGTCATTTATAATTGCTAGACTACATTATTATTTTGCGAGGCAGCAACTGTACAGGACTTGCATGTGTCAAGATTATCTTCCAGAGCGGGGCTTGGTGGCAAACACTCGGTGGCACTAGATAAACTGACAGACCATGAAATGATAATAGCATCGCAGCTGGTTGTGCCAGATGAGATGAATGTAAGTTATGTTATAGCAGTACATATTATATATTATGTTATACTTTTATGATCTAAACTTCTATTATTTTTACACTTGTAACAGTTAGTAGATAAAAAAAAATTGAATACTTTAAAGAAAGAATAAAAAGCTTTCTCTATTCTTACAGTTTCTACAACTTTGTCTTTTGGTAGGACTACATTTGAATAATGTTTTTATTGTAATGTTTTTAAGGTGAACTGGAAGGACATAGCTGGCCTAGATCATTTGATCCAAGAGCTCCGTGAAACTGTCATCCTTCCAATACAGAAACGGGAACTATTTGCTGATAGTAGGCTCACTCAGCCACCCAAAGGTGTTTTGCTGCATGGTCCTCCAGGTATGTATAGAAAAAAGATTTTTTTCTTAAAGCAAAAGTATCTTAAATATTTGTGAATTCATAAGCCATTAAAATGACACCAATAGAAGATTATCATTGCATATCATTATCATAAGAATTTTTATTGAAAATTTTAGCCATTAGAGATGAAAATTTTATTCCCCCATATTTTGTATGACTTTTTAGTATACCCTGATGTTAAAATGATGTTAAAATTCTAGGAACCTGGTGGTTTGTTATTCTATAGTCTAAAGATGTTCTGTATGTCGTACTTTCAGGGTGCGGTAAAACCTTGATAGCGAAGGCAACTGCTAAAGAGGCAAACATGAGTTTCATTAACCTGGATGTGTCCCTGCTCACTGACAAGTGGTATGGTGAAACACAGAAGTTGGCAGCAGCGGTCTTCAGCCTTGCCGTTAAGTTGCAACCTTGCATTGTATTCATAGGTATAGATTTCATTATCAGTTTCTTAATGGAATTTCATAATGGATTTATCTCAATGGAATAGCCAGACTGACTTAAATTTTTAAGTTTGCATAAAAATATGACCTTTTCGCAGACGAGATTGAGTCGTTCCTGCGGACGCGCACCCAGCACGATCACGAGGCGACTGCGATGATGAAGACCCAGTTCATGTCGCTTTGGGATGGGCTCATCACCGACAACACTTGTACCGTCATCATCATGGGTGAAATTTTTTTTTAAGTATTTAGTTCTGCTAAGTATAAAAGGGTGATTTTTAATTTTATTAAATGCGTACTTAGCACAAGGACACTACCGGGCATCGGATTTGGAAAATAGCTAATCCTGAAGGTTCTGGTAGGATATTGGAAAAAATAAATATTTAAATTATTGCATTGTTAAAGGACTTTAACGAGTATGCTATGTATGTATAATCTGATCTGATTGTTTAAATTGGGGCAAAATCACTTTTAAAGATTCCGTTACATTTTTCATTCATACGTGTTAAAAAAACGTACGTTTTGAATTATGTACGCACAAGAGTATTTATACTTCTTTATCTTAAAAAAAATAATAAAAAAAATTATCCCATGTGCCAGTAACTTTTGTTTGTGAAAAGAAGACATTAAATGCAATTTATAACAGTCTACTTATCGATCGCCATGGTAACACCGTGAAATTGGTGTCACTTTTAGGTATCTGGTATCATAACAATTCACCCTTATCATTTTTCCCAAACACCGAATACCAAACGAATACCGGTTAAACGTAAGTTTGTGTCTACATTTATGTATATGTATACCTAGGTAATGCAAAATTCCCCCTGTGTGCGTTGGTAATAAACGGTGTTATTAGCCGACATAGCAAAACAAAGTTGAGCCGTCTTATTATTTCGCTGATAATGTCTCGCGAGAGTTTTAATAATTCTACTGACCGAACCGCCGGTGCTTGGTCCTCAGGTGCGACGAATCGGCCCCAGGACCTGGACAAGGCGATCCAGCGCCGCATGCCGGCCACCTTCCACGTGCCGATGCCCAACGAGCAGCAGCGCGAGCGCATCCTGCAGCTGATACTGCGCCCCGAGCCCGTCGCCACCGACGTGAGTGTCGAAGCTGTCGCTGGCCACTTGTCAGTCACAGCAACCTCGTCACCATTGACTCACAACCGGCTTATCCGAGATTCGGAGACAGAGGAGACACCGCTTCACATGACGGGGAACTACCTGAGTGCTATACAAATACAAATTGGGTGAAAATTTTGCCTGTATATTGCATTATCGATTGACAGCACATATCCAAATTTTCAATATTTAAATGTGTTATTTATCTTTGGCTATATAACGTAATTATTATGTATGCTATCTCGATCTACCCAATCAAGGATGTCTGTTACATCATTTATTTAGAGATTGCCTATCTTGCTGGATCTTTTCTAGTGCTCACTAGTATGTTACATATTATACACAGCTGAGAAGTTAAACGCAGAACTAAAGATAGTATGAACAGGTGGCTGTCGTTATAATTTAAAACAGTTGACAAGGTATTGGCTTCGGGGTTGTGTATTCGATTCCCAGAGACATCTATTTGTGTGACCTACAGATAACTGTTTCAGTTCTGGTTGTTTGTAATCTTAAAATTTATGTATGTAAAACTTCCTTCAACGCAGTTTAGGTTAACCTACAGCAAGGGGCCAATGATTTCAAAGAGAAGACTACAATAGATCTTTCTAGGTTGCCATGCTCATTGGAACCTATTAGCCAATCCCGTCCACACAAAAATACAATCCATGCTATGTGCTTCAGATCGACTACCGTCGCCTCGCTTCCGCCACGGAGGGTTTCTCTGGCTCGGATCTGCACGAGCTCTGCCGCCAGGCGGCTGTGTACCGGGTGCGCGAGCTGGCCAGGGGAGAGTTCGCCAGGGAGAGCGAAGAGGTTTTTTTTTTTAATTTATTTAATCCAGTAATAAAGTACTACAATAACATAAATTATTCTCTGCCAAACTGTGATGCAGTTTGTCGGCAGCAGTTCTCGTGAAAAGTTACATCGATGTACTTCAGCCTTACTAATATGAAGGATATCTGCTCCTCTTTCATACTTATAAGTCAAAGCCCTTTAAACTCGTGTAAGGGTCAGGCAAGTCTTTGTTGTAGCACGAATGTACAGGTCCGTACGGGGAATTACCACGACCTCACAGAAGACCAGCGTGAAGTGGAAGTGTTATACTTCTTCGTCTGGTGACTAAGATATCCAGAGCCCACTTTATTAAATTGATGCAACGCATCTGCCATTCTACGGGTGTTGCAAATGTCCATGGGTGGTGGTTGTCACTTACCATCAGGTGAATTGCCAGATCACTTACTTTCTCACATTAAAAAAACACTGCTGAATAGTTGCGAGAGGTCTTTTAATCATTGAAACAATCCATTATATCAATAAACTGCTGCAACAATGAAACCTAAAGAGAACACCGAGCTATGCTTATCTTTTAGGAGCTCAACTCAGATATATTTTTTTGTTTGCTATGCTATTTAAAATATTAAAAGCACTATAAAAAGAAGCTCAGGCTGTGAAACCTGATGTTTTATAAAATGATTGCCACTCGTCACCTTTCTATTTCAATCCAAAACTTAATATTACAAATAGCAAGAACTTTCCACAATTACGTAATCTAGTTTTTATTAACAGTTACATTTGTATTACCACTCACAAATACCACAACGCAGCAAATACTGAAAGCTTGCGACTTTGGAAGTTGTTTGGTTCAGGTTTCAGGAATAACATGCAAATGTCAGTATTTTCTAAATTTTTTGCTAATTTTCTCTTTGCATTGTTAAGGTGCCAATAATGGTTATTGTTCACAGGCCGCAACAAACAAATCGTCCAACTCCGATTCCGACGAGGAGTATGTTGATGCGGTGAGGCCAATCACAATGGAGGACCTGAGGCAATCGCTGAACAAGCTGAAAGAGTCCAAGATTCAGTGCGGATCACTCGCAGCCACTATGCGGATAGAACTTGACTAAGTACTTCATCGCTATGAGTAGTCACAGCTTAAAATATACAGGGGTGAACAGAAGAGTCCTATCGGGTCCTTGCTCTTAGAGCTGAACTACTGCAGCTACCATACAGACTAGATTCCAAATCTAAATTTGGCAATAAAGAAATTGCTTGTTACATTTGTGTTCATGAGCATTCTATCAGGACTTCATAGTAAACTGGTGTAGATAATATATGTAGTGTTATTCAGTCGTTTAGTGTAATTCCACTCGCAAGCTTTCTTAGTGTTGGGGAGTATGAAATGTTAAATGCGAAAATCTTACTGAAAGTTTAAAATTCTCGTAATAGTAGGAAAATCTATATACGATGACAAGTATGTAAAATATTAAATTTCTTTAGTTAAATTCTTAGAGATTTAATGTTGTGCAGGATAAGATCATAATTATTTATGATGATGACAGAGTTGTATATGTTATTATATAATTTCGTACTTTTTACTGCATACAATGCAACAAAACGGTGAATATAAATTTTAAAATACAGAGTCTATAAATTAACATCATTAACTAAGTAATTTGATAACAGTTAAAACAAAATGTATTATGAAATGAGCAGAGATAGCATCATAGATGCGATGCATTCATATAGCAAAAGCTATACAAGCTCCTGAATAATAATCTATCCCAATTGTCCATAACAATTTTAACAACAGTTTAATATTACAGTGGGTTTAAATAATGGAAACTGGTAAATTTAATTGTATACAGGCATAAATGAAGATAAGTGATATGTAACTGTAATTGGTAAAGGGTGATTGAAGAACAGTGAAAATTATATTATGTAGGAATGATTTTGTAGATTTTCTCTAAAATAATATATTTACAGAAAAGTTGTCCGCTTTCTTGAAATGATTTTGTTTACTTCCTTTGTATGTATAAGTATGTTCCTATGTATGTTTTTAGAGCAAAATATCTTCGCTCCTTCGCTTCTATTTGTAAAGATCAAGAGATAAAATAATCTTATTCCTTACATTGTAATACACAATTTAATACAAAGAAATTTTTATTGCCTACCTGAGACCAGAACTGGGTGAAAGCACCAATGCAAGAAAGAGTTAAATATCTTTCGGATACCAAAGCAACAAATTGTGATTTCAATGATTAAGATTTCAAGTCAAAAAAATTAAATGTATTTTCATGTAATATATACATATATATAGGAAGTAACTTTTATTTGGGGTTAATATATTTGACAAGAACGTAAGAAACAAATTGCGAGTATTTTTTTCTTCATCAGATGTTAATTATATTTTTTATATGTATTATGTACTATTAAAGCAGATTGCAAGCTTATACATGTCATGTTTTAACAAAATTGTTAGATTTGAAGATGGTAAAAATTTAAAGTGCACAGCAATTGTAAATATTTTATCAATAAAGTGTTGTACTTGACATTATTTTACTTAAATGATTATACTATGCTATGCCCTCTACATATTTTTGTTCTTGAAATTATCTGCTTTAATTACTAGATAATGATAATCTTCCATGACACATGCTTTTTTTTAATTTGAGAAGGTGCCAAGCAAGCGAGCTGGCAGTTCACCTAAGTGATAACCGCCGCCTATGGACATTTTAAACGTCTGTCGTGTTGCACCTTTTAATAAAGTGGGCCCCTGCTACCTCACTCACCAGACGAAACGCAGAAGTATAAAACTGCCACTTCTCGCCGGTCCTCTTTGATGTTCCCCGGACGGACCTGACCAACCACACTATATATACACATAGCGCTAACACTGTTTAGTGAGTCTGACTCATTGATGGCCCATACATGTAATACATAATAAGACTCGAGCCATTTAACTGTTGTTTTTTCACGTCTAGTAGCTTTCGTTTTTCTCTGGGTGTTAATGGGTTTAATATAATGTTCTAAATATACATTATGATAAAAGAACTTTGGCATAAAAAAAGATTTATTCACTTACAATAATGATAACAAGATATAGTTTCCGTCAACACGATAAAATGTACTATTACGTTAATTTGCGTCCCCCTTTGTGTTATCATATTCGATATTTCGTTAAATCTGTCACTTTGCTGTTGCCCAACACTTAGACCACTATTAGAGTTTAGAAACTGCTCTGGCGTAACTATTATGCGTCCGCCTTTAAGAATTTCGAAGGCGCGTGCGGTCCAGACTGGTGTAGCCCTTTAAACAGCGCCTAACACTAAGTCCAATTTAGTGTTAACCGCTTATGGTATTTTGTTAAATCACCTCGGAACAGAATCTTCGCACTGGTTCTTTCAAGCTATCCGTACCATGGATCATTAATGCATACATTTGGTTTCAAGACGCGTTTCCATTTCATAACCGTCCTTCGAGTCGTAGGGCATCTTCGAATTTACCCATCTGCATTGACATTTGTATGTTTTAGGTTTGTAAGTGGTGACCTTTTATAGTTTTTGAAATGTTTACCTTTAGTCTTTCGTCATCGGCACGATTCTAGGGTATAAGGATTGTAGGACATCGTGCTTGTAAACGGACGGTGGCTCCGCACCGTCGTTTCGTGTTGCGGAATGTGGGGCTATGGTGTTGTACTTCTAGCCAGATGGTGGTGCCACATTCAGACTTTCCGAAGGGCGTTTCGAGTTGCTGCGTGTGGGGTTGTCCTTGATTAGCATGGAACATTTAACCGGACGGAGGCACCGAATTCAGTCTTCGGGTCTTGAGTGAGAGATTGGGACATGGTCCTTTTAACCGGACGGCGGCACCACTATCAGTCTGGGTACTTGGGGTGATTCGGTTCGCTGAGGGGTGAGGGTGTAGACCTGCGGCGTGGTCCTTGTAGCCGAACGGTAGCTCTACATTTAGACATCAGATTAGGGGGTTTCGGTTCTCTGAGTGTAGAGCTACGGCAGCGGCCTTTGTAAAAAAAAGTGGGCATGGATGGCGGCTCCGCCTTCAGTTTTCAGGCCCTCTGGGGTCGCTGAATGTGGAGACGAGACGTGGTCCTCCTAGACGGACATCGACCTCGCGTTCAGTCTTCGGGCCCTCAGGGGTCGCTGAGTGGAACCAGGACGTGGTTCTTCTAGACTGACAGCGGTTTCGCCTCCACTCTTCAGGTCCTTAGGGGTCGCCGAGTGTGGAGCCGGGACGTCGTCCTTCCAGACGCCTTCAGTCTTCTGGTCCTTAGGGGTCGTTGAGCGTAGGGCCTCTCGGCGGTTGCGGGTCAGACGTTGGCGCGCGGGCGCGGGCGCGCGCGGAAGGCGTTGCGCGCCCTCGCCCTCGGCTTGCCGGCGGCGGGCGGGCTCTTGGGGCGCAGCGCCTCGATGCGCTCCGTGCAGCCGGTGCTCTCGCGGCCCTCCGCGAAGTGGCTCGCGTACAGCTCCGCGTTGAAGTTTGAGTTGGTGAGCTCGTGGCCGAGCGTCACCCAGCCCGGCCGGATGGTCGAGTCGCGCCCGAACAGGTGCACCCTGCCGCCGGAGTTTTAATATCTGAGTGTTTATGCATCTGTAATATGTTTACCTTGACGACCCAATTGGCGTACTCGCCTACTGCAAAATTATTGTGTGACAAACGAAATATTTTTCCAGTCTCTGGATGTTTATATAACAATAATATGTATTTATTTGTTAAAGAAAAGTATGTTTATATAATACCCATAACACAAGCTTTACTTAGTTTGGGACTAAATAACTAATAACTTAACATTTCTGTTTGCCCCACTCCTATTTATGTACTACGTACATAAATTTCATAGAGACTATCTGGATATGCATGGGTGTTTCTGTCCCAGATAAATTACTTATCAGTAGCCACAAACAATGGAAAGTTTAGAAAAAAAAGAGCAGTTACCTCCTTCGGCCCAAGCAGAAGTGCTCCATAATGTGGAATATTTCGATTGGCTTCTCTGTGCTGCCAAATTCGGGGTCCTCCGATATTATCAGGTCTATATCCACGTTAGCATGTATGAAGTCTCCGTCTACGGACCTCCTGACCGTCCCCTTAATGCCCATGAGGCAGTGCTCCTTGGTCCTCTGGAACACGGCGTTGTGCTCCAAGTTCTTAGAGTGCCCTGGGTTCTTGATGTTAGTCTTTATCCAGCAGATGTCCTCGCAGCGGCGGAATCCCCATTTTTTCAGACACTCTCTGCCCATGTCCAAACCTGTATGCAAACATTCATTTAATTATTTTTTCGTAAGAAAAAATTGCAATAGAGCAAGTATTACCTTATCTGTGGCTAAAGTAAAGATGTGTTACCGACCTAGCGAGAGCGGGCATGTTTATCTCAATCAGCAGATGGAACAAATTAAGAGCTCATTGAATGAGTTCACACTGGCCACATTCCACATTCTCAGTGTTTAGTTTTATTTATGGTTATATGTTTACCTTAAATTGTATTTAAATTTCACTATCGCATTAGGTATTGCCTATAATGATAGCTGTTAGTTGATGTATAAAATAAAAATAATCCAGTATATATAATGGAGGCATTATATGTGTCCTATTGATTGTATGTAAACATAACATAATATATCATAAGCATGTATCATATAGACTATTAGTTGAAAATACATTGAACATTAATTCTACCAGGATAGACATATTATTTTGGTAATTCATGTGCATTAGTAGAACTGTAAGAGATTTTTTGTATTTTTTCGATGTTATAAACTAGATAGGAGCAAAAGTGTGGGATTAATCTTTTAGTATGCAATTATTGAAAAATGGTCCAAGCAATTTGGTTGAGCTGAACCCACCTTCAGAGCTGCCACACCAGAGGAAGATAAAACAGCGAGGCTGGGCAATCTGCTGGAGGTCCAGAGCAAGAACATCCTGCCATCGCCAGCCGGACCCTAGAGGCGGCTCCACCAAAAGAACATCGAACTTGCTGCCCATCTGCTTAAGGTCGAACGTCTGCAGGTAGACAAGAAGGTACTTCATCAATCTCACAGTGTAGAGTGGATTTTTAATGATTGGAGCTTTTGCCAAACTAACAGGCGCTTCACCTGATGTTAAGTGAATACCGCCGCCAATGGACATCAGCTACACCCGAGGGTTGCAGATGCGTTGACAACATTTTGAAAATTGGGCTCCGGCTACCTCAATCACTAGATGAAAAGCGAAAGTAATTATACTTCCACTTGACGTCGGTCTTCTGTGAGGTCGTGGTACTTACCTGGATGAGCCTGCCCATGAGGTAGGGCCGTGCAACAGCCGAGGCTGCTGCGTGGTCCTACCACAGTTAAAAAAAAATTAACAAAAGGGTTAATAACTTTCTTCTCATTCATGGTCTTTGCTACTGAAGGTCGTGCCCGTCTTGAAACGCCTTTATGATGGAATCGGTGAAGAGCTGCTTAGACACCACTCTGTCTTCGGCTTTATTAAGGGCAGTGGATATTATAACATAAAACAAAATAAGTACACATAGTCACAAAATACTACATAACAAGTGTTTAATATGATTTTTTTAAAAGCTACAATGAAATTGTATTTTTTAATGAATACAAACATTTCACAAATATTTTTAAATGTATAATAAAAATTAATAGTCAAAATTGCATTCTTGTAAACCAGCATAAATTAAATGGAAAGTATCTTTTGAAATTAAAGATTTACCTTAAGGTCACAACGTAAGTACATGGGAGGAGTTGCTGTGCGTGCGATCAGATCATCCTTCAATTTTATCAATTCACGCAGCTTTGGGTACTCTTCAAAGCGATCTGCGAGACCCACATCTCGGATAAAATTCTGCGGTCTTTGTCCAGTATCCACAAAGTGCTGACAGTAGTCATTGTGTGGGTTAGATGATTGTGTACCCTGAATTAAAATAGATGTAATTAAAATGAGACTAATAAAAATGTATTAATAAACTTTCAATTGTCAAAAAATTTTAAGTTTGTTTTGGTAATTACATCAGCACATTGAAACAACAGAAAACAAAATTCCATTAAATATTATCTGTCTGTACCATTAGGTAATAACCTCTTATATTTATACAAATACAACATATTATTAAATGAACCATTTTGAAGCATTATAACATGTATTATGGTAAACTTAAACTACATTAAACACTTTATAGCATTCATGTACATGATTTTTTTTTTTAATATTAATTTTGAAGTCCTTGAGTAATGGAACTGTGCATAGAATACTTATTTTGTTATTGATAAGTCATTTTAGCTTAAAATATAGTTGTCATCAAAATTTATAAAAATAATATCATCGACAAATATCAAAATTGTTTTTTTTAAACTATCAACAGTACATTTGTTGTGTTATTACAATTCTATCAATATTTAACAATTTAACAACAACTGAAATAAATTTTAGATGAAAGAAGAAACAACTGAAATTCATGTTGCAAATAATTAAGAAATTAAACAGACCTTCAGGAATGTGGAGGAATCGGTGTAGACAAGACTATCTGGTTCCTTAGCAACTGGTTTGTCGGAACCCTCAGCAGTATAATCTGAAACTGCCTGCTTTTTAGGCATTACATCCAATGAGGCACCCAAAGCATGTCTTAGTTCACTTACACTGGAGACTCCCAACTGAAAAAATACGATTATAATAATAAATGATAGATAATTAACAACATAACACATTAAAATTACATTGTCAACATATTTCAGTATGAAGTTATAATATTGTTAATTGGTACATAGAGAGCCCAGCTTTTATGCTAGAATATTAGTCATTACTTAGGTATTTGTTTCATGTCATTGGGGGTTTTAGTTCAATGAGCTTCCTGTGATTAGGTTGTTATACATCCTAGGAACTAATACTAATTTTTATAGAAGATGTTGTTTGGTTTTTGGCTAGAACCTACATCTGTTTAATCAAATGTTTTCTAACTAAAGTTCTAAACACAAAATAAGGCTTCTTATCTCGAGTAATAGTAATAGAAAAGTTTCAAACAAAACAAGAAATATAGGTTATATCAAACTTGCGTACTTACCGCTTGTGCAAGTAATTTTTTCCGTTTCTGAGATCTTTCACGTAGTTCTTTCAGCTTTTCACTCATTTTGAAACAACTTCAAATGTTTTCTTTATCCCTTTTAGTCGAAACATACTACAAATTGATACATTTACATTAAATAATCGTGAATGAACGCTGCTGTGATTAGTAAAAACGATCAAGAAGAACTAACAAAAAATTTGACAGTTCAATGATATGGGTTTATAAACTGATTGTTTTTGTCGACGATAATGTCAATATTATGAAGTGATTTGGAAAATTTAAAATGATTAATAAATGTGATCACTATTATTATAATTATACTATTTATTAAATTTTAAACATTTTTCACTTTTTAAGAGTTAATTTCAACTTAATGTACAAGTCCTCGGTAGTATAGTGGTAAGTATCCCCGCCTGTCACGCGGGAGACCGGGGTTCGATTCCCCGCCGGGGAGATTTTTTTTACTTTTCTTTTGTAAAACCAACGTTATTTTTATTCACTACGAAATAAAAGGAAATAATTTCATATCCTAAAACATTGTTCTTTGTTACATAAAAGACCCAGCTTATTGAGAGGAGTAGAAACATGATGTACAAAAATTACGTATTTTAGTATCCACAATCTTTCCATACCTTTCGCAGCATTCTAGTCATTTACTTATCATTTTAATAGGTAAAATAAGTAAAGTGGAAGGTACTTCTAATAATGTCAACAAATTAGAATAAAAACATCAAAAAAACAAATTTCAAAACTGTTTATCAAATTCAATTTCTTTTTTCTCTTAATTAATTAAAATCAATAAATACATAATTAACATGAAAATTTGCTTGTTTTTCCTTTCCTTTATTGAATACTTTCATGTCTTATCACCTTTTGATATCTGAAAAAGAAATAGAGAAAGACCGTATTAGAACAATTCTCAAAGCCAAAGTTTCTACTACATCTGAAAATAAAGACTTGCCGACGTCAATAAAATCGTTATTACCCAAATCAATTTAGTTATAAAACGCATAAAAATAATTTAGCATAAAAATATGATTAGTGAGTGAAGACTGAGACCAAAATTTTACACGGTGGAAATCAAAACATCATATCATATTGCTCTACTGGTTACGATACTACTGGTTGAGGATTGATCATAGAAACTTGTCTAAAAAAATCCAACATTAGTTTTCAGTGGATTAGGATGATTAAAATTAAAACATGTAGAAAAAGATTAGGATGAGTTAGGGTAATCTACTATATCTCAAAAATCTCAAAAAATTATTTTCTATCCCAGTTCAGGAATTGTCAAATTTCAATATCTATTGTTGACATTTGTTTAACATGGCTTATATCGTACAAAAAGACGTAGTGTTTGGCTTGTTTAACTCTGTGTATTATTTTATCACGGCGGATATGATTAGATAGATATTCATGTAATTAATCAATTTCATTGATGGCTCAGCTAATGTCGATGGAATCTTTTATTAATACGTAGCAGGTAATCCCGTAGGTCATATTTGGATAATAATTTAATAAGTTCTAAAAGGCAATTAGATAAATTGTTTTGTTCGGATATGTTTTTTATTTATTTCGATTATTTTATATTATTATATTTATTTTATTAATTTAGATATTTCGTTCGCTAACAGGATTAAAACCTGCAAATTTAGGGTAAACACGCTCTAGCTGAGCGACCGATATTTAAACGGCGTGAAATTCCCTAAAAATATTATATATTATTATTTTGCCTTTTTAGCAATGCTTCGCGCCACCTAGTGGTCATATTTAAAAGTATGCCGTCACTCTCAAATAACATTTCAGATCAGAATGAAATTTTGAATGTGATTACATAGGCCGCTCAATAAACACTATGTACGACTAACAATATTTTTAATAACATTGTTAAAATTTTTTTCATTTGAAACTAACAAATTTAACAGTAGGTATACCTACGTACTTCAACATTCTGTCAAGATTTATTCCGGAAAGTAAAGAAAAACCATGTACGACTTTATAATACATGAGGCAAAACATCTTTGTTACTCTTTCACGCAAATACGACTGAATAACACATAGGCTATAATTTATATACATATTTTTATGTATATCTGATTTTCTGTCTGAATGTTACGCCTTCAGGCCCGCGACTAGTACTACTACTGCATAGAATAGCTATGCAGTAGTAGTACTAGTCGCGGGCAGCAGCCAGTTACAGATATATAAACACCGGTACTGCGAAAACACTATATTCATCAACACTACACCTTCTACGCAAAGAACACGTCCACTATTCATATTTATATCACTGCCCCAATCGAGTCGTCAAAATAATTGATCTTCTTACCTTCTTTCTCTTTCGGGGCTTCGCCTTTTTGTCTTTGCGTTTCCTTCTTTTGTGTTTGTTGCTGTGAACTGTTTCTCTCGTATCCGGCAATCGTGGGCCCACCGTCACTCGAGGCTGCGGTGAGCACTTTCTCCAACAGTTGCAGGAGTGCTGCGAAATGCATTTATTTAAAGGGACGATGGCAAAACAGCTCGAATGATAGCGAATATCAGCTTCACCCGCTGACATGACTCCGGAAAGACCACTTTTTTTCTTTCCCACAAAACATACTACAAATACAGCACATACATATATAATGATTAGTTGATGCGTTTTTTGTTTTTTTTTTCCGGTCTGGTACTTAAAGATCAGAGCCGTGGACAGTCACAAAACCATAGACGTTTCTGACGTGTCGTTAATTACTAAGATAACATGCCTTACTAATTTACTGGATTTACGTTATCAAAGAAAGGTATCTTAGTTTGAAAAGTAGCGTTTACTTCGTTAACTTTCAAAAACAAGTTATCAATAGATACCATAATCAGACATTGGTTCTTCATAATTATGAAGCGTTTAAAAGAAAATTTTATTCCATTTGTCTATTTTTCTTCAATAGCGGCAACATAAACTTTAAAATTATGTGTGAATCATTAAATGTAATGAAGAATTGTATGAAAGTTATGGCGTTCTGACAAAATAACCATTGAGAAATAATTTACGATAGAGATAAGATAAGTAGGCCATTCAAACAATTTCATTCACAAAAATAATCATTTCGAAACAAATCGTTTTTGTGCGTCTCAACTAGGGTTACCACCTTTTTTTTGAAGAAAATATAGTATTATTTTCTCCTAAATTGTAAAAATATAGTAGTTTAAGGAATATATTTGATATTTTATTTTCCATGCATAAGCATTACAAAAGAACAAAAGTAACCGACATGAATCAGAAGGTTAGTAAGCTGAAGTGATAATGGGCCGGTCATATAGCTCGTAGAACCGATAACCGCTGGGGAAGAAAGGTTCTCGAGTGGCAGCCTCGAACCGACCTGTGCAAATGTGCGGAAAGTCGATGGATGCAGGTGGCTCAGGATGGTGCTTCGTGGCGGTCTGTGGGGAAGGCCTATGTTCAACAGTGGACTCAAACAGGCTAAAATGATGATGATGATGAAGCATTACCTATTACCTATTGCTTTAGCGAGGCTCTATTTTTTAAAATAATCATAAGAATTGGAAACATTTCTATCTTTCTGAAATTTATCACGCTACGCCATGGATATGTTCCAGTTTACAAAAGTTGCAGTTTATAAAAAAAGTGAGATAATTGAATTAGCACTGAAACTACAGTATATTTCGAACGAAATTATATAGTACAGTTGGCTAAAATATACTACGATACTATACATAGTATATAGTAGTACGGGCAACCTTACTCAGCTGATGTGCGTAATAAATAAATAGCTCCATAATTCTCTTTAAGGATGTATTGTTGCTAACCAATTAATTCATTGCGTTTAAAATTTACAGTTGTTTTCTCTGAGTTTTGTGCACCTTTACCAATCTACAGCTAGTTCTTGACAATAGTTTGTTTGTGATGACAAATTCAGCCAAATCTATTAATAATTTTTTTTTATTGTCTTAAAACGGTTCCCAAAATACGGAGTGAACGTAACAAGTGCTTGTGAATCTTACACATTTTCGTTTCATGGGAAGATGTCGTCAACAAAAAGAAACAACGTCCAGGAAGATGCGGTCAAATTGACTTTAAATTTTATTATTATTGACATTATTCAATTTTTTATCAATTCATATTGATTTTTTTGCGTTTTGTCTTAAAAGAATCGTCTTAAAAATATTCTCCATTTATTTGGGCTTGCTAGTCATTGAACACAATGAACAAGAAAACAACTGTATTACTTAATTACAACATAATTATTAATTCGGATTAAACGTATATTTTCGATTTTGAGCGAAAGCGGAGAGATAAGGAAAGCATGTTGAATATGGGTATTTTTATGTCAGAGGTATTGATTGAACTATATTACTAGCGTATCACCTCGTAGTAGTACCTCAACGGTCAGAGGATGGAAACTGGTCAAGCGGATCACATGATTTTATGTGACTGCCGCCCATGTACATCTACATGAATGAATGATTTTGAATTCTTGTTTAATTTGGCAAAAACTTTAGGTTTTTCTAGCTTCTACCAACCGTGTATAAGAGGCACAGTGTACCAAATGTGAATGGCGTCCATTCACCGCACTTAAATCAGATCTTTTCCCTATACCAGAGTACTCTTATTCAGTCCAAGACATAATTTCGATCGAAATTATGCCTGGTATGTTGGTGCTCCCGGAATAAAGGCTCGCCGGCAGGGCAATGACTACGTAAATTTTCATTTGTACTGTGAGAAGTCTCGTCCTGTCCAATTTGCACTTACTTCCTTCTTTGAGGTTACTCTTGTGAACCACATACGAAGATTCGCGATTTCTCAACACATGAGTCTCCATGAAATGACTATCCCGTGGCTTCGACATGGCTGTCGAAAAATTGTGTTAAAGTTATTTACAGTTGCCGATTTTAAATTTCAGAAATTTGCGTTGCAAACTAAAATTTTCACCCGATTCAGTCAACAATTTGAATTTGCAATCTGTATTTTTTTAAACACCACAGCGGCATCACCGGCGAGTAATATGTTTAAATTATGGAAACGTTGTTCGGTTATTGCATTTTTTTTCTCACGCCCGCTTATTTTCATCTTGAGATGATGATGATGTAGGCATGTCAGGTTAATGCGCCATCTACCAGGAAAAGCCAGCAAACGTCTAGGGGTGAAACTAATCTTATTTAAACGACTGTATACATCAGTTCAATACAGTAAGAATTTGAATCGTCGACCGATAGCGAACAAAATATTTACTTTTCCAGATCGAGTCCATTATTGCGGAACTTACTTTATTTGTTGTGAGATTGATATAATATCGCTTAGTGAAACCACTCAGAAGTGGTTAACTAAACATTGACAGGACAGATCCTGTCAATGTTTAGTGTTTATACTGTACTGTATAAGACCGGAGTTGTCTAGTTTCTATATGGCAACGACGCGCCGTTGTATCGCAGTGGTATATTAACCGTAAACACGAAAGCAAGATACACAATAGACGTAATCGTTAGTCGCCACTTTATTTCGATTTAATAATGAAATGTTCTAGCAGAAAAGCTATAAGAACTGTCATATATAGTTTGGGATCACATAATACGAATCGTGTTACTAGGATAAAGCATCTCTTTTTTGTCGTGAAGGTTTATTTCAGTATCTCACTCATGTCCATATACGCGTGTCGTTACCATCGCGACAATAAATGAACACACGTCTAACGCTACTTGCCAATAATCATAAAAAATATTAACTTAAAAAAATATCCATAATTAAAAAAATATTTTTCAAACAAACTAATTAAGTAAAAATGAAACAAAATTTGTAACATCCTATACAACTACAACTGACTGATTCATACATTCAGAGACTTTTTCATTCGTTGTCACTGCGTCGCTTTACAAGCCTCTCCTTCTAACAGTATGTTTTGTCTCTTTTAAATTCATTCAACCCGTTCATACGCTTTGTGACCTTTATATATGAACTTTGCGTTAGTTTTATACGTAAGGCTGTTCTAATATTCTTTGTTTTGGAAAATTTAATAACTCTGTGAAAATTGATGTTTAAAGAATGTAAATGTTTAATACAATTTTAAAAAGTTATCCTCTATATGTGTGTTCATTTATTGTCGCGTTGGTAACGACACGCTGTATAGACAAATACAAATCCTTACTAATATTATAAAGGCGAAAGTTTGTATGTATGGATGGTTGTTTGTTACTCTTTCACCCAAATACTACTGAATGGATTTTAATGAAACTTAACAATAATATAGCTTATACATCAGAATAAAACTTAGTCTATAATTTATATACATATTTCATGTATATATGTCTTTCTGTCTGAATGTTACGCCTTTAGCCTATTAAACGCAGACGTAGTCGCGGGCAGCAGGTAGTATAAAATATAACGTAATGCCCAAAAGAAAGCAAACAATCAGTTAACATATCTGCCATTTACCTTGAAAACGAACTATTGATAAATGTCAAACTGAATTAGCAATCTTGAGCATAAAAATGTGAGGTTATAATTGTAATATATTAAGCCGTGACTGATAAACAAGGGTTTGTCAAAGACCAAACAATAAAGATACCATTCGTATAAATAGAGATAGGAGGAAGCAATACATTTGGCAAAGCAATAAACAGCTCACGTTAACTCATGCGTGCAATCAAAGACAATGTGACCATAAATAATTATTTATTGACATGCATTAATATCAAATACACCGCCATGAACTTGGTTTTGCTAATATCCCGCCAATATTTTATATTTACTTACCTACTAATACTGATAAATATTATTTATTTACATCGACTTGTCAGTATTAAGGTTTTTATGTAGCTAACAGAGAAAAGTTTAGGTTAGGAAATAAATTAACAAGTTATTAATTATCTACATATTTACAAAGTTAGTTGTCTCTACAGAGGTTAGGTTTAAAGCTATTTCGTTACTTCGTTTTAGAACATTCGCTTGATCCAATTAAAGCGTACTGCTAAGGCAAAGACGTCTATCGGTTTCGGGACGGTTTACTTTCTGTCGATGGCCTCACCTTTCACGTCCAAGTAGCCCAGGCGTTGGTAGTAAGAGGATGGGTACTCATTGGTGTCGCCGTCTTCTGCATAGGCGACTGGTACACCGATCGAGATGTCCGAGCACGCTCTGAAATGTTCCTGGTCGCCGCATCCAAGGCCTTGAGTGCCGTTCTTGCAGTCGCCCCAATTATTGCCGGCGGTGTACGTCCATTGGAGGACGCAGTGTTCGCACGCGAGGTAGGGCGGGAGGCGGTAGTTCATTATATACCGGCCGCCCTTAATTGGGTAGTACTTTGTGCCGCCCTCCTCGAGCTCCAGCAGGTACTGGTCGAAGCAAGCCTGGTCGTTCCTTGTTGGGTCGGGGCAGATCTTGAACTCCCAGTGGCCCCGATGGTAGACCGTCAGGTCGACGGTGGTGGAGAATGCCTGCCCGGCCGAGTATTTAGCAACGATTATGCCGTCCCCGTAAATCCCGCCCAGCTCGTGGTCCCTCGGCTGCGGCTGGTCGTAAGGATCGCCGCAGATACCGCATCTGGAGGAAGATTCACCATTAAATTATGCTTAAAAGTGTTAGTTTAAATAGCAATAGCACAGAAAGCTTTTGTTGTCTTCATTAATAAAAATACCGTAAGATTTATGATAAACGGGAGTGAGAGAGGGTACAATTAAAGGAAAAATAAACTAGTGTCTATTCCAAATTCAACCATAAGTAATCATTCTTATTTTTTTTTATGGATAACATTAATACAAGTCATGGCTGCTACACTAAAAGAAGGGTTTTATTTTCACTCATTTATAATAGGTAAGTATGTTGAATGTTGCTTGATGTTGTATGAATTTAAATGATAACTATCAATCAGATACACAGTTATAAATAAATTGATTTTATCAATTCGTACACTATGTCAAAAGCGACATTTGAAGAATCCGTGAACGTTACGGATGTTGAATTGACTCGCTACCGATCTGGAAGGAAGAAGATTAAACATGTTTTTAACGTACTTGAAAACTATTGTTTTTCACTTGTTTGGTATTTTCACGACGAGCAACGTATACGGGTATATTAAATTACACGACATTTAACTGAAGTGCCTTCGTGTAATTATCTATTTGTTTGCATTTTACTACATATATTTGTGCAGAATTGGTGTGACGATTGATGTTTTTGTTTCTTCTAATCTTTTCATATAATCTAACCACGGAAAATTTAAGGGACATTTTTCAGTATACAAAAATTCAAACTATTTTCGCGTCCCTTTGTTTTCTTTAGTTCAATGCTCACATATATGTATATTTTTTTTAATGTGTAAGTTGTAAATCGAACAGGCGATTCACCTAATATTAAGTGAATACCGCAACCATGAACATGTTTAAATGAGTGGGCTCCGGATAAAAGACCTAGGATTTCGCCACCCGAAACAGAGAGACTACACCGAAACTATATATCAGAATTATTGACTTTTCAAACTTTAAAATTCCTCAAAAAAGCCGAATCCAAGCGATATTTTCAAACACCCATATTGTTACGATGGTGGGAAAAGTTCAAATGCAGTTAGGCAAATTTAAAAATGGAATCCAAACGCGACAGAATCGTAAATCCGCCCTTGTGTGGCCAGTGCGAACGAGAAGCTTCAGAGGTATCAATTGCACTCACTTGCCACCGTTGACGGCGTGCTGGTGGCCGAAGCCGCCGCAGTTGAGGCCGTCGTCGTCGTAGTTGGACTTGGTGGGGTAGCCGAAGCGCCACGCGGAGGCACGCGAAGGGGGCTCCATGACGCGCCCGTGGCCAGCCACGCACGCCGCCAGAGCGGCCACCCCGACTACGTACCACAACATCTGCAACAGCACATATATTACACTACTGTGGTAGGGCCACGCTACAGTTTCGGCTCTTGCATGAATGGTCAGGTCCGGTTATAAGGTGCCAACGTGTCTTCAATGTCCATGGGCGGCGTTTATCACTTAACATCAGGTGAACCGCCAACTCGTTTGACACCTTCTCATATAAAAAAACTTGATTTACTGTTTGATCACATGGTAAGAATCAAAAGAAATGAAGTAAAGAAATTATGCGAAAGCAAGTAGATCAACAGAGGAGGCATCGTAACGTATATCGACTAATTGGCGATACTGAGGACTGCCTTAAGGGTTACCGTAAGGAATATGGAGAAGGAAAAAGAAGGTATTGCTCCGCTTACCCTTCTTGATATACTTAGTTGTAGCAGGGTGATCAATAATTTCACGTTAAGTAAATGCCACATAGCAAACGAAAACCTGTTCAGACCGATACGTCAATTGCAATACGAATTATTGCTTCATATTCTGAAACTTTACACTGATAAACTATCGCGAAACCGACCTTAATGCTATTATTAAAATTTAAGGAGATTATAATAACATAAATATTTTTAAATAGTCAT
This sequence comes from Iphiclides podalirius, assembly GCA_933534255.1. Taxonomy (NCBI): domain Eukaryota; kingdom Metazoa; phylum Arthropoda; class Insecta; order Lepidoptera; family Papilionidae; genus Iphiclides; species Iphiclides podalirius. The sequence continues at coordinate 11,902,301 of OW152827.1, read as the reverse complement.
TCAGCAAATTATAACCCAAGAATCATGTGTTTTATTTACAAAATCGACCACATAACAGCCTCTTCGAATATGCAGGCACCGGGGAAGTATTACGATCTAAGAGAAGATCGATTTTTCCGTTCGTCTGGTGAGTGAGATTAGGGCCTTCTTTTTGAGCGATACCTTATATAAAAAAAATAGATGCGTAATGTCTCTTTCAATTTTATAGCCAAAGAGGGCTCCCCTTGAAACCCGAACATGATAACACCAATAACACTTGGAGAAATAAGTAAGAAGAATATTCGTAATTTGTTTAAAAGTAAGAATGAAAGATTATATAGATTCAGAGTTTGAATTTATTTGGAATCTCATTAAGTCAAGAAACTATGTTATTCTTCCTCATTATGTTCAATATCAAAGCACTCATGTCGTACAAGATCATGTTGTCACCCGATGAATAGATCGGAGTTATGCATTTAACTTTGCAGAAGGTTCACGTCTAGGAAATGAAATTATTGTGATGGACGTGCCATTGACAGTTAAGATACGGGCACTCTATGACACGGTGAGAAGGGACCTTACGCGAAAATGCCTTCATATTAAACACTTAATAACTATAGACGAAACAAGGTAATATGGTATGAATTTATAGAAAATATCAGTGATAGGGAACATGAGTGAACATGTGACGCGTTTATAAAACGAAATGTAGCGTATAGTAAGTTATTCGTTTCTGAAGAAAGAACTGTTGAAGTTTATATGTTGAATATATTTTACTCATCGATAACATATTTTTCTTATGAAGGTACATACATACCTTATAATTTACTCAACACCAAATTTTTGCAAAATGACCTTTGTGTTTAAATTTAATTAGGTTTTTCAAATTGAAAATCTCAATGTTGCCATAATATAGCGAAAACTTTGGTCACAATAATAGATTATTTTTTAAAGCATTAAAAAATAAAAAAATCATTTACCGTTTGATTTTTCGAAATCGAAACTTAGTCTGGTGGGTCGCCCAGATTCCGAAAGTGTTCGCTCGTGTTTTTTATCCGTTTGCCCGTTTGCCGTAAACTGATTGTGTGACACGCAAAACGCCGCCAATATATAGTGCTCTTTCTTCGTCACGCCGCCCGATAAATATTATCTGTGAGGGGTAAGCAATCACCGGAATCACAACACTAATCGAGCAATAGTCCTGGAGTGTTTTATCCGTGCTGTAAAATAGTGACGCGGCCTCATATTTCACCGCCTCAGATGTTATTTATGAGCAGTGTAAGGCTAACGTCAGAGTGTCTTTCGTGGCTCTGTGAATATATTTTCGATCGATACATTTTAATATAAAAACTACAAAATAAAGATTCATCTACAATCCTAAGCTCTCTTTTTTATGTAAAAAGTTGCCAAGCGAGCAGACGGTTCACGTGATACTAAGTGAATACCGCCACTCATAGACATCTACTACACCCAAAGGTTGCAGATGCGTTGACAACCTTTTGAAAATTATTGGGCTCCGGCCACCTCACTTACCCACCCGAAACGCGAAAGTATTATACTTCCACTTTACGCCGGTCTTCGGTGGGGTCGGGGTACTTACTCGGACGAGCCTGCCCATTCGTGCAACAGCCGAGGGTGCTGCGTGACCCTACCACCGTAAAATATATATTTTAGTTTTATCACTGTATATTTTAGTTTCTTCAAAGTATACATTCAACATCTTCCTATCCCATTTTAAATTGAGCACGACATTAAGTCGATTTTGGCTTATTATTACGATACAAAGACCTTTAGCAGAAAAACGTATCTACTCCTGCTTTATATTCTGTTTTTTTTAACCACTATGTCATGTACACTACCCACTATGTCATTCGGGTCGTCGTTTAAAGGAACACTTCAAGTTTCTTGGACATAACCGGCCATAAAGAGTTCTGCGATCCGCTGGAGAACTAATTTTAGAACCACAGTCCACACGGCGTATAAAACCAACTATTTCAAAAACTCTTTAACAGTCAAGGCCATCTGCTTGTAGAATGAACTTCTTAAGCAAATTCGTCGTGCAAAGACGCTAGTAAACTTTTTGTGGTGTACAATAAAGTATATACAACGTGTCGTTACCATCGCGACAATAAATGAACACACGTCTTACGCTACTTGCCAATAATCATAAAAAAATATTAACGTTAAACAAAATCCATAATTAAAAAAAAATATTTTTCAAACAAACTAATTAAGTAAAAAAGATACAAAATTTGTAACATCCTATACAACTCGCGCCACAGCGTCGCAATACAAGCCTCTCCTTCTAACAGTATGTTTTGTTTCTTTTAAATTCATTCAACCCATTCATATGCTTTGTGACCTTTAAAATGAACTTTACGTTACAGTTTTATACGTAAGGGTGTTCTAAAATTGTTTGTTTTGGAAAATTTAATAACTCGGTAAACATTGATGTTTGAAGAATGTAAATGTTTAATACAATTTTAAAAAAGTTATCCTCTATATGTGTGTTCATTTATTGTCGCGGTGGTAACGACACGCTGTATAATAATAATAATAACTATAGAAGGTCCGATGCTTGAATTTCATTCGCACATGTTCCCCAAACTCGTCTGAAAGTAGTGCGGAATAATTTCATCCGATCAGAGAAGATCAAAGATCAGAGAGCAGGCCACCGGCGTGAGTTTGCATAATAAATTCGGAGAGCCAAAAAAGTGTTGCATTAGATATTTTAAACAAATTAAAGTTATTATTACAGATGAATAAAGTAATAATGTTTGAATGCGCGATCTAACGTATAAGTAGTCTGTGGTTTAGAGCATTTAATATTCATTACAAGGAAAAGCGTGTTATAAAAAATATAAATAAACCATATCTCGAGCCGATTGAGTAACATGTTGACGAACCTTAAGTTAATTGTAATTTTCCCTTAAATTTATTTGGCTTCCTAATCTTATCGTGTGCCTTTAAAAGCCGCCGCGTTGAGAAACCTCCCGCGTTTGGAGATAGGTGTCATGGACTTATTCTGGCAAGTGCCCTATGATAATGCCCTTTCTTTTAATTGATATTGTTAATATTGATTAAGCAGTTCTTGATTTACACATCTACAAAGTATTCTTTGACGAGTGAACCCTATAATAGAGGCGGCTATTACTAAAAACATTGATTGAAATGGTTGTAAATGATAAAATGCCAAGCCAATAATCACCTAAACATATTTTTTATTGAAATTAAGATATTCCTTATTTCAATAACTTTTCATATCCCTCGTACACTCTGCTATCACCCGATCAATCTCCTTAATTGCTTGGGGAAGCTGTACCTAAAAGCGCATTATTCTTAACAGCTTGAAGGACTATATCTGCTCCAAAGAACTTATTCCTCCCGAGTAATTTAACTTTGAACGAATCGCTTCCATCCCCAACAGATCTTTCGCCTGACGTACGCACGTACACACGTACACACGTATGCGCAAGTACGTAAGTACGCACGTACGCGCCCTTACCAAACGTACGAAAAGTACCAACAAGTCCATTCTTGATAAACTAAACATTTAGACCACACTCTCGACAACTTGCTATCAACGAATCCTGACTTATTTTGGACACATCACCCGTAGGCAGTCAGATAATTTTGAAAAACTGGTTTTGGTTGGGAAAGTGGATGGCAAAAGACCACCTGGGCGGCTACCCGTTGGTCTGATAATATAAATCTACTAACCGGACTGCTTTGAAGAAAGCCGAAGACAGAGTGGTGTGGAAGCAGTCACCGATTCTGGCAAAGCTTTTCAAGACGGACACTTCCTTCAGTAATGGAGACCATGAAGAAGAAGAAAGTACTAAACGCATCAAATTACCAACCGCGCCCTAACACGACAATTCGAAACTTAGTCCGTTAATATTCTTATCAACCGAGTCAAGGAAGGGGACGAAAGTATCCTGGACCCACGGTGACACAGTGCATGAAAATTTCCAAACACTCAATTTTCCCTTTATTGATAATACTAGAGGCCGTGAATAGCCTTACATAACAAAACAGGAAAAAAAAATTGACAAACAGAAGCAATAGGTTTACTTTTTTTAGATTAGTTTTTATTTTAATATTTTTAGTTTTTAAACTTCGTTGTCTTTATCTATTTTTATATATTATACATGTAAATTAACTAGTTGTACCCGCGACTTTGTCCGCGTGGAATTTAAAATAGATAAAAGTTCTAAAATAAAAATATAGCCTGAATTACTCCTTATTACATTAGCTATCTGCCTGTGAAAATCCCGTCATAATCGGTCCAGCCGTTGCCGACATGAGCCAGAACAAACAGACAGACAGACAAAAATTGTAAAAAAAATATTTTGGTAATATGTACAATAAAACTCCGATTTTATTCATTTGTATAGAAAATAAATTAGTGCCGTTGTTGCACCAATAGGTGCACGTATCGTGTATTTCTACCGTCGCCTTTTGTCTGATTATTAAGGTAGCCGTGACCTAATATTTTAATGACACAGGTGTTTTAGATGTCGATCGGTGGCGGTTGTCACTTGAAATCAGTCAAACTAACTACTTTCCACCTTAGCAAATATAAAAGAAACTTGTACACGGCTTGTAATATTTTATCGTAGTAAACTTTAACAAAAATTAAAGGTTGTAATGTAATGTTTAAAACGTGTCTGTGACATATTACAGGTCAGAGAATGAATTAATCTAATAAATGAATTTTAGGGCTCCGTACACAAACGGTAAACAGCCCTATTACTAAGGCTCCGCTGTCTGCCTGTCCGTCTGTCACCAGGCTGTATCTCATGAACCGTTATAGTTATACAGTTCTAATTTTCACAGATGATGTATTTCTGTTGTCGCTATAACAACAAATACTAAAAAATAGAATAAAAAAATATTTAGGTGAGGCTCCTATACAACAGACATGATTATTTGCCGTTTTTATAGATAACTAGCTTTTCGCCCGAGGCTTCGCTCGCTTTGAAACCCTTGCAGTAAATATCTTGCAACCCTTTATAACACTTTTTTCCAATAAAAATAGCCTTTCTCAGGCTCTAGACTATCTGTGTACCAAATTTCATTTAAATAGGTTCAGTAGTTTTGGAGTGAAAGCGAGACAGACGGACAGACCGAATTACTTTTCGCATAGTATTAGTATGGATGGTACGGAACCCTTCGTGCGCGAGTCCAACTCGCACTTGTTATATACGTTGTCTTTAGCATAGGAAAATATTATTTTGCGACATACAGGGGTTTTCATAAACAAAACATATAAAACGTTAAGATCTACAGATATGTGAGCGGCATCAAACCCGTGACCATCAATCATAGATTAGATCATCCGCCACAGATATAGAGTAATGAGGTGTAACATCCAAGACTATTTTTAAAACAAATTAGTCATAGTCAAAAATTATGAAGAAGCATACCATGTCCTGAATAAAGTCTATAAGTTTGATTCAGTGATAATATTTGTCATGAAACTATTCTTGCATAGGTGACTCTTATAAAATAATCTTTTATCCGAAACTTGTGATTTTTAAGCGCATTGTATTCATCGTGAAATGACCACAATGACAACAATCACGGGACAGTGTCCCGTGACCATGAACGCTGGTCCGGGCTCGAAATGTCGGGTATTTAAAAATCGAAGTAAACGCGATAAAATCCGTAAAATAGTTTCATTTCACAATGTATAATATTACAGCGTCGCATTACAAATCTCTCCTTCTAACAGTATGTTTTATCTCAATTTAAAGTTTTTTATAGTGCTAATCTCTGCACTTAAGATTAAACATAAAAAACCTGTAGAAAAAGTACGAAAAGATTGTCGCCGCTGTGGGAATTGAACCCACGCAACCATTCAACCCATTCATAATTATGCTTTGTGAACTTTACAAATGAACTTTACGTTACAGTTTTACACGTAAGGGTGTTCTAAAAATGTTTGTTTTGGAAAATTACTAACACTGTAAATATTGATGTTTAAAGATTGTACTTAAATGTTTTTAATTTTAAAAGGTTATCCTCTATAGGTGTGTTCATTTATTGTCACGATTGTAACGACACGCTGTATCAAAGTATACAATAAAAAGTATACAAAGGATTAAACAAGATGTTAAAGAGTAAAATAATATAGCTATTGACTGTATGTTTCTTTACGTTAAACAAATTGAGAGAGAAATATTTCATAATGAAATAGTGACGTTTTATTAGCTTTTAGAGAGCTTTAAGAGTGCAAAAAAAAATTATCAGATCTATAAGTGGCGCAGAATACTTAGACAGTTGTGTACCATTATATTCTTATATTTTATATATATATTTAAAAAACACCATATTCTGCCGCTACCTTGTTTATACATTTTCGAAATTTGCATATTCGCTCATAAACATCCGGCCCTCTTTAAAAGTATTTTAGAAATAAACAATCGAAATAGTAGATTCTCGAACAAACTACACATGCCTCCCCATCGTACCACAATGTTCAGCAAAAACTGTTATTGTATGGCCATTAGAATATATAATAAATTACCAAATAGATTAAAAAGTTTGAATTTAAAATTGTTTAAGCGAAATCTGTTTAACTTTTTGATAAGTAAATGTTACTATTCCACAGGGGATTATTTAAATGATAAAATTTTATAAAAACAGTTTTTCTAGATTATATTTACTTTTGTTTTGTTTTGTTTTTTTTTTGTATGTTTATAATGTAAAATGAAATATTTGTACACCAGAAATGGTAGAACATAAAGGATCCACAGCTTTTAAGACCTATTTTGTACTATGTTCTAACAAATAAACGTATCTTTCTAACTATGCGTCTTAGAACCTATAAATAAAAGGCGATGAACTTTTATAAACCCCTTCTCAATGCTCATATACGCTTTATTAGAAACTCCTGTGCTAAATGTGATACTTCTGTACACACTACTTTGAGATATCTTTCAGAAAATTAATTAAAATTGCATAATTGATTAATTAAGTGTTGATATATATAATCTGAATGAAAATATAAATGAATCATGTATTTTCAAAAGTTAAAATATGAGACTTACGTTAATTTGACACGAGAGTCATACGAGCGTCATTTTCTTTTATTCCGAATGAATACTTTTTTCACAATTCAAACACACACAAGTTCACATATTTTACAAGACCACTAAAAACTATATTGTCATTTATTTACAGCCATTAATTATTTATAAATAACTTTTAACATAAAAAAATATTAATAACATGGCGGCAACATGCCGAATCGTAAAAACACCACACACAACATTTACACAACCGTTTGTGGATGGCGGCAGCAGATGTCCCACTGAAGAAAAACAATTTTTTCTTAAAAACGAGCACCCTTTCTATTTTACTACTGTCGACAAGCTTCACCGTGTTCGGTAGGACTGTCCGCCACATTTGATCGATGGTGATCAATTAACACTGTTTAACCAACTTTCCTGTCAGTTAAGACCTAATAACATTTCTTGATACATTTTTTACACAACGTAATCCAGTCCCAAACTAAGCAGTTTGTACTGTAGTAACTAGGTAAGTGATAAAAGTATTTAGACATACTTTCTAATGTGAATAAATACATATTACAGATATATAAACAACCAGACACTGGAAAAACATTATGTCCATCACACAATATTATTTAATATTGTACACAATATTATTTAATATTGTACACAATATTATTTAATATTGTACACAATATTATTTAATATTGTACACAATATTATTTAATATTGTACACAATATTATTTAATATTGTACACAATATTATTTAATAGTGGGGATCGAACCCACAACCTCTTTCGCAAGAGGCAGGATCACTATCCACTACGGCAATCGGGTCAAAAAATGTAATAAAGCACAGTGTAATTTTTCCGAATCCAACATCTTTAAAGATTATTGATTAGCAAAAGTTTTAACACGGGAACTTAATGTATGAACCCTTATAGATGACACACGTCCGGTTTCTGAACCACTGATTATCGTAGATGTCAACTAATCAGCCGTCAAATGGCTTTTTAAATTTCATTTTAGTTGCCACAAAGGATGATTAAACTCTGAAGAATCTCCAGAATGATCTTCTTAATGGTCAGAATGATAAATTCAAAGAGTCAGTGTTATATCATTAATGTATTTTCATTTTAACTGAGATATAGTATTGCTACGTACTGAACAAAATCATATCCGTAAACGAATCGTGGCAACTTGGGTAGCCTAATACCGGCCGACTAATTTACTTTCTCCTCGAATCGATCCGCCGAGCTCTCCGAACGCACAATGGCGAATTTTAATAAATCTGTTTAGCGCCTTCTGCACCGACATCACGTACTATGGCGGTACCGTTGGTGGTCGACGGGATTTCGTTTTCAATTTCCTATTCTATATAATTAATAAAATATATAGTGAAATTACCAACCTCCAACAGAGCCATTCCGTTTAGAAATGTCTTTCAATGTTTTTTAAGGGACAACACTCGAAAAAAAGTAATGTTACAGCTAATATACGCCCCACTGCTCAGCAAAGACATCCTCTGCACAGAGAATAGAGGGTTTAGTCCACTACGCGCAGTGTGGTACGCGTTACAAAACCACTACTTGTGTTTTATTGTGTCGAAAAATCATAGGATTTTCTACGATGTTTTCCTTCACAAGAAGTCGTTCGTCAAAATTGCAAGTAGCAATTTAATTGGTGCCAACATCGGGATTGGACTTAGGTTGCACGAGTATATTGACTTAAAAGCGAGCGCTTACATTGAGCTATTACGATCAAACAATACTAAATGATGTTATTTTTTATGAGGACTTTAGGGCGTATCACCTCAGTCCGTCCTATTATTATGAATGCTGGTAAGTATTCGAAACAGCACTTTATTAAATGTTTAAAAAATAACCACCTCGAATTATAATCAAAATTAAACGCAATAAAATCCATGAATCAGTTTTATGTAACAAGGTTTAGTATTCGAGAAAACACATGACTTTCGATGAGGTGATAGTAGTTATTAGCTGTGGTCATGCGTTGGCAAGGGTGCGATAAAAAAAATCTTCGCAAATCAAATTACGCACCGCTTATTCGGCTTCGAGTTAATTTTAGGCGATTATGGAAGATTAGAGGATTAAACGATACCAATTTTTATACGCCTTCGCGATAGTGCCTCGGTTGATTTTTATTACTGCTACGAAGCACATGATTTGCATCGAATAACATGGAAGTTTCGAGAGCGGTAACCACGTCATAACAAGTCACTTTAGAATAGTTTTATCAGGATTTAGTTTTATTTGTAAACCTTATGCACCTTTTGACAATTACTCAATGTCCACAAGTTTTCGTAGATACCTATGTATCCGACGGTACAGCTAGTGAATTTGATACACTCAATAGAATGTAAGACATCGCTTATGCAAACGGAATCCGTTCATAAAAGACATCATATCTAGATAAATTTAAACTGTGGTACAAAAAAATTTAACTGTGGTAGGGCCACGCAACATCTGTATCTTGTATTAACTGATGTTTTTGCTTTCAGTCCCGAGACTATTCAAGCTTCATCTAACGCAGAACCGGTGGGCTAGCCAGAACCCACGGGTTTGGGCCCTCCGCTGTGGGTAGGGCCACGCATGTGCTCATGCGTGCGTTTAACTATGGTGTGTCATCTAAGGGCCATCGAGGTCGCGGTTCGGACCGAAACCCTGATGGCCGTCGACTGCAATTAGCTAATCGGTGGCTGGGAGCGGTGAGAACCGCCCCGGAACGCGGGTGCCACGCAACAGTCTGCTCTATTGCACTAATGGGCAATATAGTCCGGGTAAGTACCACGACCGCACAGAATAAGAAAAAAAAATATTTCGAAGATATGTGAACTCTGCAACTCCACAGTGGGGTCGCGAGGTGGAGTATACGCTACTGTACTGTTTGGAGATTAAAGCAAAAATACGGTGTTCAAGTGGCATTAATGTTCCATAAAGAAAATAACGGTCACAGCATTCGAACTTCTTTTTATGCAGGATTGAAGGTCGGCGACGCAATTGAGATCTCCTCCGCTGTTACAAGTCTCCATGGACAGCAGTGATCGCTTTCCATCAGATGACGCGCTTGCTCGTTTGGCTACTTTTCCATAAAAAAAAGATAACTTTAAAGGTGGCCTATTTTAACAGTAATAACACGAAGTAATTAAAATTAAAAAGATATACGCTATTCAACAGCAGCGAAGAAACGAATTGGGATAGCAGCTAATAGTCAATTTAGCAGAGAGAGCGTGAAACAAAATCCGTGGAAATTGGAGCGGCTGCACGAAACGCTATCGTGAAAGCAGTAGCCCTTTGCACTTTTAATCATCATTTAGGTTTTTTTTTAGGGAAAGATGGCAAACGAGCAACCTGATGGTAAATGACCACTGCCGCCCATGGACACTTGCAACATTGAGATAGGGAAAGAGGGAAACGCAATACCAACACTCTTTTATCGTGAATCCACCTCGAGTGTGGGAAGAGTTGATCCATCTCTACCATCATTAACATGTCCAACCCATGCATCCAGAATTCCAGAGTGGTCTTAATGTGCCTGAGCGGCCGTCAGGAGCCTTACAGCGCACGCCGGCCAAATTTATCTTTTAGTTTCTCTGTGGAGGACCATGTCTCTGTTACTAAGCTCCTCCGCCACAACTAACCGAGAACCGTATCAGCTAATTCAAGACCTGTACGCTTCACGGTATTACTACTACATAGTTAAGCGTTGATATTTACAGCGGATAATAATTGTAAGTAAGAAGTATGAAACTACGATGAGGAAAAACTATTTCTAAATCAACATCGTTATCATTAAACTTTTTATTGGGTAGGTATCATTACCTTTATTGTGCTATATTTAGCAAGTTTCCCGGAAACGGTTAAATCAAACTCGTTAATCGCGAATTCGTCAAAACTTTTTGTACTTTCTGTCAATGTCATATTAAGCTGTCACTCATTAGATTATGAACTAGGACTTTGCTCCAGACACAAGCGTTTTCTTGCAGTCTAGTCTATCTCGATCTTGGTTGATATTATACATCTTATATTTATATCATTTTTAGGACAGAAAAATATCTTTAAAATAAAATAGGCATAGTTCATAATAAACTTCCTCAGGTCCTTCACTGCTGGCCGTATGAGGAAGCTCAAAATCATTCAGCGACATCTGCAGTAGAACCAAGGTAACCGACATAGCTCAGAGGATTAGCAAGCTGAAGTGGCGATGGGCCGGCCATATAGCTCGTAGAACCGATAACCGTTGGGGAAGAAAGGTTCTCGAGTGGCAGCAAAGAGTACTTTTGTATATCTGAAATTTTGTATATTTGAGTGGCAGCCTCGTACTGGCCATCGCAGTGTGGGACGACCCCCCACTAGATGGTGACGAACTGTGCAAATGTGCGGGAAGTCGATGGATGCAGGTGGTTCAGGATCGTACTTCGTGGCAGTCTATGGGGGAGGCCTATGTTCAGTAGTGGACTCAAACAGGCTAAAATGATGATGAAAATAGGCATAAAAGGATTCGTCTCGTCAATGTTAATCTTAAGGTCCTCCCACCCGTTGGGACTAATAGTACTAAGGTCATTATGACTATATCGTCGATTAATTCGACATCATAGGCTTGCTATACAAACCCTTCAGCATTATGCCGAATTTGACCAATGGCGGACTAACCGTGGTCGAAAGGAGTGGCCCGCACCGGTCTTCAGTTCAAATTTACCATAAAATTACTGCTTTTGAAGTAAGTGCCTGCCTACTTAGTTAATTATTATGAATAATTCAATATAAGCTTTCCTTTGGGTGACGTAAACGCAAGTTTCAAATACGCAGTTATTAATCTTTACGATAATAACTTTATTAGACATCGTTGTATTATTTTATTGGGGTGATAGAAAACACTTCACAAAGAAAACTCCCGAGCATCAATAAAAAACACAATATAAAACAATCGTTTTATTTTCCTAGGACTTCCTTGCCATAATTTCAAATAAATAAGCTAAATAATAAAATCACAACTTATTGAATACTTAAAATTAGCTCGAGCGTCAGTTTTGAATTTTTAGAATTTTTAAAAAGTTTTTCACAAAATGGCGCCAAAAAGAATTTTAATGTCAACGTCCTAAGCAATTCACTTATTGTCTATGGCAGGTAAAATTGAGTCAAAAATATATTTAAATACTAATGTGGAACATTAAATGAACAAACAAATTAAAAAATAATACGTAGCACGTAAATATAAACTTTTTTGTAGAATCAACATGGGGGAAGAAGCATACCGCAATTCTATAAGAATAGATTCTAGAAGTTCGCCTGATTGAATATTTAGCCAGGGAAAATAGGGCCAGGCTTTAACTGAATATGTAAAGATTTAATACTTGAAATTGTGTAGTAAAAATTATACTTTTTAAGTGAAATCTTGTTTGTTATTGAAATGTTGAAGTTTAATTTTTTTTACATTCGCGTCATTATGTACATGTAATCATATCAATCAAAGAAAAGTGGAACAAACGATTCAAATTATAAACTTTAAACCTAAACATACATCACAGATAGAGATACAAAATCAAATGACTAAATCGCACATATGTGTATACAATAATAATAGTTGTGATCGTCACAGTTTGTGAGAAAAGATCAAAGAGACATGCAGAGGTGCAGATATAAACATAAATTTGTTTCCTGCATTGGAAAAGGACATCCTTTTTATTGAAAAACGTAAGAAGGAAGAAATATGAACAAATCATGTGATGCACAATGCAATATCACAATAATGGTTATCAAATTGAACATTCAAGTCATTTAATGTAATAAAATAAAGGGAACAATTGGCAAGCACTTACAAATTATATTAATAATCTTATTAATTCTAAGTTCCGATATCTTCACTGACATTTGTTTTTAAACATCAACGAGTGACTAGATTCCTTACAAAATAACCGTCTTCAATGCATAATTTTTATGTTCTCCTTTTGTAACAAATGATTATCTGCTAACGACGTTATTAAAATTGTGACGGGAAATAAAAATATAAATAAAATAGTTAAAATACATCTCCAAAATACAGATTACATAAGATCCGTTTACTAAAATGCTGACTCTGTTAAAATTTACCTATATTGACCATCATGTACATTTTAGAAGTTCATGGTTTATTTCTTCGACTCCCCATTAGATTTTGGTTCTTTTCTATGGTTTGCGTTGTCACTGCTGTGTTCAAGACTTTTAGTATCCTTTTCACCTCTTCTATTACAACTTTCGATAGCATCCGCGGTTTCATTTGATTTGAACTTGGAATCGGCTTTCATTTGAAATTCATCATTTAGCATTCTTTCAAAGTCCGCTGAAACTTTATTCAAATTCTTCTTCATTGTAACATCGGGATAGGTCTGTAAATTTCACATGCGATATAACGTGAACTACGTCTATAATCTTTATTGTAATGGGATATAACGTAAACTATGATTATTTAGTTTAAGACAGATTGGAAAACGTTTGTCATAATACCTTGAGATATAATCTAACGTTGTTAAAAATACGTCTGAAGTCTTGAACAACTTGATCATAATCCGTGTACGAAGAATTTTTTAATTTCGTTGCTATATCGTGAAGGCACATCGGATATTTAACTACTTCGTAGAATCTTGGTGCCTGCGAAAGATGTAATGTGTTCATTCATATGTTTAATTGCTTTTTAATAATAATTATAACAAACTTTAATCTTACCACTTTAATGTCCATGTCATGTTGAATGAAAGCAGCCTCATTTATTAGCGAGAATTTCTTTAAAATTGCTTCAAATTTCTTGGTAAAGGAAGCGGACAAAGGCTTCTTTTTCTTGGGGTGATACCACATACCCGATGCAGCCACCTTAGATTTCCCACTTGACTTCTTCTGATTGTCGTCTCGTATACAACTGCCAGTATGATCAAAGCTAGGACAAGGCTTTGCTTCTGCAGTTTTGATGGCTCGCCCTTCGGTAAATTCGTTTCCGTCAAATGATTTAGAATCTTGTTCTGAATTCTTTGTTGTATCGTTTTCAGAATACGATTGCATAACACAGTCGCTCTGTGCAGCATTCAGTTTTTCAGCATCCCATAAATCTGGTAAAGGCTTCAACGTGTAATTATTGGAAGGTGATTCAGTAGGCCAAGATTCATGGTCGTCAATGCGGCGTTTTACATCTTTGAAATCGTCCGCACATTCATCGCTGACGCTCAAACCCAAAGCGTCATATAAACGAGCCGTGTCTGACTTGGAGCCCTCTTGTAATAGATCTACAAACTTCGGCACAGACTGTTTTGCAGCTTCCCAAGCGCGGTCTGAAGTCAAAGCAGTTAGAACATCCAGGGTATCAACGGTTCTTAAGTCTAAGCCAGGTAATATTGGTCTAGGGAGAACTTTTTGATCATCACCCAAAATGTCATCAGTACGTCGCGGTACTAAACAAGGCCACGATTCCATGTTGTATTTCGGCTGTGGTGCTAATGTCACAGGTGGAAAAGGTAATTTCAACTTCAAAGCTTCGTTATCTTCAATGCAACTACCAAACTGTACATCTTGGGGATTGCCAAACGATGGAATAGGATCTGCTGGCTTTATGGGCACCTTGTAACTTCCAGGTTTCATATATACTTTAGACATTTCATGAAACTCATCATTTTCGGGATCAACGAATTGCACGGGGCCAGATATATTATTAGGGATCACAACATTGGATGGAATCTGAATGTTGTGAGAATGATGAGTTATAAATTCATTGGGTTCTTTTTGAACCATCTGACCCCACGCCGCAAAAAAATCAGCCTCTTCCTTCGTGTCACCGCAACTGTTATTCTTTTGCACGTAGCAACCTCTCAAGTCGCTTGTCGACGCCATACTTGGTATTAAAGTTTTTTCAACATGACTCAAAGGTATCATTTTGGCCTTTAGATCCATATCTTTACGTTGCATTACATCACACGGCATGTTACCCAACAGCAGTTGACCGGGCGCCTTACCAAGTTCTGCATCCATCTTATGTTTCAATTGGTTGTACAATTCTCTTTGATCTGCATAGCACATATTTTCCAGAACTCGAAAGTCCGGCATGTTGGTTATGGTCCAGGACTGTCGAGGTTTCGTTTCGCGAACACTGCAAGGGTCACACTTATACTGTGTTCTTTGATAAGCATCCATGTCAGGTTGATCTGTCATAGGGTAGAAATTATGGGAATTTGGCGGAGGTACAACGGGATACTTTTTGTAGGTTACTCCAGAGCGAGCAGGCCATGGGCCCTCGTTAAACGATTGTGACGCAGGTTGGCCTTGGCTTTGAATCCAAGGTGGCTGTATTGCGTTATAAAGTTGGGGCGAAACGTTCACTGGTCGTGGAGTAGTAATGTGCGGCTTCGGCGGCTGAAATTTATTTTGGGTTTGGTGCCTAGGTGCAGCAGAGTTAGTAGCATAGTAGTTATGGGTGAAACTTTTCTGCTCCATCGTGAATCCATGGTCTAAGCATTTGAACGTTTTATAAATATGTGTCAACATTTCTTTCGTCACCGCTTGCCACTGAACAAAACATTCCCTGATATTAGGACTATAGTATTTGTTTTCAATCCTTGAGAAGGTATCGTGTTTTTCGCTAAGCAACTCTTTTACACCTTTCCAACCGTCCAGGATGCGGACAAACGAAAAAATAAAATTTTTAATTACCCACGGTATGCCTTGTGAATGTAGATTAGCAACGGCACTGTCCGGTTTCTGCACATTAGATCTAGTTTTAGCGCAGATTGAATGTATATTTTTGAAGCACGGTCTGTTGTGATGCGCTATAGCTATATTCTCAGCGTCCGTGCAGGCCTCGATTGCCAACTGGACTATTTGGTTCGGAATCTGATCATGAATGACTATCTTATCCAGCGCCGTTAACAGTATTTCAGACGAACCGCATCGATTGCTCTTTTCGTCTTCTTGGTTGCCTTTCGAGTTTTGTTTTGGATTCGAGCCACCATTCAGATCAGGAATATTGCAAAGCTCTGAGACCATCCGTTCGCCCTCGAGGAAGAAGTCAAGACTGGAAGTGGATTCGGAGCGCAACGATTTGTCCTGTTTCCTGAGGCGCTCCGTTTCAGTGCTGTTGTCTTTGTAGCGCTCATGGTAGCGAACCTCCGGATTGAACGTGCTCTTCTTGTCATGGCTCTTCACGATCTTCTTCTTGGCACCCGTCCCGATCGGCTCCTGGTTGGAGATTGACCAGGCGCTCTGCGAGCGTCGGTCTGGATTGAGGCGATCCGTCATCGCCACGGGACCGCTATAGCCGGCCGACGTTGGGTCGAAGAGCAAGCCAACTAGTGGTGAATTTGGCGGAGAGCTGAACGTAGGCACCGACGGGTTGCTGTACCTGAGACGTGCATGAAAACAAGTTGACAATTGATCAATCCGGTAAGTGGGGGCGGAAGAGGTTGTTCATTTACCGCGAATTCTGAAACTGTTGGTTGCTAGTAGAGGCTTCGTACGCTCCGGTTGCCGCTCTGCAGTAGCTTCCTGCGTTTTGTTCGGGTAAATCTTTACTAGCTGAACCTGAATAATACACAGATGTTTTGGTGTACAACTTTAAAACGCAGTGTTCTTAAAAACTTAGTGTATTCAGCTCAAAAAACATGAGTTTCTTCGTTATCAATTCTTAATTTTGTCGATTTTGAACTTAATAGATTGTTATAGATGAGAGATGTCACTCGCTTTTGTTTCATCCCGTGTTCAAATCCCGGTGCCGACGCCAATGATATTGTTAATTTTAAGTAGTTTTTTTTTATGTGACGAAGTTGCAAACGAGCTGGCGGTTCACTCGATGTTAAGTGATAACCGCCGCCCATGGAAATTTGCAACACCCGTAGGGTTGCAGATGCGTTGTTACCTTTTAATAAAGTGTGCCCCGGTTACCTCACTCACCAGACGAAACGCAGAAGTTGTTAGACTTCTACTTTACGCTGGTCTTTTGTGAGGTCGTGGTACTAACCCGGACGGACCTGCCCATTCGTGCAACAGCAAACAATGTTGCGTGGTCCTACCACAGATTTAAAACGTGCTTAGCGGTGAAGGAAGACATCGTGACGAAACCACAATATTTATGAAATATTTCGAAGATATGTGAAGTAAGCTAATTCACAATGGCTTCGCGTGGTGTACTATGTTCTAATGCCCAGTGGGACATGTATAGGCTTTTACTTTACTTTTACTTTTTTATAAACAATTTCATATAATTTAACTACGTTACTTAGGGTGCCACAAATTTATCCCTTCAAAATTACTCGTACCAAAACTCTTTTGTGCCATCAAGGGATACTGATGCGAAGGTGCCTGGAAACCATCGCCATGATGCTGCGTGGCTCGTCCACTATCTGCCTTTCCACCACGGCAATCACCTGGCTTACTTGACCCCTCGCTGCCATACTCTTGCATTTGGCTTCAAAATCTCTGAAACGCGCGTCAGAAAAAACGAAATAGACGAAAGGAAAACAGCCTGTCGATGATGCTTGAAAATTTCATAAAAAGGGAAGAATGTTAAAAGAAAACACACAATTTCTATTTTTTACGGATTGTGTGTGATTTATATTTTAAAACTACTCAAAATGTAATTTTTTGATATAACATTTTCAGATTCAATGTATCGTCGTCTTCGATCTCCATTGTTAAGTATAGTAATAGCCTCCTGTGTTACTTACGACAATGGTTCTAGAGAATCTAGTAAGCATAAAGATAACCTCGGCTCATTACCGGCTCACCTATTTCTACATCTTAAAAATTGCCCACGAAAAAAGTGGGCCTAAAATTGTAACGAAAAGAAAAACCTTTCTCAACGCAGTTACAGATACACGTATTATACTTTCTCGACAAGTTGTCATCTGATTTAAGCATTCACAGTTATACCTATAGATGATGATGATTAGGATGAAGGCTTGGAGACAAATGTTTGTTTCTCACGTTTAAGTTGCAGTTCACCTAACATTTTCAAATTCATCATGATTAAGGTGGAGAACGCATCTAATATGACTTTGAAAAAATGACCGTTGACCTCTAAAAATAAGAACTAAAAAATTTATTGACTAAATTAGAATCGCATGACTTCTCCTTGGTGGCTATAAATAAGATAGAATATATATAAGAATGTAATAATTCTCTCTCATCTCATATCTCGATTCGATTGGGATAGTGTAAGAAACCATCGCGCAGACGTCAAAGATAATTCGTTCGTTCAAGATGGAGAATATCCCGATTTTAGTCTCAAGACTTATTCTTCTCTTTATTCAATAATAAAAATTCTTAGAATTGGAATTGAAATTAAAATAATGAAAATAAATTTCCAAACTTTATTAGACATTTTGTTCAAGATCTAGGTGGTCGAGTGTCTGCTGAATTTTCGGAGAAAGACCTCGTAAAACGTCTAGTTAAAATTGACGAATTTATATTCGTTTTTAATGAATCCCAGCAGGATACGTTTCCAATTCTCCAACGAACTCTTAAAAGACAAAATCAATTATTAAAATCAAAAATTGATTTGTATAACTCACCGTTTGGGATTCACCTTTTCCTTGACGGTCGATCTCTGTATACTCTCAGAACATTGTCAAAATTTGAAAATCTATGGCCTACTCCATCAAACTCGGCCAATGAAATATACAGTAGTAAAAAAAATATATATTTATCTATTCTTATGTATTAGTCAAAATGATTTCACTCGATTTAGCCGGCGTGATGCTCTAACTTCCTTATGCTCTAAATGTAACGTTTGTAATGGTCTCAAATCACGGTTGATCTTAGATTTGCACTGAATAATGTCCGACTTGCCAAAATAATTGAAACCAACCATATGATCATGTTCATTTGTTTGCCGAGGTTGATGTCATTCAAATTTTTCTTTTCAGTAGCGATGTAACTGCCAATGTATGCGGCATGGGAACTTCGTAAAGATTTTACGTTTCTGAGCAAAAATCTCTAAGATAAATTAAGAAATACTGTTTACAAAAACTGATAAAAGTTTTATTTTTATAAACTGTTTGTGTGAAATTTTGAAGAGATGTATTGTTCTTTTAGTATTTTCTGCTTTGTACTAAATCCCTAAAAATAAATTGTAGTAAACAGTTAAAACTCAAAAGTTTGGAAAATAAAAACTCGGTCAAGGTAAGGAGTAGGTGAAATAAAATACTCGTTTTCAAAAAGCTCTAACTAATAGACATCTAACAGTCTTTTGACACGTGAAATCAATTGGCTTACTTTGTTCTCTTCATATTTTATTTATACAAAAAGATTTTGACGTGTTCACTGTTTGTATGGAGCTTACATTTCCCTCTTACTGATTACAAAAACACAACAAAAACATATTACAAAAATTAATCACAAGAGAGCGTCCGTAGAAGTCGGTTGGTCGTCTCAAACACGCAGTTCGTCTTAAACTATTCGCATAATGTTTTACTTGAGTAAGCTAGAAGGGTCGTGACGAGGAGCGTATTGGAAACGATCAGGCCTTGCGTTCCGTTGCAAAAATCACTGAGGCAGGAGCACACCTCCTGTCGGCCGCCGTACCCCGCCCTGTGATAACACATGCCCTGAAAAACACCATTAATAATATTTACATACTCGATATAAACACAATTTAGAATAGACATAGCTTATGTTTGCGTTAACGTTAGAGTTTTTGTCTCATTTGAAGTATGTAATAAAAAAATCGATGCATCTCGGCAATAGCAGAATCATGTAAGAATAAAAAATAGTTTTCTGTCCAAAGGCAACTTCTATTACCACCGGGTACATTAAAACTATGGATCTAAATATTTCACAATTAGGACAACAATTACCAGGCGTACATCAGGTATTTTACATCACTTCTATCATCTATTTTTATATATACAAATGAGAATGTCTTCGCTTATAACATATTTTGCGGACTGCACCGATTGACATCGGATCGGAGCATTCGAACTCGATAAATCTTTGATTACAGTGGAAGGTACCGGACAAAAGTTGTGAAAACAAAATTAAAATGGCACTGCGAACGTTAAGAATTAAGGGACAGATTGTTTCTTTGATTGATCAACGCTACGGCGTCTAATGTTAATTGAATGCGCTGGAGAGAGATTGATTCAACCAGAGTAGCGCCAATAAAAATAGATCGACGATCTCGATGGACGATCTTCATTTGTACGTTATCTCTGAAAGGTTGGCTGTACCTGCTGAACGTCGGGTGGTACTGACCTCAATACAGAGAAAGAAAGAAAGAAAGAAAGAAAGAAAGAAAGAAAGAAAAATTTATTCGGCGCATTACATTACAGGAGAAAAATAAAGAACAAGAATTCACACTAGGATTGTAAGAATAGAATTAACTGAGTCATCGCCCGCCATCAATCGACCTGGACAGCTAGCCGATTCTAAAGCGATCCGTCACCACCGAACCTTGTACTTCGTCTCGTCCCAGCCGCAGCTGCGTATCACCCGGCTCTCGGGGTAGCGTCCGTTCACCGAGTGCTCGACCTGCTGCACGATCTTCCTGCACAGCGTGTGCGTCACGCCGCGGTCGTGTTCCGAGCAGTTTCGCTTCAAGCTCTCCGGCAGGACGGCGTCGCTACAGTGAGTGTTCGTAGCGCTGTTGCACTCGTAGCACATGATCGCGGAACCTGCGAACGTGAGCGGGGCAGGTCTGGAGGCCTCGGGGCAACAAAGGAGTGGAGGCCCCGTCATCATCATCATCATCATCATCATCAGTTCAGCCTGTTTGAGTCCACTGCTGAACATAGGCCTCCCCCATACACTGCCACAATGATGAAATAATTTGGAGGCCCCTTGGCCCCATATTATTTTGGAGGACCCTTGGCGCCAAATAATTTTCCATTGATTTCTGTTAATATTTAATGTAATCATGTTTGTTCAAAGTACAGTAGGTAAAAAGGCAAATGTTGTTTACTAGTGTGAATTTTAAAAGTTTTTTCCGAAGTCTTTATTGTGGTAACCCCTCTTTTGTGGAGGCCCCGGGGCTGTAGCAACGGTTGCCCTCCCCTAAATCCGGCCCGTTACTTGAGTGCATTGTTGCAGGCGCTACAAGGCGCACGGGTGGGACATCACCAAATACGAGTATAGACCGTCACGTAGGACGTTGAAGATCCGAAACAAATCCATTTGTAGATTAACAATACACAAGATTTAACATGATTCAGTTTCATGTTCATTTATATTATTTTCATCCGAGATTTGGCGTGTATAAAATAGGCCAGGATGGTCCAGGGTACTCTGGTTCAGATGGTTGGTATACCGAATGAAAGTTCTAAGGTCACCACAGAATAATGAGACATATAGCCCATTGACATCGTAGCGGTCCGTTGCGTCGTATCTATTAACCTAACGCAATAAAGACGAACACACTGCACTTAACTGCATTTCATTGCACAACCAAAGAAAAGAAATCATTAAAAGCAAAAAGAAAAAAAATTATTTAGTATAATAAAGAAAAATGATTAAATTTGCTAATATTTAAATATCCGGTTTACCAAACACGGTTCAATAAAATATCATTGATGATAAAAAGGGGAAAAGACATGAATGTGTTTTCTTCATGAAAATCTCGAAATATCGTATCGCCGTGGGTTCTCAATAAGTGTGCAGAAATCCAAATTCATCCATGAAATGAATGCCCTTTACCGGGTGATAAGAAATTCGAACGATCACATCATAAACACGTGCACAGTTCCATTCGGGTGAACCTGTTAAAGGAGCGTGTTTAAAACAAATCGCTTACCGTATCCCATAAGTGCGCTGAGAGCCACGAGCACGATAGCCAATTTCATTGCTGAGAAATCGCGCGGGATGCGAGCTCCCAGGTCGGTGTGGTCGCTCGAGTCGCAACGGACAGTATTTATGGGGACGCACGTCCCGGCTACTGACTTGCCATTGGGCACGCGAGGGCAGGACACGCCTCGTTGCAACGGTAGGAAGTGCACAATTTGAAACGTTCACACGGACTGTTGTCACCCGGTTTGAAAATCGTAAATTTGCTCTATTTCAACGACTCTTAATTCTCTGAGACTTACGCCCGGTTTCTGAAACAATGACCATCGTAGAAGTTAACTAATCAGCTGTCGAATGGCTTCTCAAATGAGTTCATTTGAGTTGCCAAAAGGATGGATAAATCCTCTGAATTGATCGGAATGATCATCTAAACGATCAGAATGATCAATTCAAATAGTTTAACCATCCTTTTGGCACCTCAAATGACATTTGAAAAGCTATTTGACAGATTATTAGTCAACTTCTACGATGATCAGTGGTTCAGAAACCGGGCGTTAATATATATTTCTACAGTAAGGAAGAGGTAAAAGAATAAGTCAGTGTATAGTAGTAAATCGGTTAATAGGATAAATACATGAAATTAGTTTACGGTCAGGGTTGGCGGATATCGTAATCTCAGATGTAATCCAGAACTAACCAGTTCTGATTTGTTGCTAGGACTTGCTTTGCAGTTAAATCGTACAGCGCGTACCTGTAGATGGGCTCGAGTTATTATAGATAATTTTATTTGTGTCTTATTTAAAAATATTGCTGTTTTTATTAATTGCCTAAAATATTAGTGACATGGATACACGCAATAACGTCTGGCCAAGATTAAATAAGTTACCAGAAAGCGTCAAATAGGAAGAACCCAATGTGTCCATAGGTTCCTGTATCTGACTAAAAATTTTTGGAGCAATAAAAACAACACATACTAATTTATGATTATTTAGGTAATCTTCTGATATAGGCAGGTAGAAAGGTTTTTTAAAAGTGAATAGAAAATCATTCCAGTAACAGATTCCATTCGGCAATAAAGTGAGAAAAATAAAAGTCAATGCTAATGAAAAACTTTTAATAAATACACTCACATGTTACAAACACAACAATAAAGCTAATAAGGTCTTCCATAATTAACATCGATTTACACACGGCTGGAGCGCAGGTCTTACAATTAAAGCGCCCAGGCACTCATTAGAGGGCGACAGACAAACGCTAATTCTAACACCATTTAGCGCTTTATTGAGAACACAGAAGGTTTGGAGATTCGCAATGTTATACTAAGTGTGTCACATTCACGCGATAATCTATTTATCTATCTCGTTTGTACATATTACGGGATTCGCTCGAAACTATCGAAAACCATTCTCACTAATTACACTGTACCGGATACTCTAGCTACGGACTTGGGTGTCTAGAACTTTAGCAGTGCAAATGTGAGTAGCATCAGCGCAGTCGCTCCTACTGGCACGGCCGCCGAGTTGCAGCCATCCTCGAGGCATGAGCACACCTCTTGCCGACCACCGAACCCAGATCGCTGGTAGCAACGACCCTGCGGACAAAGTATTACTGGTCATCACCATTCCCACTTCCCTACGAATGTCAGTAACTTATGATTGTAATTTTGATGTTCATGACTGCTGACACAAGGGTAAATGGTACAAAATTTTCACTCTGACTTTACACACTGACAGTTTGAGTTTTCGGGTTTGACTGGGGCATAGGTATTATTTTATAAATGCTTTCGCGGCGATACAATGAAGTTTTTACCAGTTTCTATAATAGTTTTGTCGCGCTTTTAAAATTCGCCCAAAGCGATGGTGCATTGTCGGTATATTTACATTTAATTTCGCCAGTAACGTAACAATTGACTAAATTTTATTATTGGAATTCGTAGAACGTCGTTGCTTCGCTATAGTTGTGTTAGCCGAGGTAGCTTTAACATTTCTTCTTGATAACTAAACGTTCATATTTTTATGGAAGATGTTTTTAAACTAATGGAAGGTTTACGTAACGCCGCTTATGGACCGTCACAATACACATGGGGTTACATATTCCTCACCAGAGGAGAGGCCCAGGTAACCTTATTCACCAAACGAAATACCAAAGTATTCATACTTTGGTATTTCGTTTGATCTGTTCTTCTGTCCTTCACCGGTCGTTGTCAGATCGTACGTCCCGAGTCTGTTGATGCCGGCTAACTCACTCACCTCACAAAACTCAAAATTAACGCCAGTCTTCCGTGCAACCGTGCTTACCCGGAGGAGCCTGCCCATTCGTGCAGCAGCTAAAGCTGTCGCATGCCCTTGTCATATTTTAAAACGTTCACAAAGCTACAGCGTGTAAAAGCAAGCTGAATAAAAGTTACAACATAACCGATGTAAATGTTTCGCTGCGGTAGGGCCACGCAGTAGCCTTTTGTAGCTCTTGCGGGAGACCATCGTGAAGTGGTAGTATTATACTTGTACTTCGCCCGCTGAGTGGGGCAACCGGGGCCCAATGTTTTAAATCATCAGGGAAACCGCCAGCTAATTTGGCGGCGTCTCACGTAATAGCATCATGTCAACGATGCACTCTTCTTTACCTTGTAACTGGTCTCGTCCCAGCCGCAGCCGCGGATGACGCGGCTGTCCGGCGGCATGCCGTTCATCTCGAACTCCACCACCTGGGTGATCTTGCGGCACATGGTGTCCTTGGGCCCGCTGCACGGCAGCCGCAGCGAGTCCGGCAGCTTCTCCAGCAGGCAGCGCGAGTCGTTGTGACTGTTGCATTGGTAGCACACTATCGCCAGGCCTAGACGATAGATTTGAAGCTTAAAGAAGTTCATCCCCAAAATGACAATCAACGCCTAAGCGGCATGAGAATATTATGTAATAATAAAATAAAGTAACGGTCGCCAAACAGTTAACAGCTTTACGTCTCAAACGGAAGGCATAAAATCATCAGTTATGTATTGAGATAATTGAGACATTCCTAAATGAGGTTATTTTTTATGTGAGTAGGTAGTTTAGTGTATAGCTGTGTTCCTTTAAAGGTAAAAATTTACAAAGGTTATCTACAAATGTACGTATGTCTATACTAATATTATAAAGAAAGGAGAAGGTTAAACTTTTTTGTTTTTTAGGGTTCCATACCCAGATGGTAAAACGGGACCTTATTTCTAAGACTCCGCCGTCTGTCTGTCCGTCTGGCAGCAGGCTATATCTCAGGCACCGTGAATTAGACAGTTGAAATTTTCACAGATAATGTATTTCTGTTGCAAACAACAACAAATACTAAAAAACAAAATAAAAAAAACATTTAAGTTGGGCTCCCATGCAATAGACATGATATTTTTGGCGTTTTTATAGAAGGTACGAAACCCTTCTTGCGCGAGTCCGACTCGTGCTTGGCTGGATTTTTGCCTATCACTAAAATTGAGCGTAGTCATTACGGAAACGTTAAAAAATAGTAACATTATCCCAGAGCGACGACGGCTGAACGTTAATAAGTTTTTAGTTAAAGATTTTAATAAACAGTACCTGGAGGACCTGGTGGTTTTTTTTTGGTAAATCGTGTATTTTGGAAATTAAACAAATAAAGAAAGCAATGATCTGGTATAGAAAAAAAAGTAAAAAATAAGTGTGTAAATGATCATGACACGAAACGCGGGCTTCTGTTTCGGGGCCGCCCGATTACCGACCGAGCTATAATAAAATTTTTTTTTTCGGCGAAATTTACGGTCATATTCGAATGATATTTTTCATTCCCTGAAAACAGGGATAAAAGGACATTTTCTAAAAATGAAACCTAGCTAGATCGATTTTTCGCCCCCGAATCTACGCACATACTAAATATCATGAAAATCACTGGACCCGTTTCCGAGATTCCGATTATATCGCAAATTGAAAAGCGGTGAAAATGTTTCGTGAATATGCAACGGTCAATATCAACAGTATAAATACTGTCAATATATAGTAAAATACTATACATGCTTTATACGTTTATGTTATCCATTATTTTATACGGAAACGGTAGAAATATGACATGAAAGATTTAAGCACAAGATGTCCTAAACTATATGAACCTTGCATTTTTGACACTAGATAGCATTAATCTTATTTATAAATTTCCATCATTCGTTTTGAAGTAAAATCATGCTAATGGTTATTTTTATTTTCGATGAGGAGTTAAGAGAAATGAGAATTTTGGAAAACCTAAAAGGTGACACAATAGAGGCACTTTTATACATAAATTTATTTTCCGCCTCATGTACACGACAGCGCAGGAATTAATAGTTTTACCAACTCATTGAGCCAATTGATCATAAAACAAAAGCTATATCAACCTTGTCCCACACTTTCTTTTGTGCTAGCCGGTGCTGAAGTGACTAAGCTATTGTAAGTAACTTCCTCATTCGTTATTATAACTGTTTGTGGCAAAAAACATTACATTTAGATTCGAGACTCGTCGGATAGTTCTATCATTTAACTTGTATGTATTTAAGTAAAGAATCAAACAATAAATGTTCAAAAATTGAAGTAGTATACGACTGGACATTTTTCGCCTTGTGCAAAATTCGGCAAACGTTCACCGTCGTAGTAGACGTATAGAGTGTACTTGGAAAATACCCTCGTTATTAGGCGGTACCAACAGACGCAAGGGTCCTTTAACTTTGATATATAAGAGGCAATGCCGTTTGCGGTTAGGTGTTTATTTCAGTTGAGGTTAACAATATTATATGCAATGACATAATCCGTGCGGCTAATGAAATATCTTATAATGTAACTAACTTTTAAGAACGCGTAAGTTAAAAGGGATTGATATAAGGAAAGTTGAAAAAATAAAAGCTTTGGGTAATTGGTAGGTACTCCTAGATAGGAGGATGAAGAAAATTAATCCAAAGAATTTATGATGCCAGAGTGACAAGAAAGTTCAGTAAGATGATAGGGGAGATGTGGAAGAAAAAACCGGACAAGTACGAGTAGGATTCGCGCACAGACAGATAGACAGACAGACAGCGGAGTCTTACTAATTGGATCCCATTTACGCGTTGGGTACAGAGTCCTAAAAATGGATGTGAATGCCTAGACTTCCCCCTATCGTTCAATATTTTATCTATATAAATACATACTTAAATATGTAATCATCAAATATATCGGTGTGGCCAAGGTGTTTTCACGTGAATGGCAAACTTACGCGTTCTGTACATTTTATTTTACTCGCCTCAACAAAATCATCGAGATGCGAAATTCAAAACCTATAACTGGAAACTTGAAATATCTTTTATTTGCATTTTTGTTATAACTAATACTAATAAAAGGTAATTTAAAACATGACCTAAAGCACTAGGTGTATTTCGTAATTGTCTTAACTTTTTGGAAATAATATGTCGAGTTAATGAAGACTTAAATAGGAACATATACGAACACAAAGTTTTGAAATAGTAAGTACAATACCATTTGGCCATAGCGGACTATAGCTGTATACAAAAAATATTCAAGGCTTTTTTGTTTTGTTTAACAATCTCTATCTTAAAAACTTAATGTTTTATAAGGTTGTCGATTATGTTGTGTTGCAAATGTTAATGGGCGGTGGTTATCACTTAACATCAGGAACCGCCCCTTTCTCACGCAAAAATAAAAGTTTCACAATTGTAATTTGTGTTAAACTCGTCACCTGTCATGGTTCAGAATTGATAAACTCGAAACGTGTTATATCTAAGTAAAGAGCGGATCAAAATTAAGCAGAATCCATTTGATTTAATATAAAGAACATGTCACATTGTACGTTACGATGACCAGAATAGATTACGTAGGTATGAATAGAAATATGGGTTAGAAGAGATTGTGGAAACCCATTAGGTATTTGTTCTATACACTGTCTAATAGTTAAGCTACATATTTCGTTACTCGATGAAGGATGGATAACATTGTCTATTCTCTCTACTATTATTGGCTTAAATATATGAGAGCTTACAATCATATCTATCGATCCTCTGATTAAGGTCAAAGGCACGCGAGGCGAGCTCAAAAAAACCCAATCCCCAGCATCCAATTCATATTTCGACGTCGTGTTCTATTTCCGAACTTAAGGTTACTTGTGCGTAAACTATCTGATCGTTTTGCTTATACGTCACGCGCAAAAACTATGAATAGAACAAACATATCTTCGGCGAAATAACATTGCAGCGATCAAAAGAATCCGTAACACTCCGAATGGGTATAAAATCGATGGAAAGACAAATCAAAACTTACATACTACTGTTGGTAGAAGTAAAAGATTATACTAAGTTAGAACTTCAGTAAAGAATTAAATTTCTTGAATAATGAATATTATAAGAACGCACGCCATGTTCCAACTGAAAATCATTCCTTGAAAGCGGTATTCAATAGATTTCGTTGCAGCAAACTCAAAAAGGTAGAATAATATCTTACGTTCCATGAACGATCAATTTTTTGGGATGTCAGACTGTTCAATGCACTTTAAGCTTATCTAGACCGACTTATAATCGAAATAAATGTTAAAGCCCTTTGCATAACCATAATAATAACAAATTATCAATAATAACTTTTAACCGGTTTCTCTCCCTTTCGCCCTAACCCTCGGCCGTTTGGTCTCCCCTGCCGAGGGCTTCCGTCTGGTTGGGTCCTATTTATATATGTATTATATAAAATATTTATTTTATATGTTTATTTTTATCCATAATATTTATTTTATATATGCAATATATATCTATATCTTTATTTTTATTTTTATTTATAAACCCAACCAGACGAGAAAACAAATGAATATCCCCCCATAAAATAACTTTAAAAGTTATTATTCTCCCACTAAGTTCAGTCCTCGATCAACATCTCTCGTTGGGTCCAACCCCAAAAACTCAAAAAGACGACAATGTGTTTCAATTGAATAACTACATATAGTATAGCATTTCGATTATGGTAGCGTTATGAAGATCCATGAGATTAGCACTAACTGCCAATCGACATGGCGATAAGTTAGAGTCTCAGCTTAGAAGGCGTCCAGCTGTGAAACTTATAAAAAAAGAGTCTAGAGTTTGATAAAACCTTTTATAGCAAAAGCGTATAGTCCTACGGTGATGTATTAACATTTAGTTTTCGGTTGCTTGTACTGAAATGTCTGCTATCTCCGTAATCGAGATAACTAACGGAAGTAATGAAAATCCTATGCTTAAACGGGTGATCGTCCCGCCCCCCACCGCCCGTCCATCGGAAAATCACCAGGGCGCGCCCATCATCGTCCGCTACGTTCAACACAAACCTTGGTGGAGCAAGCTACAAATTACCGCCAAAACGCAGAGCGCCACACGCGCCATTTTGCCCGCGCTTTCGAACGTACGAGATCGCGCCGGTTCCCGCCGGCCTGTACCGCGCGCGGGTGTGCTCACGACGCGACTGAATGGAAACTAGGTGGCGTTTACCACCGCTCATGTTATATCTACGATCTGGATTCGCGGTGAGCGGCGTTTATCCAATTGCCATGGTGCTGCGGTTAAATTGGTTGAAGTATTGTGGCGGTCGCTTAGCGGACGATTGGCGTATTGTCGAACCGCCGCCCCTGGATCTTACCGGTTGAGCAACTCAGGTATCGCTGACCCAGACCTCAATAGAGCTATTTATCTCGAGCGCCCTTGGGCAATGGTGGACGTCTCGAGACGGGAAAGATGTGCCGAAGATGGAGCTACAGCCAGTTTTAAGCGAAGACACGTTTAGTCAGTTATAAGGATGATATCTTCTTAGGTCGAAGATTCGGACAACACAACCCAAGGCCGCATGAAATATTTTTCATGCGACCTTGGGTTGTGTTGTCTTCGCCTGTCCGATGTCTTCACGAGAATATTCTGTTATGTGTTGTTGAAATACTCACTT
Organism: Iphiclides podalirius; assembly: GCA_933534255.1. Taxonomy (NCBI): domain Eukaryota; kingdom Metazoa; phylum Arthropoda; class Insecta; order Lepidoptera; family Papilionidae; genus Iphiclides; species Iphiclides podalirius. The sequence goes on along the minus strand of OW152827.1, from coordinate 11,872,642 downwards.
ATTGTATTGCTGTTTGTTTGGGACATAAAGCAAGTTAGCACTTCCCTGTAGATGATATCTACCTACTTAAATTTAGAAATGTTTAAATCTACAATTAACGTATCATCAATTCCCAGGCATCTTAAGGTTTTTGTTTAATAATTAACTGGTCATATTCCATTTTTGTGTATTATACTGGTATCATAAGATTATTTGACCGGTTTCGTAGGTACTTGTTGACCAACGTAACGTCATTTCTCGTAGCACAATTGAGAATTTAAATACATTTAAAATAATTTTATCAATTACCTACCATACAATTACAGACAACATAGACACTGACATATTTGTCATAGATCTGGTAAAATTGTCAACTTGTCAACCACTGTGCCTCTTTTTCCTAAATATTATGATCTGTAACCTTAAACTCACTTTTGAGAAAAACCTATGCTACTCAGGTATAATACTTCTTTTTAATAGTTGAAGAATAGCTTCAGTACTTCCATATTAAATTTAATCTTTAAATTTTTAATTCAAAAATACCACCATCTCACTGTGGGATAAGATTATCCTGTGTTGTAACAGCAATTTAAATAATCAAACGCTTAATGCACACTTAGATCAGGAGCTGAAAGATGAAAATGATGGCGCGAATAAGCCCTCAGCATACTGTATACTGTGCCGAAACCTGTTACTTAATAACTGAATCACCGAATCTTATGGAAGACCATTAAGGTAGTCGATTATAAAAATGTGTAAAGCCAAAAAGTAGCTTAATTTAAAAAAAAATTAACTAGGTACAGTTTGTGTAGTATTACAATATCAGATTACTTGTAGTGAAAACATTGATTATCACTGACGACGCTAACCTTATTTTTTTTTATGTCCCAAGTTGCCAAGTGAGCAGACGGTTCACCTGATTTTAAGTGAATACCGCCGCCCATGGCCATCTGCTACACCCGAGGGTTCCAGATGCGTTGACAACCTTTTGGAAATTGGGCTCCAGCCACCTCACTTATCAGACAAAACGCGAAAGTATTATACTTCCACTTTACGCAGGTCTTCTGTGAGGTCGTGGTACTTACCCGGACGAGTCTGCCCATTCGTACAACAGCCGAGGCTGCTGCGTGGCCCTACCACCGTAACAACCTTAAATTCTTCTTAATATCTGTAAGAAATAAGTATTTACTAATGACTTGCCCTTCTAAATCTATTAGTCCATACGTATAAGCAGAATATATAATGATCTTTTGATTTGCTCTTGATCGAGAGTTAAATCACGCATATAAAAAATGTCTAAACCGGAATAACCCAGTAGTGTTCAGCTTATCGTGACTCTTAAATGCTTAATCGGGTTAATTTCGAGTGACTCGAATAATACATGACAATGACATACGGACTGGGTCAGAACTGGTTATACTCCGAACTGTATGGTTTTTCTTTCGATGTCAGTGATGTAAGCTTAATGTCCGTAGCGCTAGCATGTGTCCTAGTATGTCGAAAAACACACATTGCGAATCAACACTCTTGCCATTAGATTAATGAAAAGTGTAATACTACATTCCCACTAGTATCCAGAGCGTATAAATTTGCTTCCCTCTCCGAAAAGCTGTCAATCGACGGTTAAGTTTAGACACATAAATTAATGTGACCTTGTTCGTTCGGCGAATTCTCACTAACGCCCGGTTTCTGAAACTCTGATCATCGTAGAAGTCAACTAATCACCTGTCAAATGGTTTTTCAAATGTTATTTAAGTTGCTAAACGGATGGATCGTTAAGAAGGTCATTCTGATAAATTCAGAGAGTTTAACCATCCTTTTGGCAACTTATATAACATTTGAAAAGTCATTTGACAGCTGATTAGTTGACTTCTACAATGATCGGTGTTTCAGAAACCGGGCGTGAGTGACGTAAAGAGTGTGTCGACGGGCGCGCCCTGTGCGACCTACATACAGACAAGTTACATCGATATTGTGTCAATTGAACACTTCGTTAGACCAGAGAATAAATGGAATTTATTGAAGAAAAATAAACCACTAATAAATCATACATATATGCGTGATAGATACATTGTCCGGGCGTTCGCTTTTAATTCGATACACTCGAACTCATCTTCAGTTTGATTACTGGTCCCCCAATTGTTAATTTTAAGTGATTTATCACGTGGTCAGCGGTGAAGGAAAACATCGCGAGGAAACCTGCATATGTTCGAAATCCTTACTTCCTTACTTAATATTATAAAGGCGAAAGTTTGTATCCATGGATAGATGTTTGTTAGTCTTTCGCAAATACTACTGAATGGGTTTTAATGAAACTTTATAATAATATAAGCTATATTATGGATCAGAATAACACATAGCATTTATATACATATTTTTATTATACCTGTCTTTCTGTATCAATGTTGCACCTTCAGCCTATTCTATGCAGAAGTAGTCGCGGGCAGCATGTAGTAATATATATATATAGCAAGGAGATATTCGAAGATATGCGTAGTCCGTGAATCAGCAGTGGGGTCGTGTAGTGGACTGTGTCCTAATACCCTTAATTTTACTTTTTTATGAACAAATTCATAAAATTTAAGTACGTTGCTTAGGTTGCCACAAATTTATCCCTTCGAAATTACTCTTACTTTTTCAATGTATGTGTTTATAGACCGCACCTTTACAGAAGGCTATTATACTCGGCTGTTAATTACTCTGTTATTACATTTCAAGACTTTTTTTTAAAATGGTAGTTTCATTTACATGCCACGGGTATGATGACAAATCAGCGCTTTCGATTATTTCTAAGAATCGAAATTTAACTTATGTAACTTTAAAACATAAGCAGCAGTCGTACTTAAGTTATTAAGAGAATCGTCTTGAAAATTATTGTCCCTTTAGGAGATACATGTTTGGTGGTTTGAAAATTATAAATGGCCTAACAAGGAGATGTATTTTTTATTTTATTAGGATAACTTATAGCTATTAAGTGCGAGTATTAAGAGCCAATTACAAGCTTCGACCTTTAGTACATAATTATGTTTTAAAAAAATGTCGAGCAAGTGATGAAAGAAATAAATTTAAAAAACGTAGTACATAAATCAAATTCAGAACTTTGTAATTAATTAACTTATTTTATTATTAAATTTCTAAATTCAAATGTATTAATTATCTTTCTATGTGATTACCATTTCTGAAAGCCGTTGAGGCTGTTCAAGTTGGGTTTAGACTTTGCTTATGGAGAAACAACCAATAAGTCCTTCAATATAAGCCCTTTACAGAAAATTTATTGTGGTAGGGCCATGCAACAGTTTCGGCTGTTTGCACGAATGGGCAGGTCCGTCCGGGTAAATAACACGACCTCGCAGAAGACCGGCGTGAAGTGGAAGTGTTATACTTCTGCGCTTCGTCTGGTTCGTGAAGTAGTGGGAGCCTACTTTATTAAAAGTTGGCAACGCATCTGCAACTCTACGATTATCTTATAACATCAGGTGAACCGCCAGCTCGCTAGCCGCCTCCTCACATAAAAAAAATTAACCAGCCACCTGTGCTGTAACATCCTATTGAGAAGCATCTCCTTCAACAGTAGAATGTGCAATTGCACAAGGCAATATATAGAGGAATGCCTCGGTTGGAATTCCTGCCAAGACCTGGACTCCAGGTAGGCGAACGCGGAGCCACGTGGGCGTTGACCAACGCACCACTTCCTCGATGGCGGGATATAATACGTTTATAATGTACGCGCTAAACTACTTGGGCCGCCCTCGCCGCGTACTCTAAATTGCCCGGCATCCTGCGTACAGTCAGACGCGATACCGGTCGCATGTCTTCTTATCAAATGGCTACAATTATTGTTTCCTTCATTACTCAAGATCGCGAACAGATTCATGAGGTTTTGCACAATATTCGATTACAACGAAAATCGAACTATGCAAACAAGCCTAAACTAGTGTCAAATATGTGTTGCTTGGCCGTTATCTTGTAATAATACTAGCAGTCCTTAAATTGTGATCTGATAAATGAAACATTGGAATTACAACTTTCTATTTTAATTAATTATCTCCGTGCTTGGTAAATTGTCATCTGACAAATTAAACGAAATTAGGTCCGCCCACCGTGCAATTGCAATTTAACAAGGACATCAAACAAACTCGTTCTATTATCATAAATAAAATCCTATTTATTACATACGGAAAATAAAATTATAATCGGATGTCAATGCCTTCATGACCATATTAAATACAAATTTAATCAGGAAAAGATGCTAAAAGACGAAGTCTGTTCATAGATTAAATTAAAACACGCAGCGATTTTGACCTAGCGCGCCTACCAGTCTATTATGCATTATATTATCAACATACATCATATAGTAGCAAAGCGCAGGCCAGTTCAAGAAAAAAAAATGTTGAATGTCTATTCTATATAGAAGCAGAATATTTGCTTCTATCCGTGCAACGAGATTACTCTCGGGACTATCAATTGCCGGGACACAGGTTTTCCTGCCAATCTGCCGCACGCCGCTTCCTGCATCGCGCAGTAGTGGGTCGAGAGCGCCGATTACAATGGACCGCTCTCACAGAGCTATAAATATAGCACCCCAAGATAATGGAGCCTATTTGGGCCTGCGCCTAGACAGCTCTGTCCTGCCTACTGTCCACGAGCTCTTGTGGTTTCTTTTTTTATGTGAGATTGGCATCCGAGCTGGCGGTTCCCCTGATGTTAAGTGATAACCGCCGCCCATTGAGCAACACCCGTAGTGTTGCAGATATGTTAGCACATTTAATAAAGCGGGCTCCGATTACCTCACTCATCAGACGAAACGCAGAAGTGAAACACTTCCACTTCACGCCGGTGTTCTGTGAGCTCGCGGCACTTCGCCGCCCACCCATTCGCGCAACAGTGACTTTTGCGACACGGATAATTTTTTCTTAATAAACATTGCCGGCTCCGTGATGCATGTGCCTTTGCCTCGGTGACGAATGTATACGAAACTAAAGTGGCGTCCTATAAAGCACGTTGAAATGAATTTAAACTATATATTTCTATGCAAGCCGTTGGTACAAGGTCCTAGTAACTTCTGGAAACCTCTCAGGTTAAAGAATGAGTAACGAAAACAGTTTTGCATTAAAGCCAGGCCAAAGTAGTTAATAATAAAGTGAATAATCCAATGTCTTCTATTTTCTTATTTCATTGACTATAGCGTATCATTATAGCACATTTGGATTCTAAATTCAATATAAACACGATTTAATATAATCTCATTACAATTGCATTTGGATTGGAATTTTTAAATGCCCTAATGCCCTTCTAAATAGAGTAGGCCTTTGCTTAGTAGTAGTGTTGTTAATTTACAATTTTAAAATATGATAAGCACGCTGAACTCAACTTCCAACATTTTCTCAAATATATGGGTATCAAATATATACCAGATAATATCGAATATCTCTTTAAAAGACTAACAGAAAAAACGGAAAAAAAAGTCAAATAAATACCACTATAATTATAATTGTCTATATAGATATATGACATCATCTCTTAGATCTAAAGAGAATTCCGTACCTTAAAAGAGAGGGTTCCGTATCTTAAAAGGTACAAAAGGTACCCTTATATGATCACTTCATTTCATCATTCATCTTTTCCGTCTGTCTGTCCGTGTGTCACCACTAATTTTCTTAGGAACGGGCGGAGCTAGCGAGTGGAAATTTATACCAGGTACTGAGATCTATAATCCTTATTAGGCGTATAAAAATCAAGGTTCTGATTCAACACGATAAAAAGATATGGCAAATACCTTCATTAAATATTTTACTTTTCGCTAAAACTTGTAAGTACCAAAATTTACCTTAATTTTCAACTTTTAATTTTCGGAATTTTCCCTTAACTTCAACTTGCTAGGTCCACCCGTTCCTGAGAAAATTGGTGATCATTATTTACCAATTTTATTATGGCGGTATATTTGGTACCCTCGGCGTACGAGTTCGACTCGCACTTGACCGGTTTTTTTTTATTTCCTTCTTTTGTGATAAAAAGCCATCCAGGAACTTTTCTATCATATTATTAAGAACGTGAACATATTATATTGTTCTCAATTCACAATTAACAAGACCGACTAAGTACGCATAACAAATACTTAAAGTCAACGTTCAGTAATTCAATTGGACGCCCTACATAGATAGTTCGGTCTAGTATCGATGAGAATGAACGTACACGCCACGGCAGCTGCGGATATCGCTTCAAATCGACAAACAAATTAAATTAAATTTCATTAAAAAAAGTAAGGTGTCACAGTCGACATTACCATACAACACTAAGATCATTCAAGATCACAATAGAACACAATAGAATCTATTCAAACGAGAGAAAAAAGCTTTATGTAACACATGTGTAAGTACTTTTAATTGCGTACACGAATAATATTTAAAACAGGAATAAACACAAAATAGACTTTAGCCTTATTTTTTTTTACCTTATCTAACGGTCACATCCGTCTGTTCGTGGTTGTGATTAAAATAAATGAAATCACAACCATTTAAAATCACTCGTTACATTTGAATATACAGTTAGCGGTAATATATTAACTGTGTTTTCATTAACATAACACAATTAAAACATTTATGGCTCTAATTGCCCAGTAGTTGAGTGATGACTTTACGATTTTAAGATCATCCAATTAAATCTTTTCTAGTAGATTATCTAGTAGATCTAGTAATTTTGTTTCCGCCCTTTTACTTGTAAAATAACTTTCTTATGACCTATGGGAGACAGATTGTTGCATACAGTCTTGTCACTGAGGGTGCATTTTACTCTGTGATACAGTTGTAATAAAAACTAATAAATTAATAATACTAATAAATAAACTTAAGGTTATTAGGCACACCAAGCCCCCGCGACATGTTGCCAAGACCATTTGTTTCATTTCCCCGTTGAAAAGTTATGCTTTTGCCGAAACGAATGAGATCAGATCTCCAGCCCTGGTGTTACCAGCCGCAGCGATAAATCAAACGTAAGCCTTGGACGTAGAGGTTTCAGCAGCAAATGGCGTAAATACATAATGTGAACATTAAAATAAATAAATAAAACGCAAAGATACTCATAATTGCGCCATCTGATGCTGTCCCGGCTCTTACTTAAGTACGAGGGGTAATCGGAGGCCAATATGTCTACAATTACACAAATAGCGTCTCAAGCCAGGGCTTTGCGTCTTGTCCCTTCTCTCAAGGATCAAACTCAAGCCGTCGGATCTCTTGCCAACGCGACGAAAAATGCCACAAGGCGGATGACGTCGATCACCGTTGTCAAACCGTGGCGGGAGAAGCCGCAAGCACTTTTTTACTTTTTTTTAATATGAAAAAAGAGGCAAAGTATGCTGTATGCAGGTTTCCCCACGATGTTGTTCTTCACTGCTCGGGTCGTGATAACCATCATTTAAAATCAACAAGTTCATTGAAGCTGGCACCGGGATTTGAACATAGGTTGCTCGCATTATAATGAATGAAAAGCGAGCTCCCGCTCAAAATTAGAGCGATCATCCACTCAAAATTAAATTAAATTCAAATTAATTTCACTATTTTTATCTTTACACTAATTATAGATATTTTTGATATTATTTTTAGTGCAAGTTCAGCACATGTTTCACTGTGTCGTTTCGTGTTAACAATACTTTTATTTTCCTTCATATACCTAGTTTGTGTCAGATAATTTTATTTTATTCAATAGCCTTTTACAGTTTATTATTGAATATCTCAATACGATCATTTACCAGCAGGATGTCTAGCAAGACCCGTTATTATATTTTAATACACGAACTTCACGTAACTTAATTCCTCGTAACAATTACCACGTAAAGAGAGATAGATAGTAAGATTTATTTGACACAAATGGCTTAGACTTTATTAATGTTTCCTTTTCCCACAGAACACAGTTTTCTGGGCCACGCTAGGATCCTACATAACCAAACGGATCCAGTTCTACCCCTTTATGCGACAACCAGATTACAATGAGTGACCGAGTTATATATCCCTGTTAACTCGCACAAGCAGACAGTTGCCTTCGGCCTGCTAGTGAACTATGACGATGTATTTTTTATTATATTTAACTTAATCGAAATTAAATACAGTAAAATACGTGTGAAATACTCATCATTGGGCATATAGTTGAATTGTTAATCGAAACGCCTAGAAAAATTAAATAGCAATTAATAAATAAGAAATTATTGCGGATAAATAATTATAAAGGTTTTTCAAAATGCTTATTACATTGCGAAATAAAATGGTGATTAGTGTAATTTTGCCAGTATTTCTATCAAACACGTGTAAGTGTTTATTATATTATCATATAACTATTGCAACACAATCCACTATGGCCTAAATTTCAGTTTCGATAGCGTTGTAAAATAATATATTTTCTTAACAGGTGAAGCAATAAAATGTTTTGACTGCAACAGCGCGAATAATTCGGCGTGTTTGGACATGCATTTACACAAAATGCACGCTATCGTGCCTATAGTGGAATGTACCAAAGCCCTGCCAAACGCTTTGAGCAATCAGTTCTTTTGCAGGAAGATGGTGCAAACAAGTAAGTGTCTTGACTTTTTTCCGGTGTGAATAATTTTTGTAACATGTTTAAATCCTCCTGGAAATTATATATTAATGTCGCAAAGGACAAAAAATATAATAAAAATAAGTATCAAACAACAACAAATAACACCATACTAGGGAGGAACATATAACAAGCATTTATAAAAGACGTATGTTATTTACAAAAAACTATACAAACACAATACGCATAAAATGTACTGCAAAATATTTCTGCTATGTCTTTTGTGAATTATCCATAACTTTAACATTTACATTAAAAAAAAATACTTTTCTATAATATGTAGTGTACCTACATACATTATTTTTTATAATTACTAAAAATAAATTTATTCTAGATCGTCAATTCCCGACGTCTTAAGTCATTTCAAATCAACAAGTCATCGTGAATATGTTCATAGCATAACCACGGACTAGTAAAACTTATTTTACTAATCCGTGAGCAAAGCAACGTATCCTGTGAAACAAATTACAAAATTAATGGTTACTAATCATGATACTAGCCAGATTAGTACGTAAACTGGTACTAATGTCAACTACAGATACAAGGCTCTTCCAAATTCCAATTCACATAGCGTGACCGAACGGAACATACAGAACATACAGTCCAAAGTTAACAGTGCGTGTATCGAAAGACTTATTCTGGAGAGGTCAAGCGATTTTATGTTTGATAAGTGAGATTTTAATGTAAAAAACTATTTTTTGTTGACTATTATTCAATTGCCATCATTTTTCATTAAAAACATCCAACCAGAAAATCTTAAGAAAAGGATCATCAATACTTTTTTTTTTCATAAAGTAGCGTGTTTAACGGAGATTAACAAAAACAATCTATCTCTTTTTTTCGGATACAGATTAAAAAATAACTTAAATTAATTAATTATTAAACTGTAACTTTTATTAAAGTATTTCTTCTTTTTATTAACAGTTCTCCATCCGGACCAAAGTCCAGAGATCCGTGTCACCAGGAGTTGCGGCTGGGTCAAACACAAACGCGAATGCTACACAGCGGACAATAAAGACCATTTGGAAACTGTGTGCCAGTGCTTCGGTGACGTTTGCAACGCGGGAAACGTTTTCGGAAATGCGAAAGCGACGGTTCTCGGAATCCTGTCGGCAATCTTTTACAATTACAAAAATTGGCGAACGGAAGTTTAATAAAGCCAATGGTCTTGGGCTTTAAAATTTTTTATAACAAATATTGTCGTACGTAATTAGTTCTATCGTTTAGCAAATAAATGTGTGCAAACATACTCTGGATTTATTGTTTATAATTTTAATCACTGAATCAATGTTTGCGGTTGCTGAACTCAATTCACGGGTATTAGTTCTTTTCAGATATAATTTACTTGTCTCTCTCTTATCTCAACAAAATTGAATTAGATAACAGCATGGTTCTGTGAATGCTCTTACTTCTAAATTTGTACATGGAATAACCAAATAATTTTGTGTTTTTATTACTGTATACGCAAGTCTGTCTACATAGCTTTGATAACGCAAATTCCTTGAAACTTATAGCAAACAGAACGCTTATCAGTTGTTGATCGTCTGCTCTCATCCGCCCTATCAAAATGTCTGGGCCGATCGCACGTATGTATGAATAAACTGCCTTGTCCATGACATTGGAATTTAAATCATCGACTTAAAGTTGCATATTGAACTTCTATTAACAGAAATTTAGCTGAATGAAAGACTTGATTGAACAAGGATATGTTATCAGATAATTAACAATGAAATACAAGTCGAAACATATGCGGGGTTGGTTCGAAGCTAGAGCGATCTTAATGCGTGCTCGCGATCAGAATAGGGCGGCGTATTGTCATCGCATTAGCATAAATCGCCGCTCGTTTAATGTCAGCTGGATGGGTGCAACAGTTTGTCAAACACCGTAGCTGCTTCCACAATACCGACTTAATACTTCGAATGAACTCACACCAAACGGCTAACATGTTGTTAAAATCTTTGATGTCCGTGTTTCTAATCGTCGGCAGCGTGAAACATGGTAAGTACAGCTTAATAACATATTTAAGGATACCTTGAAGAAATTGCTACTTTAGCAATAAGGCCGCCTATATGTACACTATGTTTAATTGTATTTTCCCTTTGTGTTTCCTCGTGTACAATAAAGTATATTCCATTCCATTCTATTATTATTCGTAGTCGGTTACGATTAGATCTTGATTAGAAATGCGCGTACCTTGCTCTCTTCATCATCACCACCGTCATCATCATTTCAGCCTGTTTGAGTCCACTGCTGAACATAGGCCTCCCCAAAGACTGCAACGAAGTACTGTCTCATTTGATGAATTAATTGTGACAATCAACGATGCAATGGTATTTAACCGCGGTGACAAATACATTAGTAGGTAACTTAATTGAAAAGGCTATTGAAAACACATCGAGGGCAGAATGTATGGAAAAGATTCTTAATAGACATTCTCATTCTTCACGATAGGTTTAAATTAGAAAATCGGTGATTGTGAATCGCTTCAGTCTTCTCTTTAAGTCCAAAATTCACTTTCAAAGTAATACCATGAAGGTTCGTGTTAAATCAGACTTACATTACTACTATCACTTCAATAAGTCTTATTTCGCCAATATAACAATTCTATACTGGTATTGCTACGTGTTTGAGGCGAATCGAATTTACTTCATTTTAAATTCATGGCACACTAAATGAGCTTCATTGTCCTTCACAAAGTCAATTACATTATTTTGCATAACATATAGACGATCACATATTTTGACGTTACCTAATTTATAACAATTTTAGTTTGACACATTTAGTTTGACATAAAAAATAATTATCTGATGCCCCGCGCAAATAACGATAATTTATTTAGTCTTATTAAATGAGAACATTTTACGTAGTTAAAACGTTGAACGTAATAAATTCAATGTAATCCATGAAAATGTCTCACTTAAAAAAAGTTTGTATCTATGGATGGATATTTGTTACTTGTTTGTTTTTTTCTGGGTTTTAATGAAACTTGACAATAATATAGCTTATACATCAGAATAACACATGGGGTATAATTCATATACATATTTTTATCTATATCTGTCTTTTTGTCTGAATGTTACGCCTTCAGCCTATTCTACTCAGACGTAGTCGCGGGCAGCACCTAGTCGGCAATATTCGAATAAATTTAAGAAGTAAATAAAGTGATTTATGTGCCTCCCTAAATGTTTTTTCTACGTTTAGTCAACGGCATCCGTTGTTACGAATGCAACAGCGCCAACAACTCGATGTGCCTGGACCCGACGGTCTACGACCAGGAGACGGTGATGAGGTTCCTCGGCACGGCTAACTGCGAGGCGGGGGTCCACACTGCCGAGAGGAAGGGATTCTTCTGTAGGAAGATAGTGCAAACCAGTTCGTACCGCTAAACATAAAGTTACCTCCCAGGGCTAAGTATTTGTAGGAAAATCTAACTTGCGTTAATGTTCTTGCGTGGTACAAAACCATATTATGCAATCCCATAAGCATCGCTGGTCTCTCTGAATTCTATACAAAAATGTATAACTCATAGACAACAGATAACTTAAAAAACAAATACAAAGCCATTTCTGAACTACTAATTTTTTCAATCAAGAACCTTTCTTTACAGGAACACAAAAATACTTAAAAATAAATCAGGGGAATTGACTATGCAATCAAAACGTACTAATAACGAAATAAAAAAATATAACGAAATAAAAAAGTGCAAACGTAATTTTTTGAACATTCAATAAAGGGCATTCTATTAGGTACTCTATTTTTATATCTGAAATAAAGTAAAAAATTAAAAAACTAACCATCTACGTAGCCCTCATCTCGCAAGACTCTACTCGCGCTTATACGTTGTTCATGGCCGTGACCCTCGATCGGGCTTATCGACTTCATTACGGAAGTCTAAGACAGTTGTCAATTTTAAACAAAAAGGTTATCTCTAATATACGTAGATAATATTTATTAATTCAAAGAACAGCAAAGGAGAGTAAGGATGTTTCTAAAAGTTTAAACACAAGACGTACATTAGATAAATCAGATTCCATTACAAATATGCCACGAACACGATAGTACCTATGTTAAAAAATGTGGTCCTTCCAACTGTATTAAGTTTGCCCGAATATATTTTGTGTGTTTGTATTTTTTTATGTTAAAATTATTTTACTTTCAAGCTAAAATTATCGTATCGATGCATAATGGGGTTTGCACAACCATTGCGGCAAAGTTATAATCGGTCTTTCTCTGACCTAGAAGTTAGTGGTAGTTTACCGGTGTTCGATTTCTATATTCATGAGACCTTAACAATTTGAATTTGCAATATTTCTTTGCCCTTGCTTTTCCCAAGGTGCGCGAGATGTTGGATTTCTGCGTTCATAACAGCTTGACAAGTCCGATTTGAACGTGGAGCTTTTCCTTTTTGAAGTTATACTTCTTTTGGCGCGTTAGGGAAAAATTATGAGGGTAAATTTTTACGATGCGCGCGCACACCGTCACGAAAAACCGACACCCTGAAGTTAGCTTGACATCTACGTATGTTTGCGTGAGAACTGACAACCGTATTCACGATATTTATTTTGTGATATTTAAATGAACTGTATTTAACTAGATAATGCGTTATAATAAAACTTTCAATGTATTAAATACCTTTTTTTCTATTGTTAGTGTCGTTTTTTCTATAAACGTAGAATAAGGCGAAAGATAAAATTTTTGAAAAAAGAAGTATAACTTCTAACGCGTGTACATAAGTACCCACACACTTTTTTGTGTATTCATAATATAAACGACCTCCGCGGCCCTCCGCAAAGGTCACGACCCAGATGGGCAGAGGAGTTCGATCTCTGTACTCACAAAAGCTTGACAAGCCCGATTTGAATTTGGAACTATTTCTTTTTTTTTTGTGTATTCACAATATAACCGACCTTCGCAGTACTGCACAAGGGTCATGACCCCGAGGTGCGCGTGACCCGCGGCTGCGGCTGGGTCAGACACCACCGCGACTGCTACAAGGCCGACAACGAAGACCATCTGGAGACCGTCTGCCAGTGCTTCACCGACGACTGCAACGTTGGCACCGCTTTTTCGTACTCCGTGCTACTGACGACGGCTCTGGGTATACTGGTCCCTTGCCTACAGTAAACACAGTGTGCTGAGATTGCTTTGTTTCATTTCGCCCCCGTTTCCTGATAATTTAACTTTTCGGTAATTTAAAGTAAATAATAGAAAACTTACCTTGATACGCTCTGTAAGAGGAGGCCTTCCGAGGCCCAGCAGTGGGATATGTATAGGCTGTTACTTTACTTTTTTTCAGAAAAAAAATATTACAAGTTAAAGTAGTACAATTTGATTATTATTAATTAGTTACTCGTATTTGCATTTGATGAAGCTTCGATTCGAAAAAGAGCTGGGCCCCGTATTTATTTCAAGTATACGGTGGTAGGGCCACGCAACAGTGTTCGCTGTTGCACGAATGGGCAGGTCCGTCCGGGTTAGTACCACGACCTCACAGAAGAGCGACGTAAACGTGTTGCACTTCTGCGTTTCGTCTGGTCAGTGAGGTAGCCGGGGCCCACGGGATAATTGAGAGGTAGCAACGCATCTGCAACCCTACTGGTGCTGCAAATGTCCATGGGCAGGCGGTTATCACTTAACATCTGGTGAACCGCCAGCTCGGTTGCCACTTTCTCACATAAAAAAAAGTAACTATTGGACTATTGGATTATACACAAAGAACTTTTACTAATCGCACTATACAAATTTAAATAACCATTTAACGTTATTTACAGGATGGTATTGGAATCCTAATCTTACGCTCGGTTTCTGAAAGACTGATCATCGTAGATGTCAACTAATCAGCTGTCAAATGACTTTTCAAATTTCATTTTAGTTGCCAAAAAGATGGTTAAACTCTCTGAATTGACTAGAATGATCTTCTTAATGATCAGAATGATCAATTCAAAGAGTTCAACCATCCTGTTCGCAACAAAAATGAAATTTGAAAAGCCATTTGACAGCCGATTAGTTGATATTTTACGATGATCAGTGTTTCGGAAACCGGGCGTTAACATCTCAACTCTTTTGTTAAAATTTAAATAAATAAAAAAATGCGACATTGAGTTTGTCTGTTTCTTCGTTTGTTTTTAACACTTTGAACTACTCAACCAAAAATTTTGAAAGCAAGGGGTACAGAAAAGGGCATAGAGGAAAAGTACATACTTTTTAATCGCGGGTAACACCGCGGAGCGCAGCTAGTTGATTTATTAGTGGAGTGCATACAATTCGCCGCCGCGGAGTGTAACGTCCCGCAACACGGAGGCCGATGACCCATATTAAAGTGACAATGAAGCGGAAATGGCCACAGACCCAAGCGCACAAGCAGATTTATTGTGCGACTCCGCAATGACGGGCTGTATATGTTCTACATTGTATGATAGAAGGTGAGAAGCGAGCGTTTGGTCCACCTGATGCTAAGTGATTTCTGCCCCGTGCGCCTTGTGATAATATACAGAGATAGATAATACGAAGCTTCATCGGGCGCAGAGCTCGTGGAAACTTGGCTTTCGTATACTGATAGGCTATACCTACGGCGATTCACGCATGTGGGCATGCTTGCACTAACTAATGTTTGGATTCTTGGCTACAGCTCGAGGATCTCTTTAACGACCGACAACTGTGACTAATATTGAATAAAAAAACTTTTATATATTTTTTTTAATTAATCCGCTGATAGAGCAGCTATGTACCAATTTTTTGTGTTGTACGAATGGGCAGGCGCACTCACCGGTAGACGTATCTCACTGTAGACCGGCACATGCCGGTCTACCAATACTTTCGCGTTTCGTGAAATGAATACCATAACCTGGATAAACTTTTATAAAGCTTGGATCGCATCTGCAAGCCCTCAGGTGTTGTAGTGTAGATGAAGATGTCCATTGGACGCAGTAGCATCAGTTATCACCACCGCCACTTCGCCAGTCACATATAAAATTAGATAATTCAGTATTAAATAATATTATGTTTTATTTTTTAACTCTGACTTTGAAAGTTTTAGGTACCTTACGCGAAATATATATAGCAAAAATACTATTACAAGAAAGAACTTTTGTATTTTCTATTAACTAAAAACGGCGAAACCAAACGTTGTTGTATATTCATAGTATTAATTAAAGGAACACAAACGGTAACGGTAACACAAACAAGTACTGTTTCTAAAATACATAAAAATTAAAAATAATTTAAACAACAAATTACTCGTATTAAAATAAAATTGAGGTCTTAATGTTTTGTATAAAATAGAATGCATAAAAATCAGCAATTTGCAATTTAAATTAAAGACAGAGTCATCTAGCGGCAATATTAAATAGTTGCTTCGCCTTATATGATTCATAGATGTCGACACAAGGCCATGGTACAGTAATCAATAAAGCTACTAGTGTTAGTTCGTGAGTCGGTGGATAACTGTTCAATTGTAATACTACTAAAATATTAGATATTTCAGTAGGTGAAAAATTAAAGTTATAATGTTCGACGTTTTCTAATAGTTTACAATAATGTTCGACTTAGAGGAAATATATAGGCTTACCGAATGTAACCAACGATTTTACTTGAGTGATTGGCTGTACGAGGCGTCAACTATATTACAATTTCACAGTTTATGACAACAGTCAGGTTGGCCGAGTGGTCTAAGGCGCCAGATTTAAGCTCTGGTTCCCGAGAGGGAGCGTGGGTTCGAACCCCACACCTGACAACGCTTTTTTTGAACAATAGTTTTATTTTTAAAGTTTTATTGAAATCTAATTCTCATTCAATACTAAATTCATTTTAATGGGTTATTTTTATTAATCTTATTAGAGAACTATAAATGATTTTATTTCACATTTTAAACTTCAGTTATTATTGGTAGACTTGTTCTCTACATACCTATTACCAGTATTTCATTTCTATCAATTTACTTCAATATTTATAAATATTTTCTTATTACAAAATAATGCAATATTAACTCTATTTTTGGGGTGGCAAGTAATTAGGTATACTTGATGACATTAATTGTTTTAATGATAATAATTATTAAAGTAAAAATGATGAATGAAAATCAAAAATTATTTGTGGTGAAAAACACCAAAATATAGATAAATTAGTCGCCATATTTTTGTAGTAGGGCAATAAATAAATCATAAATAAATAATATCATAAATTATGCTAGTAGCATAGTTGTAAGACTGTAATAAATAAATTGATATGTTATGTAATATGCCTATAAGAATGTACAATATTAAATTGAATGAATATCACCAGAGTTAATTAGCAAAAGTGTCTTGCAGCTAGGTCGAGGGGTCAAAGATTATCCGATTGGTAGAAACAAGTTTTTTATAACTTTTCTTGTTCTTACCACTTTGCGCTCTATTTAAATGGCATTATACTAATTTTAATGTATTCTTATGGTATCCTATGTCGTAAGTTTAATGCAGATATTATCAGAAAAATGTAGTTATGAATTAGATTTCATATTCGATTATAACAGTTTACACAGAAATAGATTTTTCATACAATAATGTTTTTTTTTTTTAATATGAAAAGGTGGCTAGCGAGATGGCGCTTCACCTGATGCCCATTCGTGCAACAGCTAAAACTGTTGCGTGGCCCTACCACAGTAATCTATCAGGCAAGTGTGTTCGCTACTGCACGAATGGGATGGTAAAGGCAGGTACGTCCGGGTTAGTACCACGACCTCAGAGAAGATTTTTTTTACACTCCTGCGTTTCGTCTGGTAAGTGAGGTAGCCAGGGCCCACTTTATTAAAAGGTGACAACCCATCTGCACCCCTATGTCAAGACAAATATCTACAACTAAAATAATACGAGGATTATAAAAATAATTGTCAAATGTACTTACATGACGGCCCCATTGAAAATATTTACGTAAGCATAATATTAATAGTCCTCTAAAACTATATTTTGTCGTAGAAGGGGCAACAATCGTGTGCAAGGATTGTAGAAAGGCGAAACCGTATTCTCTGCTTTCCTACTGTGAGCGATATACCTTAACATTTATAGGTATAGAAATTTTAACAACCTTAGAAACTATTTCATAATTTGAACAAGGTTACGTAAGTCAGGTTGGCCGAGTGGTCTAAGGCGCCAGATTTAAGCTCTGGTTCCCGAGAGGGAGCGTGGGTTCGAACCCCACACCTGACAGCAAGTACTTTTTTTTACTGCTTTTTTTTCAAATTTATCTTTCAATTTACATTAAATTTTGATTATATTATATACCAATTTTATTTTATACCATATAATTTGCTCGCCCAATTTAAATTTGTGAATGTCATTTCGATTTTTTGTCTAACATAATTTTTGTTGTTTATCCCGGAATAATCAACATAAAAGGTTTTGGTTCGCAAACATTTTGGTTTGCAAAACTCAAGGTTTTTAATCAGTCACAATTTAATTTTTTTTGGATATCAAGAGTAAGAGCTAGCGTAAAGTTAAATAAAATGGTTTTTACGCTATATAGGGCAAACTATTCGTCACACAGAAAATTCGTAAGAACATTTTGTGTTGCAAATTAAATTAAAAGTTAATAAGTACAAGACTTCGAAATATTACACTCCCTTTCCGTAGGTACACATTTGACATTTCGTAATAACTCAATATGCAGCGATAACTCTGTTTTTGACTAATTCATCTCATACATTTGTTAATAGTAACTATAGGAAATGATGAAATAATATGGGACATTTTTTTAAGACGACGAACATTATGTTTTCCCGACTGCACTACACAAAGGAGGGTAATGTGTTTATCAGCTTTTGAATATAGATTTTGTTCCTTCGTGGCGCTCTGGCGATCAAACGCGTGGGACGATTCAGATGAATCTTGCATTAATTGATCTTGCGTTAGTCGATCTACAGTGTCACTCTTTTGTTGTCATAAGCAATGGTGATAACTGCTTATGTCTTTACATAGTAGTTTTTAAATCTACAACAACATCCAAACACCATATCGTGAAAAAGTTTGAACAGCGTATAAAAAAATATTACATTCTAACAGCTTATTGACCCTTTCAAAAAATTTTGCTATTACGCAATTGACTTTTATTTTTATTTTTAGTCTCACAGTACTTTTTTAGTCTCGGCACTTTTTAGACTGTGACTAATTCTACGTATTTTCTACAAGCCCACCTCACGGATTCCTTAATGCAATTCCCATCGACCCTGACGATCGCGCAATGAGGGTGGCCCCCGCTTGTCTAGACATCCGACGAGTATGCAAAGCGTCCAAAAGACCTACGAGCTTCGCTCATGGTTTGAAACAATGTCTGACAAATAGCCAAATTCAGGTCACTGTATAGACTGCGTTATTCTAACTATAGAACGTGAAATTTTCTTATCTTATCCTTTAAACGAGCAATTATACAAGAATTATAATATATATATAATCGGAATCTCGGAAACGGCTCCAGCGATTTTCATGAAATTTAGTATGTGCGTAGATTCGGGGGCGAAAAATCGATCTAGCTAGATTTCATTTTTAGAAAATGTCCTTTTAGCCCTGTTTTCAGGGAATGAAAAATATGATTCGAATATGACGGTAAATTTCGCTGCAAGAGAAAACGTCATAATAGTTCGGTCGGTAATCGGGCGGCCCCAAAACAGACGGCCGTGGTTCGCGTCACGATCATTTACACATTTATTTATTTTTTCGATTCCAGATCATTTCTTTCTTTATTTTTAATTTTTTGCCGATCTGTTATTTAAAGTTCTTTTTTTTTTAAAGTTCTTTCTTTTGTAAAAACATCAGTTCATATTTTCTTATTATTACGTCGGTAAGATCGAAAAATATTATGCATATTTCATTACTCAGTAATTTGTATCTAAATGTAATTTCCAAAATACACGATTTACCAAAAAAAAAAACAAACCGAGCAAAGCTCGGTCCTCCGGTACTGGGTTTTTATTTAAGCATTACTTTTCCGTCAGTTCACTGTTTATGTGTAAATTTTATTTTTGTCTTTCAAATTACTATAAAGTCTCCTACTAACTCTTTAATCACAGATGGACAGACAAAATTTTAATAACGTCTTTTGAACGCGTCTCAACAATACGGAAATAACAATTTTAATACTAAATTACAGACAGGCTCTTTTTTATTATTTATAATTTCACCATATCGCCAGTAGCTTCTTATATCTTTTTAAAATGTAGCTGAAAATAATAACAGATAGGTACATCAAAGTAATTCTTTTAAAAGGCAGTTCACTGTTTTGGCACTAGACCAGTTTGGCATTCAGACAAAACTGAGAGGTCGTAACAAATCCACATTGCAAAGAGATAAGGATGCCAAAGTGAATGATGAAGTTTCCGAATAGAATTTATCTTGTATCTTGATGCAGCTTTGCGGAATTCTGTCACAATTAAAGAAGGAATTGATAACAAAAAAAGTAAAGATTCTTGTATCTTGTATTAAATGATGTTTTTGCTTTCAATCCCGAGACTATTAAAGCTTCATCTGACGCAGAACCGGTGGGCTAGCCAGAACCCACAGGTTTGGGCCCTCCGCTGTGGGTAGGGCCGCGCATGTGCTCATGCGTGCGTTTAACTAAGTAAAGATTGCTAATGTTCGTGCTAAGTAACTGAACACTATATGTAATCGTGTAAACGAAGCCAACAATACGGATGCACCTACACAATATTAGTTATTACCGACACAATATTTTACCTAATATTAACTTACTTATAACATTTTGACATTAAGAACATTGTGAGGAGACTAAATAAACTATTTTAATATTACCTAAACTTTATAATTAACCATACCGCAATCTAGTACCGTCACAGCTAGATTCGCGCAAATCATTAGGTTTTTAAGTAATCATGAGGTTTGCGTACGGTCGTAAGAAACAGATTATACATCCTCATAACTTTCTCGTGCCATCGTTTGGGTTAATACTGTGGTTTTGTTCAGTAACATAAAATGTAGAAAGTAACAAATTAAAAAGCACCAAATTCTACAAAATCACGCACAAGCGAATATTAGAAATAATATAACATATTTTACCGAGTACTTATGACAAAGTTCGTTGTGCCCATCGATGAAATATTAACATTTCAAATCTGTTAAACTATTGCGTCGTGTGGGAATCAAACACTCGAAGAAAGTTTCGCACAAAATCTGTATTCGTTTTTTTTATTATCCGATAAACTAAAAAGAGTTTACAAAGCTGCACAACAATGATTGTTTATTGTTCAACTAAGTTCTATCTCCTGCCCATATCCTTTATTGTGTTTTACACAAAATGTGAATCATGTTATCGGTACCCATGTTATCGGTATTGGCTAGGTTCTTTTTACGTCCGGCCACCTGTCTTAGGTTGGCCTTCCTTGGAAATAAACACCCATATCCGGTACAGTTATGTCGGTTGCACAAATACTTAGTTCTTACATGTGGAAATGGAACCCACCACACCCAGCGCCTGAAGACGATAGCTTAGCAACAGCGCCATCTAGTCATTTGATTTTATAAGTTGTTCTATAGTATTCATGAACATCTATATATATATGAAAATGAATCGCTCAATGTGTTGCTAAGCGCAAATCTCGAGAACAGCTGAACCGTTTTCGCTAATTCTTTTTTTATAATATTCCTTGAAGTACAAGGATGGTTCATAGGGAGAGATAAATTTAAAAAATTGCCTGAAAAGGTCTAAAAACAACACTTTTCTATATTCCCGTACAAAAGATTCGTAATAATACTTAAAACTCTATTTTAACTTTAATACCATACCATAAAGTTTAAGTGTTAGTGGAGGAGTTCCGGGAAGACAAAACAATTGACGTTAGTATCGTATAAATATTGTCCCTATGTATGCTTAGATCTTTAAAACTACGCAACGGATCTTGATGCAGTTTTTTTACTATATATAATGATTCAAGAGAAAGATTAAACTCTCAGAGTTATTGATCATTCTGATCATTAAGAAGATCATTCTTATCAATTCAGAGAGCTTAACAATCCTTTTGGCAACTCAAATAACATTTGAAAAGCTATTTGACAGCTGATTAGTTAACATCGATGATGATCAGTGTTTCAGAAACCGGGCGTGAGTTTTATTGCCTAATTCATTGTCAAAATCACCTTCACCCCAGTACCCAATGTCACTCGCTCCGAATCTGTAGGGAGTAACGACGCAAAAGCTTTTATTTACCAAAATACGCAATCCGTGCAGATTCCAGCGGGACCGTCGTCCCGGTTAATAAATCAATTGAATACTATTTCGAAGGTACGCGTGTGTGCGTGAAGAGTGCGTTTGAAATACCACCTCTACTGACGTCATCGGGTTGTCAGCGTGTGAGTTGTACGTGTATTTATGTAGATCACGTCTACACGTACAATCAGCGACGGTGATCACCAATTTCAGCCTTTATCGTCAAAGAAATAAAGTCGACGTTGTCAACGGACGCCACGGGACCGTTCCAGAGATAACCAGAGATTTCGTTGCGGTACTTTTCCGAAGATAACGCTTTATTTACAAATATAAATCTACTGCGCAGTTGGTTTGGTTTTATATATTCCATTGAGAGTGAATGATAGTAGACATAATGCAATATCAAGGCTTTCAAGAGATCTAAATAATAAATCAAATCCATATGTCATCGTATCGATGCCGTTTAACAATTGAAAATCTTAATACAACAAGTATAATTTTTAACAAAAAAAAAAACCGATTTCAATCAGAAATTTTTTATAAATATAACTTTCAATGACGGCCCTCGATTTCTCTGGGATGCTATCATCAGATACGGGTTTCTTTATCATGGTACCACCCTTGGGATATCTCCTTTCCGACAAAAAAATAATCATCAAAATCGGTTAATAGGCGACGAAGTTATCCACGAACACACATAAAAAATAAAAATATATACGGTTGAATTGAGAAACCTCCTCCTTTTTTGAAGTCGGTTAAAAATTTACTAAAATAAATCTAATAGTGATTAACACAAGCAACGTCTAAGAAACCCGTTGAGATCGAACGTTTTGTGTGATGCATACCTAACATTATTCTCATATTATTTAAATGGTCAACATTATTTTATGGTGTAATTATAAAGGTTGCAAATTATTACGGCGTGTTGAAATATGTGCATATATTATTAGTTAACTGAGGCATTCAAATTACACCAATTGGCGTAATTTCAGTTCCTCAGTGAGTGCGCTAGTGTCATATCTACTTGGTTTTTGCATATAGGTAATGTCATTGTGTCCCAAAGCCTTTTATTTTCAATAACAATAAATTATTTTTATCTAAAAATGAAATAAATTCATAAATGTGCGGTTTCTAAACTTATTTTGACAACAAGTCAAAATAAATTTAGAAACCGCACTGACATCTTTCAAGAAGTAAACGTAGTGATTACATTCTCTTTGCAAGAAGTCTCAGAAAAGTCTTCAGAAGTACCACTCTCCAGATAAGATGCGATTTAATATTTTCTAAGGAAAGCAGTAGCAGCAGCAGAAAGTACTGCCTGAAATATAAAAATATTAAAGATATTCCGTTGGCTGGATTTCAACTGTTGTAGACATTTCTATAGTATACCGCGATATGAGTTTCCATTTGGTCTTTGTTTATTCTCATATACATCATTATGATATAATTATTAATAAATAAATAATTACATACGTCTTAAATTAATCTTTATTGTAAAATCTATCGGTATACTACTTCAAACATAAGAACGACAGAAAGCAATTGCAGAAACGTTTCAATATGTATTGTTCAGCTTAGAAACCATCATCCTCCTGCCCATATCCCACCTAGGAGGGTTGCTACACATAAATCATGTTGTAAAAGGTTTTTACTACGTTTTTGTACTACTGGTCACGTGCCTCCAACCCGTCAACCATCCTTGGGAACAAACAACTAGAACCGCGACAATTATCTGTGGGGCACACAATTACTTGTCGCGTGTGGAAATCGAACCCAACACCCCGTAGCCAAAGCGAAAAGCTTAGCAACTGCGCCTCCATGTCATCAAAGATAGTGGCGAGAAAAATAAATAAATATTATACGACACATTTTTACACAACATTTTCTAGTCCCAAAGTAAGCAACGCTTGTACTATGGGTACTAGAAAACTGATAAACATACTTTTGCTGAAAGATCAAGGGAATTTCACTCTATCTATGTACTTAAGATAGGTACTATTTATTTATAGGACAGGACAAGAAACGAGTAACGTTCAATATAATCATTATGCAATTGTTATTCCAGCTAACGCGGAGCGTCTGCTCCCCTGAATCGCGTTTCGAGAAACTACGTCACGTTTCGAGAAATCTCCACCCGCTAACGACTATACAGTCACCACGCCTTCCACGAAAGCAGGTGATATCACTTTATGTTATTGCAGGACATTCCATAAAGAAAGAATGAAATTAGATACAGTGCTCAGCGGTGAAGGAAAACATCGTGAGGGAACCTGCATATTTTCTAAATTATAACTATAATATAAAAAAAATATTTCGAAGATATGTTTAGTCCGCCACTCGGCAGTGGGGCCACGTGGTGGACTATGTCCTAATACCCACTGTACAGAGGATGCCTTTGCCCAGCAGTGGCACATGTATAGGCCTACTTTACTGTTTCACTTTATAGTTTTAACCCTTAAAATGCGAATGATGCAGGAACATCGAAGATGTGTACCATTACGTTTTATGTTGTCCCATTTTTTGTAAACGAATTGTGGTCACCGTACATAAAGTATTGATCCGAAGGTCGCCATTGTATCCAGGCTCGCCTAAATATCGATCGCGACTATTTTCATCAGACACTATAGACGCTAGCGTATACAGTTCTTTTTAATCACACAATCATAGACTCTATTCCGGCGCAATAACGGTCAAATTGCCGGCAGTCTTAAGCCGGTTAGAGTACTTTTAAATACCTGGGTTAGGTAGTATATACGCACACTCTTTTTATGTGAAAATTTGCCAAACGAGCAGACGGCTCACCTAATGGTAAGTGAATACCGCCGCCCATGGACATCTACTACACACAAGGGTTACAGATGCGTTGACAACCTTTTGAAAATTGGGCTCCGGCTACCTCACTCACCAGACGAAACGCGAAAGTATTTGTCATACTTCCTCTTTACCCTGGTCTTCTGTGAGGTCGTGGTACTTACCCGCACAGGCCTGCCGATTCGTGCAACAGCCGAGGCTGCAGCGTGGCCCTACCACACTTAGAGCTGAGTAAATTGACCCATCCTCAATCTGATATTGTGTGGGTAAGCTAAATTTACCTAAATTGCGCAAGGTATGTCCTACAGTGTACTAACGAGTATACTTAATTAATTTTAATTTGTCATCATTGTCGCGACTCAAGTATTGACATGTTAACTAGTAAGAAAACGTATCAAAATATGTGTAATGCTCTAACGGGGCCGTGACCTGGTTTTATGTCGCGGGAATTTCCGAAATATAACCTGGACGGATATAACGTTATGCGACGTTATTACTAACTATTAAACCTTTGAAATTTTTTACAGACCACAGACTCTGGAAGGGAACGAACAGACTTATAAATTCCACGCTTACTTTTGTATTTCTAGCTTAAGGGAGATCCAAACACGTATTTACAAATTAATAGCAATAATAAAAATAATAACGGCCAATTGATTCGCTACAACAAAGTCAGCATATGTACAGAGTACTTTTGTATATAGAGAAAATGTCACATTGTATAAATAACATAACATTAGAAAATGTATTAAATTATGCCTAAATAGCTCTGAGGTAATTATTTTGTTGTTTATATACAGCGTGTCGTTACAACCGCGTGTCGTTACAATAAATGAACACACGTCTAACGCTACTTGCCAATAATCATAAAAAATATACTACTAAAACTGACTGATTCATACATTCAAAGACTTTTTCATTCGTTGCCACAACGTGGCATTACAAATCTCTCCTTCTAACAGTATGTTTTATCTCTTTTAAATCCATTCAACCCATACATATGCTTTGTGACCTTTACAAATGAACTTTACGTTACAGTTTTATACGTAAGGGTGTTCTAAAATGTTTGTTATGTAAAATTTAATAACTCGGTAAGTATTAATGTTTAAATAATGTAAATGCTTAATACAGTTTTAAAAAGTTATACTCTATATTTGTGTTCATTTATTGTCGCGGTTGTAAGGACACGCTGTATATCGATTGTGCATTTAATAAATTTTTTTACTTGGATGTTATTATAATACACTCCAAAATCATAAATATACGATGATAAACATGTTTACATGAAACAATGTACGGTATAATATACAGCGTGTCTTTACCATCGCGACAATAAATGAACACACATATAGAGGATAACTATTTAAAATTGTATTAAACATTTACATTCTTTAAACATCAATATTTACAGAGTTATTAAATTTTCCAAAACAAACAATTTTAGAACAACCTTACGTATAAAACTGTAACGTAAAGTTCATTTGTAAAGGTCACAAAGCATATGAATGGGTTGAATGAATTTCATCATCATCATCATCATCATATCAGCCGTAGGACGTCCACTGCTGAACATAGGCCTCCCCCATTGACTTCCACTTCGACCGGTCGTTAGCGGCCTGCATCCAACGCGTCCCTGCGATCTTGGCTAGGTCGTCCCTCCACCTTGTGGGAGGCCTTCCTACGCTGCGTTTGCCGTCACGTGGTCTCCACTCGAGAAGCTTTTTGCCCCAACGGCCATCGGTTCTTCGAGCTATGTGCCCTGCCGCTATGTCGGTAACTCTAGTTCTTCTACGGATCTCCTCATTTCTGATTCGATCTCGTAGAGAAACCCCAAGCATTACCCTTTCCATAGCGCGCTGTGCGACCGCGAGCTTCCTTATGAGGCCCATAGTGAGAGACCACGTCTCGGCATGAATTTAAAAGAGACAAAACATACTGTTAGAAGGTGAGGTTTGTAATGTCACGCTGTGGCAACAAATGAAAAAGTCTCTGAATGTATGAATCAGTCATTTGTAGTTGTATAGGTGTTACAAATTTTGTTTCTTTTTTACTTAATTAGTTTGTTTGAATAATATTTTTTTTTAATTATGGTTTTTTTAACGTTAATACTTTTTTATGATTATTGGCATGTAACGTTAGACGTGTGTTCATTTATTGTCGCGATGGTAACGATACGCTGTACAATTCATCACCTATAATATTTAAGTACATAAAGTAGCACGCATGGGTATTGGCAGTAACGATAATAATCTACATTTTTAATAACACTGCGAGTGTGAAGTTATTTCGCTATGTAAACTCTTCACACATGCAAATACATACGGTATAAACATATACACGTGTGTGCGTTTTGTTTTGACGCCGTGACTCACACTTCTGCAAAGTTTACACGGAACGCAGTCGCGAATAACGCACACACGCGCGTGCAATGTGAATGACGCAGAAGGGGAGTTTGGAGGTCGAGGGGGGAGGAAGCCAAACGGAAACGACGGTTTATATACGCCGTGCGAACGCTGAAAGTACCAGTTTCATTCCAGAAGTAAACAAAGAAAGTCTTATTTAGAGCACATCTTCGCTTCGACCCCGGCTTACAGCCAGAGAAATGGGTACGTAACCATTTATTTCGTACATATATGCTGTAATAAATTTAACGTTTCGTTCTGCAATAGAGCAAATTCTCTGCCAGATTGTTTATAAACGGATTAAGTGTAAAAGCATTAGTAATATTTAGTAAAACTACACAATAAATAACTTCTCGCTTTGTATCTTTTCCTTGCAGATCCTTGCATACGATTTTTTAATATGGCATAGTTTGTAATATTTCTATTACGTACGTTTGTTATTGCGTACGTTTGTCATTTCTTCTGTAAGCGGATTATTAAAACTTTATTTGCATTTCAAATGACTATTATCTTCTAACAGTGTTGAATTTTCACGATAACTTTATTTACCCATGGAAACACGTGCGGAGTCATCAGCTAGAGTTGCGTCACGTCATTGAAGATTTTTATTAGCCTAGCTAAACATAGATTTCGAATCCTGATTTTTAAACACTACTTACGCCAATAAAATGCTATAAGATATAGATTAAATTGCTTACTGCATCTTTTTGCTATTCTAAAAGGATTTTTCGTATTAACGGTACTAGCACCACAATAGGACGTAGTTTTAATTCCCGAGTGCATTATCTGTATTTATTAACAATGTTGCCTATATTTTTTCCTTGAACGACCTTGGGCGCCATCTTGTTTCATTGACTCTGGGCGGGTGCTTTGACAAATTGCCTAATATAATGTCAATCAGTTACACAGTACGCTTTACCTATAAAAACAAACGGACCATCGTGTGACCTGGCTGGCCATTTGACCATAATAAATCAGATAGAGCGTACTTTATTGATTGTTCTAATAAATTGAAACCTTTACTAGTTTTGGACATGACTGCATATCGATTTGTTAATTTATTAAGATATTGCTGGCCGAGCAATGGTTACTTACCATCTCCAAATTAGTTTGAATGCTGGATAATGCAATTGACTATTGATGGAAAATTGAGAGCCCTACCTCAAATGACGCGATGTTCCTTTTAGCCAAGAGTACGTATGATTGCAAATATGTATGCATTCATGCGACCGATCGTATGTGACGCATTTCAATGATTAATGAATACCTAATACACAGCGTCTGATCTAATGATTGTTTTAGATTGAATAAAATCAATACCAAATCATTTTATATTACAAATACTACAATAGAGCTAGAGACAATCAGAAAACATTTTATTAAAGCATATTTTTGTGGAGTTGCAAGTTACCAATAATTTCTTCTTATTAATATCATCATTTAGATATTTTTGAAGACTTTACCTAACTAAATGATTTAAAAATAGAACTTAGGGTACCAACTTTTATACACGAAAAATCCGTATCTCTTAGTTAGCTAGTATGTGTATTAGCTTCGACAGATAGTTAAGATGGGTACTTAAGTACTTTAGGTAAAACTTTGAAGTAATCCATAGACACACAAATAAGAAAGGTTCTCATATTGTAATATAAACCTTACGGTAGCATTACTTTACCTTTTTTATAGGATATGGGCTGAGCATAAACCTTAAACGCCCCGATATGGAACATACAAATAGTGACTAACTAACCTACTTGACTAACCGCAACCATGTTCGCCTAATCGTGGCTTAATTGCACCGACTGAGACGACATGCTAACCTTAATTGTTCTTGTTCTTTCGCAGAATCGTTAAATATAAAACCGTTAAGTAAGGACGCGATGTGGTCTCCGGAGGCGTCGAACGGCGCGGGGGCCACGGGGGTCGCCGAGGTCGCGCGGGCCCCCGCCGACATGGCGTCCACTTCGAACGAGGAGCGCGCCATACGCCGCGTCATGGGCCGCTGGGGCGCCGAGTGGTTGAGCTGACTCGGCACCGGCCTGCACGCGCCCGCCGCGCCCCAGTGGCCGGCCCACCACCCCCTGCCTCCGCCGAAGTGGGGGGCGCCGCGCCCGCCTCTGCGACTCACCCTCAGGCAGTACGAGGAGCTCGTCGCGAAGGCGGAGGCGATACTGAGCCGCTTAGTCGCCGCCGAGAACTACGATTCCGTCAACAACTTCCTTACACTTTACGACTCTTACATGGCGTCGCCGGAACAATCGCTAGAGGAGTTCTTCCCGAAGTACAAACCGCCGATCCGCGCCCACAAGCACACCTGCGTCGGCCTCGGAATGGAAGTGATGAAGCGCTTGAGGGCCCTAGAGGGGGATTTCCCGGGGATCACCAGGGCTATGATGCTGGTATCGTGCGACGAGAACATCCAAGACTTGCAGGACTACACGACATCCAGTCCGGGCCCTCAAGGCTTCCTTATTGAAACTGAGAAGGATCACGTGATGGTTGCCATACATGTAAAGGTTGGGGGAAGAAATGGCGTTTTCTTGTCGGATTTGGGATACCACATATCCCGTGTCGTGACCGTGATGGCTGATCGTTGCTATCCACACACCGGTAAGATCTTTTATCTCACTTCATATCGAATGATCACATAACATTATTAACAAAAACAAGATCGGAAAAAAATTATAACCTAAAATTTACGTTCCGATAGGTTGGTTCACACAGAGTGATGAGCCGCACTGCCGCAAGGAGTATAATTATAAGTTCAACATCCAGAACAGCAACTATGTGGAATGGCACGAGCGGGAGACCAGGGGAAGCGTTGTCAAAGAACGCTTATCACTCGTATACGTAGCCAGGGCCTATTTGTCCGCCGTTAGCGTCACAGAAAAGAGAAACCTGGTATGGGATTTGAGGTATGTAAAATGGTAAACAAAACGTATAAACTAAAATATGAAATCAAAAAGAAATCTTACTTGTATTTAGATAAAAAAAAATAATAATACAGAGCGGTAATAATGGATGAATTATTATTCTTAATGATATAATTCGTAATGATTACAAAAATTACATAATTATTAACTATTAAAAATTAAATCATAGACTAACAAAGTTTTTAATTAACTATGGATGGTGTAAAAATTTAAATGTGAGGATAAAAGTGAGGTGAATTGGGGGAAAAAATATCTTTTTTTTATTTCAATGGCAAAGGCAAAATGATGTAGGTACTAGTTATATACTGGATAATTTCTTGTCTAAAAAATTTTTTTAATTATTTCAGGAGTTTGCTTGCAAGGGATCCTAAAGGCCGTCTATCAGCTGGAGTATATTTCCCATTGAAGCTTAAAGATCAGCAGTTTACCATGTTCTTTGATAGTACCAATGGCAAGCAGAGGAAGAAATTGAAATTTGAAACATTCTTGGAATTGCAAAAGGTAAAAATATATCAATTAATAGATTTGTATGATTGTTCACAATCTACAAACAGAAAATATATTATCGTCAGATAATAATATTCATCTGATTATAGAATTGAATCCAATTCAGTAACTTAATGCAGTATTACATCCTGATGTAACAAATACTCCATTATGATATGCCATATGAACCTATGATAGAGCCCTTTGGTAGGTAACTTTTATAAAAAATTTTGGCATAGTTAAATTTATACTGGAAAATGTAGGGTAAACATATAAAACAATTTAATAATCACTGATGTACCAAACAAAAATGGATGTATGCCTTCCCACTATTCGTCCTATATTTAAAGTCATAAAGACAGTTGAGAGTTCTTAAATTGTTGGCAATCAACATGCTAATAGCTAAATACGAAAGAATCATGTTATTATTTATTTATATGCTAATGTGAGTTCACTCTGCAGATACCTGACGAAGTGGTGTGTGAAGTGGAACAATGCAACGAGCAACTCCGCTTGAGGGATGGAGAGCTTCTCTCGGTGTTGAAGAAACTGGCAACCATAATGGCTGATCAGGAATATATGACGGAACTGCTACAGATAAATGACCGTATTGTTCAACTCTCCGCAGGCAATTAGAAAGATGAAATATTTCACTTTAGTATAGAATGAAATGGGAGGATTCTTCTAACTTGATGACCTAAGTTTTTTTTTCTTCTCTTTATATAAATTAATTATTACCAGTAACCTTAAGTATATTGCCCCTGAGAATGTGAATCTTAGATTCTTATCAGTGAATTTTATGTATACTGATTGACTATATACCATCTTTAGTCATATATTTAAAAAAAAAATTATGACAAAAGTTTTCGGTAATTTTTTTCCAGAGCCAGATTTGGTCTGTTGAATACACTTTTATATTTATGTGTAATTGATAATATTTGAATACCCGAAGGAAGTGTATGATGGAACTTCTCAATTTTGGAAACTTAGTGCCTTTACCCATTAGCATTAACATGCATGTTATAATCATATGTCCATTCGTAGTTTTGTGTCTTAGTTATCATTTGTTCAAAGTAATAATTGGGAGCAAAATGTAACAAGACTGCGGCTCGTTCACTGAAATAAAAATTTTAAATATGTTCAGTTCTTTTTTTTTTTGTTTCCCTTTGAAATATATTGAAAACGTGTGGACACCGCCAATAGAAAACGTTTTGCATGCTCAGACCAATAAAAAAGCCCTTTTTATTGGACTGAGATGGCAGGTTGATTGTTAAATTGCTGGGCAATGGGACAGTAAATTAATTCTTTTTATTAGGCAAGAAGATGGCAAATAAATTCACCACCTATGTATTAAAACATTGAACCTTCACAAACTGTATTTTCTATGGTGAATTTTCTATGGTTACCTCGCTCAGTCTTAAAAATACCTTTAATTAATGATTTTGGGAGACCGTTGTATTTCCGCAGATGTCCATTCCATTTCCTGCACTCAAAGAAATCGTTACACTTCTATAATTTATAATTAAATCTTTCTTTATACAGCGTGTCGTTACCATCGCGACAATAAATGAACACACATATAGGGGATAACTTTTTAAAGTTGTATTAAACATTTAAATTCTTTAAACGTCAATATTTACAGAGTTATTAAATTTTCCAAAACAAAGAATTTTAGAACACTTACCTATAAAAGCGTAACGTAAAGTTCATTTGTAAAGGTCACAAAGCATATGAATGGGTTGAATGAATTTAAAAGAGACAAAACATACTGCTAGAAGCAGAGGCTTGTAATACGACGCTGTGGCGCGAGTTGTATAGGATGTTAAAAATTTTGTTTCTTTTTTACTTAATTAGTTTGGTAGAAAAATATTTTTTTTAATTATGGATTTTGTTTAATGTTAATATTTTTTTTTTGTTTATTGGCTACTTGCGTTAGACGTGTGTTCATTTATTGTCACGATGGTAACGACACGCTGTATACATAAAAAATTCATGTCACGTTTTTGTCCGTGATGAATTCCTAAACTACTGAATCGATTTGAATCAAATTTTGCACACTGTGTGCTGTTTGGTCCAAGGATAGCCGATAGTTTATAGTCAGCTCAATATAGTCGCAATATTTTTTTATTGGAAACTAGCTGCTGCCCGCGACTACGTCCGCGTCAAAGAGTACTTTTATATATCTGGTCCGCGTATGCGTAGAATAGACTGAAGGGGTAACATTCAGACAGAAAAACAGATATACATAAAATATGTATATAAATTATAGCCTGTGTTATTTTGATGTATAACAGTGATTCTCAACCACTGTGCCGCGGCACTTTTGTGTGCCGCCAAATTTCAAAAGTGTGCCGCCAAATTTTGCAAATATATAATAATGTTAATATTATTAAATTATATCATTTAAAAATAAAACTATTTTTTGGCATTAGCCAACATTAAAACTAAAAAAAGATCAAGATTGTTAAATGTAGAAGACGATATGAGAGTAGCATTGTCATTTTTACGACCAAATATAAATGAAATTCAATTCAAAAAACATCAAGCTCAAATTTCGCATTAAAATATTTTTATTATTAGCTTGTAATTAATCCCTTAATAAACGTTTAGTTATTATTGTAATATATATTAGTTTAATTCGTATATTTAAAATATTTATCATAAACTATTTATGCAGTGTGTTGTAGTAAGTAAATATTTTTATCTTTTTCTTTGTGTGCCGCCAAATTTTGAAATCGTTTAATATGTGCCGCAACTGATCTGAGAATCACTGATGTATAAACTATGTTATCGTAAAGTTTAATTAGAATCCATTTAGTAGTATTTGCGTGAAAGAGTAACAAACATCCACCCATACATACAAACTTTCGCGTTCATAATAAGGATAATTTAAATATTTAATTAGTATTTTTAGAAAATATTAATTTAAGTATTTTATTGAATTAAGTAAATAATGGTACTACCATAGTTAAAATGGTTTTGCATTTAAAACAACGCCATCTCTTTTTGACGGATGGAACTAAACGGAATGAGCAAGCTCCATACAAATATCAAATGTATGGACTGAAAAGACCGTGGTTATAACAAAAAAAACCGTCTGTGAGTTCCATAGATTCTAACAGATGGCGGTGTAAGGTAAATTTATTGGCTGTATTAAGGATCCTATAGATGGCGCTATGTTAAAAGTCCAAACGTATGGAGATGAACTCGCTATCAGGAGTGAGGCGTATTTATCGTAAGTCGTAATACGTAATTATAACAGGTTAACAGGTATCTTGAGATGGCAGACTGTACCTGTTACGAACTTTAAG
This sequence comes from Iphiclides podalirius, assembly GCA_933534255.1. Taxonomy (NCBI): domain Eukaryota; kingdom Metazoa; phylum Arthropoda; class Insecta; order Lepidoptera; family Papilionidae; genus Iphiclides; species Iphiclides podalirius. Next base: position 11,838,952 of record OW152827.1, on the reverse strand, counting down.
TAACAGTTCCTGTTCCACACAGTGTTTCATAATGTGCTATTATAAGCTTTTGTTTATTCATATTTACGACCATAAAGAACTGATGAACTGTCACACAAATTGTCACAACATAGTATGAAATAACAAGCTGTTATTTTGTAACAGGTATTTGTCACTGTTACTGTTAAGTAAAAGGAACAGGCTAGGTAAAATCGAGTACCTGTTATGGTACTCGATTTTACCTAGTTCTAACTCACCCGGTTGGTGGTTCTGCAATCAGGAACTAGGTTTTTAAAGATTTTTCGCGTTTTGAAAAACAATTTAAACAGGTAATAACAGATTAAGCGAAGGTTTATAAAACAAAAAAATGACACTTGTCAGCAAAAGTAACGATGTATCTTTGTAGTATCATCCAACTAATTGAAATTAGCACACAGAAAATCAATTTTATCAATCATGGGAATTTTTTAACGACAAGGCTAAACTTGTAAGCCAGTACTGTATATTATTCGAAATAACCTATAAACTAAAATTAGAATTTAACAATTTTAAAAATAAACAGATTATAAGTTTTATCAACGACAAAAAAAAAACATTAATACTACACCATCTTTACACCCCCATCACGAATAAAGTATTAATTTAAATTATTCGTAAATTAAGAAAAAATTTATGAAATATAATATAATTTTATTATTTTCCTTTTTCTTTATTAACTGTATAAGTCGTAGAAAAGAACGTACGAATGAAATAAATTTGAAAGTTAGTATTTATTAAAATTAACAAAATTCAATGTTTTCAGAAGGATGTTGGTGTTCAAATGTGCTTGATGCCCCCCACAATGCAACACCGCTTAGCTAGAATATGCTAATTTCGTCCAATATAATTTATATTACTATTGAATAAACTAAATTGGTATAAGAGCCACTGCACTTTCTCTCTATAAAAGTTATCTTTCTGATCGGACGCAACGGGTGAAACTGAATCAATACACCAGTGATGGTGTCACAGTTACGTACGGCGTCCCCCAGGGAAGCGCGTTGGGCCCTACTCTGTTCTTAATATACATTAATGATCTCTGTAGTTTGAAAGTTGATAATGTTCACATTTTATCATACGCCGACGACACAGCTATTGTCTTCGCTGGGAAAAACTGGTGTGTTGTTAAAAATAATGCAGAAGAAGGCATGAGATTTGTAGCCAAATGGTTGAAGGATAATCTTCTTACCTTAAACAGCCAAAACAAATTATATTTGTTACAGTATCTTAAAAGACACACAACTTAATCCTGATTTCAGACTCAAAATTCACTCTTGTAATTTCGTCTTGATCTGATGATTGTGATTCCTTCGAGTCCTTCTATTGAAAAAATCGACAAAACTAAGTACTTGCAGGTGATGGTTGATCAAAGACTATCCTGGCATCCGCATCTTGATTAAGTCACTAACAGAGTAAGGAAACTGATCCGGATATTCAAGTCCTTAAGACATGTGATGCCTAGGAAGAATTTGATCGATCAGAACTCCCGTAGGAATATTCTTAAAGCAATCTATACCGCGCTGGCACAATCACTCTTGCCTTTCTGCATTCCGATCTGGGGTGGAGCGTGTAAAACCAAGATGATAGAAGTGGAACGTGCACAACGCGCTCTTCTAAAGGTAATGCACGTTTAACAGAGAAGATTTTCAACGGATAGATTATACTCCAACAGTAATGTCCTATCAGTGAAAAAACTTTACATTCTCCTCACTGTCTTGAGGAAACATAAAATTATAACCTACGATCATAGCATGTTTTGTTTTAACAAGAGAAGATTCATTACTGGTCTAAAGGTAACAAAAACAGCATTTTCTAGAAATCAATATATAAATCCCTCAGGATATCTATACAATAAAATAAACAATAAGCTTGACATCTACAGCAAAACACTTAAAAAGTGTAAGCAAATTTTGACTAATTTTCTTTTGCCTTTAAATGATGATGAGACAGAGTCAATATTGCAGAAAAAGAAATAAACACACTCATTCACACCCCATCAAAAACGCTATTTACCTACGATGTACATGATAATAGAAAACGGTTACTTATAGTTATATATGTACAATATGCTATATTTATTTCATTTACATTTTTTTTATTTTTTTGTGAGTTGTATATGTACATATATATATCAATCACTGAATATGATAAATGTAAACAAATACTTAACGTAATAAACAAACATTATTATTATTATATATTACTGCAACAAGTACACAAAATGCATTTTATTTTAAAATTAAACACTGTGACATTTTCGAAAACGTTTGACTATTAGCTGGCCTTCAAAAAATGGAGGAAGGATTTTTCAGCTGTTATTAATAACGTACCGTGTATTTTACGCGTTTAATATTGCAAATGCCTTCTATTTCGAATGTATTTGCTACGTTCTAATTGACAAATAGACCAAGGGTAACTATTGTGGAAGCCAGATACTGTTTTTGGTCTTGGATATGATACTTGCGAATTACTGGCTACACTTTTAGTCTTTTAGTAGAAGTACGTTTTGTTCTAATGCAATGAACCTTTTACCGTGATTGAGCCCATCATCTTCTGCAAGGCATGAACGACCTGACTCGTTCGACATAGTAGGCATCAATGAAAATCTATGTAAAGAAGACGTATTTATTCTTTGGCACTTCACGTACCTAGTGAGTGACGCAATCAGGACCTTCCTGGTCACCTGGAAATCACCTTATCGTGGTTATAATTTTATTACTGATAGTACATTTTGTATGGAAGGTAATTTTTTGTATTGTGATCTACTATGTCATTTGAAAAAAAGAAAAACCGTTCCAATTGATCCAGTAGCTAATAACGTAAATATTCTGTTTAAGTAAATCAAACTTACTAAATATTGCGATACTTAAATATTGCGAGGAAGTTGTACTGACACGCTGTCAAAAACCCCGTAAAAACGATCCTATGTTTTGTGAGTATCCACATAACTTTTTTTTTTTGAGTGAACCAATTGAAATAAAACAAAACTTTAATGTTGCACACAATAAATCTTGAATACTTTCAAAAACACCATACAAATTAGTCAAGTATTTGGATAACTGTGATAACTAACTGTTTGCGACTACACTGCTTTAATCTTAGAACTCCCATATGTTTCAGTGAACCGATTGAGATGAAACAAAGCTTAGATGTTGCCCCAAGCTTCGCTTAAATTCAAAATTTCAAAATTCAAAATTCAAAATTCGCGTAACCAGTGAAAACTGCATCAAAATCCGACAAGTAGTTTCCCAGTTTATCTCCCACAGACAGACACACAAAAATTCCAAAAATGGTTTTTATGTTTCCTATAACTCTTTTTATGATACCGTATTTAATTTTTTTTTAAATATGTGCAATGTTCAAACACGCCGATTCTACTCTTTTATTATAGTATATAGATACCGAATAAGTATTTAAACCAACGGATCGTTGAATGCCTACTAGCTTTCTAATAATTTTTCCGTCAATGATGTTGTGTTGTGAGTTGTGGCAACTCGCAAGGCGTCACCGGCATGTCTTTGGTCAATTTCTAGTTTCGCTTAAAATCCGCCACGAGGCGTGCATTCGCAAAGGCTCGGACCAATAAAAATATTATACTTTTTTATTGATCTGAGCGCAAAGGTCAAAACCTATAGTTTTTTAAACTTCCAATTTCGAAAAATTAGAAATACCTACATACATTTTATTTCAATATGAGAGTTAAATATCTGCCAGCTTATTGCTTTGGTTTACTACCACCATCTTTGTGATAAATATTTAGAATGAGGTTTCAGAAATTTTCTTAATTATTAAATATTCTGGTGATTATTTCTATTTGAGATGAGAATGAACACACCACATTTCATCAATTTGCTATTCGTAACAAAACACGATATTTTGCTTGTCAAATTTTAACAGGAAGTGTAATTTTGATATTAAAATCATCAGTGAATCAACAATGCAAACTGTACATGTCTAAATAAATGAAATTAAAAATACAACACTGTTTAAAAAAAAGACATTAGACAGGACAGACAATCATTAATTTTTTAACATCACTAGTTAGAGGTTGTCTGGGTACTCCAGCTTAATTCATTAATTGCTTTTTCAAGAGCTATTTTTTTGGATGACGTAATAAAAATTAATAATACATTTGTTTTATTTTATTTATTGTATTACTGCCAATTAAGATAAATACAAATTATTTGTTAAATAGTACAATATATAACAGTTCTCACATTAATAAGTAACCACATCATGCGTTTTATCCTGTTACTGTAATGAAAAAAAAGAAAAAAAAGAACAATATAAAAATATTGAACATAAATAAGGTTTCAAAACAATCACAATAGTTATGGTTGTAAACGTAAGTTTCCCTATTTCATTACCTTATTACTTAACCTAAGCATAGTATAAATATAATTGATTGACATTAAAACAAAACTGCGGTCAAAGGAGTACAACTGTTTCACGTGTCACTGTCATGACTACAGTTTAATAACACCGAATCATACATTTCACTGAATCTAATTCGTCTAAATAAAATACGATAGGGCGATAACGCTCGAGTCACGACTAACTAAAACGTGTAATTTACACTTGGTCAACGCGTGTAGCACTAACAACAGAATCAATGTTTTGTTTATCGCATACATTTATTGTAATTGTATTTTCGATGACGTGATCTTCATTCGCGGCATCAGCTATCTCAGTCTAGACGTGCCGCTTTTATTAATGAAAAATGCATTGGCGGCAGACTGACGCGTAGTCAGCTGAGCGAACGGGGCGGGAAGGGGTGAAGGGACGCAAGCATGTGCTGCCTTGCGCAGTGGTCCGGTTGCCATGTTGTGTGTGGCACTCAGATGAGTGATGTGATTTACAATTGAGATGCTATTACCCATATAGACGACAACTGTTATTTTTAACCTGTTTATTATAACAACAGTAAAATTATCAATCTTATTGCTTAAATGCTGGTAAAATAAACTTAAAAAATTAAGTTATGATTTTATTCTGAAACTGTCAATATTAAGTATCGAAATATTTGAAAATTAAAATTCTAAACTAGAGATTACATATAAATAATATGTGTACAGATTATTATAATAAATATCGTTTATGTTGAGTGATGATTAAAGCAAATAAATCATAAGACTTAGATGAAATAAATTTCTAAAATATTTTTACCCAAGTCAGTGCTGTCATTGTTATTCACGAAAGCTCAAATAATAATATTTTAGTTGTCGTGAATAACACCAATTTGTGTTAATTAATTCTAGCACGTTGTTGTTTTGTTTTCGTGTTTTTAAACAATAGCTGTTACAACAACTTATAAAACGAAATAACGGGAGCTATTTATTTCTAATCACTACAGTTAGTAACTCTACTATAATAGCGCGGGCTCAACCATTATTCAACGATCAGTTTGTCTGTTGTCGGCGGAGGGAAAACCGTTTCGGATAGAGCGCGCCCAAAAGGCAGCGATCTATTTTTCTTTTTTATTTGGCTTCTAGCCGTTGTATGGGTGAGTAAATTTATGTTGAAGATATTTATTATCTCCTGCAAAAACTTTTACATGTTATCAAATTTCCTATCAAATTTTTTTCGACGCTTCTAATGTACGTCGTAATCGTAAGGAGTTAGTACGTACGAACGAAAAAGAGCGGATAAAAATTGTTTTTGTGTTTCATGTAAACAAAGATCAGTTTACCGATTCTGTGACATGTTTTTAATGCAGTACGCATTACAGTACTTTCGAATTTTTATTATCGAATTACTCTATATCTAGCGTTCTGCGTTATCCGCAGCGTGTTTTTAAACTTGTTCCTTACTTAACAAAATGGCTCACGACTTGCCGAAAAGTCATGTGGCACCTAATAATACTATGAAAATAAATGTTAAATAGTATAAAATATCTCTGTTATGTCACAAACGAATACAAAATACAATATTATTTTTGCCACGTGCGACGTGGGTTTAGCCATTGTTTATTATTTCACTCTCACTTTAAGTTTTGCATTGTTTTGTTTTATATTTAGATTATAATTATTATTGTAAGCCGAGTTTAATATAGCGGAGCGAGGACTTTAGATATTTTTCTGTTGCAATAATGACTTTGAATAATTTATTATTTGCGTACCACGAATAATTATAGTTTTATTGTAATAATGTTTTGGGAAAGCATCAAAAGTTTGCTAGATTAGCAATATAGACGTTGTCGAAATAATTTATTATCATAAAATAACTTCAAAAATACGGCTTGGCTCTATGCTTTGCTGACCTATTTCGAGTTTAGACGTAATGCGCGGGGAAAGAAAAAAGGTTTTTATACCATTCTTATATTTTTGTTAATAATTAATATAAGCCGAAATATCAAAATTAACTTTCACCACAAACTATTGTTTGTAGTGAAATAGTGTTATAGTAATAATAGTATATGACGTTATATTTAACTCTTATTCTCTTATACTCTAACTCTCATTAAGTATATAATGGCATAGTTATCCAAATGTCTGGTTGGTTACACCAACACCATTATATGATTCCTTTTTAAATTATATAATACAAATGAAATTATGTATGTTGGTTTTCGACGATACCGAAAAAAGTAAAACCTACACTTTTTTTCACGATTTACGTGGCCAACGATTCAGAAACAATTGATCTCCTCGTTTTCTTTAAATGAAAACTGTTTCCGATATTGACATTTAAAAGTCTATAAAATCATAATAATTATTATTTGCGATGTTGCACAATACTTTTATAAATTTATAAAATATTTCTGTTTGCATGTTTATTATAGTTTAAAAGTTAACAAAGATAAGAATTAGAACCAACGTTAATGTCAACAAGGTTAAGTATTTTATCTCCGTTCCTTCAGCATATAGAGAAGTTAGTTGACCCTAGGCGAAATTATTTGTGGATATTTGCGAATAAGCGTTCCAAACGCTTAGGGCAAAGTAGTTCTATGATATTCGTCGTAGGCGTAAAGGTCAGTGTCTCTCCCAGCAAATGAACAGGTCTACGATACTGATGTTTTATCTATCCCACAATTCACTCATCGACGTATTGTTGTCAGGATAATTATATCATAATATCGAAGATATTACTAATATCATTTTGAAAAGAAAATTAGCAATCGTAATTTACAGTATGCACATAACGATACTTATCGAGCGTATTTAGTGTCATTAGCATATCTAACTAACAATTAAGAAATAATTACGGATTGAAAAAAAAATAACACAATTACAAATGTCTTAAAAACTGATATTTACTACTTTTATGACCAAACATTATGCAGTTCAGCATACGATGTAGGTTATTTATTAACCAAATCCATAAATTGAGGTAAACTGAAATCGTCTTAATTAAAAAAAAAGGATGTGTACACCCGTTATAAGTTACTTATATTTCTATAGCGAAATAAAAGAAAAATATCTAAAAATTGTCCCCTGTGCACGTAGGTACCTATTCTTTGTTTGTGAAAAAGATAAGTAATTTTCAAATGATATTTTTTTTTAAATATTTATTCATTCACTCAGTCAGTCTATTTTACATAATAACTAACACTATTTAATAGCAGCATCAATTATATTGGAAAGTTTAACACAGCAGCCATACTGGTATAAGCTGTCACGGCTGCCTAAAATTGATAGCGGTTTAATGAAATAACCTGGAATTTTAGTTAAATGTCAAAAAGTTGTTATTGGTTGCCATGGTATCGTGGCAACCAATAACAACGTTGTCCTTTGCAACCAACTTTATTACAACAGTCAATTGGGAGTCGTAGAGGTCGCCATGGCCGAAATCTGTCGGAACAATTGTCATCATCATCATTACAACAGTAACAATATCAACGGTATTACCATAGCAAACAACTAATTATGTGAAGTTCACATAATAATATAATGTCGCTTTTTGAGGGTGAAATTGTGTGCGCGCGATTCGTAAAAATTTTACTCCCATTATTTTTACAAACGCCAAAAAAGTTCTAAAACTGAAATATGTGGCAATACTTCATAATATAATAATTACATTAATTATAAGCTAATGTATACTTAAAATTATAAGAACAAAAAAATCATTGATTTTATCAAACATCTCATCTCAAATATGGGTAGTCCGACAATAATTTTAATTGAATATCAGAAGTGAAAATTTCATATTTTCATTATCATCAGTAACAAAAATTACTTTTATTCGAGAATCCTTCCTCGAAATATAAATTTCATAAAAAACAGCAAACTTTCATTACCTAAAGCGTAAGCCAAATCCGCACATTTTCCTCTCATCTGTTTTGGGTTCTAGGTTGATAATAAAAAAAACTAATTATCTAAAATCTCATAAAAATATAATAATATCATTGAATGTAAAAAGGTAATTTGAAAAAGGGTTTGTCGATTGCATTTTCAAATATTATATTATTGGTTATGAGAACAATCATCAAAGGGAAATATTTACAAGCCCTTTTCAAGTCATTGGCCTAGTTGCCTAACTGAGAAGTGTTTAAAGGTTTTATGAGACTACCTTTAATTACCATAGTTTGAACAGCGACACGTCACCACGGCGGAAACTAATCGAGAAGGCATGCCGCAGTAACCTAGTCTTAGGCTGAGTAAGTATATAAAAAGAAAACACAACAAATGTAAATAAAATTGTGACTGTCACAACACTAAAATTTTTTGAAAAAAAAAAGTCATTGACAGCAAAAAACGCCAAAAATAACAAAACACAGTACGGCGAAATATAAGTCTGCTTTAAGTTTGAAGTAAGGATTTCTCCGCCCGCCTAGATGCGTAAATTCTTGCGGGAACTTTGAAAAGAATGCCCACTTGGTGCCAAGCATACTACAACCACACATGTGCCCGCAATGGGGCACTGACACAATAGCCTACATCTTGCTAACGTGGTACGACGTGCGGCCAAAAGTGGAACATGGTCACATATTTCCCATTGCGATTATCGGTCTTTGCATGCACTAGTGTAGTTTATGCGCCCCTACTATCAACGTAAATGATTATGTTCATCTACCAAGATATGCAAGACCTGTCGCCATCAAGATTTAGGTAGAAATAGAAAATCGTTTAAGCTGTACTTAGTTCGAGCCGTGCGAGTCATCGAGTTGAACTTAGTTCGAGGATAACGAGTGCTGCAAGAATTTTCAGCCGCCTGAACTTTTCATTGTAGTAATGCTCTGCTGCCTAGCGAATTTAATAATCAACGAATAAGTTACAATTGTCTGTCGATTCTGTTGTTCCTACCATTAGTTTCTTTATCAGGATTCTTGAAAAAACTGGGACTTTAAAGGTTGCACAAGTAAAAAAAAAAAAACAAAACCCATTTTTACCTTTGAATTATTACTCGGTAATGGTTGCTCGCTAATGAGAATCCTTTCATCCTTCATATAGTCCTGCCACCGGACTATATTGATTACACGCCAATACTGATAGTGATGTAAGGCTATCCAATTTGGTGAAATGAAAACTAAAACACATAAAAGCCAGGTTAACGTTCTAGCGTTAATTTCGTGGGTAAAATCGTAAGGGGATCTTCAAACAAATTTCCTGATTTAAACATTAGTCATTAACAACAGACACCATCTGACTCACAGAACGGCACGCATACCTCGTGAACTCGTTCCAGTGCTTTGCTCTCGTCTTTATGACTGGCAGTGCTAAAACTCTTGGTGTGAATCACGATTCTCCAAAGTCCTAATGTTTTTACAAAGCGGCAGGTAAATAAATTTTACATATATATATATTGCGTATATAAATGGATGACGAAAGTAAAAGAAAAGGATGGGTCTATACATAATTGTGGAACAAAAATGTTGATGTGCAATAGAAAGGTGGCATTGCGAAAGCATTATTTCTTACGTTATACAAAGACTGAGCCAATCAAAGCAATACGACACAAACATATGTTCCTAACAATAACAAATATATGCAAGGAAGTTCAAATATATTATCATAAGAAAAGAGCACATATACGCACAGCTTCATCCTTATTTTGATGAGGTTATTTTTATCAAAGCTGTAATATCAGAGACAAACATAAAATGTGGGTATTGCCCCTTTAAGAGTAAGAACACAAGTTATGAATTACAAAAAACATAGTGGGATCCTGTATGAGAATGATATTAGAGGCCCGATTAAAATCACTTTAGTACCTAAAGTAATATGATACACGCAAAAATGTAATTTGATATATGAGCCATAAATTCAACTAAAAAATAACGCATTTTGTCATAGTTGCATCGCCAATAGTTATTTTAAAACTTAGAAAAAAAATAAGTAGTCCGACGAAAACTTTTCACAGCTTGTTGAACGTAAATCAAACGTCAAAAAGTGCACGCAACAGTTGACCGATCCGTCAATAGCAATATCTCGTGATCGTTGCATGGACATCAATGGCGGTAGGGATGGGCAAGTAAAAAAATATATCGATATTTATCGTATCGACATTTTTAAAACTATCGATATATTTTTTAAGGTATTTTTTTTAATTATTTATATTTCCAAACCATTCAAAATTCGTGAAAAAGAATTGATACGAATAAAAAAGTAATATTTATTAATAATCGACTCATTCGAATACAATTTATTCGAACTCATAATCATCTGATATGGACATAAGGAGCACCTTCTGTTTAATGTCAAACGGTTTCTATTGTTGGGTACTATCAGATTAATTCTGAAGCAATTCTGGAGACAGTAAAGAAGCCTGCCAAATTAGATACTTTTGAATTCCACTTCTTTTTAAGGTGATTTTTTTTTGTGGATTCTTCATTTTAATTTTTAAATTATTGTTAATTGTTTGTTAACTTCAGGATCGCCTGAAGTTAACAAACAATCCACACAACGCCTCACACTGATGGTTTAATAGTATTAGTAATTAGTATTTTCATGGTATTAGCTTAAATGTCTTGTTACTAGGCCGTTGCGTTTAAAAAACATATCGAAATTTGCTCGAATTCGATAGTCGAAAATAAATATCGATATATCGGGAATAAAAATATCGACGATATATATCGATATTTATTTGGAGCAATATCGATATTTTTATATATCGATATTTTTTGCCCATGCCTAAAAGGCGGATTGTCTTTCGTCGTAGCCGCCATTTTTTAGAGCAATAACCAGTTCAATTGAAATATGAACTCTACAAATGTTTACGATAAGTTTTTCTTTATGTAAGAAATATGTATATTTTTTGACACTGACAACTGAATATGATCAAAGTAATGTGTTACCGGAATCATGTACGACCACTCAACACGTTTAATAATATTTATTCCTTCAAGATACATAACCCTTAAAATGTTTTTACTCTTTATTATCTCTCAACGAAATCAATATCAAAACTTTGAATCTATACCAACATACAGGAACAAATCGATTTCTATAGTGTTTGTGTTATGCAAATATTGAGTTTTGGGTAATTAAACTCCTCGTTTTCCCATCGCTAAACCATATTTATTTGGATTCGAAAACAATTAAAATAGAAAGTGATACAAAGAATTTTAATCCAATAAATACACCGGTTGAAAGCAAGATTACGTTCTACGTTCTGATAACGATTATTTATGTCATATAAATAATGGGTAAATGTAAATAACTTTAACTCCGGCGTAATTCAAATCAAATAAATTTTAAACGATAGAGAAAACTCACTTATGAATTTATCAACAAGCAGAATTTGGCGGCCGCTTATAGTTTTCGAAAAAATAAATAATGAAATAGTGTGATTTTTACTATAGAAATCCGCCATTTTTTGTTGTCAATATGTCAATTCAGCTCGTATTTCTTGGTGGTCATAAAAAAAAAACCTAACATCGAACCTAATCTATCCGAGTCGGATTCGCTCTGTGTCGGTTCTGTGACTCATTAAATTTAAAAAATCGGAATATCGATACGTGTATGATGTCGCCCGCTTCCTATATTTATCATGTTGGCAGAACTGTGTAAAGAACTTTTGAAGTCAAACGAATAAAATGGTGGATTTCTTAGTACAAAAAAACAAGTTTTAAATATTTTTTTTCTCGAAAACTATAAGCGACCGCCAAATTCTGCTTGTTGATTAATTCATTAGAGATTTTAATTGAATTACATTATTTGGTAAATGTAAATAACTTTAACTCCGATTAAAGTTATTTACATTTACCAAATAATGGAATGACAGCTAACTAACCGAAGATTACGTTATTATTTAGAAACTTTTGATAGCTTCATAATGAAAGCCAGGTTAATGACACCTTGTAGGTACCTTATAATCAGAAATTTCATAGCTGTTAAAATTAATTTTATTGTAATAAGAATACTTCAGGATACGATAAATTTATTTTATTGTGTTAAAGTGGGTTATTTGTTGGTTTTATTCGATGATTAACCATGTGACTCACAAGGCCTCTAATTATGTTATACACTATACAGACAATGGTTTGTTAAAATATCTCACAGGATTTTAATACCAACGCCTTTGTGTTACGTTCGATAACTGCATTGCAAAAATTTTATCACGAATTTAATGTACAAAGTACATCGTATCGCACAACGTATATTCTTGTCACATGACGGTTTTATAAAAACACTCGTTCATTGGTCAACTAAACTGCTTTAAAATAGATAAGACGAATAGTTTTGTAGATAGAAAAAAAGAGCACAAGAATCTTGACTTAATTACTACTATTACTTTTTTTTATTAAAACAGTAAGGAGCATAAGGAACATGAATTAGCCGAATTGGTCCAGTAATTTATGAGTTATGCGCTTACCAAGATTCATTTTTATTTATATAGAAGATTAATTATGCAATATGCATAAAATAACTGTTATTGCTAGTATAATAACTGCTATTTTACTAGTCCGTCTATGGAGATTGTTAATTTTTGGAATACAGAATAAAATGCTAAATCGTATGTGTTATAATAATTGATAAATCATTTATTTTTTAATTGTCAACGACTCCTCATTGAATACTAAAAAACGAGTGCCAACTACTTGTTTAAAGTTGTCTTAAATCCATACTTATATTATAAGGGCGAAAGTTTGTATGTATGGATGGATGTTTGTTACTCTTTCACGCAAATACTACTGAATGGATTCTATCGACCCTTTACAATGATATAGCTACTATGTACATGTATTTTTATGTCTTTCTGTCTGAATGTAACGCCCTCAGCTTAGCTATTCTACGCAGATGTAGTCGCGGGCAGCAGCTAGTATCAAAATAAACTTCCTCACAGGCAAACATTTTATTTGTAATTATACTTATATTTACCATAGTGAAGTCCTAACTATATTTTTAGAGTACTGTGCGCTCATTTTTCTCGCTGAAAACGGTTGCATTAGGCAAGAAAATAAAAAATAAATCAAGCGTGCTACAAAGAATGGTTCTGCGGATTATGAAAATGGATACTCGTATGAACAATAAAAATACCTTTTTGTTATTTTTTGCCGAGAATACGAATTATTTGTGTGAATTTGTTGGTTATTTCGTATTTTAAATGATTACTTTAATTATGACATTGTTTGTTTTGTTAAGACCGCTGTGGTTTGAAATTTGAGACGCGGGGAAAAGATAAAGGCCGAAGGCGGCAATTCTCCATCAATGGCTTGCGGCTAAAAGATTTATTACGTGCGATAAGTCTTTCCTTTAAGAATGAATATTTTGTTACCTTGTCGATATTTATGGTCACGATTAAATTGATAGGTTGATAAGATACGCAGTACATTTTAGTACAAATCGAAGAGATAAGATAACGAGTATTAGTTTCGATGCAAATAGTAATTGTGTCGTTAACATTGTTTATTTGGTTTTTGTATCTCATATATTATTATTATGGGCTTTCATTTACATTTAACTAATTACTTTTAAATGTCCATCAGATTCCGATGTTATTTTTCAAGTATACATAATTTATTTTTCACATTATGGAATGTGGGTGATACTCGAAGTCGCTGATGAACTACGCAAAAAAGTTACTTTCTATGGAACCTTGACGTCATTGGTTTTTACGATTTACGTATTACCTAATGACGTAAGCTTAGTGGGTGCTTATTCATCAGTAAAGGGGATATACAATAATTGTATATTGTGTAGGTTTAAAAGCAATTATGTGTCGTATGTGCGCTTTTACTTATATATGAATACTTTGTAATGGTAAAATAGAATTTTTCGTACGAGATTAAATTTTGACTGGATACCGCTTGTCAAAAAGCGATACCTTCTTAAGGAGGATACCATAGTCCATCATGCGAATAAGTGAAAAAAATAAGAGGCATTGGTTCCGGAGTTCGTGGGTTCGATTCCCACACGGGACAAGTTTTTGTGTGATCCACAGATAATTGTTCCGAATCTGGGTGTTTGTTCCCATAGAGAGACGATGGGCCGACGAACCGTTCGTAAAAAACCTAGCCAGTACGACAAATGTGCCGATTACAAACAATTACATCGATACAGGCAGGAGAATAATTAAATCATGATGATGATATCGCGTCTTAATATTTATGTACATAACCAATATCTGTGGGGACTATCATGAGCCGTGATAGCTCATTGTCCGGGGGCTCGCTTTTAATTCAATATTCTTGTGCTACCTGAGTTTGATCCCCGGTCCCGGCACCTATAAAATTGTTAATTTAGAGTGCTGACCTATCACTTGCTCAAGGGTGCAGTAAAAACATCGTAAGGAAACCTGCATATTTTCGAAGTAATAACAAAAATAAATATTTCGAATATATATGTCAAGTCCGCCAGAATACCCTCTGTCTGTACAGAGGAGGCCTTCGCCCAGCAGTGGGATATACACAGGCTGTTACTTTACTATCTGATGATAGTAAAATAACTATTTTCTTAATACGCTAGCCCTTTCCTCGCCAACAGTGCAACACTCCCCGTAACGAACTGAATCTTTCCTCTCCGCAGAGCGTGAAAGATCTTCTACATTGGTGTTAGAGCGGCGGCGCGAGGCGCTCGTGAAGACCATCGAGGTCATCGACGAGCGCTGCCACGAGTATGTTCGCC
The DNA here is from genome assembly GCA_933534255.1 of Iphiclides podalirius. NCBI lineage: Eukaryota > Metazoa > Arthropoda > Insecta > Lepidoptera > Papilionidae > Iphiclides > Iphiclides podalirius. Next base: position 11,823,929 of record OW152827.1, on the reverse strand, counting down.
GTCTTGAAGCGATGCGCGAGTGCGGAGCGGAGGCGGAGGCGGGGGCGCCCCCTGTCGGCCGTTGGGGCGCCGAGTGGCCGAGTTGACTCGGCTCGGCGCCCCGCCGCGGCCCGCCCCTGCCCCGCGCCCGCTGGGACACGCCCCGCGCGCCTCTGCCCCTAACAGCGGCCGAGCACGAGCACCTCGTGGCCAGCGCGGACGCCGTCGTCCGGCGTCTCCTCACCACCGAGAACTACGACTCAGTGAGCAACTTCATCTCGCTGCACGACGCGTACTCGAAGTACGGCGGGCCGCTGCGCAAACTGTTCGGCAGGTACTCGCCGCCGATACGGCGGCGCAGGTACACGTGCGTCGGGCTCGGAATAGAGCTGATCAAGCGGCTGCGCTGCCTGGAGAAGCAGTGGAGGGGCCTGATCGCCGCCACCGCGCTGGTGTCGTGCGAGGAGGCGGTCGAAGATGTGTGGGAGTACGTGCGGGGCGGCGAGGGGCCGGCGACTATGGCCGCGGCGGAGAAGGAGCACGTCATGGTCTGCGTCACGATCTCCGTGGACGGCCGGCCCGGTGTTCTGCTAGCGGACCCCGGGTACCACGTGCCGATGGTCATCACCGTGATGATGGATAGCGCCTACCCGCACACCGGTGAGTTATTCAGTTTAGTTCCCTACAATTATATACTGAGCTGTGATCTTTCCGCGTCAATCGCTATAAATATACATCTGATCACTATGCGTTCGACCTTCATATTGTACGTGCCCGTTAATAGATCTTTTATCGATTTTTTTGTCATATCAATTTATTCAGAATTCTTAACATGCTTAACGTGCTAACTTAAATGCGCACTAGTACTGACCACGTACGAAGTGATAATATGACCGTCGGGGTTTTTCCAATATTAGCTGATCCTGAAGACATTGCATTGCCCTTTGAAATAACAAATTCACTTGACTCAAATCGTCCGTTGCACAAGGTAAAGGTACACGAACGCTTATCGACTCAAATACATCTTCTGTACGTGTCTTATATGTTTGACAACCACGTCTATCGCAATCTCTTATAAGTCACGCGTTTAACTGCCACACAGAACTTTCTGTCACTTACCATAAGTTATCTCCACCGCCCATGGATACTCGCAAAACCTGAGGAACCAAAACAAATACTATTCCTTTGTTCTGATTCGGCCTCACAGACGACTATGAGGTAAGCAGAAGTATTCTCACTTCACGGTTGTCAACATATCTGCGTCCACTGGTAGGCTCAATTGTCCATGGCGACCTTGAATCGGCTTCATCCAGTCCAGCTAGGGTATTCTCAAACTATAAGAACGTTTGAGCTACAACCCTAACGGGCCCGCTCCTCTTAAAGGTTGGTTCACCCAGTCGGAGGAGAAGCACGGCTGCAAGAGGTACAGCTACGCCTTCTGCCCGGCGGACTCGCGCTACGTGGAGTGGCGCGAGAAGGAAGTGCGCGGCGATGTCGAGAAGCAACAGACGTCGCTAGTGTACGTTGCGCAGCCGTACCTGGACGGCGTCAATGTCACCGAGAGACGGAACCTGGTCTACAACTTCAGGTGGGAAGGCTTGAGCGGAGATTTTCGGCTGCTGTGGGCGCGATTTTTTTTTCATGGAGAACAGTGTCAAACGAGCATGGCTCACCTAACGGTAAGTGATCACCGCCGCCCATGGACACCTGCAACACCAGAGGGCTTGCAAATGCGTTGAAGATACGTAGGCCCATCCGGGGAAGCACCAACGAGTGAGGTAAGCTGGGCTCATTTTTTTTAAAGACTCACAACACATCTATAAACCCACAGGTTTCGAAGATGTCCATGTTTGGCGAGTTAATCACACGATGACCATAAAAAATTTACTTCTTCCTCTGTCCAAAGTCTAGTGCAACTGCTACCGCAAATTGGTTACAATAGCGACAATGAGTTACTGTCTTTGTTTTGACTCGTGCAAATTGCGCATATAATAGTTTTCTAATACTGCATCATCCTGAAGACATTGTTTTGACTGGCTGTCCTTACGGTATTTTTTGGTTTTCCACCGAAAGTTACAACCACTTTCTGCGGCAGTAATATTTGAACAATTATCGCGAGTTTCAAATTATATCTTAATAACTAGTGCATTTCACAATAAAAATTTTTAAAACATGCCTGCGATTCGATACAGGCAATGTCCTTACGGTTGAAAAACATAGAACGAAGATGAAGAATGAATTTGAAAGAAGATTTTTCTGTTCAGGAGTCTTCTCGCTCGCGACCAGAAGGGCCACGTCACAGCCGGCCTCTATTTCCCGGTGGGTGCGCCCTTCAAGGACGCGCAGTTCACGCTGTTCTTCGACAACGGCTCGGAGAAGATCAAGATCAAGTATAAGTTCGCGAATTTCACTGATCGCGAATCGGTGAGTGTCCAAACTGTTCAATTGTCGCCACTCGCAGAGCTTATGCGGAATGTTTGATCACATATGTCATCAAAAGTATAATATACATACAGTATACAGATAAATAAAATTGGGGAGTCCGTTTGTAATATCAAAATAACCGCATTTTAATAAAATTATATGGATACACATAACCGTTACACATAACAAAATGACATTTTTCACAGTTTTTGTCAGTCGGTCTGTGTGTCTATTTGTTTGTTCCCGCTAATCTCCGAAAGGGATGGACCGATTTTAACGGGACTTTCACAGCTGATGTAATAGGAAATAACTTGGGCTACTTTTATTTTAGAAATTTTATTTATTTTAAATTCTAAGCGGACGAAGTCGCGGTCGCAGCTAGTTAAAAATATAACAAGACCGCAGATTTTCGTGCCGTTTCTTCTCTGGACTCTGGACAGGTCTAGTTAAATGGACCGGTGGTAGTTTTTTGACGTTCAATAAGAGCTTAATACAGCTTATATCTACGAGTGGATGTCACCTTGTTAGTCAATCAAACGTAAATAAACATAACGTACCTAATATTCTTAGTCGTAAACAATATTTGATAACTTTTATAGTTTTTAAAAGTTCTAAGTGCCATCCTCTAATAAACAAATTATATACGATACAGATAATGTACTTTATCTGTATCGATTCTTGATAAAAGTGATGTAATCATTTAAGCATCGGTTAGCGCATCGCGTGATGCGTTACGCAAGCCGTTACATTTAAACTATCTTAAAACAACGTTACCGACACGTGTCAGATGTTTGTTTTCTGATACAAACTCCGTGAAGCTTGATGTTTACAAGGCATTGTTATAACGGAGACCACGTAAGATTGTTGTTAACCAAAATCTTCACTATAATTTACTTTTCTACAAATTTAGTCTTATTGACAATTCAAATTAATTAATTGTAGGTGCAACTAAGTAAATTAATAATTTTTTTGTAACGATGTTTTTGTAATCTGTGTAAAAGGCAGCGTTATCCCAATTTAAAAGCTAGCAATTTAAAAATTTTATGAAATTAAAATTACAAAGATTTCAAGTATTGTTTCGTCGATCGTGATTTGTCAGTAATCTAAGGTATTTAGGATACTGTAACACGATATCAGAAACTGATGTAGGCAATTCACAACGCTGCATTATACATATATTTTCAGATAAATCTCAGTGTATAGTGATTCAAATCATATTTATCGACTTTTTAGGTAGAATATATATAATGTATTGTAAAACTACAAACAAATTTTAGAATGTATATCTTAGAGGCATGTGTGCTTCATAAATACAAACGCGATACTTACCTAAGGATTTTTATTATCGATATTATATTGATAGATCAATTAAATGATTTTAATTGTACTCCTTTTGGCGCAAACTTTTGACACACTGATGACGATGTAACAATTTCATAATCGACCTGTAATAAGCGCCTAGCGGAAATATTGTTCTTCTGTATCTAAAAATATGGGTATTTTTTATAACTGAAACTTTTAAATCATTTATACCAATACAGTTCGATGAAAATAATATTTTTGTTATAACCGTAACTATAACTCTAGAGCAGCTATAGTTACGGTTATAATAAAAATTTAAACTAATTAAAATACATTTTATTTCAACATAGTTGCGATATAAAACTCGATCGGATCAAACCCGTAACTAATATAACGTAAAGATGCACATCGGCATATCGTATATATACACTATGTATGAATACAAACGATTATCTATAATAATGGCTTACTTTAATTCTTCTATAATTTTCATACGAAGGACGCCCCGCGCGCATTTGCTCTAGATCAATTATTCATATTAATGTTTACCTTTGTCGTTTTCATTATACGTTTGAGCGTGTTATTAATGTCCAGTGCGCATCACGTGCATAATCAAAATGGGAACCATATAATTTTAAATTATTATTTCGGACAAAGAAATAATTATTAATTATTATTCCATGAAATTATTTCATAGATTTTTTTCTCGCTTAAATGAATAACAAAATTAATTAAACATTTATTGTAATCCAAATGTACACGAAAAGATAGGTAAAATATTAATAATTTTCAATTGGGTTTGAATTATCAACGTACCCTGCCATATTTATATCAAATCTTGAAAAAAATACTATGGTCTACTTCAGTGAAACCATATTTGTGGAAAATTTAAACATAGATACACTGTTTTTAAAAATATAAGGTTGCCCTTCAAGAATAAAAAAAATAAAAAAAAAAATTTTCAAAACATGATTCTAAACAAGCACTGGTTACATGTGAGAATTATTAGTTTTATACAACACATACATATATGGTCTATGAAGTAAACAATCAAAAGGCCCTGTTTCGTTCAACTTTGACGTCGCAATAGATGAACTGCAAAGTATATATTAACAACAATACTTTTTTCGAATTCGAATCCGGCACTGATTCCGTACGTGTCAAATATTTAATAATTAAAATACCTTTTTTTAACAAAGGTTTCTAAGATTATATCCGATATATCGAGGTCGACATTGATATTTTTATTAATATCCATATATTTTTTCACTTTCGACATCACTAGTTTCGATAAGGCTACGCTACGCAAATCGCTATTACTCATTAATTTCTTTCTGTATACGTTTGCAGGTACCGGCCAACATCACGCAAGTGGTCGAGATGTGTAACGCCCAGATGAACTACTCCAAAGGCGAACTGTTCACAATCATCTGCAAACTCTCGAAAGTGCTATCGAACAAGTCGTTCATAGACCAAACGCTCGAGATCAACGACGATATCTGTCGCCTCTGCCTCTAACCACCTCTACAAAATGGCGCCCACAATAAAATGGCCGAAGGCGCCAAAACGGAGGAGAAAACAACTGCCCTCCAATCTTTTTTTATCCCATATATAGTAACTTTATTTTATCCCATTTATTGCTTTCAATTTTAGTCGATCGATTATTTAGTTAGTATTTTTTAATCGTCTACATTTATTATGTATTTCTTTTAAAAAATTTTATATTTTTCGTTTGCATTGGATTTTGTTCTTTTTTTAGTCTTTTTAGTTTGGTTTTAATTTAATACACGATTACTTGACAAATTTGAGTATGAAGTTTTATTTTAATTTGCGTTTTTTTTGTTTAATGATTAAGTTATTTGGCTGTTGTATACTTATAAAAGCTCTTTAACATAGGGTATACACTGCTAATAGCAGTTAGGGCCTAAACCCGATGTGAACTAAACTGTGATATGAGAAAAAGTTATGTATAGTCTAAACGGAATCGCAGATTAGAACTGGAAGAGATGACATTGCAGAGTAAGTTATTTTTGTGTTTGCTTTACTTATACCTATAAGGTTTTTAAATGTTTAATTATGTCGTATTAGTAAGTTTTGTGACATTTTTACAAAAATAATATTGACAAGGAAAACTTCCAGCCTGAACTTTAATATTTGATTATGGTGTTAACCGAGTGACTGAGTTTTCGTCTTATGTAAAACGCTTGATTCTGTTCTTTGTATTTCAAGAATTACTATTTGATTTTTTCTTCGTAGAAACTACAGGTTCTCTGTCATTAAGTTAATGTACTCTTTCGTACATCAGGCATTTATACATAAAGCAATTTGTTAGTCTGTATATAGTAGTCTCTGTAATTTTACAATAATAAAGGTATCTTTAATGTTTAATACCATATCAGAAAGCATCGTATAAGGTTCCTGACAACAATACGGCAAACTATCTTTGACTGAAATTCTGACTGCGGCAAGTTTACAAAATATATAAACATTTTTTACTCGATATAATTATTAATTGTAGCTTCGTAAATTATAAAACTTTTATTATATTTTATTATAAAAGACTTATACATAAAAGAAAATTTACAAAAATTAAATAGGTATTACATTTTAGAATTATTATATATTGACATTAGTATTCGAAGCAATGTAGATAATAGCGTTCTTAGTAATTTAATGTTAGTTTTAAATACTTTCGTACATTTGGTAGGTAATTTGGTGATACGGATTTTTATGGAGGAAAATAAAAAGCACTTTTGTATAGACTATTTATTTCTATCGATCACACAAATAATAAACGTTGGTAGTTTTAAATCTAACATCAATATTACATACTTCTAAAAATATAATTATTTAAACACAGGAAATTGAGAATTTTACACCCTCACAAAAGAGAAAATATCGAACGTCCTAATGCGGAAATAACTAAGCAACTTTATTATGATTCACATGAGATGAAATAATAATACAATTTATAAAAAGATAAACAAAATTAGCGAAAAGTGAGTTGAATCCTGCGATTTGGCAAAAAAAAATGTGCTTTACTTTCGTTCATAGACGAAACTTTTTATCCTAAAATACACATTTTAAAATTGCTCAAAAATATTTTTTTCAAGTAGCACCTGAAATCTGTAAACGCATATATGGTAATTTCCAGCCAAGCGATCTACATATTTCATTAATTTTAGCAAACGTCAAGGCGTTTGCTAAAATTTGCACAAATTAAAAAAACTTGCACACAAGGAAATCTTGATTTCCTTGTATGCAAATTTTTTAATTGATATGAAGGAATCACCAATAATGACGATAAATCATTTTTTTTATTGCAGGAACGGATTCAAACAGCATCTTAGAGATTCTACTGACAATTTACATGTTGGAAGATAGCATATTATTAGACATTTTAATAAGTTAATTTGTCTTCTATACAATGTCAAGTCTGGAAATTTCATATTTAATTTACCTACTTTAATTTGTTAATCTTTAAACGATAGTCATACTTTTGTGCCTGGAACTGTAAAGAATGTATACACAAATGATAAAATGAAACAAGTTTAAACAGACGCAATAAAAAAAAACCAAATCATTGTAAAAATTGTTTGCTCGGAAACTGTAAATTTTATTTTAGTACATTTCTCCGTTAACGTCATAAGAAAATAAGATGTTATATATTTCTACAAATTCTTAATGCATATACACGAATTATATTGCCTACAGCTAATTGCAAATAAACTATGGATTACTGAGAATGGTTCGAAATTTTATCCTGTCAGCTTATCACCCAACCCTGTCGAATGAACACGAAACAAAAAGAAAATCAGAAATAATCACTTACGAAATAATTATAATAACTGATGTGGAAACGAATTTATCCGTTAGTTCACTTAGAATAACTAAATAAATAAAGCTACCTGCAGAAATTTCGTTTATGATCTCAAGATGTCAACAAAACAATACCTCAGATTTTATTCTAAACACATTACACAGTTTTATATCAATAATCAATATGTTAACCGTACTATTTTTTAGGAAAGGTGGGGTGCATAGAGGACTCATAATTACAGTATTACTTATGCCCGATCGGCTGCCGAAGGAATTTCAACTCTAAAAGAACAAAATGTCACATTCGTATTTAATACATAAGTAGAAGTTAAGTTTGGCTTTAGTTAAGATTAAGCGACTTAATTTAAGTGCGAGTAACCGTTCTCACTAGACTTAAGTCAAACAAGTCAAAATTCAGTAATTAATTGTAAAAAAAAAAGGAAATCTCGACGAGTCAGTTAGAAGAGCTACAAAATAAGAGCTACCAAGTAAATATAAAATAAACAGTGCGTGTCAAAATGTTTAATAAATAAATAGACAAAATTCTATTTTACGCTAAAATTTTGACTTGCAACTTGCTATTTAGCTGAATTTTTATACGTATTAATAAAGTTTACTTCTAGCGGAAATTTTGTTGCCTATTTAAGCGCTCAATACATCTAAATGATAATAATAAAGGTAATTAGCAAAGAAAACACTTCATTGTGCAGTCAATAAGGACCAAATTTCATCGGCAGACGAAAGGGCCCCGCGTCCGTCTCCAAAGGGAGGTCTAAGCATCTATTTGTACGAAATTGATTCTTAAGAACGTATCCAGCGTATGATGGGAGCTATGAAGCACTTACAAAAACATTAAATACACACTTTAGAGCGTACGCCTTAGGAAACTCACCGGAAACATAGACAAAGAGAGGTGATCAACTTTCGTTTCTCTCTTTCTTAGGTGTACGCTCCAATCACAATCAATACAAAGTTTCTCTTAGAGACTTCAACGTTCCACGCGTTAAAGCGACCTAGAAGGCTTATGTATCACGAGAATCTATACCTTTTTCGAAGAAGGAGCGACAGCGACCTTATAAAAATAATACCTTTAGATAAAAAGATACGTACAAGATTAGCAAATGAATTTCTTTCTACACTCTGGGAAATCACAATCTTCAAATACATTTTATCAGTGGTATTTCGAACCGACCGTTGCCATTATTTTATAATCAACTACTTGTAAATATTCATATGAAAATTTATTAGAAAGCGTTTTGGCTCTTTTCATATTTTATGTTCTCTGGAAAAATTCATTAAAATTATTATATGACGATTAACGTGATATACATAGATGTTTATTTGGAAAAGACGATGACTTTCCACAAATACGGCTTATTTATAACCGAATGAAAATGTCTCAATATTATTCATTCATTCGTTCCATTTATTGTAAATGAAAAGACAAAGCGTTTCCGCCTAAGAGCGATTATATACGAACGAAACAGACGGGATGAACATACATTATTCCTTCCGAACGGTAACACAGAAAGAGTGAATGAATGATAATGACATACAAATGAAACTCGAAAAGAAATAATGAATGAGAGAACGGCAACGGCTAGCGAATGATGAGAACGAGCAAAATGAATGACAAAATTGAATTAAAGAACGCTTCAACAGAACGGAAAATAACCTAGACCTGCAAATGTCACGATTGAACGAGTGAATGTATGAACGACGTCGATCGCTAGCATAGACATAGCCAATGAATGGACTTTCAGCCTCACTTAGGCAAGAAAAAGTGACTGTACGGCCAAAGCCAGTCTCTGCGCAGTTATCAGATAGCTCCTTACACTTTTCCGTCCGCATTTACTGGGTATAACATAGCTGGCAGTTGGCGGTTCGGTCCATTCTCGACGTCTACGGCCGCTGGCGGCTCGGTTGTCTACGGTGGCGGCTGGTGGGCTCAGTTGCCGTGGCCCGAGTGGCGGTGCGCGGGCTTGGGCTGCCTGTGGCGGTGGCTCTGCGGGTGCGGCCCTCCGTACACGTCGCGCACGCTCGAGCTGAGGGCCCAGAACAAATATTTTTCACTATTTATATATATATATATATATATATCTATATATATAATATATAAAACTTCTCGTGTCACGGGGTTCGAACTTGAACTCCTCCGAAACGGCTCGACCGATTTTTGTGATCCTTAGCGTGATTGTCGGCCAGGGTGGAGAATCGGCCAACATCTATTTTTTCATCCCCCTAAATGTTAAGGGTAGTCCACGCCTAAATTTTTATTTTTATTTTTTTAGGGCAAAATTTTTTGTTTTTATTTTTTTATGACACAGCATACAAAAATACATACAACCCTAAATTTTCACCCCTCTACGCAGACGTAGTCGCGGGCAGCAGCTAGTATATATATATATATCGATATCAATATTTTCAGCGGATATATTTGGATCCGATATATCGATTCAAAATATTCAACATCGGAAATCGTATCAAAAAAGCGACATTTTTTTAAGTCCTTAGGTGGCATACCTATTTTTGTTTTGGACAAAGGGATATCGGCACATCGATATATCGACATATTTCTTCAGTTTTTACTTCCCAAGCGGATCGGCCGTGCCGCCGTTCACTCGCCGCTCATTGGTTTGTTCACTGAGCGATATTCGAGTTCTTCGAATAGCTTTCGACGGCGAAGGCGACTTTCGAAGTTACACTTCTTTCGGCGCGTTTGGGAAAAATCACGAGTGATTTTTTAAATGCACGACACATAATCGTTGCCGCCTTGGCAACCGAATGTCTTTTTTTACAAACAAAGAGTACTGGCACAGGGGGTAAAATTTTAGGTGTTTTTCCTTTATTACGCTAAAGATACTTATGTACGTACATCTTACGTGCGTACATAAGTACGTTTCTTTATGTGAGAAGGTAGCAAGTGAACTGGCGGTTCACCTGATGTTAAGTGATAACCGCCGTCCATGGACTTTTGCAACGTTCGAGTGGTTGCAAATGCTTTGCGACCTTTTAGCTAATTGGCGTTATACAGTTCAACGATATAGATGATGTAATATCGGTATTAGGCGGTAATATATTTTTTTTTTTTATGCGAAAAGTTGTCAAACGAGCAGACGGTTCACCTGATGTTAAGTGAATACTGCCGCCCATGGACATCTGCCACACCAGAGGGTTACAGATGCGTTGACAACCTTTTGAAAATTGGGCTCCGGCCACCTCACTCACCAGACGAAACGCGAAAGTATTATACTTCCACTTTACGCCGTCGTCGGACTTCTGTGAGGTCGTGGTACTTACCCGGACGGGCCTGCCCATTCGTGCAACAGCCGAGACTGCTGCGTGGCCCTACCGCCGTCATAATAGGCGTCAGCTGAAAATCAGAGCTAACTCAACCGTAGCATTATGCTGAGCTGACGACCTTTTGGTTGTCGCATACACCAACTTTGTATTTATTATCATTATCCAATATTATGAAAATTATTAACTTTATTTAGGTATATGTAAATTAGTTATTTTGTTCTCTTTTTTTATTTTTTTAAACGATGTTTGTGTACGATCAATAAAGATTTTTCTATTCTATTCTATTCCAAGTCTGACGAGGTATAGAACCTTGGCGTTATTTTACAACTATCCATAAGGTCTTGTGTAGGATAAAGGGCTTCATTGGTCTCTTATTAGGGTAAGTAATCGTTGTTTATATGGGACATCTATGTCGTTGAACCTTATCGATATCGCTAAATTACATGAGTTGTGTAAGTCGATACGGGATATCGATATCGCTCTTCCAAAGCAAAGCGAACATCTCTACCAAATACTTACATCGTTCGTTTTAATTTTAATACGACATAACAATCAACTAATTGCATTATGTGCATGGAGGTGAGGACGTTTGATGACATAAATTATTAAGAAACACTTCTTATTAACACAACAACGAAGGTTTAATTCTAAATAAAATTGAACTATCTGGAGAGTAACGTTAAAAAAAACACTCTTTTGGGGTTAGAAGAATATGTGTGCTTATTATATAGGAAACTTGATCGAACGACAAAAAGCGTTGGTGTTAACAAGGTTCTTTTTTACTGTGGTAGGGTAATGCAACAGCTTCTGGTGTTGCACGAATGGGCAGCTCCGTCCGGGGAAGTGCCACGGCCTCACAGAACACCGCCGTGAATTGGAAGGGATTATACTATCGTCTGCTTAACGAGGTATCCGGTGCCAAATATTTTTTTTTACTGTGATAATGTGCAGGCGAGCTGGCAGTTCACCTGATTTTAAGTGATAACCGCCGCCTATGACATTTGCAACACCCTTAGGGTTGCAGATGCACTGCCACCCTTTCAATAAATTGGGCCCCGGCTACCTCACTCACCAGACGAAACGCAGAAGTAAAACACTTGCACCTCGCGCCGGCCTCCTGTGAGGTCGTGATACTTACCCGGCCGGAGCTGCCCATTCGTGCAACAGACAAGACTGTTGCGTGGCACACCACATAACTATTTTAACTCTTTACAATGCATCTGCAAGCGAATCGTATTGAATTTCATGGGCGGCGGCAATCACTTAATGGCACGGGCATGCCTTCTTGCTTGCCAACTGTTCACTTAAAAAAATTAGAGTAAACCATTAGTAGAAAGTGGTTTATCACAGTTTCTACTAATGAAATAATGGTGTTTTGAATGGTATGAGTGTACGCTAATGGTGTAAGTAATAAGAGCTAGACGTGCTGTACCACATGCAATGTGCTCAAAAGCGTAAATACATCAAATAAAACAATACATCAACTAAATCAAATAAATCGACAATAAAAGCCTATGCACAGCGTACGATTAAAGATAATAAAGATTGAGTAAATAAGAAAGCACAGTTACGATATTCCTAATAGCGCCTCCTCCAATAACGGGAGCTGCAATATTAATTATCAAATATTAGAAAGGCTGTTTTGTGAACATTAGGAAAGGTTTTGTGTTCGAAGTTATGTAATTTCAATTGAATCATTTGAACAGTCTCTTAACCTGAAAATTTACTTTAAACTTCTATATGGCTCTTATATAATATATCATTCTGCTATCTATGTTGCTATTCGATCACACGTATGTCTCTGAGATTCGAACCCAAGTCAATTGTGATAATATCAGTCGGCTATAAGTCGCTTAATATAATAACCGTGCAGTCGGGCCGGATATTATTAGAGTAAATCTTGAATAATAATAATTATGATTTTAATTAATAATTTAAAACTTATTTAGTTTTAGTATTTTAGTTTTAGCATGATTTTTTTATATATTAGCTACTATATGTGCATAGTGACAATGTTATGGTTCCGCGGTTAGAGCTAAACAGATTGAGGAATTAACTCCAACTGTGGGAGATATGGAGGTATTCGTGTGGTGTGTAGGTGTGTATGTGTGTGTAGATGTGTATAGGTGTGTATAGGTGTGGGTAGAGGTGTGTGTGTGTGTGTGTGTGTGTGTGTGTGTGTGTGTGTGTGTGTGTGTGTGTGTGTGTGCGCGCGCGCGCGCGCGCGCGCGTGTGTATGTGTGTGTGTGTGTGTCTAGGTGTGTGTGTGTCTAGGTGTGTGTGTGTCTAGGTGTGTGTGGGTGTGTGTGTAGGTGGATGTGTGTGTGTGTGTGTGGGTGTGTGTGTGTGGGTGTGTGTGTGTAGGTGTGTGTAGATTGTGTGTAGATGGAGTAGATACCTGCGGGGCGCTGCGAGGGGGCTGGCGGGGGAGCGCAGGGGTCGCCTCGCGGTCGGCCGGTGGCCGCGCGCTCGTTCGACTCCCGGGCTGCAAAGTGCCTCACACTAACTACGCAAGCGCTACACTACCCACCCTACCCTACCTCACGTTACTTACAATCACCCACACGGAGTATTTTGTGGTTTGATTTTTTGAGTCTTCCGTAACTGTTTTTCCGTTTCAAACCTTTCTCCCGTCTCTAGGAGGGTTCCTGGAGAATATACACCCAGATCCGGAACAATTATCTGTGGGTCGCACAGATACATGTCCCATGTGGTAATCGAACCCACAACCTCCGGCGATGAAGCCAACAGTTTAGCAACTGCGCCTCCGAGGTTTGCCCCCCTCCCTCTACGATGCCCAATCTCGACTTAGTCGGGAAAATTCGATCTAAAATACTATGTACACAAGCTACAGCATTTGCCAATAAATACACAGACGAAAAATACACAATCATAGATAAAAAATAAAGCGTGTAACTACATAAAGCGTTACGATGAGGCATTGCAAATAAAATTGTCCCAAAGAGTAAGCATGCCAGTACAATATCAATTATTGTGTAAAAAAAAGGTGTGGGGTAGTGTTAACGTTGCGGATTCGATTCTCAATCCGATTTGTATGTTTGTGTGAGTGACCTTTAATGGCCGCCATAGTGTAGGCGTGTATGATGTATGTCTGTCTGTATGGAGTATGCTTAATCGTGTACGTGTTTAATTAAATAATATATACGAAGGTAGCGAGGCACGTTATTCGCGCTTCCGATAGTGTTCACACAGTTATGTTTGTTATTTTTTGTAAAATGCCTAATAATATATCTAACTAGATGCACGCGCCTTCGTTAGATTGAGATTACATCTCGTGGGTCATCGAAAAGGCCAGTAAGCTTGTAGTAAAACATTTATGTTGAACCAACCAAAAGCGGTATGGTTTTATCAAATTAACGTATTGTTAAATATTTTAAAAAAAATCTGCGCAAGAGTACCCACTATGGGTCTTCTTTATTTCGATTTACTATTAGTAGGGAAAGATTTGTTGAAAAACACTAAAAATAATATGAGGACAGTATCTGAGAGCTGTACAACTTTAAGGGTCATAATTAGGTATGCAAAGCGTGTACAGCTATCAGTGAGTGCGTGTGCACGTATGCCGTTTACTTGTATGCGTGCGCTTGCATACTCGTGCGTGGTGTCTACCTGTTTCTCGTGTTACAATTATGTTGAATCCGTGTGTGCGTACGGGCGCGCGCTTGTGCGGCTGTGTCCGTGTGTGCGTGTGCGCTGTGTATGCGTGTGCGCGCGGGCGCGTACGTACGCGGCGTTGCGGGGGGCGTGCGCGTAAGGCTACACGAGTGTGCGTGCGCGCGCTCGTCGTTCACCCGTCGCCTGTCTCCGTGTCCGTGTGTGCGTGTGCGTGTGCGCGCGGGCGTGTACGTACGTGGCGTTGCTGGAGGCGTGCGCGTGGGGCGCGTGCGGCGAGGGGGGCGCGGGGAGCGCGAGCCGTTGGTGGGCGGGCGGCGGGGAGGGGGCGCGGAGCCCCGCCAGGGCGGCGCGCTGCTGCCTCGCGCGCTGCGCGGCGCCCGCCTTCGTCTGGAACTCCCTGCGGAGCGGGGCCGGTTTCGGTTTTAATTAAACTCTAAACTAGTATTTGAACTAGTAGTACTCCGAAATAGTAACAAAAAAAATATTTCGAAAATATGTGAAGTCCGCCAATCAGCAGTGGGGCCGCGTGTTGTACTATGCCCTGATACCCTGTATACAGAGGTGGCCTTTGACGCAGACGGAACGCTATGAGTAGAAACATGGGCAGGCAACAGCTGCCCGTGCACGGATGGTCAAGGGATGTCGAAAGAATATCGACATATCGGTACTTTTTATTTTATGTATCGATATTTTCAGACTAGATATATTTGGATCCGATATTTTTTTTCAAATTTTCTTCAAACTCGAATCCGGCACAAAGTACGTAGGTGTCAAATATTTAATACTTGACAGGCCTTTTTTTGGACAAAGAAGTTTCTAGGACCTATATCCGATATATCGATATTTTCTCTTCGACATATCCAGATCGGTATTGATATTTTTATAAATATTGATAAATCGATGCATTTCTTCACTTTCGACATCCCGGGCTAGGGCAGTTCCGCAGCCAAACAGAGAACAATCAAGACGTACAAGTTTTATACTTTTAAGTTTCGTTATACACGGCTGTAATCACTTAAAGTCACGTGAACCACAACCACGTGTATAATAAATATCATTTTTTATGGTTTTCCCAAAGTGTCACGTTATCTTGCTCTAGGCGTATATTATATACGCAAAACGCCATTCAGAATTTTAATTTCGCGTTATTTGTTGTTCAATTTAATAAACGCATGTTCAACAGACATAACAAATTTATAATTCTCAAAATAATGTAGGGACCACTAAATATTGATGACGAGCGAGTGGAACCGGGGCGCAAGCGAAGCGCGCGAACTTCGATGGATGGAAACGCGCAACACGTCCTTCATTCGACCGCTACGTCCGCGACCGCGTGCAAATTTTAAAGTCAACCGCCGCACAACAAACAAAAAGAATGACGGAAGTTAACAAAGTAGGCGTCCGTATTCCTCCTTTTTGGCCAGAAGACCCAGAAGTTTGGTTCGCGCAGATTGAGGGACAATTTATAATCGCCGGAATAACCGTAGATTCTACGAAGTTTTACTATATAACGTCGAATTTGGAACCGCAGTACGCACGACATGTATCGGATATAATTAAAAAACCACCGGCAGAAGGTAAATACGAAAAATTAAAAACCGAGCTAATCAAAAGATCGTCCATTTCGCAGGAAGCCAAAGTTAAACAACTCCTCAACGACGAGGTACTCGGAGACCGAAAACCGTCCGAATTTTTACGCCACCTGCAGAAGCTGGCCGGTCCATCGGTGCCAGAAGACTTCATGAGGACATTATGGGCAGGTCGGTTACCTTCACATATGCAAACCGCAGTAGCTTCACAGCGTAAATTATCGTTAGAGGAAATTGCCGAACTCGCTGATTGTATCTACGACATCGTACAGTGTACCCCACAAGTTGCGACCACTAGTAATAATTCATATTCAAATGATACAGCAACGCAGATAGCCGAGTTAACCAAGGAAGTAGCTTCTTTGCGTAGCCAATTGAATTCGGAACGCTCGCGAGCCCGCTCGAAGTCACGTGACCATAATGGAAACCGTCGCCGTCCACGTGCAAGATCAAAATCGTTCGACAGGAGGGTATGTTGGTATCACAATAAATTTGGTTCTAGAGCCAACAGATGTACAACACCGTGCAACTTCAATTCGTCGTCGGGAAATGCATCAGGCAGTCGGAAGTAGCGGCTCACGACTGTCTTAACTCTACAGGCCGCCTTTTCGTCGTGGACAAATATACGCACGTAAGTTTCCCTATCGATACTGGTTCGGACTTATGTGTGTATCCTAAAAAGATGTTACGAGAACAGCGAACTAAGACTAATTAAGAGTTGTTTTCGGCCAACGGGACAATAATCCCCACGTACGGCTGGTTGGAGCTTCAGCTTAATCTGGGGTTAAGACGCACTTTTCGTTGGAGATTTGTCGTGGCACACGTGTCGAAACCTATAATAGGAGTTGATTTCTTATCATTTTATAACCTTTTAGTAGATGTCGACACCAGCGTCTGGTTGATTCACTCACTTCGCTCTTCACTCCGGCACCAGCCTGCAAAGCAACGGAACGTGTCTCTTCCGTGAAGGTCATCTCAGGAGAGTCCAGCTACCATGACATTTTGCGTGAGTACCCTGAAATAACTCGGCCAGCTGGAACGCATATACCTGGTAAGCATAATACCATGCACTACACAAGGACTACACCGGGACCACCCGTTTCAAGTCGTCCACGCCGTCTTCCACCAGATCGCCTAAAGATCGCTCAAAAGGAGTTCGAGGAAATGCTGCAGAGTGGAATAGCAGTCCGGTCAGAAAGCGCTTGGTCTTCTCCACTACATCTCGCTCCGAAAAAGGATAACGGTTGGAGACCTTGCGGTGATCACCGAGCACTCAATGCTCGCACCGTTCCTGACCGTTATCCCTTACGGCACATCCAAGACTTCACATACCAATTAGCAGGAAGTAAAATATTTTCGAAAGTCGACCTGGTGAAAGCTTATAATCAGATACCAGTGTATCCACCTGACGTGTGTAAGACTGCGATCACGACTGCGGAGACCTGCGCACGCACCTTCATCGCAGGTGGGGTGGCCCGCTTTGGCTGCCCGGAAATTATCACGACTGACCGTGGTAAGCAGTTTGAATCTCATCTCTTCCGCCAGATCTCCACGATTCTGGGCGCGCAACACCGCCCGACAACTGCTTACCACCCAGCCTGCAACGGGATGGTGGAACGCCTACACCGACAACTAAAAGCAGCTATCATGTGCCACTCCAACGACTGCTGGAGTGAGATTCTTCCTCTAGCGTCACCAGCCGAGCTCGTCTATGGGGAGCCGCTGCGTCTTCCTGGTGAGTTCTTCGCGCCGTCAAAAATCGTCGCTACGGATTACGCAGATTTCGCAACCAGGTTACGCCAGCATGTAGTGAATCTCGCACCAACCCCGGCTTCTTGGCATCTGAGATCTGAAGTCCGCTGAATACGTGTTCCTGCGTCGTGGCCCATCAGCGAGATCCCTTGAACCACCGTACACGGGTCCATACAAAGTATTAGAACGAGGCGAAAAAGTATTCAAAATACTAATACAAGGTAAAGAATCAGTTGTTGGTGTCGACAGGTTAAAGCCAGGATACTTGACCCAAGAAGACAGGAGCAATTCCACCGAGGCCCAAGAGCCTATAAAAAAAAACTAGAAGTGGTAGAACAGTCAAATTTACCGACCACTATCGACCTTGACAAGCAACGGTCTCGGTGGGGGAGTAGTGTAGGGACCACTAAATATTGATGACGAGCGAGTGGAACCGGGGCGCAAGCGAAGCGCGCGAACTTCGATGGTGCGCTGTATAGCTGCGCGTTGGGGTGTACGTGCACACGATCCGCGCGACGACCAGCGGCGCGGACGCAGGGAACATCAGTCGGCTGCACTACACCTCGGCGAATGCACGGCCCGCTATACGCTCGCGCAATTGCTTTAATATTTTCCTTTGTCTGTTTTAAGTATTCTTTTCTGTCGCCTTCGCTTTATCTAACTTCTGTGCTGTATCTTCCTCCATTTTGTTCGTTTGTTAACGTGTGTCTATATTTATGGAAAATATAGTTTATGAGTGTCCAGTACACCGTGTTTAAATTAATAACCCGGTAGGGCACCCATAATAAAAATGTGTCTAAAATTAAAGGTTCCACCGTTTGAGCGAATATTTCTTGTATATACGCAATTAATAAATATTAAGCATCTCTTCGAAACAGCTCTATTTGTATTAAATTTCGTATTGGAATTCAGTTATTTTTTTTTATATTTATCTATATGAGTAGGAGTCTTACCGGTTTTGAAGTTAAAAGAAGCATTTTTTTCATAATCGACAGTCACGTAATGCCATATCGAAAATTTTAGATGCGTCCACTGTCACTGTCGGGTTTGACACTATACTATACAACGTACATTTTTGAGATCCACTGTTGTATTTGACACTACTCTGTACAACCACACCGACTTGTCGAACCACTCCCCCACCTGTCAAAGTCTTCAGCCTCCTCCTCCTCGATGTTGATGAACTCCTGCCTCTCCTCAGCCTCGCCCGAGTAGTAGTTCTGCTCGCGCTCGATCAGGTGGGCCCTCTCGCCGATATGGTGACCTGCGCCAATCGTAACGCGCCAATCAAAACTACTAATATTGAACTATAATAGTGCATACGTATACATTATGCCGTGATAGCTCAGCGTCCGGGCGCTCGCCTTTAATTCAATATACTCGAGCAACCCGAAATGTTTATCGTAAGTACGTTAGCCGCAAAGATAGATACGCCGGCAGGTTTCTTTTATGCGAATTATTTTGCTGTATGTTTTATAGTAGTACCTATATTATCTTTTATCAGATTTTTCCTATTCTGTATCCCCATCTTTCTTATGTATACATAAAACTTATTTGTTTTACACAATTAAAATATTAAAAACCTATGATCGGGACTGGTAGACACATCATTTTTCTTTTTATTTGTTACTATGCTGGCAATCACTGCACATTGTTCTAAAACTTTTTCATTTTTTGTAAATAAATAGGTAGAATAATAATAAATAACAAACTTTGTAACGGAAAAATCATAAACGACATTTCTCTAAATTTGTTTATGTGATAAAGAACTTTTTTTTTTCTGGTAAAATTAAAGGCCCATTTACAAGATGCCATTTTCTTGTACATACAAGAGCAATAATTGAATGCAATAAGTTGCACACAATAATTGACCATCAAGAATTATAAGCAACAGTTTACACGCAGATATAGTAAAAAAAATTGAATGCGATTATTGTATGCAAGTCTTGACAGGAAATAATTGCAAAGGTCTTTTGTTTACACCAATGCAATTATGTTTAGGCGATTATTGCTTTCAAGTTTTGACTTGTCTAAACACATGCTTGTATGTGCGTGTTCGTTTTAACAAACGTTTTACAAAGGGCTGTTTTTTTAAAAAAAATGGCTCAATAATAAGTGTTCAAGTTAGATTATGCCGATTAAATATATTTCATTGAGATTTATTTATTATGATCCATATATTATTATTCATATTTTTATCCAACTTTTTTTACGACCTTTTCTCAATATTTCTATCCTCAAAAGAACAGCAATGATTAAATACCCTCACTCATTGCACAAATTTTTGCCAAGGAAGAGAGAATGCAATTGAATACAAGAATTGCTTAAGAAATTATTGTGTGTGCTGTTTACACCAAGGAAAGTTTTGAAACAAAACTTGAAGCAAGTCTTGTTCAACAGTCAAGAATGTTATGTGCTGTTTAGACAATGCAACTCATTTATTGCTTCAATTTAATTGTATATAACAGGCAAGAAACTTGCACCGTGTAAATGGGCCTTTAATCACCCCCCTTTCCTCTACAGTATGCGGTTTGTCGGTATTAGTAATTAGCAATGACTAAACTAAAATAAACAATCACCCCTTTACGTATAAGGTTCGTATAAGAGGCGCTAACGTGAACGAGATAAATCTGCAGGCTTTTAGCGAGTTAGAACAAGTAAGATAATTAATCCAGGGTTGCCAACATTTCTTCGGTTGAACATAGTGTCTTTAAAATATGCCAGTAAAAAAATAGTGTCTTATGAATAAAGATATATTAAGCCATACAGCTAAAATATATCAACTTATCTTACTATATTTTGAACAGTATTACATACACTGCGTATTAATACAATACAGGGCCTTTGTACAAATTCTTTCATGTATTTACATTTTCTGTGTACATAAATTATGAAATAAATAAACAAATACAATATTATATATTTTAACAGGGCTCGCAACCCTAGTGTAGTGTTGAAAAAAGCACGACACGAAATGATGTCATGACCCGCCCCATATATCGCCCGAAAAAGTTTGAGGAAACAATGGCGAAGATATAAATAGTTCAATTATTATTTTTCACTCAATAAAATTAAACTAAGTAACGATGAGGCGAATAACCAGTTTCCTCGGAGCGGCATTAATTTTTTTTTAAATTCTGGTGACGGACGGACAGACAGCGGAGTCTTAGTAATAGGGTCCCGTTTTAAACCGAACCCTAAAAACGTAATCGTTGAACTAAATAAGCTCTGTTAAACGGGATTTGTGTCACAAGTCTCTATACTATAACCTTAGGTTTAAGCAACGCAAGCAAGCTAGTGTTAGCGGGTTGAATTCGCTAGACGATTTTTGAAGGTCGCCGTTTTTCGCGATTGCTTTATTGTATATGCGGAGTCAATTAACGCGGAGCCGCATGTGTTTTACCGCTTGGACTCACGACAAAGATCACGCACTGTCAATTATAAAGTGGGAAATATAAGAACAAAACAACAATCATCTATTTCCTTTTCTCCTGCTCTTATCCAATACTAAGTGGGGTCGGAACAACATGTCCTTTCCTCCCACTATCCTCTATCAGCCGTCATCTAAAAACTATGGACATTTACAAAACCCATAGGATTGCAAATCCGTCGCCCCACCTTTAAATAGACTGGGCCCCGGCTACCTCACTCACCAGGCGAAACGCAGAAGTGTAACACTTGTGCTGGTCTCCCAGTGGCCAATACGGACAACAACCGATAAGCCAATGGAGTCATGAACAACCGCGACGGAATCTTTTTGGAAACACGTTTCAATTACCAGTGGAAAGTTGGGCAATATACAGCGTGTCGTTATCATTGCGACAATAAATGAACACACGTCTAACGCTACTTGACGCTATAAAAAAAAAATTTTCAAACATACTAAGTAAAAAAGAAACAAAATTTGTAACATCCTATACAACTCGCGCCACAGCGTCGCATTACAAGCCTCTCCTTCTAACAGTATGTTTTGTCTCTTTTAAATTCATTCAATCCATTCATATGCTTCGTGACCTTTACAAATGAACTTTACGTTATAGTTTTATACGTAAGGGTGCTCTAAAATTGTATGTTTTGGAAAATTTAATAACTCTGTAAATATTGATGTTTAAAGAATGTAAATGTTTAATACAATTTTAAAAAGTTATCCTCTATATGTGTGTTAATTTATTGTCGCGGTGGTAACGACACGCTGTATACCTGGTCTATATAGAGAGGACTGGCGTCGTTTTAATTGTACAAGAAGAGACGTGCCTGCGATATTATAATGTATGCTATAATTATAAATAACGGGCGAGCCGAGCAAAACAAACACAATGGAAACTTTACGAATGAGAAATCACTACGGGGATCTTTAAAATGCGCGCAAATTTTGATGTCACCGAGTCAAGTGTCAGGTGTGTTTGTTTGTCTATGTTCACGCTTGTTTCAGTTGTGATATTTTTTTTATGCGACAAGTTGCTAAGCGAGCAGGCGGTTTAACTTATGTTAAGTGAATTCCGTCGCCCATGGACATCTGTAACTTTCGAGGGTTGCAGAGAGAACCGCGCGTTGAAAAGCTTTTCAAAAATTGAGCTCCGGCTACCTCACTCTCCAGACGAAACGCGAAAGTGTTATACTTCCACTTTACGCCGGTCTGCTGTGAGGTCGTGGTACTTACCCGGACGAGCCCGCCCATTCGTGCAACAGCCGAGGCTGCTGCGTGGCCCTACCACAGTTATTGATAGGCAGAATCGGACAAATTATCACGAGCTGAGTACAGAAGGTTCTAGATCAACTAGTCCTCCCTATATGTCATTCTTAGTTGTTTTTCTATAGGATATTTACGAAATAGATTCAACAGTTTCACTAGACAGTAGCTCAATCGAGATGTCCAAATTTAATTCAGTTTGACGTCAATCGGACTCGACGAAGTCACTCATCGAGTCGTAAATATTAAGTGGGCAACGATAAAATAACATCATTTGGTAATGAATGACAGAGTTTGTTATTATGTTTATTTTCCTCTTCAGATTATAAATAAAAAAAAGGAATTAAAAATGAAAGAAACGGGCAAAGCCGCGAAGAAAAGTAACTAAAGATGGAATTCATAAGTTTACATCTCATGTGAAATTGTCAAATGAAACTATGAACTTAACTGTTAAGTTATGAATTTTATCTTACAGTAAACCATTTTCGTGTCTACCTTTAATTAAATCACCAAATAAATGCGACAAAACCATACCATAAAATAAGATTAGATAAAAGAATACGTGGCAATCGACAAATGACAGGGAAGTCCCAGAAAACTGAACATATTCTGTATTTGATAAGTCAATTTTTTATAGTAACGAAAAACAATATCTCGCTCTGTATTAATTTTATAATTGATTTTCATATAGAATACACGAATACGATGACCACGTATACGAAATATGACACGAACATATTTCGTTTTGGTCGCAGAAGTAGAATTAAGACGATGTCTGCTGTGTGAAAGCGATATTTACCTATGGACATCTTCTTGGTGCCGGTGCGCGTGTCCTGGAGGGTCTTGCGTGTCTCCTTCACTCCGTTCGGCCCGATCTTCGTGCTGCTGGACGAGCTGAACACCTGGCGAATATCGTTCCTCGTTAGACTTAGGATACGACGGTGTCAGGAAGGACCATGGTAGGGGTCCGCGTTAGACCTGGGATACGACGGTACGGGCTCGAAGGACCATGTTCGAATCGAGCGTAATTATTGTTCTTTTTTATTTTTTCACGGACGGTTTCTACAGACAAAAGCTAACCTTAGTTAATGGCAAAACTAGGTGAATTAAACCAGTTGCCCGACACATGATAACTACGGAACAGTAAAAATAGGCGTTCTCCGCACTAAACTACCGATCCAATTTCTGAGAAACTATTATTTTGTAAACTTTAGCCCCTGAAGTGCGTAGTTTTCCTTTTTTTCCTCTGGTCTTTGCAATGTCTCGAACGTCAGACGTTTTCTATATTGATGGTCACCGTCCGCGAGGGGGTAACTCACCTGCGGCTTTCCGTTCGGCCCGCTGGACATCACTATGGTGCTGCTGCTGAACGAGCTACCAGCGCTCATTTGCCCGTCCAGGTCGGCTGGAACAGAAATAAATCGACACATCTTCCAAATCATTTATTTATAGATTTTTTTTTACACAAAACAAAAAAACCTGAAGAATGTAAGTAATGTACAAGATTAATGCATGAGTTCTCTGCCAGTTAACCTGGTGAGAAAACTACTACTATCCAATTAATATTGGGTTCATTATGTTTAAATGTCATTAATTAGGTTTTCTTCGAGTGTACAAATAGACTAATCAGGTATAACTATAAACAGCTGTTCTCACTGCAATTTTGACATAAAGTACTTGTCTCCGTAATGATCTGACTTTTGGTTTCCAATTTTTTTAAAAGATGCTACTGATATTGTGTTATATAGCAAACATTTTGCAAACTACACACCGCTAGTAGTGTTCGACCGTGTATAAAACAAATTTATAATATATCACATAATAACTCATCAAAGCATTTGAGAGATGTACTTGGTCTTTCACAAGTGACACGATAATTCTGAGCGCAGACACTTCAGAGACTGCCATCGGGGGGGGTGTTAAAACAGCATCGGTGAGGGAAATGGGAGC
This sequence comes from Iphiclides podalirius, assembly GCA_933534255.1. Taxonomy (NCBI): domain Eukaryota; kingdom Metazoa; phylum Arthropoda; class Insecta; order Lepidoptera; family Papilionidae; genus Iphiclides; species Iphiclides podalirius. The sequence goes on along the minus strand of OW152827.1, from coordinate 11,799,485 downwards.
CAATAGCTTTTTTTTTTTCTAAAATCTAAACTTATGATGAATTCCTACGAAAACATCTGCAGAAAACTAGTCTGCAGAAGTACTGTGTTGTGACATTGGACCCTTTGCCTGGCAAGTGAGGTAAACAGAGTTCACATTGCCATTTAAGATTGAGATCTGATAAGGCACCTAAAACACAGTTGTTGGATCTTCACGGACAGTTGCATTCGCTTTACATACAGGTGAACGGACTGCTTGCTAGGTTGCCCCATCATACGAAAAAAAGAATAAGTATAAACACATTTTCCCTAGAGCCTGAGTAAACTTTTAAAAAACATGCGATGGGCATTAATATGACAATTTAATAGTTTGATTTTAAAGAAATATGGCCTAAAGTTATGGATGATCATGAATCATGAAAATACCACAACTTTTATGACTCCGTGACGCAGTTGCCAAGTTATTGGCTTCTGCGTCGGGGGTCGTGGGTTCGATTCCCACACGAGACAACCATTTGTGTGACCCATAGATAGTTGTTTCGGAACTGGGTGTTTGTCCGAGTGAAATTTATATTTGTAAAACGTCCTTGCAACACCGGATAATGTTATCCTTAAGTAAGGGCATTGTTTTTAAAAACAAAAAAAGGTATGGAGTGTAGATGAAGAATAGTAATCCAAACCATTTAGTGGTGCCAGAAACACCCACTTATGTTACACAGACATATTACTTCTGACAACTGATGCTAATTTTAAATTAATTAATCATGTGTTGTTAAATTGGATTTTCTTGGCATTACTAAAATACAAGGTAGTTGTAAAGATAATTATACATTGCATCTTTCGGAAAAAGACATATTGGTTCTGTTTCTTTTGTACTGTAAGGTCAAATTGTCTCTTATCACTATACATGAACCAATCAATAAGTCTTTTCATGTATTTAAAATTGATATAAATAAATAATGAAACAATTTTTAACAAGTGTGTTATGTTGAAATATAATGTACAGTGAATATTTTATTTACTTTATTTTACAATTTTAGGGAAACTAATAACTGGCACATAAATCAAGTATTGGATAATAAATACAGAAGGCCAAGTTTTAGATTCCACAGTTTCACAAAAGTTTCCACTTTTAGATTACCCATATCTAAATTATTTTATGTTAACATCAAGTGTTAAATTTCAAATTAATGTAGTTCTTACTGGTGGCTCATATTAAAGAAATTTACGTAATTTAGAATGGATTTCAAAATATTTTAAATAAAATTGTCAAACATAAGTTATAAGAAGAGAATTATGTTAATTGAGACAAGAAAAGTAGTATATATGTTTTGAAAATGTTAGAGTTGAAATAAATTTTACTCAGTTAATATGTATTGATTTAATAGTTTGTAGTTGATTTAAAAGTGGTGGTAGGCTGGTTACATGAACTAATCTATATTTATATCCGAGTAGACTTTCTACTTCAGCATTATTATAATATTCTTACATAATAATTTCAGATTCAATTGATTAAAAGTTGACTAAACAAACTCTTTGATATATACTAATAGAAAAAACCTCTAAAGCCAATAAGTGGCAGAGGAAAATATTATATTCGGCAGTCCTTTATCCAACAACAATTCAAGAATATTCCATAAGCATGTTAGCAAGCAGTTTTAATAAATGTTTTTAGGTAAAATTATCAAGCAAATCAAATTAAGGTAAAATTTCAGCAGCCCACTACTTTTATATAGCAAACAAAAGAAAAATTTAAACGACAGATAACTATAGAGACATATCACTAAGTAATCAATAAAAAAAAATTGAGTCACCTATAGTTTTCGGGAAAAAAACGTAATTAAATCTTGTTATTCTCACTAAGAAAATCCACCATTTTACTATTGTCAACATTTTCACATTTAAAAACCGTCCGTAAAACACTGTCTTGTCCACACTTAAAACATTCAAATTTCTTTACAAGAATTCATGATAACACAAAAAATAAAAAGCACTGAACAATTTGATTCTGATTGGAATAAATTTTTATTAAAAAAATAAGACTAATACAATAATGGAGGTATATACATATTTGATTAATATAAAATGAGCTGGAACTACTTTTGGTTATAAATTTGACATACAATTAGGCATCAAAAATAATGATACAGCCAATATGCTAATATCGATTTCAAAACTCGATTACAAATTTTATAAAATGTTTTTCTTAAAAGCCCTTAATGTTAACATTGTGTATTATAAAGTGATTTAAATTAAATTCGTCTTTACGTAACTCAAGCTGATGGTTTTATATGTGATTTTTATAAATCTATGATAATAATGAACTAAGTTACATTCCAAACGAGTCACAGATCCGACACAGTGCACCCCGACTCCATGTGGTCTTGTGGTCCCTACCCCTAGAGTGAAGCGACACTCAGGACCTCCGACGCGAGGTTCTGGCTCCGCCTTTTTATGTTCACTCTAGGGGTAGGGACCACAAGACCACATGGAGCCGGGGTGCACTGTGTCGGATCTGTGACTCATTTTGAACCTTACCAATTTTATGATAAATAAATGTAGAACTCAATTTATCTTAATTAATAACAAGTCCTGATGACATCTCCAAGGCCTGCCATAAACAGAGATAAATTATTTATTTATTTTAAAATTTTAATTAAACAACTAAAATTTTGTAATTTATTTAAAAATCAATATAAAATCATAATAATTAATCGATACTTAAATTAATTGATTATCTGTAGTATGTAGTATGTATGTGAATCTGTGTTCAATAGTATTATTGTTATTATTGAATTGTTTTTGTTATGATTTTAATTTTGAAAGTTAAACCTTAAATATTAAAAATTGTTGATAATGCCTGCTCGCCAAGTAAAAAATATGTGTTTGTGATTTGATTTTAAGTATACTGTATCATTGTATCATCCAATAAAGTAAAAACGTGAGTTACCACTTGTATAAAATTAATGTTATTAGCGTATTAATGGCGGTTTTCTTTAGTGAAAATAATAAATTTTAATTATGTTTTTTCTCGAAAACTATTAGTGATTAGCCAATTCTGCTTATTGATTTATTTTTAAGGTATTTACTATCTATATTTCTCTATCATTAAATTTTTATTTTTCTTTGCTATATAAAAGTAGTGGGCTGCTGAAATTTTACCCAAATTAACTTCCGCTTAAGTTTGCAAAGCAATATTCATAGAAAACTTACTCTGTGCTGACTGCAAATACACTGATTGGGATAAAGTGGTAAATATGCAATGCTACAGTTGCACAAATTAAATGTATAAGACCAAGATTTGTAATGGTTTTTGAAACTATTTGTCCAATATGATTGAGAAATAGACTTTTTTGTTACTGCTATATAAAATTGATGAACCAATACATGTTCTTAATTACCTAGTTTTTTTTTTTAAATTGCAAGAGCTTACCAGAGAAAAGTCTATTTAAAGACGGCATCTGAGGCATGAAAGGCATCAGGGAGTTGTTATGCTGAGGGCCAGAGAGAGCTAATGCTCTGCCTCCGCCCATCATGCTGAATGGATCCGAGAACAGCAAGTTCATCATATTGTTCATCTGCCTCATGTGTCTCATGTGTGATCTGAAAAAACCATCATGAATTCAGCTATGCATATAGTAAAAGTACAATGTAACAATAATCTGTCCATGGCATATCTGGTTCCCCAATAAATGCATATACAAAGCTTTGATACCATATCCAAGCTTTGTATGGTTAGCATATAGATTGAACCCTAACCCACCAAGTATTTTTATATGCCACCAATAAGTGCATGTAATGAAATTAATATTATAATTGATGGTAGCCTCTTTACAATTCCAGGCAATTGAATCAGTTCAAATCATTCAAGAGTTTGTTATAAACAGAAAAAAATATAAGTTTACTGTTAAACCATACAAGTACACAATAAATTGCTTAATTTCCAACATTTGAGCAAATTGGCCTTGTATCATCTCATACAAATATTGTATATAAATTTTATGGGTAGTTTACCATAGACCTAGATGTGCCAGTCATTATTTTTAAGTCTTTGGTGATATATGGCGAAGTTTACATTTGTACCAGAAATGTAAATTTTTATGAATCTGGATCATATTGATTGTCGATTTTATCATAATAATATTAGGGTTAGGTCATTTATAAATAAGCATAACAAGCTATACACAATTTACATTTTGCAGCAAGCATGTCGTTTGAGTATGCCATTGGATTGTCTAAAACAGTTTTAGAGAACTGACTATTTAACAATATATTTGTATCAAAATTAGACATTTGCGAATATTTACATAGTATTATGTAGTTATTTAACATCCTAACAGTACATAGTTAAGAACATGATAGAAAGAAGAAAGTTATGCATTAAGTAATAAAAATAAAATGTTGTTACCTAGTGTTAGTTATCTAAATGCTTAAAGTTTCTATCATATTATAGAAAGAGAATACTTTAAAGGAAAACATGGTTTTACCCGAAAAACGGATCATCCTCCACGTCGGCCATCAAGGAACCAAACAGGGACATTTTTAAAATTTATGGACTTATATACGGCGCAAAAATCACAACTAAATCAAATTAAATAGAAAGTCTTGAAATATCACCACAAATCTTGACAGCGTGCGTACTTAGTCGTTTCGCGTTTTCACGATATGAAAAATCGAAATCTCAGGCACTAAGAAAAAAAGGTATAGAGTATAGAGAAGAGATTAGAACGAGAACCACAACAACCATAGAGTCATAGAGCATAGAGTGTTAAGTGATGATGCTGTTGATTGGTAATCTCAGTTATACATACTCTTTTAATATCAACTCTGATCTTCTTGGTTTATGTATTATGTTTGAATTACTTTAAATTAAATTTAGAATGTTAGTTTTATTTGTTCATACTGAATTGTGTCATATTTGGTTGATTCCGTTAAAATCGTTAGGAGAAGTAACGTAAGTCTAGCTATATGATATAACTCTTGTATTTTACATAAATTTCATAATGATTACGTACTGTTAAAAATTAGTTCAAAATGTTAAAGTTCAAATAAATAGTTTTCCTATCAGTCCTTATGTGTCTTTTTGGTTTGAAAATGATCCCATTAGCCACAGCTACCATTCAAGAGATGCTTCTCTCTTGATACCTATAATGAAAGATTGTTTTTATTAAATTAATGTTTTGGGGTTATTTCTTTGTTTTCTCTTCTGGTTGGGTTTATAGATAAAAAATAAACATATAAATATATATTGCAAATATAAAATAAATGTTATGAATAAAACTAAACATATAGATATAAAAGTTCTGAATATGTTAAGGTTTTAAAGAAATATGTGCGAAACGTGACGAACGTGACTTTTACCAAAACTGACCAAATAAATTAAATTAACAAACCTACAGGGTTGCATTTAGATGCGGTAAAAAAGATACAATAAATTTAAAAGGATAGTATTTGACAAAAAATTATAGTACACTATTATTTTCATAATTAATGCACAAAAAGTAAATTAGTTTACTCAAAAACTCGTTATAACAAAAAAACATAAAAATTGTTATCACTTTGAATTTTGAATAAGAATGGAATGGAATATCAAAAAAATCCAAAAGTATCGAAAAAAAAGTACCATCTCCCTCCATATCATACGTTCTATAATCATCTGTATTCATCTGTCACATTCACATATATGATTTAAAGCAGAATCATTTTTAATGGCGCGCAGCAGTCTGGCGAAACTAGGAACAAAAAATTTTTCTATGGACTTTATGCGGCAAATAATGGCGGACATTGCTATCACTTTCCCTCAATGCGGTTTCTCTTTCTTGCAATACAAGAAGTGCCATGTTGTTTGTCAAAACTTATTTTCGCACCGCGTATTTTGAATGTAAATGCTTATTTCATTGAAAATTTAAATTGTTTAGAGTAAACTTTCTCACGAAAACTAATGACAGGTGATCAGAGTTGTACTTTTAATTCAAAATGCCAAAAAGACGGTGACCTTTGAAATTGGTGAAAATCGAGTAAGTCATTTGAATCTTGAAAAAAGGATGTTTATGGCGAGATTTCCCTTAAATGAAGCCCATGTAAGCACTTAAATATGATACTTTGCAGCCATATGTAAGTAGAGCAGACTAAGAACAAATAAAATTAACAAATGTATCTCATTTAAATTGTGTGCTAGTGATGTACTGCAACTGTAATATCCACATATCGATAACTACGTTGATGTTTATCATTGCAAAAATAAGAAATAACATGTTGCGTGAAATAGTAGGGGCACAGTTTTACATATTTGAATGGTGTGCCTACATTAATTATCAAGGATCGGAATAGGTGAATTTTGCAGGATTTCGAAACATAATCTCTGTAATATTGATACGTCATATAATTAATTGCGTGCGCTGAGTATGCAAGAAAACTAAAATATTTTTTGGATTTTGATTCTATTTTTATATTTCAATTATTTCCAGACTCGTGTACAGCAGGACAACAGCTGTTGACTGAAGAATCAAGAAACAAATTTCATTTCAGTAATAAATTTTAATTTTAATTAATAGAAACCGTTTTTTATCTTATTTCGGGTCCGTATTAAAGTCCAATCTTCTACCAAATATCCCCTTATCAACATTGGACATAAATACGGACTCGATGCTTACCTACTAAAATTCTTCTTCTTTTCGTGTCAATGGCAAAACCTATAATAACCTACTAAAATTAATAAAAAATATTAAGTGGAAACTACTGTTTCTACCTAGTATCTTTTATCGATATCGATAAGAAGCTAAGCTAGCTTGGTTAAGCACTATTTGGCTCGTTAAGTTGGTACTCATGTTGTTTGACATCTTTGTGGTATTTTTGTTGTATGGTTGGTATTGGAGTGCCGCGTAAACTCATATTTTTGGCTAGTATGGGAGTCCCGTCTTAAACGTAGTGATTACTGATTACATTCTCTTTGGCGCGCAGTAACTGTGGTAGGACCACGCAACAGTGTTCGCCGCCAAGAGTACTTTTATATATCTGGTTCGACGTTGCACGAATGGGCAGGTCCGTCCGGGTTAGTACCACGACCTCACATAAGACCGGCGTGAAGTAGAAGCGTTACACTTCTGCGTTCGTCTGGCGAGTGAGGTAGCCGGGGTCCACTTTATTAAAAGGTGGAAACGCATCTGCAACCCTACGGGTATCGCAAATGTCCATGGACGGCGGTTATCACATAACATCAGATGAACCGCTAGCTCGTTTGCCTTTTTGTCGCATAAAAAACATGTACGGACATACGTCATCACTATTAAATCTTTGGTGACCACTACCTTTACGCGAAAAACATAACTGCTAGAGAACTCGAGATGATCTTCAAGGCAAAGTTCAAGATGTTTATTAAACTTAGCAACACTAGCACTAAGCTTGTATATGAATATTATAACAGTCATTAATTAGACATTTGGCGATTACAAAATTATTCAACTGTTTTTTCATTTATATACTATATTTTAACAGTATAAACAGCTTATGTAAATAATAAAAATACAATGATATTTTTAATAAAAAGCGCTGCATAAAACATGTTCAAAACCGCGTTCTGTTCCGTGGTCCCACTGAATAAGATGGTCGAGCGTGCCCGTGGAATGACCAAGCAGCTGAAGCAGGATAAGACGTGTAAACAATGTCCTGCAAGCCGTTCCTGGCTTTCGAATTTCTTATCGGAATCTGTAATAAAGCGTTGAATTTTTAAATTGAAAAAAAAATGTATCGTTATTTTTTATCCAATATTCCGGTTTTATCTTAACAACATAACTTAAGTATTGATACTAGTTCATTCAAATGTAACAAAATAACTATTCCCTTAATTTCAAATTTACTTAGTCTTTTAAAGTAAGTAAAGTCGTACCGATTGTTCACGCATTCCATTGTTCTGTACTTTGTCAACATTGTCAACGTCACCAATGTGATCTGAAACTACTTGTCTTTTCGCGGCCTCGTTTTCAGCTTCATTTTCTGGTAAAGTATCGCCTCCGACTTTTTCTACTACAACTTGTTGGTTAGGTGCATTTCTTCCTGCTCGCTGTTGAGATACGTTTAACATGCCTTCTGAATGTGTAACTCCTTCAGTTCGATTTAATATATTCTGTTGCGTAAGTGATTGAGAACCTTTATACTGGTTATAGATATGCTGCAATTGGCTTTTGCTAGGATTCCTTCCAACAGGGCCATTCCCCATTATAGATGTCCTGCTTACGGTAGATTTAACATTGCTAAATGCTCTTGGATCGTGAATAGGCTTAGAAGGAAGATTTTGTGGTGACAACGTTTGAGGGCCACCCGGGTCCTTGATATGGTAGCCATGTGCAGGTAGCATTTCAATAGGTTGACCCAACGTGTTATACGTATAATTAGCAGGCCTTTTTGTATGCGAGTAGGATTGATTTTTCGAAACATTAGCTGGGAATATGGGCTCTTTTTCCATTTGCGGTTTTTCCGACCATGGTGATGGTTCAGACAGTGATCGAGTGTCCGGAATTGAGTGATGCGTCTGAGGATTCGGTGTATTCATTATTTCACCACTGGAGTTTGGATTCATTAATAATTGTTGATGTTTTCCTTGTACTTGCTGCTTTAAAAATTGTTGATCCGTATTGGTATAAACCTTCTGATGTTGTTCATTATCATTGGTACTATTTATTTGTTCGTGATTTTGCAACTGTTGATTAATATCCTCATATTTACTTATCGGTGGTCGACTATTGTTTAATGTATTAACCGGACCGTTACTTGGTTGTAGTTGATTCTGATTTATACTGGATTGCACCATTCTTGCATCAGTGGCCGTGTTTTCATTTAATGGCTGCCCTGTATTTTGTGGATGTACTATTCCATTTTTTCCAGAATTATTACCACACATAAGTTTCTGGATTGTGTCTATAGCAGTACGCTGTTGATTAGCGGGATTCATTTGTACAGCTAGCGCCATGGGGTCAAAGTTCAAATCACCGCCAAAACCTGTCATTACACCAGGAAACATCTCATTAAACTTAGCGATACCATGGGCGTGCTGTCCATGGGCACAGTGATTTGGTGTTATTTGTTGCAAAGGTTTTCCTGCATTCGACATGTTTGAACTGTTTAGGTTTGGCTTATTGAAATTTCCTTGGTTATTTTCATATTGTTGTTGATTTAATGCCTGAAGTGGCCTGTCACTACTTTGATGAGTACCCATTTGGGCAGGTATAGGAGTAACTCCTATTTGACCATGAGGTGACTGAGGAGCATCGATAATCATTGGCTGCGTTAGGATGCCTCCTTCTTCTACAGGTTTTTCGTTTGCATTTGGTTTGTGCCCGCTCATCATCATATTAACTATATTTGGGCCCATTCCGGCCATATGGCCACCCACTCCGCTTCCTTGTTCGCCTATTCTCCCTACGTGGTGGCCTGGACCGTTCATATATTCTCTTCCTGCTCCACTCATGTGCCCTTCTACTCCACTCGTGAAGCCTCCTACACTCCCCACGTTAGCTCCCAATACATTCATGTTGTTTTTTACTCCTGCTCCACTTATTCCTCCCCCTCCACTCATTTGATCCCTTGCTCCACTCATGTGATTCATCCTTGGGTCTAAATTTCCTTGGTTATGATAGGGGCTTGAAACGTTTTCAGAAGTTATGCTGTTTTGGTTTTGCATTAGCTGCATGTTAGTGTGACCCTGAGTTGAATTTAGAGGATTAAATGTTTGGTTATTCATAACGGTGTTGGCTGGTGAAATAGATTTCAGGTCATTATATACCTCTTGCACAACTGGCTGCATAAGGTTGTTATTTAAATGTTGATAAGTATCAGCATACAACTTTGCGGGATTGCAACGACCCATACACGATTGATTCATATGCTGAACAGGCGTGGGCGGGCAAGGTTCTCCATTACACGATCCGTGAAAATGGTTGTGACCATGACAGTGACCACATCCATGATTAAAACCTCCCGAAGCTGCAGGAGGTCTCATATTTGGTGCAGGAGAAGTTGTATTACCAAATAATTTTCCCATACAGCCACTGAAAGTGAATACAATTATAATAATGTAATAGAACGGGTAAAATATAAATAGTTTTAATAGTTACATTAAAACTTACCAATCAGCACTTTGAAGTTGATTCATAACACTTCCCAACTCACTTAATATTTTCTGTTTATCTAACGCCATAATTAAATTAAATCACAAAAATTTTCCGTGAAGCAGGTAAATTGTGGAATGCGTTTATCTAGACTAACATCTTAAGAATTTTACCGAAAATTCCTTACATAGATTACTTGTCAAATTACGAAAATTATATGCTTTTTCTTACTAAATAGGTATACTTAATTTTTATTATTGACCAGTGTGATAAAATGTTTTAATCATCATTTTAAAAATATTTTCTATATACATTTAAGCACGGTGAACTGTATGCGTTACGTTGTGACTTAGTTTCATACATAAGTCATTATGATTTTTAGTTTATTTGAAAGTAAAAAATGAACAAAAATTCATCCACACGACCTCGAAGTCCAGCGTTCCACATAATCGCGATTTTCCAGGCATTTCCTGCTTCGCACAACCAGTCTGTGGAACCAACTGCCTCCGCGGTCTTTCCGAACCGTTACGATCTGAGAACCTACAAAGAAAGAGCGTATTCTTTCTTAAATGGCCATTAACGCATTTATATAACGCATTTACAATTTTGAATCAGTATATTGGATCAAAATATATCGGCTAAAGTGTTGATATATCGAATAAAGAATATCGGTATATGGATGCATCGATACTTTTTCATCACTCTTCTTGCGAGGAAACTGTATAATAGAGGTGGGTGATGTGGGTCGATACTTACTCATATCGTTACTTTTAACATAAGGATCTTAATTGATCATTCAGTTCCGTAGCTAATTAAACAGTTTTTTCGTAGCCTAACCGACAAACTGAAGTCCGAATCGCACAATTCGCGCTATCTCTTTTATTCCGCTTTATTCCAATTGGTTAGAAAGAGAGAAAGAGAATTTTAGTGTACGATCAATAAATCAGTTTGCGTTTGGATACCTACCGCACACAATTAGTATGGTAATATACCCAGTGATTAGTCGATTTAGTTATTTGTCGATTTGGATTCTTTTGGTGCTATCGTTATCGATACATCATCAGCGTTTGGCTTGTTAGGGTCGATTTTTGAAATCGGATTTTTTAGTTCATGAAATCGATACGAATCGATTTGTGTTTGAAATCGGATTTTAAATTCGTTTTGATACATCGTATCGGACGCATGGCTACTGTATCGGAATATCCCTAATAATTACCATTTCGTCAACTCTATTGTTCTCTCTGTTATATGTAGGTACGTAAGTTGTTGTTATATTTATATTTGTATAAACGTGTAATTGCAAACTTATTGTCATGTCATTCATTTCATTGTCATTACGATTTTGACCGCCGTTGCGTGATATTGTACATAAACCTTTAATTCCAACTCCATTAATCGTCATTTATGTCTTAAAGCTTTACGCAATAGAAAAATTAAGGAGATAACAATATCTTTACAGATAAAAGTATTTGGATCAGAGTCCAATCGGATTTTTGCACAGTTGTTTCTGAACTGCGAAGTTTGCAGGGGAATTCTGTCAACTTTGAAGACATTCAAGAGGTAATTATAAGAAAATTTAAAAAATGGGTAGGAAAGTATACGTAGTTGGTGTCGGTATGACGAAGTTCGTAAAACCTAATTCTGGTAAGGATTATCCAGAGATGGGTAAAGAGGCGGTAGAATCGGCCCTTAATGACGCTCAAATCCCATACGACGTCGTTCAGCAGGCGGTTTGTGGCTATGTATTCGGTGATTCTACTTGCGGCCAACGAGTGCTTTATCAAGTTGGCATGACTGGTATCCCTATTTACAACGTAAACAATAATTGTTCCACGGGCTCCAATGCTCTTTTTATTGCTAAACAGTTTATTGAAGGAGGCATAGCAGATGTGGTATTGGCTGTGGGTTTTGAGAAAATGGCTCCGGGAGCCCTTGGTGGGAGTGGTTTTACAGACAGAACAAATCCTCTGGATAGGCACACATTAAAAATGGCTGAAATGGTCGATTTAGCTGGAGCACCCATGACTGCTCAATATTTTGGTAATGCAGCTATGGAACATATGAAAAAATATGGCACAACCGAATTGCATCTGGCTAAAATAGCTGCTAAGAATCACCGCCATGGAGCTAAAAACCCTAGAGCTCAAAATGGCCGAGAATACACTGTGGAGGAGGTATTAAAATCCAGGAAAATTTATGGACCTTTGACCAAACTTGAGTGTTGCCCAACCAGTGATGGTGCTGGTGCAGCAGTTCTCATGTCTGAAGAAGCTGTTATCCGATATGGTCTTCAGAAAAAAGCTGTTGAGATCATTGGCATGGAAATGGCTACGGACACTGCTGCAGTTTTCACAGAAAATAGTTTGATGAAAGTCGCCGGTTATGATATGACAGCTTTAGCAGCAAAGCAACTTTATGAAAAGACTGGCATCACACCAAAACAAATTGATGTAGTAGAACTCCATGATTGTTTTGCTGCTAATGAGCTTATTACATATGAAGGTCTCCAACTGTGTGGTGAGGGTGAGGCTGGTAAATTTATTGATTCGGGTGATAACACATATGGTGGTAAAGTGGTAGTAAACCCAAGTGGTGGATTAATAGCAAAGGGTCATCCGTTAGGAGCTACTGGATTGGCACAGTGTGCAGAGTTAGTTTGGCAGCTTCGAGGAGAGGCTGGAGATAGACAGGTTTGTTTTATCAGTTGATGAATGCCTATGATAGTTTTAGGGCAGGAAACAGTTGAACATGGTTGTATGGCCATCTGTCTATTTCTTGAAAAGATCAGGAGATTCTATCTCAAATCTGCTATCTTCTTGTGTTTCAATCACATCTATGAGGAGTTAATTTTCAAGTTACAATTTCACTTACATTACTTAAAAAATAACTTAGTCAAAGCAAACACTACTTTGGCTAATTCAACTTTAACTTTTGGACCCCTGACCAAATTTTAAATAATTTTTTGTGTTTGCAAGATTATAAATTGATAATAAACAATAAGCTTAAATAGTAGTTCAGATAATTATTTTATCCTTAACTGTGATTTTTTTATTTCTCAGTAATATGATTTGTTTTGTTGCTTTTAATGAAAACAAAAAACAAAGCACACCTATTTTAATGAATGACTATAATTTTTAGGAAATGAGTAATACTTATGTATATTAAACCTGTTTCACTGAACAAAATATACTAATTTTACCTCTACAATCAAAGTCCAATTTGGCACCATTAACATTTGTAACTCAAGACCTCTTTTCCTGAATCCATACTAATATTATAAATGCGAAAGTAACTCTGTCTGTCTGTCTCGCTTCCACTACAAACTACGGAACCCATTTAAATGAAATTTGGTACACAGGTAGACTAGAGCCTGAGAAAGAACATAGGCAATTTTTTAATTGGAAAAAGTATTGTAAAAGTTTGAAAGATATTTATTTACGGGCTTCAATGCGAGCGAAGCTGCAAACGAAATGCTAGTTTTATATATAAAAGATATTTTATACAATAGACACTTTTAAATTATTTGTATATGGATTGATTTAAGGGTAAAAAATTGCTAAAATCAATATTCAAGTATAAAGTCTAACTAACTACTAGGCTTAGTTAAGTTGTTTTTTGCTTAATAAAACCTTTGGCCTTCATGAAGCTTTTGTTTTACATGTGTTGTGGTTAACTCTTAGCTAAGTTAACTGTTGCAAAACACATGCTTATTCATTTTAAACATATTTATTCCAAATTTCAGTTGTAGTGTTGGAATGTCTAATAATATATTCTTGATAAGCGACAGGGCAATGAATTGTAATAACCTGATACTAGTGACATTTTAGAGTCCATTAACACATTTATTCCTTTATCATATTTATGTGTATTTTGGGCAGATTACAGATTATTATGGTTTAACTTTAAAAAATTATTGTTTCATTACATGTTTATTCTCATAAAGCTGAGATCAAAATTTAAATTGTAGTTTAGTGAAAGAGTGATGCCCAGTTTCTGAAACACTGATCATCATAGAAATTAACTAATCAGCTGTCAAATGGCTTTCAAATGACCAATTAGGTCCATTCAGGGAGGTTAACAAACCTTTTGGCAACTCAAGTAACATTTGAAAAGCTATTTGACAGCTGATTAGTTGACTTGTATGATGATCAGTGTTTTAGAAATCAGGCATCTGTCTCTGTTCTGACGTTTTCTATCGGTATACAAACAGTCTCAGGATTGGCAATGTTTTGAGAGGTGGGATGGAGATTATTTAATTAATTTAATTGTAATAAAGCCAATTGTAATTTATATTTATAATTAGGAGTTTTTTACCGAACACTATGAGATGTTTCATTAGCATTCCCCATATGTCAGGTAGTGCCTGTGGTAGGGCCACGCAGCAGTCTCGGTTGTTGCACGTATATGCAGGCTTGTCCGGCTAAGTACCACGACCTCACTGAAGACCGCCGTGAAGTGGGAGTACGTGAGTGAGGTAGCCGGTGCCCAATTTTCAAAAGGTTGTCAACGTATCTGTAACCCTCGGGTGTAGTAGACGTCCATAGGTGGCAGTATTCACTTAACATCAGGTGGACGGCCTGCTCGCATGGCAATGTTTCCATAAGAAAAACAATTACCGGTATCTATACGTATTGACTAACGCTCGTTGCTCAGGTTCCGCGCGCCCGCATCGCCCTGCAGCACAACCTGGGCCTCGGTGGAGCCGTCGTCATAACCATGTACCGCAAGGGCTTCGAGAATGTCGCGCCGAAGCAGGTGGCCGCCATCACAGACGACCCTCAGTGCTTCAAGGTCTACAAGTACATGCAGCTGCTCGAGGAGGCGATGCAGAACGACGAGGAGAAGCTCATCGAGAAGGTCCGCGGCGTCTACGGGTTCAAGGTGCGCAACGGGCCCAACGGCGAGGAGGGCTACTGGGTGGTGAACGCCAAGGAGGGCAAGGGCAGGGTGACGTACAACGGCAAAGAGAAGCCGGACGTCACGTTCACGATCAACGACGAGGATGTGGTGGAGCTGATATCGGGCAAGCTGAACCCGCAGAAGGCGTTCTTCCAGGGCAAGATCAAGATCCAGGGCAACATGGGGCTGGCGATGAAGCTCACCGACCTGCAGAGGTCCGCCGCGGGCAGGATCGACGCGATCCGCTCGAAGCTGTAGGCTACCGCCAAGCCGAACCTACAACACCGGTCGGGACCTTCACTGACCGGACCTGCCTAGGTTGTGGGAACGCGTCCAATCACAGCGAATTGTTTATTCACGCGTAACCCGCACGCACTCGACCGACCATATTATATGTATGTATATGATGTTGAAAAGTTTACACAATGTTACCGTTAAGAATGATACTTTGGTGGCGTTTTATTTTCTGTTATATTTAATCATTCCAGAGGGTTTTATATGGAAATATGATGTTATTAAATAATTTTTACACGGATGTTGTGTGGCACTTTTATTTCAATACACCCATAAGTTGTATTAGCGAATAAACGCATTCAGAGGTTTCGTCGATGTAGCAATGTTCAGTGAAATCCGCTGCGTCCTACTATTTAAGCAGTTATGCCATTTTCTTACATATTTTTTGTTTTGTAACGACGTTATATGTCAAGGATAAATCTAAGCGATGCCTATGTAACAATATAACGTGAGTTATTATTTAAAGACAATTTCCTCCTATCATAAATTTAAATTGTTTGTACGTACAAAAACAAACGTGTTTTTACATCCGCCAATCCACATTTTTAGGGTTCCGTATCCAAAGGGGTAAAACGGGGTCCTATTACTAAGACTTATTTGTCTGTCCCTGTCTGTCTGTCCGTCAGTCATTAGGTCTTTCTTGAACGGTGATAGACAGTTTAAATTTTCACAGATGATGTATTTTTTTTGCCGGTTTAACAACAAATTCTATAAAATATTTAAGTGGGCTCCCATACAACAGATGATTTTTTTGTCGTTTTTATAGATAATGGTACGGAACCCTTAGTGCGCGAGTCCGATTCGCACTTGGCCGGTTTGTTTTCAATTTCTCATCTCACCTCTAGATATTCATCTTTATAAAATGGACGTTGCAAAGCTCGTTTATGACCGTTACAGTCCTTTTAGCAACTTTTGTTTACTCTTAATAAGATGTGAAAATTCTAAAGTTTGTTGTAACTTTTTGAATGTTTTAATACAAAGCCATTCTAGATTATTTAGTAACAAGTGGGACTTGCGAGGAAGTAAGAGGCAAATGAAGGTTTCGCCATCGATGAAAGTGTCGACTTAACTGCAAAGGAGTCCCAATTTTAAAGAACACGTAACGGTTGAAGCGACAAGCGTTGCACACATTAATGTGGTAGTCGCCAGAACTTTCTCAGAACTGGCTCTTACACAATTAACTAGGAAATTTACTTTAGGCAAAAGTTCTTCGCATTCTTGATTAATTTGACATTAAATTGACGCTATATAACTAAAGAAACGTATAATTAAAACAAAATATACGCTATCGAATCTTGAATTTAACGGTATATACGGAGAAAAAAAGGGTCAACTACATTTCTTTTGTAGACCCAGTCCAATGATCAAGACAGACGAAATAACAATAATTGAACACACAAACAACAACTTTTCAAAATTCGATCATTAAATAACGAATGCATGTATATGCACGACCTTACCCAACGAGAAGGGTTGTATAGAGTTCGTGGAATTCGGCTGATCCACAAGCCCTGTGTTCGATGAAGCTTTCACAGTCTACAGGCTGAAATAGGAAACTTCATCATTCATTTTTTGAGCAAATAAAAAGTAAACACAATACATAGGAAAAATACAGACAAACTTGAAAGAATTACCAACGGAATTACACTAATTGATATATTCAATAAAACGATTATCTATGGATAAATTTCATGTTTTTCTCTTATCATGAACCTTGTATCGATTAAAAAAAGTCCAGGTATATAATAACAATAATTGTTTGCATAACTGACTTCAATATTTGATCTTACAATCGTATTGATACACATATTTTAAGCCAATATCACGTAATTGGTTAATTAATGATGCTTTTATCTTACGATTCATGGCACACAGGTAGCCGAAAATCTGACCTTAAGAATAATTAACATAAAGAAACAGTTTGAATAAAGATTTCTTTAGCATGACCAACAAATTATTCTACGTATCTCATGGCTGCCGGTCAAGAGAGGCTGTAAAGGCAATTAACGTGTGATGGTAAATTAGTTTTTAATTTAATATCTAATTTATAATTTTTTCTTCCAGTAAAGTCTTTAGGATTTATGTCATAATAATACTAAATTTTATACATTTATTAAGTGCTTTAAAGTACTGTCTAAATGATAAGTCTGTAGTGACGTAGATAAATACATAAAACACCAAGCGCACATTGAATTCCAAACAAGGTCAAAGATCATCACTGACTCTATATTTGGATCTTTGATGATGTTTAAGGCGAATAAGGCGTCAATATTGTTACTAGTCGCTAACTTTTAATAAAGGTAATTTACTGTTTTATTTTTATTTGACTATAAATAGAATGAACATAGTTTTCATATCAAACTTTTAAGCAAATCTTGTGTATAGGACGAATTTATAAGATTAACTAGTAGACACCGACAAAAAGGTAACAGAAAATGCATTTACTTCTATTATTTCTATTATAATAGCAATAGTATAAATTATAGTCAAACTATTGTCAGTATTTAATGGATTTTCGTCGTTATTTGTTCTCATGCATTTCATAATACTTACGAGACTTATGAAATTCGCTTAGTTAAAGTGATCATAGTTCATTTGACTCTATTCTTCTAGACATTTGTAACTCGTAAATTTCTATAAATTAAATGAAAGGCTGGCTCTTATCTTAAGTGTACTAGAGATTGCAGTTCAGTAGGACAGTCACCCGTCTCAAAACAGCAATAAGGTATTAGAGCATTGTCCTCGACGATTGGATACTGTAAATAGTTATTACACAATAAATTGTGACAGTTTTATGTACACATTTTTAATTCTCAGTTTAAGTGCTATTGGTAGTAGAGTTTTTTTGACAATCAATAAGTAAATGTAATTCTTCTATATTGAATAAAGATATTTGAATTTGACTTCGCCACTAAAATTGAATAACTGTAAGATTGTTAAATAAAATAAACTGGCGGCAAACAGATATTGAGCTCACAAAGAAAGAATATCAAACGTAACCGTAGGGTGTGTCACGCAACGTTGTGACTGTTTATATAACAAAACATAATTGTTAACCTTATATGCAGATGTCGTGAGGAAATCTCTAAGAATTATAAAAAAAAGACAGGAGAATTCTGGGGCGTTGCTCTATTTTTGTAGAGGTCGAGTTTTAGTTTGCTTAATCTGTTGTTTATTTGATTAATGAAAAAACTATTTATTTCCAGCAGAGTGGTCTAATATTTTTGAATGCAGAATTTAAATTTTTATGTTATTCGAGAACTCATTTCTTGCAGCATATATATGCTTAACACCGTACGATGTTGATGATGTTCCAGCCCACACCATTGTCTTTTTTTGGCTCCAAGTTGTTAAAACCGTTCTCCGTCCGTTTTCTATACGTAAGGCTTTATATCAGCTCCATGAAGTCAATTTCTTCTTTGGTGCGGCAATCAGCCGTTTAGATTAATGGCTAAAGCGTCAGGGCGCAAACCCCGATGACGTTGGTTCAATTACCATAGCGGCGAAAAATTTTTTGTACTTTTTTCTTTTTGCAAATGTTATTGTTCATCAACTCATTTTAGAAATGGGACAGAGCTCACAGTTGTGGTGAATTTTATGAACCCTGTTATTGAACTAAACAGACGTGAGATGTAGATGTAGATGTTTCCTAGCATAATGTTGACAAATTTTTTCAAAGATTTTTTATACGCGTTACAATTAATGTACTTACAACATATGTATGTACTATTCACACGAGCGATCTATTTCAACATCTTTGGGAAATATCGCATTTTTTCTATGTAGAGAAATTTTTCGATTTTTAGAAATTAAAAAGAAATTGAATTTCGAAATTTTCCCAAATGAATAAAGTTAAATCTATATTGACTTTATGGCCGACTATCCATACAGGAATTAACTAAGGAATTAAGACAAGTTTCTTTAACATATGTGTAGTCTTATCGGTAAGGTACGAACCTGATCTAATAGTTTGAAAACAACGTCGTGTATTGACGATATTGTTTAGGAACAAAACAAGACACAATTCACTCTTTGCAAATTAAGAAGTTCTCACTCCAGAATTGCGTGAACTTTGTTCGTTTATTTCAGAAATTCTAGAGAATAAGGTAAGAGTAAAAAAACTTCTACATTTCATTTTCTTATCTACTTATAACATATAACGATACGAGAGCCATTAAATACCACAACAATTAATAAGGCATTGAGGCTAAATTTAAATACTTTATGCTGTGTTGCTACCCTCCTATTTCGTAAAAACTACTGCGTTACAAAATTCAAAAAAAAATTGTGTGCAATTTATTATGAAAGCTACATTTACCACTAACTCAGAATATTCTAGTGCATTGATGTACTCGTCCATTCTTATCTAAGTTTCAGTACAAAGATCAACGAGGGCAAATGCATTGTGTGACATCGGAGACACTTCATGTAGGAACTTTTTTTGCAATAACCAATTAAGTATTATAAAGAGAAGGGGGCTTGTGTATTATTAGGCATACCCTACCCGTTAACTCATCTTTCGTGTTAATACATGTATAATTACTATATTATACTTTAATATTAAATACGAAGATTTTAGGTTTCAAGTGTTGTCAACTTGCAATCCAAAACAGCAGCTAAATGCCTGATTCCGAAAGTGACAATGCTAATGAAATATATTAATGTTCGTGCTCAATTATTTTTATCATTGTCCCCTATGTATTTAAACATTTCATAATCATTTCGTTGATAAAACTTGAGCATTTATGATACACTAGGTACATATGCACCTGGTTAATAACAAGTTGAAGGTACAAATACTTCTTATGTCTTGCAAGAAAATGCAAGTTGAGACATATTTCGCCAAATTTTAAGCGTTTACTAGTTGATAAAAGATAAAATAAGTATGTGATATGAAAAAAAAATGATTTATTAACATTTTAACTGACAGATTTTCAAAATAATCACTCAATTTCTGAAATTGTCCTTGCAAAACGTCCATACAAAACGAACAAACGAAAAAGCAACGAACGCAACAGCCTCGGCTGTTGCACTAATGGGCAGGCTCGTCCGGGTAAGTACCACGACCTCACAGAAGACCGGCGTGAAGTGGAAGTATAATACTTTGCGTTTTGTCTGGTGAGTGAGGTAGCCGGAGTCCAATGTTCAAAAGGTTGTCAACGCATCTGGAACCCGGTGTAGCAGATGTCCATGGGCGGCGATATTAACTTAGCATCAGGTGAGATGGTTTCACCTTGCTCGTTTGGCAACTTGTCACATAAAAAAAACTTTTTTCTTTCTTACAACAAATCTTGTGTATATATAACTTACTCAAAATATGTACACAACAAAAGTTCAAGCAATTCCATCTAATAAGAATATTTTAAAGGATGATTTTTTATATAGAAAGGAAGAAGTTTGCAAATAATATATTCGATTAAGTTAAAAATATAAACTGATACTTGGCCTAAGGATCAAACATCGTAATTCATTTTAATAAAAGTATGTTTCAATCAAAAATCATAATATGTATTCATTGATAAATTAGGCAAAAACATCTGTTGTTGTCCGCAGTAACTTATTATGAGGTGGCCGGAGCCCAATTTTCAAAAGGTTGTCAACGCATCTGTAGCCCTCTGGTATAGCAGATGTCCATGGGCGGCAGTATTCACTTAACATCAGGTGAACCGTCTGCTCGTTTGGCAACCTTTCACATAAAAAAATATGCAGTGAACGCAAATAAAACATTAGTTTTATTGTTCACTGATTGTAAGGCATATTTATTGTAACTGTATTTTGTCCATTATGCGACTCTGTCAGTTAATAACAAAATTAAATTTTAATCGGTTGACTCGTTTTTTCTATAATTTGGAAGGGACGTTTTCTCGGTTTTGCTCGATTGCGGCAACATTATCATTGAAAGTGGGGTTTGTAAAGGCTTTTCGATATAGCGTCAGCACTACGGCACCTCCAATGCCCAGGTTATGTTGCAAAGCGAGACTAGCGCGCGGCACCTGGAATGAGAAATGGGTGAACTGTAACTTAACAACTTATCATAGTCCAGTATTATTTACTGCAAAATAAATAACGTTATTTTCATTGATATAACCATGATGCTTATAATTCTACCGTTGAACAATTTTCTGAATCAGATTATGTTCAAACAATAATCCGTCACGTACCTACCTACGTATTATTAAACTTTACAATAAACATTGCGAAGGATAAAATTTTAATAATCTATATTGTTTGTATAGTGGTACCAAGATAAATATGTTGTCGTTCACACACACGGAGAAAATTCATCTTCCGGCTGTATACAAACGTCAGGGTGTAAATAAAATTGTTTTAATGTTCTTAAAGGTGTAATTTTTAAATTAATGTTAACCCACAAAGAATTAATGTTTGTTCCGCCTATGATGAATCATCGCCGCAGTGGGAATCGCTTTAACCACTAAGCTGAACGGCTGTAATTATTATTAGAAACTTAATTTTTTATAGTGTGTATCTGGGCAATACATTCAAATTTGTAGAAAAATGTACGAAAAGTTTTTCACTGCAATGGGAATCGAACCTTTGTCTATGACTGTTTGAGTTGTTCATTATGTCGAAGACATACCTGCCGCTCTCCCGCCTCCCCTCGCAGTTGCCAAACGAGCTCGGCGCACTGCGCCAGCCCCGTCGCCCCTAGGGGATGCCCCTTCGCTATCAGACCGCCGCTGGGGTTCACAACCACCCTGCCGCCGTACGTATTGTCGCCGGAGTCGATGAACCTCCCCGCCTCGCCCACGCCGCACAGTTGCAACGCCTCGTACGTTATCATCTCGTTGCTCGCGAAGCAGTCGTGCAGCTCCACCACGTTCACGTCCGTAGGAGACACACCGGTCTTGCGGTACAGGCGTTCGGCGGCCAGCGCTGTCATGTCGTAACCGACCACCTTCAGCATGCTCTTCTCACTGAAGACAAAGGGCGTGTCGGTCGCCATTTCCATGCCGACGATCTCCACCGCCTTCCGCTGCAGTCCGTACTTCGCGACTGCTTCTCCGGACATGAGCACCGCCGCGGCTGCCCCGTCGCTCGTCGGGCAGCAAGCAAGCTTTGTCAGCGGGCCGTAGATCCGACGGGAGCTTAACACTTCGTCGACGGTGTAAGCCTTAACGCTCTGCGCCTTCGGGTTACGGGACCCGTGATGGTGGTTTTTCGCCGCGATCTTCGCTAGGTGCGTCACGGTGGTTCCGTGCACCTTCATGTGCTCGAGGGCCGCGTTGCCGAAGTACTGCGCCGTCAGCGGGCTGCCGTTGATCTCGGCCATTTCGGCCATCTTCTCCAAGTGCCTGCTCAGCGGACTCGCCCTGTCTTTGTAGTTGCCGCCGCCCAGCGGGCCTGGCGCCATTTTCTCGAAGCCGACGGCGAGCGCCACGTCGCAAATACCGCCCTCTACGAGCTGCTTAGCTAGGAACAGCGCAGTGGAACCGGTGGAGCAGTTGTTGTTCACATTGTAAATGGGTATTCCCGTCATGCCGACCTGGTACAATACCCGTTGACCGCAGCACGAGTCGCCAGTGACGAAGCCGCACGTCGCCTGCTGGACGACCTCATAAGGGATCCCGGCATCCCCCAAAGCCCCCTCCACCGCTTCCTTGCCCATCTCCGGGTAGTCCTTGCCCGAATTCGGCTTGACGAAGTTCGTCATCCCAACACCGACCACGAAAACTTTCCTAGTCATTTTATACAATAAAAATACCGAAACGATAATTAGTTTAGTTTCTTTTTAATAAATATTATGGAGGAACGTATAGAACGAACGATCGACAACCGTGCAATGAACTCACTCAGCTGGTGCTAAGATAACGAAACAAACATCATCATCATTACGATTCAGTGTTGATAAGAAGACAAACATACGATAAAATACACGTAATATTTATACAGTTCTGTTGCCAAAATTACCTCGGGGCGCCAAATTTATTGAATAATCTGTAGCGGTCACCAAAATAATACACAATATTTTAATGACCGCGTTCCATGCCCTAATTTAAGACTAGTCCTGAAGCCATGACCAGGTTAACTAAAATGATATTATGATAGAATACAGCAGAGGTCCTTGACTCTAAATGTATTATGAATTGTGATTTAATTGGAAGTCTGTCCATTAAGCCGGGATATAGTAGTATGGACGATAACTGGATTGTTGCTGATACGCTACGGCAATAACTATGGTTGTTGTGGTTTAGAGCTCAACGGTTATGTCATAGCTGTGCTAGTAGCTATCATTCTTGACACAACGCCATATGCGTAGAATAGTTTTGCTGAGAATTGAAAATTAAAAATCCATTAGTAAAAATGGTTTCATTTAATAATCATCAACAACATTCAATTTGAGTACATTCTTTTGTAAATAATTACATCTAAATGATAACAAATTACAACAGTGACTAATTAAAAATGCATTAAAAATCTTCAAATAATTATTAACACAATTTATTCGTTATGAAATGCAATCATAGTAATTGCTGGGCGTTGCCGATACCAGAGTAAAAATAATAGCCCAGATAGAAACGAAAAATTGAGTAATATAATATTAAATAATGAATACCAAATAACTAGATTACACTTCAAATATGTCCCAAAGCTGCACAAATTATTAAGCATTTTCTATTGTTACTCCTAAGTTCCTAAGTTTCATATCAATGAGGCTAAAAGTTCTCGAGTTTTAGGTGAACATACATAAATTCTGTCTTTACCATGCGTGTCTTTACCATCGCGACAATAAATGAACACATATAGAGGATAACTTTTTAAAATTGTATTAATCATTAACATTGTTTAAACATCAATATTTAACAAGTTATTAAATTTTTCAAAACAAAGAATTTTATAACACCCTCACGTATAAAACTGTAACGTAAAGTTCATTTGTAATGGTCACAAAGTATATGAATGGGTTGAATGAATTTAAAAGAGACAAAACATACTGTCAGAAGAAGAGGCTTGTAATGCGTCGCTGTTGCAACGAATGAAACAGTCTCTGAATATATGAATCAGTCAGTTTTAGTTGTATAGGATGTTACAAATTTTGTTTCTTTTTTACTTAATTAGTTGGTTTAAAAAATATTTTTTTTTAATTAAGGATTTTTTTAACGATAATATTTTTTTATTATTATTGGCAAGTAGCGTTCGACGTGTGTTCATTTATTGTCGCGGTGGTAAAGACACGGTGTGTATATATATATATATATATATATATATATATAGAAGACATTTGTCTGATTATTTACTATAAGCAAATTGTTGCAAATAATTGTTTAATTATTTTTAATATTCAGTAATTAGTTTGATGCTACAACGTACAAGTCGCGGACATCTAGAGACAGAAAACAGGATATTATCCGATTCATTTGGACCAAAAACTGGACTTTGGTTTGATACGTTATCTATTTAGTGCCCAGTTGGGGGGAGAGAATCATTATTCACTGCGTTCGATGAAGCTTTAATAGTCTCGGGACTGAAAGCGTTAACATCAGTTATGTTATTCACTCGTGAAAGATTGATGCTAACAAATTGTATTCTTTTCGCTATGCGCACGTGAACAATATTATATTTCCGAGAGGGAAGGAAAATGTATCGTAAGGTTTACCTATTAGCAGCCGCAAGTGTGATTACTGTTTATGTATTTGTCAAGATTATATCCTGTTTATGTCAACGCAAGGCGCGTTGCATGGGCGCTTAATACACAGGGATGCTTATAACGAAGAATTTATGGCGGGGCTTAAATGTCGTCGATTCGAAGCCTATAACGATAACCTCGTTTGCATTTAAATCGCTTAAGTTGGTGTTGGTATTGTTATTTAATAGAGCGTAATTAATCACGATTTTTTTTTCCAAAAATAAATTGTATCCGATAATAATTATCGTGAACCTTGTGTTTTCAAATGATTAATTCTCGCTAGTTTGATTTTAAAGTTATAGTTAAATATTTCAGGACATATTTTTACACAACGTTATATAGTCCCAACTAAGCAACGCTTGCACAATGGGTAGGTACTAGGTAACTGATAAACATACTAAAAGTATTTTCCGTCTATAAATAAATACATATTATAGAATATAGATATATAAAACCCAGACATTAGAAAAACACTATGTTCACAATATTTTCTTTCTTTCTTTCTTTATTATCTTTATTTCAGACAATACACAAAATTAAGTACATTGTCCATAGTTTGTTAGTATTAGTAAATAACATTGTGACTTAAATCTAGGTAAGTAAAGTATTATTAGTAAACATTAAGAAATTGCGTATTATTATTTTTACCAGACCTATAGCAACTGCCACCCAGTGTTGCTGGAAAGGACAGTCAGGTCTGTCAGCAATCATTTTCAGAATGCTGTTGCCACTAGTACGAAGGCGCTGCAGCAAAGAGACCGCTGTTTTACGCATAATGGCGTGGAAGCCATCAGTTTGGGCGTCAGCAAGCATTTTAGACGCGCTGCAGCGCCACGACAGTCCCATCAACATCCTGAAGGCGTTGTTATATTGCACTCGCAGGGAATTGAAGGTTCGGCGCGAATATGACACCCAAAGACCGCTGGAGTAGAACGAGTGACAAAATGCCTTAAATAAGGTAATCTTGACACCCGCAGTACAACGAGCGAATCTTCGGGCAATCATATTGCTCCTCACTGCCAACGCCCTGCGCTCCCTGTCTATATCATCATCATCCCTTAGGTCGCTTGTGACAATGTGACCCAAATACTTAAAACTATTCATAATACTCAATGGTACATTGTTGAGAGATATTGATGGCACACAACGCGGCTTCTGCTTAGGAGACCGAAAAACGAGAATAACGGACTTTGCAGCATTATATTTTAAGCCGTGTTCAGTCGCATACGTCTCGCAAACGGACAGCAATGTTCTCAAACCATTTATTGATGGACTAAGCAGCACCATGTCGTCGGCGTAACTAATATTATTGACACAGGTACCATCGATGTGACAGCCAACATGAGAGCTGCTTAGCCGTTCTACAAGCTCATTAACATATAGGTTAAAAAAGCACAGGCGAGGTTAAGCCGCCCTGCCTGACACCGCATTCCATTTTGTACTCGTCA
This sequence comes from Iphiclides podalirius, assembly GCA_933534255.1. NCBI lineage: Eukaryota > Metazoa > Arthropoda > Insecta > Lepidoptera > Papilionidae > Iphiclides > Iphiclides podalirius. Next base: position 11,773,117 of record OW152827.1, on the reverse strand, counting down.
GACAGCGCTCCGGCCCACCTCACCTGATTCCTCTGGTTCGCATACCAGTACTGGAGAAGGCTAATGTATTCCGCCGGTACACTCGTGCTCCCTAGCTTTTCCCAGAGCCTGTCATAAGCGACTAAATCAAAACGCCTTTGTCAAGTCTAGGAAGCACGCGTACACCGACGTTCTTCTCGTCGTATAGTACTTAACAGTGTGCTTTAGGCTAAGAATGGCACTCTCAGTCGATACTCCCGCTTTAAAACCGTACTGTGCATCGTGTATACTGATATGTTCTGTTAGGAAACCGTTCAACACACTGTCAAGCACCTTGGCCGCCGTGGTAGCCAGAGAGATGGGCCGGTAGTTTTTCAGATCTGACGTATCACCTGTCTTGTTCTTAATAATGGACCACGATAGTCGTCATTAGCGCCGCAGGTAAATAAGAATGGCCGATGCACAGAGTGAAAAACAATGATAAGACTCGAGGAAGATGGACTCCCGCATACCTGAAATGCTCGATGCTGAGACCATCATGACCAGGAGATTTACCGCGCTGCATTTTTTTGATTATTTTTGCGATCAACTTAGCAGGTATTTTGTGATTTCTCCCGGCTCTGACGGCCCCACCACCGCTCATCAAGTGCCTCGCAGGACCCAGTGGTGACTGCACAGTGAAATTTTCCCTAAAATATTCAGCAATTTGCTTATGGTCCTGAACGCCACCAATAGTCACCGGCTGACTGGGTCTAACATTTAATTTTTTTGTGTTATTCCAAAAAGCTTTAAAATTTTTATCTTTATGATTGGATGCCAAAAGATCCATTTTAAGCTGCTCCTGTCTCTTTTGGCACCATCTCAATTTATCTTTAAAATACTTCCGTGCCTCCACCATCTCTTTTAAAAATCGAACCACTGACCGGTCGACCCGCCAAAATCCATAATTGGTATTTAAGCCGAGCCTCACGGTGTGGTTCTGCTACATATTTATTCCAGCCCGTCACATAACCACCTTTTCTAGGACACCTAACTCTGTATGTTTGCATGGCCGCTTGTGATAAAATATCTACCATATTTGAGTACAAATTGTCAATAACGAGTTGGTGTTTTTTATTATTACAAAAGGTGTCACAACATTCAACCAAATCCTGCGGAAAATCGATAAGCTTCAACCCAGAGTTACAAAGTTCATGATAAGCACTTATTTGCTGCAATCGTCTATCTCCCCATAAAACACGATTAACCCGATGAGGTACTGGCTCGTTAACTCTAGGTTGAAGCCTGTCTAGATTGCATTCTATAATAAGTGGTAAGTGGTCAGAACAAAAAACATCATATTGAACAGCCACGCTAATGACTGCCTCCCTTGCCGATTCAGTGATAATACAATGGTCCAACCACCTTTTACAACTATGTGCATCACTGTAAAAAGTATGTGTATCTTTTTTACACATTAAGATGTCAATGCATAACCAAATTTTGATCTTTACAAAAATCTATCATCTCATTATAAAACAGTTCATTAGGATGCGCATTATAATCTCCTAATAAGTAAAACGCCTCTATGCCGTTGTTCTCTTCTACTTCAATAATAGACCGAATCACACCAAGACACTCCGTAAATAGATAAAGATTGTCATAGTTGTCAGTAGGCATATAGATGCTAAAAAAATACAGTGGATCTATTATTTACAGTAACTTTGATTGCACATACCCGCACATGATTGCAGTTCACAACAGACACCGACTCAAACGCACTTTTACGCCATAACAGCGCCACACCTCCATACGGTCTGCCTTAAATTCGTCAATCGTGTTTTAGTAGGGGTAGATCGTGAGGCAGCAACCAGGTCTCCTGTAGGGCCACCACATCGGCTGACCGGCACAGAGACCTAACATCCTCCATAGATCTCTTTACGCCTTTACAATTAAAACTTATTATTTTACTGATTTTATCCATATTAAGTTAGATTTATTTAGTTCCTATTACTATCAAGGTCTTCAGTGTGCTGCTCCTTATCACGAAAATTAATAAAACGCCTGAAAGATATACCAGCCGGCCACAATTTGTCATCTAAGAATTTACTAATCTTGTATTTGCTAATAAAAACTTTGAAGGCGTTATAGTCTCTTTCCCGGTTCATTTTAATTTTTACCAAAGTTACTTTTTCCTGTGTTTTTTCTAAGATGTAGTTTACAATATCTTGTTCAGAAACCTCCTTGTGTACATTGGATATAAACAACGGCACCTTTGTGTCCGCCGCCTTAAAATTAAAACCCTTATCCGTAGAATCAGCAGACACAGCGCTTCCTCTCTGGCTAATAAAACGGTTTTTTAACCTTCGTCTCTGCATTAAAATCCATTCGTCACTCCGTTTTGGTTCCTTCCACTCACCTTTTTTCTGAATTATCTCCGAAAAAGATGCACGTTTATTATTGATACCACTCTCATTATTTACAACATTCATCTTCCGATTGCAATGTATTTTAACAGCTGATTCATTCAAATGTACAAACAGTGTCATTTACGTTTGCCGGTATACTGCGTAACTCGCTCTGACTAGCCGCCTCTTTCGTACAAACGATGCTACGGTACTCGTTCACTTGCGCTAGCGGCTCCTGCAATGTCTCTGTCGTACGCGTCTTATCAATGCGTGATGAATGTAAATAAGGAGCAGATTTATTTTGCGCTTGATGAGAAAGAGACAGCCTCTGGTTATTATCTTCGCATATGAATTTAGACGATTTATTGCATGACGGTGTAAGCGTCATAGGACCGCCCTCAAATAAATCAAGTTTACCCGCACCACTTCTCCGCATATTAACATTAAGCTCTTGATTTGAAAAAGAACAACAGACGGGTTTATGAGTTTCCGAGATAATATTTTGTAGTTCATCCCTAGTAATGTATTGGCGCTGAATGTCCTGTAGAGATTTTTCCATTAGAACTATTTTCTTTAATAAAGGGGTTACATCTACGTGGTCGAAGGTAACTGGTGGTAATTTTTCTAACCTTTTAGCCACGAAGATCGGTATTTTCTCTGGATCAGTTTCCTTAAACAGGCAGATAATATCCTCAATATTCCTTAGCATCTTCCCATTTCTTTTCCGCGTCTTTGGCCGCTTACTGACAGATTCAAATAACAGCGATTTTGCTGTTGCGATATCTTCATCAGTAAACGCACTTTCACAAATCTGAATTAAACTTAACTCGTCCATGACGTCCAACTTGTTTTGTACGAACGCCAATACTTCACATATTACCAAATTACATTGGGAACACTTTAATCTTTTAGATACATCTTCCATTTTCACAGCGGTCGCGACCGGTACATGTACTTGCGGTCGAATATGCCGCGCGACTGATTTTTCCAGCAGTGGGGATTGAACCCACACCCTCTGGCGCGAGTGACAGGGTCACTCCACTACGACTATTGGGTCGTTTTTTATGATGAAATTTCTCGTTATTTAATTAAGTAGATTAAACTATCAACGGCCGTCCATGTCAAGGTTAGAACTTCCATTTGAAGGGGCTTTGGATCTTGTCATGCTCCCATATTAGTCGAATTATCATCCTTTCGTATACAGAGGTCGCGGAGATGCAACGTAGGCAACTGTGTTATAGCGTCAACGTCGTGCACCAGCTACTTTCGCTTCGGGTCGTTCCTGTCTTCCAGAGAAGCTTTCAAAGGTTAATAGAATACTACATTGACAAAAAAAGATTATGTTGACGATTATGTTATAACTGCCCTATTAAATAATCACGATGTAGTAACCAAAAATTATAGTCTGTCATTAGTGGGTTCATTTAGGTGAAAAACACCGCGCCAGTTATAATAAATCATACACAAACTTTCACGACGGATAAATCTTTTGTGGTAAACATATGTAACTAATGCTTCAGCCACCTTAACATGCAGCCCCGTAGTTCTGGCTTATTTAATCTTGCTAAGATATCCCTTGCCTTTCGCAAAAGGGGGCACTGGGTTCACGGTTAATCGGGATGAGCGGCTATCTTCCGCTTTAGTCAACGTAGGGTTAACATTCCTAAGGGTTTTATAAGTGCACTGCAGAGTGACACCAGACAATCTACTTCAAAGTTACTGAAGGGGCCACCGTGTTAGCTCAATGTCCCGGCGCTCACTTTTAGTTCAATATACTATACCTGCAACCTGGGTTCAATTCCCAATGAAACTGTTAATTTCAGGTGCTGACATATCACGTGCTCAGCGGTGAAGGAAAACGTCGTGATGAAACGTGCATATTTTTGGAATTTATCAATAAAATGTTCAAAGATATGTAAAGTCTGCGAATCCTCAGTGGAGTCGCGTGCTGAAGATACGTTATGTTTATACTGGATTTATTTAATAACATAGAATATTTCAAAAAGTTCATATTTTGCAGAATCAAAAATTATCCGTATTGTATAAAGAGTAGGTATATCATTGTTTAAATATCAAGGAAACAACCAAACTAAAATAATTTAAAAGTTTTAAAGAGTATGTCGTTAAATCCAGTGCAGTAATATAGTTCACACACACTATTCTTTTACCTTGTGAAATCAAAACCGTTAAGACCACTTCGTATTAAATGGACAGTTTTGTGAAGTGAAGTCTTACAAAAGCTAGAAAGAAAAGATTGAAAAGTTGTGGAAGATTACTTTTTGTATGAGTAATAATTTTGATTCACGTCTATTACATACAGAAGTACAAACATTTCCGTCAATGTTCGATACTTACGCCATCTCTTGTCTGTGTTGTCCGTATAATTAATTTTCATTTTTTTTTTCATGCGAAAAGTTGTCAAACGAGCAGACGGTTCACCTGATGTTAAGTGAATACCGCCGCCCATGAACATCTGCCACACCAGAGGGGTACAGATGCGTTTTGAAAATTGGGCTCCGGCTACCTCTCTCACCAGACGAAACGTGAAAGTATTTGGCATACTTCCACTTTACGCTGGTCTTCTGTAAGGTCGTGGTATGGCCCCGGAAGGGCCAGCCCAATCGTGCAACAGCCGAGGCTGCTGCGTGGCCCTACCACCGTATTTCCTAACATTATTGATACTATATCCAAATATAAAATATTATAATGAAAATATATGTCATTTTAAATTAACATAGTTTCTTTTTCATTATGTGAAAAAATTCAGAGCACCGAACTAAATCGCTTGTGGCACCAATATAGATCCCCGGTACTCTGGAAAGAACGTGGAATTAACAAAGGCAAATACATCTCCCACCTTCAAGTTGCCGATAGCAGTCATTATGGCAGAATCGCTCCTCAATCAGAATCGCCCCAAAGGTCCTCCACCTTGGTATTATGTTCAATGACCGACACTGTAATCAACAATGTCAAGTCCTCAGTGACAAGACCAAGATCATGTCTAATGTCCATGTCGCATCTATACTGGTTGGGAGCACTGATCTCGAAGTTGTTAACGAGTATATTTACTCAGGATAGTTAGTCCGGTTAGGTAAGTCCAACTTCACCGCAGAGGTCATGCGTTCGGGGAACTTCAGCATATATTCTCATCCAATATCCCTCAATGTATGGACTAGTCTTCAATCAATCTGTATTGCCAGTCAGTAAGGAACCACGAAGTGGTCCTTTCCTACCAAGACGAAGCTTAAAGTCACTCAGTGAGCTATAGAGCGGACTCTTATAGAACATTAAAAAAATTACCATTGGTTACCTAAACTAGACCTGACCAGAGAAGAAGCGGCAAGACTGCGGTTTTGGTATTGATCTTTTGTATGCTCTTTTTTTAATGATACAATTACTATATAAACTTATTAATCAGCAGCAGCCAGGGAACAGTGTAAGTGAGTAAGTGTCATTTCCACACATCCTTATCTAGGTTGTCCTGGTTGGATTATGAGCACTAAAAGAAATAAATATACTGATGGAAATCAAACCCCAGTTATCACGATAGTTTATAAAAAAAAAAGACAAGGAGAGCGGAAATTTAGGATCGGCAGTGCCTACTAAGTTAATATAATGTGCCAATATTTTAAATTTTAAAAGCAGTATTTACTTTTATGCAATAAATATTTTTTGTCGCACGGTGAGTTTTATTTTTTATTATATTTCATTACACACTATTTGAATTTTTTCTAAATCAAATAGTTTTTGAAAATCCTTAATTATATTTTTAGAAGAAACATAATATTAATTTACATATGCCATTCAATCTAACGAAAACAAAGTAACCAATTCAAACAAAAAAAAAATCCCATTTTTATGGTAGTGTTACAATTATGTGATTAATATATACGCACACAAATACAGTTGTTGTTTATTTACATCATTGCACGAATCAACTGCTTGTTTGCTATACCTTACCTACCTTTTATCACAAGATAATAATTAGATTTTTTTTATTAAAGTCATGCAATAATAATGCAATAGCTACAATATTAATAATACAAAGACAAGCACTTGAATCCGCACTCAGCTTTATAATTTAATAAAATATAAAAGATGTATTTATAATTATAGCAGAAATCAAGAAGAAAAGGAATTCAGTTTACTGACAGTGTTGCGTACAGAGTATATTACTTAATATTTAAATATTGTTTTTTTTTCTTTCATTTTCAGTGCTTGCCAGCCTTTATATTTCTTAACAGACAGTCTTATTAAGATTTCAAGAAAATCGCAAAATAAATTGTAGATGACTGACTGCGGATTTAAGAGAAATATTACCATTTACGGCCGGTTTATTCTATCTACGGATAGATTTGGTCACTAGCGATAGGTATAAGACATTAGCTCTATAATACTTACATCGAAATTCCATCTCTAGTAACCAAACCTATCTGTAGATAGAATATTGAAACCGGCCGATAAACCAGTCAAGGTTAACCATTGAAGCAAATCCGATGCCGCTTTTGTAGGTCACCACTGCAATTTGTATCCAGTTATGGCGCGAATTAACATAAATGTATAATTAAACGTTTATTAGAAAGACACGTGAGTTCGCTCGCGTGAGACTGATTAATTCAATAGGAGTACATGATGAAAAGAATTATCTGATCATAAAAGGGACAAACTAAAGAACTCTCAACTCACTGCGTCTCAGTGTCCTTCAAAGATGTTAGGTCTTACCTAAATTATATACAATAATTTGGCAAATTAAATATGGCGACATCGCTTAGCCACGCGATTGTCTCTGCTGTCCAGAAGTTATTCCTGTCGGATGTCACATACCCAGACCAAAATCGGAAGAACTTTTGGTCGACAAAAAGTATTTTTCCGCTGAATAAATTACATTTTAGAGCGGAACAAAAACAACTCATCTTCTATGTACGTGTATGTGACTGGAGTCCTAAGCCGCTGGATCGATTTTGATGAAAGTTTTTGTGTGTTCAAGTGGATCCGAGTGGATTTAGATTTACAATTCAGCCCACTACAAAACGTTTTTTTTTAAATAAATTTCTTATTTCATATAAAATTAAATCGGTTAATAACAAATAAATTTACATGATTATAATATAACATTTTTTATGATAAAATTTTTATTTACATGATTTTCGCTAAAATACATAAGCTCTTAAAAGGTAAAAATTAGAACTTATCCTCAACTACTACTAACGACTTTGTCAAAACGTTAACCGATAAACGCATCATTTTATTCACGTTCGATCATTGAATATGAATCCAAAGACAAAGTAGAAATAAACATATTAAAATACAAAAATTATCAAAAACTACCACCAGTCGTTAAATAGTACCTGCCCCAGGGGAGCACCTCCTTACTCTTATTTAATACAAATTTTTCATCACTCAATAAATTAGCACCATTTGCGTTTTGCCCGTCCATTACCACAATCCGAAGACCATAATAATAACGTACGTCGAGCTAAATTTTTGCACGGACCTTGTTTGCCAGAGACTTATGTCTGAGCGAGAGATCCAACTGGCCTTGTAGCCTAAGAGTGCCTTGATAATTCGCCGCCGATGAATCAGTTTCGTCGATCATCACCTCCACTATATCACCATCTGTACCAGTGACGGTGAAGTCGGGCTCCCCATACGCCATATAAGTTATTTTCATGCTACCCTCTTTAGTGTTGACGACCCAGTAACCCTCCGCCCCAGTCGTCTCGTCCGATACCTTGATCGCGAAAACAGCTGGCACCGTCACTGGATCCATTCCCTTATTTTGCATACTCTTTTCGAGCGACTTCAGGTACTTGTGGACACGAAATTTGTCCGGTGCCACAGTACCCTTGGGTCCGCGGGAGACATTGGAGGAAAAGCCACGATAGATAGCGACGACCACCGCCCCGCCAAGGCCCAGGTTGTGCTGCAGCCCTATCCTCGCATTCGGCACCTGGAACCGCGATTGCCGACCAGTTAAGACGTTTTACCACATTGCCGGGCCCTTTTTGAAATCTTTGATTGAACATACAATAATTAATTCGTTAAAATTTAAATTACAACAAGGTGTACGTATATATGTTTGTTCTATTAAATAAAAACTGAAATGAAAATACCAAAAAAAAAAAAACTCAAATCTTCAACCTGAAAATGTTAATGTTTTATAAACAAGTTTCGTTGATTTTGTATCTTGTCACTTAAAATCATTTATTTATACTGCGACACTTGAGAACGATTTTTCTTTTAAATATTTAGCATTCTATCGTCATTCCACATGTTTCTTTTCAACAATTGCGTTAAAAATTTTATATTTTTAGACTGGAATTACGAAAATTTATTTGGAAGCCATTGTATACACCTATAAAAAATAGTATCGTCTTAAATATTAAAATAAATGAGTCTTCAATAGGAATGTTCAGAGGAAATGTTACAAAGTAAATAAAGAAAATGTATTCAGTGCAAAAAAACAATTATAACTGTATCTATATCAGATATCTATATGATTCAACTGCATATGCATGAATGAAAATAATAAATGATTGTATAGCAATTTCTTTTGTGCACTTTACTGCAGTTTATCGTATTCATGTAGATAACGGATGCGTAGGTTTAGGTAGCGTCATATTGGTATTACAAATTTTGTTATTTCGTATGCAAGCATGCTGTTTATCTTTTCCAGAACTTTGCTTAATCAATTAAGTACCTAATTTGTCAAACCAATTGTCGAAGTCAAAAAGGGTCGTTCAAAAGGCTATTGACAAAAGAAAATAAGTATTTCATTTCTAGACAGTTTGATATAAATAGTGTTTCTAAACATCCAAGTAAAGTAAGTATGTTAAAAAGCTTTGCATACCCTGTCGATCCAGAAAAACATGCCGCCAAATTAAAATTTGTGGAAAAAGTACGAAAAGATCGTCGCCGCTGTGGGAATCGAACCCACGTCTTCGGCATTCACAGCCTGACGCTTTAGCCACCAAGCTAAACGGCCGATTGCCACACCGACGAAAATCTTAACGTCTTTTATCTACATTATTTCTTAGCATTTGAAGCAATGCTTGGCGCATCTATTGTTGTATCCTTTCCAGCATACAAACAATTTCGAATATCGTTTTACAATGATAATTCGAACGAGAGATTTTCTAAAAAATTTAATGTACAATCTTAAGTGCAGAGATTAGCACTATAATAAATTGAAAATGACCCTAAATGTTAATGACAACTTTACTATAAGACTTGGCTTTACATCTTTATTGAGTTACACGTATGAGTGTTTCTGGAACTAACGAACTCCGCAGCAGCCTTCGCTGTTGCACGGATGGGCAGGTCCGTCCTCACAGAAGACCAGCGTGAAGTGGAAGTGAGGTGGCCGAGGCCAACTTTATTAGAAAGTGGCAACGTTGCGCAAATGACCATGGGCGGCGGTTATCACTACGTCAGGTGATCTGCCAGCTCGTTTACCTTCTCACATAAAAAAATAACTTGCCGAGAACACTGGCGTGTAGCATTGTTTTCTTGTTTAGTTAATTTACAGCTGTATTTAAATAAATTAAAACCTGTAGCATTTTCGAATTTAACATTTATGAGGATAAGGTAAAATAGAATGAGGACTCCGTGGCGCAGTTCCCAAGTTATTGGCTTCGGCGATGGGGGTCGTGGGTTCGATTCCCACACGGGACAACTATTTGGGTGACTCACGGGTTGTTGTTTCGGATCTGGGTGTTTTTCCACGTGAAATTTATGTTTGCAGAACGTCGAACAACATCGAACACAAGATAATGTTATCCTAAAGTAAGGGCAATGTTTTAAAAGAAAAATATTAAAAAAACAAAAAATACACATTGCGAAAAGACATTTTGTACCAGGGTGGGATTTAACCAAAAAAAATGAAAATACATAATCTTGTGCCATTATTTAGTTACGGTGGGATAATATTTCGTAATGACCTTACTTTAGATCTTTAGCTTCATATCTGTAGAGAAATTCTGGTCAGATTTAATGAGTCTAAAACTCCATTGGAAAGATGTCACTTTCATCTTTATCTATCATTGTGTCTATTGATTTATATGTTGTTACTTCTCCTATAATCATATTCTGGGTCTGCTAGTTTTATTAGTTACACTACTTCGTTCCTTGGCGCTAAATTTGCTCACACAAAAACGAGGGTAAAACGGGATCTTATTACTAAGACTCTGCTATCTGTCTGTCCGTCTGTCACCAGGCCGTATCTCAAGAACCGTGATAGTTAGACAGTTCAAATTTTCACAGATGATGCATTTCTGTTGCCCCTATAACAACAAATACTAAAAATCAGAATAAAAACGGTTTAACGGTGGTAGGGCCATGCAGTTGCACGAATGGGCAGGCTCGTCCGGGTCAGTACCGACCTCACAGAAGACTGGCGTAAAGTGGAAGTATAATACTTTCACGTTTCGTCTGATGAGTGAGGTGGCCGGAGCCCAATTTTCAAAAGGTTGTCAACACATCTGGAACCCTAGGGTGTAACAGATGTCCATGGGCGGCGGTATTCACTTATCATCAGGTGAACCGTCTGCTCGTTGGCAACTTCTCACATAAAAAAAAAACAAATATTTAAGTGGGCTCCCATAATGGTACGGAACAATTGGCGCGCGAGTACGACTCGCACTTGGCCGGTATTTATAGACATTAGTACGGAACCCTTTGTGCGCGAGGTCCCCGGTATCCACTACATCAGCTAATACAGTAGGCGCTCGGTAATCCGGCAATCGATTTTTTTCTTCTATGCCGGATTATCTGTTTTGTATGCAAAGCAAAAGCTCTATTTTATACATATAATGTAAAACAAATTCTACATAATTATAAAAGATGGGTATTATAAATGATGGGTATCCTCAATATAAGACTATTTATGGATAGGGTTTTTTTATTATAGAAATAAAATTGACGAACTTTTTTTTTGACCACATGTAGTGTCTCAGTATTGTTCATGTTCAAAATTTTAAACACGGTGGCAGACTGACAAACGCGGGATTATCGAGCGCCTACTATAATTCTATTAAAATGATCTTACCCTAAACCTTTAGCTAAAGGTGAGTATAGACTACAACATTTACTTGTAACAGAACAACGAGCCGCTCTACGATATGTTCTAGTGTATCATCCTTTCACGAACTAAACGTCGAGCACGCTGCCTCTTTGTTACAAACCATATTGCATATTGGTGTAACATTTCGTCGAGCGTATTGGTGTAACATTTCGTCGAGCCACGAGTGCGGGCGATGCGCGGATGCGATATCTATTTTTCTTTTTTCTTAATATAATTCATCAAGATAAACGCAGCACACGCAACTTGTAGGTCCGACATTTTAAAAAAGAATGAACGCAAGGTACAACGAAATGTTGGTACCTAATTGCACACTCGCTGTGAGCATTTACCCGCAACATAACGCCGAGCATTCGCAGGAACGTTACATTACATGGAAATGCTTTGGAAACTGAGTTTTTGCGTGTATTGAACCATTCGTAAGAACTTAACATTACACAGAAATGCTCCAGAAAATGTTGTAGTCTATACTCACCTTAACGATTTATTGTACCGCCAATTCATAAGTAATTATAATTTTTGGTCACTATTATATCACATCGGAGCGGACGCGACGAGCGGCTCTCTACTCTTGTGGTCCCTCTGAAACCTTTTTTTGGCTATAAAAAATCACCTGGAAGCCAGACTCGGCTGAAGTTTACGAAATATGGCGGGTTTTGTGTAATTGTGGTTCAGTGAATTGCTGACGCTCTGCCAACATTTCATAAAAAGCAAGCAATGCCCTCACTAAACTAACTTATAGGCACTAATAACGAAACAATGCACGGTGACCTTCGCATATATTGATGAAAATTACACTCGTCTTTGCTTACGTTGTCATCATTTACATTTATGGCTTCTTAAGCAAACAAGAAACATTCCTACAGTCACTCCACCTTTATCCGTCCTTAGAGTAAAATATCCGCAAAACACAACATTGGCAAAATTTCATGCTAAATAATTAAGTATATAATCCTCCATAAATTAATATTTTTTTCTTAATCTCTTTTAAATATTACATGGCAGAGAAGGAGCAAAAAAATTACCTTTAATCTAATCACGAAACAATGGAAAGGTCACCTTTCCACATTGTGATAAAAACAAGGCATGTCTATGTTTATGTTGTCATCTTTACACTTATGTTTTCTTAAGAACATTCTGTAGAATTACTCAAATTTTCAGTCTTAAAAATATCCTGGAAACAACACTGAACAAATTACATGCCTTATTTACTTATCACTTTTTTTTTCTAATTATTAATTCAAGTTGGGAAAGCCAAAGCCAAAATTAATTTAATGAAATTCTAATATTATTATTGTAATCCTCTTAATGTATTTTGTCCCATATTAAAATGATAAAACTACTCAGAAAAAACAAAAAACCAGTGATTATTATTAACTATTAAATATTAAAAACAATTTGAAACAAAATTTATTTGCCTTCAAACAAGTCCATAAAGACCAAAAAAAGTCTATGACATTCTTTAGTACCTACTTTACTCATGCAAATTTACCATGAGAAACATTAAAATAATTACATATATTATATTAAGATTATTCTTTAAGCATGGAAGACATTCTTGATGGTTCAAGAAAGATGAAGTTAAGGCTACTCATGTGCATGTTTCCATACATGCAAAAAAGCTTTGCATACCTGTCATCTCATACAAACATATCCCAAAAAACTAAGACCCATGAGTTACATTAAAGTTATCTTTTTTTAAGTTAAAAGAAACAAACTTAACATCTCACAGCCAGTTTTTTTAGTTCAGGGCGCTGGCCTTACTTAACAATAATGGTGCAACAAAGAGTTTCATACTATCAGAACAGAAATAAACTTAGATCATAGTCTTATCTAAGTTTGTGCAATAGTCTATGAAGAAATGAAATTGGTATTGTAATTCCGCACAATAAGAAATATGGTTAGAGTACAGACTGTGAAGTCGATAAGTCCATATTTTAATATTTACTATTCCACTATCCAATACAATACAAATTAACAAGTTCCATAAAATAAATTCATACACTAACCTGTCGATTTTCTGCTTCACCCCTTAACTGCCAGACCAGCTCAGCACATTGTGCCAGCCCTGTAGCTCCTATCGGGTTGCCTCTAGCTAATAACCCCCCGCTGGGGTTCACAACTACCTTTCCCCCATATGTATTATCTCCTGCATCAACAAACTCTCCCCCTTTCCCTTCTCCGCACAATTGTAGGCCTTCATAGGTAATTAATTCATTAGTAGTAAAGCAGTCATGTAACTCAACAACATCTATTTGGCTTGGGGAGATGCCAGTTTTTTCATACACTTGCTTTGCCGCCAATGCTGTCATGTCATACCCAGCAATTTTCATTACGCTCTTATCTATGAAAACGGCTGCAGTGTCAGTAGCCATAGCCATTCCTAAGATTTGAACAGCTTTTTCATGAAGTCTATAATTTGCTACAGCTTTCTCAGACATAAGAACAGCTGCAGCAGCGCCGCTGCTGTTACTACAACACTGCAATTTAGTTAAAGGGCCAAAAATATATTTTGAATTTAAAACCTCATCCAATGTGTATGAACGTTTATTTAATGCCCTAGGATTTTTAGAACCGTTGTGGTGGTTTTTAACTGCAATCTTGGCAAACTGCAAAGTTGACGTTCCATATTTCTTCATATGCTCAATAGCCGCATTACCAAAGCATTGAGCAGTCGGAGGCGCATTTTCTACCTGAACCATTTCCAACATTTTATATTGGTGTTTATCCAAAGGATATGTTCTGTCAGGGTAAGCTGTTCCTGGCAGTCTGCCTGGTGTCATCTTTTCAAATCCCAATGCCAGTACAACATCAGCTAAGCCACCCTGAATCAGTTGATGGGCAAGAAAAAGTGCGGTGGCCCCAGTTGCACCGTGATTATTGACATTGATGATTGGGATACCGGTCATGCCAACTTGGTATAGTACCCTCTGGCCACTCGTGGAATCCCCATAAACATACCCACAAACTGCTTGTTGAACGCTATCATATGAAATATTACAATCCTTTAAAGCTTGTTCCACCGCCGCCTTGCCGATTTCTGGATAATCTATTCCTGCGTTGGGTTTTTCAAAGTTCGTCATACCAACTCCAACGACGTACACGTTTACACTCATGATTTTAATATTTTTGTTAAACAACAAGGTAATAGTCGTAGACTCGTAGCAAACTTTATAACTTTCACTAATATTATACACCAGTCCACGAGCACGGACTCTAACGTATTTAAACAAAATATCTTGAAGTTTTTTGTGTTAAAACAACGATTCTCTTAGGATTAACAAAAGAGCATGTTTGTACTAATGTATTAAATCCCAACAGCAACCTACAAAAGTGTATATAAATATATATTAAGATGATGCAAATTAAATTTCAATATACACATATAAATATAATAGTATAGTAAACTGTATTAAAAAGTTGCAAAGTACGTACTTTACTCTGACCTCTGTGTCTATAAAATTAAATGAATAAGTTTGAACTTTAGCGCCAAAAGTATTACCATTTACCAGTGTCATTCAAAATAAGGGAAAATTTTTTTTTTTTTACATTATACTATTTTACAAAGAACAATGGCGAACTCCCATACAGAATTTTATTTCAAATTAAATTGCCTCTTTGAGTAAAAGTAATTTTATTTAATTCAGCGATAGACTACGAACTTGTTTATGCAGGAACTTTGTTTAAAGGAAGCCGAGACTAGGAGATATTCAGTTTTGAACTTGTGCAGGTTATTACTGTCACTTCTATTTGTAAAGAGTAGTTTTTGGAAACTATAAGTATTCCACCGGACCTACCAAGAGAAAATACTGAATTATATAATGTATAATACTGAAAGAAGGTTATACATAATACATATTAATGTCTAGATCTAAGAGACATTTAGACAGGTACAGTTTGTATGGGAAAATAAAATTGTTGCTATTTCGATTTTCCATGCAATTTTTGTTAGTGGGTACATCGCTATTAAGAAGTGCACACAGCACAACACTAGTTTTTGTTCTCTTTGTCAGTGGATAGAAAAGTTACACTATGGTCTTAAGAAAATGTATTACAGTAAAAAACGGTCAGTGATATCTTAAATAATAATAAATAATATTAATAAAAGGTTGGTTTCCCTCATCTGAGCATTCCTATACCCTTCAGGTTATGGGCCCAGACTGCCCAGAGTGAGAACAGTGCATAAAAGAATTAAAAAAATGAATAACCAAGAAGAAAATATAGAAAAACTTACGAACTCTGACAATTTCCACATCTGGAAATTTGAGATAAATATACATGTTTCGGCATCGAATCTGTCGGAAGTGTTGAAAGAAACAGACCCAGAACAGAGAGAAAAACCAGAATTCCAAACTAAGGATGCTAAGGTAAAGAAGTTGATATTGAACTCCATAGATAGAAAACTAAAAGGTCACATCATAAATTGCAAAAATGCATATGAAATGTACAATAAGCTATGTGCAGTATTTGAAGGATCTGAAGAAAGAAACAAGTCTTCCTTACTACAAGATTTCTTTAACTTCAAATTTGAAAACCAGACAATGTCACAGTTGATCACAGATATAGAAAACTTGAGGATGAGATTAAATAATCTTAGCCAAAACATTGATGATGACATGGTGATATCAAAAATATTAACCTGCTTACCAAACCAATATAAATTCTTCATCACAGCATGGGAATCAACACCCGATGACAAAAAGACACTTACCAACTTAACTAACAGACTTTTATCAGAAGAAAACAGATTTACAGAAAGGAAAATTGAGTACAAACAGGTTGCTTTTAAAGCGGAGAATAAAAACATAAAATGTTTTAAATGTCACAAAATAGGCCATCTAAAAAAGGATTGTAAGATGTGCACTTTCTGTAAAAGATACAACCATGAAGAGAAAGATTGTAAGTTAAAAAACAGCTGTTGTTCAATTTGTAAGAAAAATAATCATACAGAAGAAAACTGTTTCTTAAAAAAAAAAGGTGATAGTAAGAAACACAAAAATGTTGCCTTTTCGACACAAAACTCTGAATTGACTTCATTAAAATTTATAGTAGATTCTGGTATCCTTTTGTCTGTAAATTGTGTTACCAATAATGATGGTTCAGTTGTGTTCACAAAGAATAAAGTGGAGATTTACAAAAATTCAAATTTAATTTTAACTGGTAAAAAAGAAAATGGCTTATACAGGGTAAATTTAGAACAAGACCTGAAAAACGAAAATAAATCTTTACTTACACAAGTAAAAGGAACAGCATTGGAATGGCATGCAAAACTAGGACACCCAGGTAAATCAGTACTAAAAACACTAACAAAAGTGGCAGACGGCATAAATATACAAGGACCAAAAGTATTACAAGAACAGTGTAAAATATGTGCTGAAGCAGAACAGTCAAGACTACCATTTAATACAGTCAGAACTCGGGCTGAAAGATACCTACAAATAATACACACAGACATCTGTGGTCCCTTTGAGGAGAAGACTCATGATGGATACAGGTATGTATTAACAATAATGGACGACTACAGCCATTTTACAAAAATCTATTTACTTAAAAATAAGAGTGATGCAAAAGAAGAAATTAAAAATTATATTGAAGAAACGGAGCGAGAGAAAAATAGTAAAGTATCGACTATAAGATGCGACAACGGAGGTGAGTATACAAGTAACGATTTTAAAGTATTGTGTCAACAAAAAGGCATAAAATTAGACTACACAGTGCCCTACTCACCACAATTAAATGGGAAAGCTGAATGCCTAAACCGGACACTATTAGAAAAAACAAGAGCATTACTTTTTGATTCTAAATTGGACAAAGAAATGTGGGGTGAAGCAATATATTGTGCTACTTATATTTTAAACAGACTACCAAGTGATGCCCTGAAAAACAAAACACCATATGAAATGTGGGTTGGAAAAAAGCCTAATATATCTAATATGCATAAGTTTGGCTCTACTGTCTATGCAAAACAGTTACATCCAAATGTAAAGAAACTGGATCCTAGAAGCAAGAAACTAATAATGATTGGATACACTAATAATGGGTACAGACTGTGGAATGACAAGGAAAGAAAAATAGAGATATCAAGGGACATAGTGATAGTAGAAAGTGAAACTGAACAACAGAAAGAAAATTTTAAGAAAATAAATAATAATAAAAGTGAAAATGATGAAAAAGAGACAACAGAAAACCAGGAAGAGACTACAGAAAACCAGGGAAAGACTACAGAAAACCAGGAAGAGACTACAGAAAACCAGGAAAAGACTACAGAAAACCAGGAAAAGACTGCAGAAAACCAGGAAGAGACTACAGAAAACCAGGAAAAGATTATAGAAAAGCAGGAAGAGACAACAGAAGATACCAGAACAGAAGAAAATAAGAATGATGAGACTTTTGAAGATGTAGTATCAGAAACTGAATCAGAAGACACGGAAAGAGAAAGAAACAGACATAATGAAGAACATGGTTACCTAAGAAGAAGCAAGAGAATGAAACACATACCAATACATCTAAGAGACTACAGTTTACTTACTTACAGGGAGGCTGTAACATCTAAAGAGGGAGAAAACTGGGAGAAGGCTATAAATTCGGAGAAGGAATCCCTGGAAATCAATAATACCTGGGAAATAGTAAACAAAAAAGAGGCAAAAGATAGTAAAATACTTTCAAACAAATGGGTATTCTGTGTGAAAGATAATGGCACTTATAAAGCTAGACTTGTTGTACGAGGATTTGAACAAAACAGTATTGACTACAATGAAATTTACAGTCCAGTTGTCAGTCAGTAACTTTAAAATCTTTATTTGCACTTGCTGCTTCTAAAGACTATAACATGATGACATTCGATGTTAAGACTGCATTTTTATATGGAGAGCTGGAAGAAAATGTGTATATGAATATACCGGATGGATATGAAAAACAACCTGAAAAAATTTGTCCATTAATGAAATCCTTATATGGGTTAAAACAAGCTCCTATTACATGGAACAAAAGATTTACAAAAGCAATGTTAAAACTTGGTTTAAAAGCTACTAAAACAGATCAGTGTGTATTTACAAATGAAGATAATACAACAATAATAGCAGTCTATGTTCTTCTAAGATGATGGGCTTGCTTTGGCTAAAGAAAAGCAAACATTAAAAAACATCTTAAATTCCCTAGAAAATGAATTTGAAAAAAAAGTATACAACG
The DNA here is from genome assembly GCA_933534255.1 of Iphiclides podalirius. NCBI lineage: Eukaryota > Metazoa > Arthropoda > Insecta > Lepidoptera > Papilionidae > Iphiclides > Iphiclides podalirius. The sequence goes on along the minus strand of OW152827.1, from coordinate 11,754,484 downwards.
ATCCTACTACTTTTATTGGATTAGAAGTTAAGAAGACTGAGAAAGGTATAACACTGAAACAAGAAGGCTACATTGGAAACTTATTGAAGAAATTTAGTATGGACGATTCTAAGCCTGTTAATACACCTTGCAATACAGAAAAGAAAACAGAAACGCAAAACACAGATACTACAAATTTCCCATATAGACAACTGATTGGAGGACTTCAGTACGTATCTACAAGAACAAGGCCAGACATAAGTCAAGCTGTAAATGAAGCAAGCAGAAAAATAGAAAACCCTACGAAAGATGATGTGATAGCTGCAAAGAAAATACTAAAATATTTAAATGGAACAAGACAGAAAGGAATCATGTACAAGAAAGGAGGAGATATTTCAAAATTAAATGCATACTGTGATGCCGACTATGCCAATTGTACCAAGACAAGACGCAGTACAACCGGATTTGTGATAATGTTGGCAGAAGGACCTGTGTCTTGGTGTTCAAAACAACAACCAATTGTTGCCTTATCATCAACCGAGGCAGAGTATATTGCAGCAGCTGATTGCTGTAAGGAATGCTTTTATTTAAAGTCATTTTTAAAGGAGCTAATTGGAACTGAAGTTGAAATGATATTAAATGTGGATAACCAGAACGCTATTCAGCTGATCAAAACAGGTTCATTCAATAAAAGATCTAAACACATTGATGTGAGGTACTATTTTATTCATGAAAATTATAAAAAGGGTAAAATTAATATTAAATATTGTCCCACTGATAAACAGACTGCAGACATATTTACAAAACCATTGTTGAATAATAAATTTAATTTTCACGCCCAAAATATTGTCAACTAAATAAGTTCATGATATAGGAATATAACTTAAGAAGCACCTACTTCAAAATTTGTATAATTTAAAATTTTGATAGCATAGAATAACAGGTATTATTTAAGATGTAAAAAATCTTAATAATAGGAAAAGGTGTTAGTGGGTACATCGCTATTAAGAAGTGCACACAGCACAACACTAGTTTTTGTTCTCTTTGTCAGTGGATAGAAAAGTTACACTATGGTCTTAAGAAAATGTATTACAGTAAAAAACGGTCAGTGATATCTTAAATAATAATAAATAATATTAATAAAAGGTTCGTTTCCCTCATCTGAGCATTCCTATACCCTTCAATTTTTCCATAATTTCTCATCGTTTAAACCTTCCCTGGACTGCAACAAACATTTCAAAACCAAAATTAGCCAAATCGGTCCAGCCGTTCTCGAGTTTTAGCGAGACTAACGAACAGCAATCCATTTTTATATATAAGACTAGCTGACCCAGCAAATGTTGTTTTGCCATATAAATTATTTCTAGGGAATTCGTGAATCCGAACACATAGAAAAAGAAATTTCGGAACGCACCCATAAAATTTTTGACATGTAGGAACAGTTTGTATGGGAAAATAAAATTGTTGCTATTTCGGTTTTCCATGCAATTTTTCCATAATTTCTCATCGTTTAAACCTTCCCTGGACTGCCACAAATATTTCAAAACCGAAATCAGCCAAATCGGTCTAGCCTTTCTCGAGTTTTAGCGAGACTAACGAACTGCAATCCATTTTTATATATAAGAAGATTTGAATCCGGCACACAGTAGAATTTTTAATATACCTTTTTTTTTGGACAAAGGGACCTAAAAGAGAAAATATCGATGTATCGATATTGCATCGATAAGCATAGTTTCAGTGCTGCCATAACATTTTTTTCATTTACTTCCATTTACACATCAAGATTTTATAATGAAACGGAACTGAATAAAATACACAATTTAACTTACAAACAAAATATCAAAACTATAGTTTTCTATTCAGGCAAACTCTAAGGCTTTAAAGTTATATTTTAAGAGTGTCATTTAAAAGTTTTAAATGGTAACACTTAAGTAATAAAAAATAAAATATTAATCATTTCATTCAAATAGGTATTATAATTATTTTTTGTTTCCGACTTTAACTGTTTTAAGTGATAATGTCTAATTGTCTGACTGATAAAACAGATGTCCTTAAAAAGGACATCAGTTGCTTGTATCTTGTATTAACTGATGTTTTTGCTTTCAGTCCCGAGACTATTAAAGCTTCATCTGACGCAGAACCGGTGGGCTAGCCAGAACCCACGGGTTTGGGCCCTCCGCTGTGGGTAGGGCCGCGCATGTGCTCATGCGTGCGTTTAACTACGACATGTCATCTAAGGGCCATCGAAGTTGCGGTGCGGACCGAGACCCCGATGGCCGTCGACTGTGTTTTTTAGCTAATCGGTGGCTGGGGGCGGTGAGAACCGCCCTGGAACGCGGGTGTACCTTGTGTACGCGTTGTGTTGGTCTCGCCGTGCTCGGAGGCGAGGGCGAACTAGTGTGTTTGTTGTTGCACTAACTGTGGATGTAGTGTTGTCTGGCGGGACCCCCGGCGGTGGGTCCGGCGTATCTAAGTCCCCTTCCTCGACCAGGTCGATGAGGACGTTTCGCGGGCGACGCTTGTTGACGTTCGCGTTTGTGTCGGGTTGGTAATTTGCTGCGCTTACCCCCAGAGGGTTGGGATGATGTTCGGCTCTATCGAAGAACCGTTTGGTCAGGTCTTTAAAATATTCGCGAATCGTCGGGAGTCTGCAATCGCTGTGCAGATCGACGTTGCGTTGATACCACTGCGCACCGGTTGCACGGCGGATGAACTTATTTTGTACTATTTGCAGCTTGTACAAGCGAGTAGAGTGCGTGTGGGCGAAGATCATGTATGCGTAGAACATAATAGGTCGTACGCAGGTCTTATATAATAATAATTTGTGCCTTAAGGGCATTTGACTTTTAGCGTTAGTTAAATTGTGTAGCCGGCCGGAGACGAACGCGGCTCTATTACGAACGTTATTAATGTGCGTAGTAAATGACATACGCGAGTCGAAAGTGACTCCTAAGTATTTGACCTTTTTCTCCCAGGGGAGCGGTTGGCCATAAAGGGATATTTGCCCCAACTTTCTGCATTGACGAGGACCATTATAAAGATGTGACGGGTAAGTACTTCGTGTGAAGTGAATCGCTACACTCTTTTCGGGATTTATTTCTATTCTCCGTTTGCGGAACCAGTCGCCGAGGCGGTCGGCGGCGCTTTGGAGTCGAGTGGTTAGTAGTCTAAGGTTGCGGTCTGAATAAAAGAGCGTCGTGTCATCCGCAAAAAGCGCGAGATTGACGTGGGGGTCTTTAGGTATATCGCTCGTGTAGAGCGTAAAGAGCAAAGGTGAGAGGCCTGAGCCTTGTGGTACGCCGGCCGTGAGGCGGCGGCTTGTGGAGAGGGTGCCTTCAACTCGATATCGAAAAGAGCGGTTTGACAGGAAGGCCCGGATGGTGTGTACGAGCCTATCTGGCACTTTGAGTGTGTACAGCTTGTAAAGCAAGCCGTTGTGCCAGACCTTGTCGAATGCTTTTGCGACATCGAAGAAAAGAGCCCCTGTACTAACATGTTTAGGGTGATTTAGGCCTTTTAGGATATGTTCCGTTAGGCGGAATAGTTGATTGGGACAGGAATATCTAGCTCGAAAGCCGAATTGTTCCGCCGGCAGAAGGCCGTTGGTAAACACGTGTTCATTGAGCCTGTTTAATAAAAGCCGCTCGTAGAGCTTCCCCAGGCAACTGAGGAGGCTGATGGGACGATAACTAGAGGGCTGGTTGGCTGGTTTATTCGGCTTGCGAATGCCGATAACCGTGGCTTCTTTCCAGTCGTCGGGAAAGGAGCAACTGGAGAGTAAAGTGTTGTAAATGGTCGCCAGTAAACAGATAAGCGGCCCAGGGAGAGCTTTAAGAAATTTGTTACTGATATTATCTGGGCCCGGGGCGGATTTCGGTTTTAGATTTTCAATAATATCTTGGACCTCTTCGGGGGTCACTGAATTTAAAGGTTCGCCTTCCGGTGGAAGCGCAGCCCTAGTCTCGATTACGCGGTCCACCTCCGTTAGGTAGACTGTATCGGTGTGTTCGCGCGATGGCGTACATTGCTGTTCTAGGTTGTCCGCAAGGCATTCGGCTTTTTCGGAGTCATCTAGGGCTACTGAAGCGCTATTAGGTCTAACTAACGGCGGTAGAGATTCGCGGGGGTCTGCTTTCAGACTGCGGGCCAACCGCCAGTAGGCGGTGTGCGATGGCTCGATGTCCTCTAGGAGATTGTCCCACGTTGTATGTCGGTGTTCCGATACACGATCTTTGACTTCTAGCTGAAGGCGTCGAAGTAGGGTTCGGTTCGATTCCGATCGGTATCGGTCGAAGGCGCGTTTGGCTGCATTTTTCTGTCTTATTAATTAGCAGTCGTAGGTCGGGCGGAAAGTTAAACCGTCGGTCGCCCGACAGTTTCACCGTCCGTTCCGAGTCTGTGACTGCGGAAGTAATAGTTTCGCGGAGACTCGCTATCGCTCGATTTGCGTCATCGAACGTAGCTATCGTCTCGGGTAAGTCTACTAAGTCCTGGGGGTCCAAGGCCTTGAGTTTGACCTCAAGACGATGCCAGTCCACTACGGATTTGGTCGGAGGGACCGCGCCGGCGTTCTGGCCCAGTTTACACAGGACGGGCCTGTGGTCTGAGTCTAGTTCATGGATTGTCTCTATCGACTCGATGTCGAGCGAGACCTCCCTGAATAACATTATGTCTAGGACACTCGGTGACGCGTGCTGGTAGTTGTCCACCGTAGGATACCTAGTGGGAGTCGCGGGAGCGACTATACTAAAATTTAGGTTATCGGATAAGCTAAAGAGATGCTTTCCGTTGTTATTTGGGATGCTGTTGGTGTCCCATGAGCCGTGTTTGCAGTTTAGATCTCCTGCAATTATCACGGAAGGGCCTAAGTTAAGAAGCGTATCTAGGTCGCTTTGAAGTAGGGTTCTATTCCCCGAGAGGTAGGCTGAGACTAGTACAAGCGGCCTGTGGCCGGTGAGCGCTAACCTACACGCGGATGCCTCTATTTGACTTAGCTCTGGAATGTCCAGCGGGCACCAGTGCAAGGACCGTTTATAATAAATTAGTGTGCCTCCCAGACGGTTTGCTAACCGGTCGTGGCGGACAATATTGTAATTTGCGATTCTGGGATCGCGTACACTAGGTTTCAAGAATGTCTCTTGCACTAGGAAAATATCTACGTTATAATCGCGAAGGAATTCCGCGATTTCATCCCTTTGACCCTTTATGCCGTTTGCGTTGAAATACGAAACAACCAGAGCCCGAGGTTTTGTTCTACCTGCGGTTGTACTTCCCATTAAGGTGTTTTTATGGGTCTAATTAACGACGCGGACTATTGTTTTTTTTTTACGGTTGGCTCGTAAAAGCCCAAAGGGCTTCCACAAGTGTTTTGTGTTGGCTAATTGCCCTAAGACGCTCGTGGCCAGATGTGGCAGCCGCTATTTTAGCGGACAATACGGCGAGTTCCTGCCTATTGATTCTATCAAGTAAGCTGCAAATATTAGCGATTTGCGCGAATGGGTCGTCCTTGTTTTCCGCGAAAACTGACGGAGTTGGCTGCACCTGCGGCCGCGGCGCCGTTTCAGAGGCGGGCAGCTCTTGTGCGATCGGTCGTGAGGCGACCGGCGCGGTTACCTGCGCGTCCACCTGGGGTTTCGCCCAGGCGTTTGTGACGGGTACGGGCGCGGGAATGTATTTAACGGGCGCGGGTTTGGGCAACGTAGACTTCGCGGGAGATTTTCTCGCGGGAGTTTTCGGGGCCTTAGCGCAGCCTCTATAACTAGCCGGATGGCCGGTAGTGTGACAGTTTACGCAGTCCGGTGGATCTGCGCAATCTTTCGGCCTCGTGCACTCGGTTGTGCCGTGGTCACCGGTGCATATGACGCACCTTGGGTGAGCGAAGCAGTTATTGGCCGTGTGGCCAAAATGTTGATAGTTGTGGCACTGTGCCACAACACCTGATTTACGTGGGGGCTCGATGACTAAGTCACTGAGCCCACAGACCTTCTTAAGGTTGAAAATGGCCTTACCTTCCGGGGTAGGTTCAAGTTCCACCATGACCATGTCCATAGGGACACGGGTGCGAGGGTGCCTGAGACGACGCACGGCGTGAACAGGGTATCCCTGAGTGCGGATGTCGACCTTAGCCATATCGACATCCGACTCTTTTGGGACGCCCTTAATTACGACCCGAAGTTTACGCTCTTCGGGTAGTGAGTAGGTGTGGAAACCTACCTTAGCTTCGCGCAAGTATTTCGTTACGCGGCGGAAATCGTCCGAAGAATCGAGGTATACGCGGATACCCAAATGCGTATTCTTGGACCGGGGGTCTCGTATGTTATGGCGTTCGAACCATGAACATATCTCATGCCACTTTGCCTTTTCTTGGATTATAATTGGCGGCGGTGGCTTGATTTTTCGCTCGGAGGCGAATGTCGGTTCCGACTGGGCAGTCGCGGCTGCCTTTTTGGCGGGCGTCGCGGTGGGACGGTTTGACGGGGCGGCCTCGCTTTCGTGGTCGCTGTCCGTAGCGGGGCGTTTCTTGCCCTTTTTGGGCGATTTGACGACGGTGAAGCCGTCGGCGTTCGCGTTGTTAGCGGGGGTCGTTTCGACCTCCATGTCTGAGCCGCCGTCCGATTGTGAGTCGGGAACGACAGCGCGGAAGGGGGCCGAAATTGGTTGCGCGGAAGGCGCGTTAGGATCGATCGCGGCGGCGGAGGTCGACGCGACGACGGGCGTTTCGATAGTCGCAGAGGGCGACACAATAGCTGGCGCAGAGGGCACCGGAGATGGCGGCGAGGCGCCAGCCGGTGAAGCCGGACTGTCGCTAGAGAATTCGACGACGATGCGTCGTTCCCTCGCGAAATTCAAATATTTTACCCATAATTCGGGGCATTCTTGACGCAGGAATTCCTCTATGAGGGAACCCATGTCGACGCTTGAGCCTTTGGGGCTTGCGCCCCGCCGGCGTGTGGTTTACTAAATAGGCCTCCCCACCTAGCGGCAGGGAGGTGTGTGCCTAAAATTAACCTTTAATCGCCTGCGCTTTAGGTGCGCTAGGGTGAGTACCTAGCTGTCGCCTAATGCAACAAGCACACAGGTAAAAATTACAATGCCGCCTCTGAGACGAGAAATGTGTGTAGAATTCTACTTACGGACAGGAACCTGCCTACGAGCACAACACTACACTAACACTATCCGCTCGGAAGTCGGGCAAAGTTTCTTCGTTCTTCTATAATGTTTCTTCTTTCTTCTATAACTTTTCTTCACTCGTCTTGCTTGAGACTTCCCTAACCGTAGACCGCGAAACACGACAACGATGAGGCAAGCAGTGCACACCAAGAGATAAAAGAAATAATATAAGTAGCAACAACGGTTGCAAAATGGCTTCCGGGTCGGTTGGCATGGGCCCTCCGGCTCAGAGTAACGTCCGTTCCGTGTGGAAGCACGAATCGGAAATAGGACATCAGTTTAGTTTTTAGTTAATTCTATATTTATATTGCTTTTCCCAGAATCTATATCATGAAAACATATTATTATAATGTTGCAAAAATCTTAATTCTTAATCTTAACTTTATTCTTAATTTTTCCAAAGCCGTTAAAAGAAATGTAACTTCAATATATTACTTATAATATAAGTACTATTTACACCAGTGATTCTCAACCTTTTTTTGTTGCGGTACATATTTAACGATTTCAAAATTTGGCGGCACACAAAGAAAAAGATAAAAATTATTTACTTACTACAACACACTGCATAAATAGTTTATGACAAAAATTTTAAATATACTAAATAAACTAATATATACTACGAATAATATATACGCTATAAACTAATACATACGCGAAGAAATACAGACACAGTGTGCGTGTGCAGCAAGTCAGCACATAAGCTCGGGATTCCCAGTGAGATGTGTACACAGCGCACGTGTTCGATCACAGTAGCATTTAGTAGAGTGCGATAAAAACAAAAAAAAAACTTATTTGGAAAACCGTGTAAAAGCGAAAACGTGTAAAACAAGTACTGTGTAAATCGGGGGATAGGTGTACTGCAAAGTTAATAAGTTTACAAATTTATAAATTGACACTACATGCAAATAAATTAATATTAAACCGAATCACATACATTTGCCAATTTTAACGAAAGAAAAGGTGCAGTAACTACTATGCAACACCTTGTGAATCCCAACTATCACTAAAACAACACGAGGTGGGAAGTGTGCGCCGACTTGAGACATATTCCTATTGCTATGCACGCCGCTTCATCATAATTTGGCACTAAGAAAAAACGCGTTGCAAAGCAAATAATAAAATAATTTATTTTTTTTGTGGATTTAAATATATATTCATGTTAAAAATATTTTTCTTTTTAAATGATATAATTTAATACTATTAACATTATTATATATTTGCAAAATTTGGCGGCACACTTTTGAAATTTGACGGCACACAAAAGTGCCGCGGCACAGTGGTTGAGAATCTCTGATTTACACACTAACTAAAATAATGTCTCTGAAACGGCTGAACAGATTTTAATGAAATTTGGTTCATAATATTTTAAGTCCTGGCCTAACACATAGGATGCTGTTTTTTCTCGGAAAAAAATTGGTTCCTGTGGAATATCATTTCCAAATTAAATGCTATCAAGTCGCGGGACACATAAAGAGAGATAAGATATATTGTGAACAGATGAATCTGTGAGACGGGGGATGTGCTTACGGAAAAAACTAACGTCCGGTTTCTGGAACACTGATCATCGTAGATCTTAACTAATCAGCTGTCAAATGGGTTTTCAAATATCATTTGAATGTCAAGGATGGTTAAACTCTATGAAGTGATCATTCTGATTATTAAGATGAGATGATTATTAAGATTCTAGATTTATACTGGAAGAGTGTTGAATGAATATCTTTAGTAAAACTCACTATTTTCTGATTAATATTAAACGGGCAATACTGCTACAAAGTATCGCTATCTCTTAACCGGTTACATGATTCTTGGGTTCCAGTAATACTTTGTTTATGTTTGTTTCTACTTTGTTTATGATTTATTTTTATGTTGGCGCTAATGTTCAAAATGTATAATTACCTATTTGATTTATTTTGTTAAATATTCTATATTTATTACTTTTGATTGAAGTTTGATTGACAGTTTGTAAATAATTTCCTTTTATTTTAACATATATTATTATCCCTCTCGTTCGGGAAGGTCAGACTAACGGAAGACCAGCGTGGTGGAGTGAAGTAAAATACTTTGGCATGTCATCTGGTAACTTTACATACAACCCTTCTGATTTGGGTATCCACGGGCAGTGATAATTAATCCCTTATCATCAGGGATCAGCACTGCTCGTACTGCTCGCTCAATTTATCACATTTAATACCGTTAGCGATCGCTCAAGTTCACATTAAGGACACCATAAATATCTAATTATTTAATGGGATGGATGGTTACTCCATTACGGCCGGTTAAAGATGGTGAAATTGTTAATTCCTTTATTCTTAATAATTTTACGCCCTCGTATAAAAAGTAAAGTAAAGTAACAGCCTATACATGTCCCACTGCTGGGCAAAGGCCTCCTCTATACAGAGGGTATCAGGGCATAGTCCACCACGCGGCCCCACTGCGGATTGGCGGACTTATTATTTTTTTGTTTTTATTTCGAAAATATGCAGGTTTCCTCCTCACGATGTTTTCCTTCACCGCGGAGCACGTGATAAGTCAGCACTTAAAGTTAAAAACTTCATTGGTGCCGGCACCGGGGATCGAACGCAGGTTGCTTGAGTATAAATTGAATTAAAGGCGAGCGCCCGGAGACTGAGCTATCATGGCTCAGTATCGTATTATTACATTATTCTATTATATTGTTCTACTAGCAATTCGATCAGTAATCGATTTTATAACGTTATATATAATAATTATTGACTAGCTGCCCGGACAGACTTCGTTCCTTTTTTTCGTTTTTAAAGTATTAAAACTTTCCGTGGACCTTAATGAACATACAAAAAAATTAGCCGAATTGGTCCAGCCATTCTTGAATTATGCGCTTACCAACATTCATTTTTATTTATTAAAAAGATGATGTTTTGGCCTTTAAAAGTGTATTGATCAGACTACTGATCAGGTTTTTCGCTAAGTCTTTCTTTTTTATACCCATTATGAATATAAATTAGACAAAAATAAAACATTTCATATGGAAATCATTTCATTTTATTGCTCCACAAGGTACTTAAGCTTTTTCCAAGTAAAAACACACTTCGAAACCACATGTTACGAACATGTGTGTGCTTAACAGAACATTATTTTATATACCTATATCTTAACCGTCTAAACTATCAGGTACTTTATAATATGCGATCTGTCATAATTACTGTTGGATATTACGAAAACTGTCAAACCAATAAAATCCAAAAAAACAAACAAAAGGAATGCTTCGTTGAATTAGAGAAGTTTGTATACCTCAACAATTTATTCTTTGTCTGATATAAACACACACAATTCATAATCAAGCTGTTTCTTAGATGGTACCTACTTCATTACCAAAGGTAACACGCAGTCGCAAATATAAGGGAATATTAGTAAAACATACACATGAAAAAAATATTCAACCACCTTCGGCATTTCAAATGGTATGTATATTTCTAATTGTACATCTTTGTTATTATCATAAATCTTTTAAGTCCGTTTGTAAATGATATTGTTATTATGTAAAAAAATAGCATCACTTTATGATAAATTCTCACCCACTAAAATCAATACAGTCTATTTAGTTTTAGGCAAGATAAAACAATTATATTTATAAGAAAAAATCCATTTCATTGGCAAGATTCCAAAATAAGACATGATATGACTAAATAAAATACTTTCACACATAGCTAAGAAGATGGAGGCAAACTGCTGCCATCGAAAATTTTTTCGTTTTTCTTTTTTAATTACAGGAGGATTAGAACAGACTACGGACCACGTTTTTTTTTAACATATAAATATGCCCTTTATTAGATAACATTAAATATTTTACCAGAAGGTGGCAGAAATTTGTAAAGAAGTTTTATAATTTTACGCAAAATTAATAAAAAGATATTGCGACTGCTACATTGTGTTTATTTTGCAAGTGTACATATTTTATGAACAAACATACATTGAGATCACAGGAGTATGTTATTATACCCTGGCAAATCACCTTACGCTTAGTGAACCCACTCTCCATTTTTATTTATTACTTCTGATGATTTCTTAAATGTTCGTTTAAGTACATATTTACATTTTATGCTGTGTGGCATATTTTAAAAATGGAATTGAAAATTGGAGGGAAGGTTCATTCGCGTCTTATTCTACGCTTCAAAAGGTTTATTACAACAGCCTGGCGTTCGCTCATCGTTCTGTACCGTATTGTAAAATTATATTTACATAACAAGTTTCTCACTGTCTTTAATGGATGAAATCAATATTTTAAATAATCTTAAAGTTTTTTTAAGATTGAAAGAAGGGATTTTATGTTACAAACAAGAGTGAATTGCATGTAATTTAGGTAGGTACTATTGTTTATTATGTTGTAGTTAGAGATAGGGCTACAGTATATTGTCGTGAATGTTTCATAATTAACATTTGAAGTTGATGCAATTCACCTTATAATACTTACCACTTGAATATAGCGTTGTTTTAGGCCACATCTTTTGAACATAAGTATAATAATCTATTCTATATAGAGATAATTTGAAACAAACCAGAAATTATAACCGCCACAAGATTCAAACATGAATGTGACGGCGATTAAAATTCCCTTGTAAAGCGTTAAAAGTAGGATGTTAAAAACAATGAATTTAGCACTTTCCTATCACCAAAAACCCCGAGGAATATGCTAGGAACGTCTTCCGGTCACTACGGAAACAGTTCCCACACTTTAGTAGCCAACTTTTTGAGTGATCGGAGACGTCTACAACTATTACACCTTATATCCAATATTAAAATGTCTAAAAGCGTACATGCTCTTATTTTTTCAATTTCCCATTTTCACATTATCGTATTTTTTCATGTACGTGGTTTAATTAGCACCATTATATTTATTTCAAACAAGACAGTGAGACAACCTCTGAAACTTTTCTATCGATACAATACAACATTACAACCTACGGTAATAATTAAAGCGTAACATTAGTTAACAGCCTAGTAGATAGACACAACTCGATCAGTTAATACAAAGTATTAAATCTGACCTTTGTGAAAAATAATCAAACAAAAAAAGAAAAAAAATTATAACATACCATAGATCTTTCGAAAATGATCGTCTATATAATCAATAGTAAATAGTAGGTCCAAATGGCTAAGCCATTTTTATATGAAGCCGAAACATTACCAATTTCATTCAACTAAATACTTTAAAAAACATCAACCGAACCGAATTAGATGCCAATAAATACTAAAATAATATTATATGTACAATTAAACACTAAGTTAGCCAAGCCAAAAATATCATAGCACCAAAATACGTGTCCAACAACGGTACAGACAGAAAAGTTTCACAATATATAACTTACTTTAGTACCTTAATTAGATACGACATGCAGTCCGTTCTTAGTAAAAACTAATTTTATCGTTTAAAATAAGTTACTCTTATTACACTCGCCTGTGGTGCCTATTTTAATAAAATATTAAAAAGTAAATGGTAATTTAATTTTTTTTCTCGAAACGTCTCTGACTAGAGATACGACCTAACCTAGAACTGAAAGAACATCTTAGTACAACTAACTACAACGAAACATAGCACTCTTTGTAAGGAATAAAATATTTAAAATTGAATAAAAAAAGACGTTCCCAATTCAATTTACATGTTTGAGCTTTGCCAAAACACATCAACAGCTTCAAAAGGTGAAATCATATTTCACGAAATTCATTGCCCTTTATCATTCTTAGCCCGACAGAACAATTTTGTTTCATATAAGCACAAACATCATCTAATTACATTGTTCCTCACTTAAAAATTGATTTGAATACATTGAACAAAACATAGAAAACATAAATGTCTACGATAAAATTGTTTCTTTATAAAACTACAGAATTGTGTTAAACGATTGATAAAATCTTTTTCTTTTCGGACACATCAGGAATTAAACAAATTGTCAAAACCGTTTGAGAAATAATGGTTCTGACTATTACAAGTTAGGGCACCGTTTGTAAGACCCTAAATTATTACTTGGTTATTTACATTTAAAATTACTACAAAGTGCTCGAAAAGTTGGCACGGATATAAAACATAAAAATTAGAAATTTTGTTAGTCGAATGATAACAAAATCAAGGTGTTAGTTGCCATGTGCAACGAAAAAAATATGTGTCAAAATATAACCTTAAAACATGTTCGAAGGTTTGCTCAGTCGTAAGGAAAAGTAAAAAAGAGACAAAATGCAATAGTACTGGCAGAGTCTATGCTAGATTACGCCGTCTGGGTTACAGTACACAGGTATAAAATGCTAAAAAACGTATGAACTATAAATACACCGTAAGAAATTGTGATGATAAATGTGTGAACATATTCAGATTACTTCCAAATCGAGATGTCATAAGTTCGTGCAAGCGATCGACATGTTTTTTTTCTATACTATTTACAGGTAGAAAATCGACACCTACATTATTTAGGCAGTGATCAGATTCCTCGCTACAATTTACATTATTGCTCTGTCCGATGTGCTGACTCGAAATTATAAATTAATCCCTTTCTTACTTTAGCCGAATAATTTATTTTATTTACAATGAGGTAGAATTTGGATTTAATTGATACTGTCAGCCGAAATATTTCATAAATTAAATTAATGAATACTTTCTTTAACAAAAGATAGCTTTAGTTATATGGAAGAATAAACTAGTATTCTTTTTTTAAAGTAAAACTTATCGGTTGAATTACTTTTGTAATTTCGTAGTTAAAGAAATATTTGTCGTGAGGAAATAACTAACTGGGGCTATCAATTTGTACTGTGGATTCTAGGATCTAACTCTAGATATAAGTTTTGGTTTTCTATGAGAAGTTTCATTGAGTAATAATGTAACTTGGAATTTTTGTGCAAATTGAAAAAAGAGCTTGTTATTTTCTTAGAAGAAAATATAAGTAACATTAAAAAGAACATAAATTTAAATTGAAGAGAATTTTTTTTACAGTGCGGATAAAATGTAAAATGTACAATTTTATATCAAGAAAATTATGCAAGTAATGTCATGTACATATTTTAACTTATTATTATTTGGTTTGGCTGAGGTTTTATACAGAGTTATTTCCTGCAATAAAAATAAAAAAAACTTGCAATATGGCCATTCCACCATTAATTACGTCACATACAACACGTCTGATATGTTTATCAGTATTATAAGTTATTTAATGTACGAGGCAAGACATGAAAACTAAATTTAAATGTTTATCATGTTGTTCAAGTGTTTTATGGTCGCATTGTAAAATTGATGGGTATAAAAGAGGAGGTATGAGAAAAGCAACTGCTCTATACAATGTTTGTGTAAAAAAAACTTAAGAATAACCCTGTATAAATTATGCTTACGGTTTTAGGATTAATCGACTATTTCACTATATTAATCTTGAGTATTTGTTCACTATTGTTAAAAAAGCACGGAGTGAGGTTAGGTGGAAAGGCATCGGCAGTGCCTCCAGAATGGCACACATCGAAGAGACTATAAGAAAAAAAAAAACAACTGACAATTACGTAGAAAATAACAAGTGATTTCACAAAACCTGTACTTGATATGAACATATTTACAACTATATCTCGTCTGTCCACCAACTGTGACTGTACTCTATACTGTTGATTATTTCGAACCACGACAAGGAGAACTTGGCTCCGGACAAGATGGACTATCTGAAGTTTCCGAACGAAACGCGTTCATTACAATCGTCTAGTTTCGACGTCTCCGTACACCGCTGCATGCTTTCGTGTATTTCAATCGGGGCGATCCCCAACTCTGACGTCTCCGAACGTTAACACGTGCGTTCGGTTAATCCCCTACTTTCGAACCGGTTCATCGCGTTCCACACTGCCCCTCATAATGTCGTGCGGCACCTCGGCCGCGCCGCGTCACTGAGCGTCCGTCGCGGGCGCCGCGTGATCACTCGCGCGGGTCAACACGGCGGGTCGGCGTCGCGCGTCGGGGACTCCCCTCGGGGCCCCTCCGGCTCTTCGTTGCGCTGGCGCCTCTCCAGCTCCCTCTCCCTCTCCTCCAAGCGGGCCTCGCGGCGGGAGAGCTCCGCCTCCCTCTCCTCCAATCTCCTCGCTCGCTCCGCCAGCCGCGCCTCGGCGTCGAGCAGCCGCGCCGCGATCTCCGACTCGCTCTGCGGCGGCGGGGAGGTGGACGAGGTGACGTCATCGACGGGCGGCGTCAGCGGCTTGAGGGCGACGTTCGGCTGGAAGTCGCGCTCGAAGCGGCCGCAGTCCGCCACCCGGACCACCCGCTCGGGGTGCTGCAGCGCGGGCTCGCTCTTGCCCCACGGCCTGAACGCCGGCCGGCAGTGTAGGTGCGCGTACGGGTCGAGGTACAGCGCGTACGCGTACTCCTCCGCGCGCGCCTTCTTCGGCGGCGAGTCGGCCGGCTCCGGCTTGCAGACCACCGTCTCCGCGGCCTGGAACACGGAGAGGACGCGAATGAGACCGGCACGCGAGTCGATTAACTGTGGCAGGGCCAAGCAACAGTCTTCGCTGTCGCACGAATGGGCAGGTCCGTTCGGGAGCACCGGTGTGAAGTGGAAGTGTTATACTTCTGCGTTTCGTCCGGTGAGTGTGGTAGCCGGGGTCCACTTTATTAAAAGGCGGCAACGCATCTGCAACCCTACGGGTGCAAAGGCCCATGGACGGCGGTTATCACTTAACATCACGTGAACCACCAGCTCGCTAACCGCATTCTCACATAAAAGAAAGAGATGATTTCAAGGAAGATGCTAGTAGTAGTTAGTCGTCATGGGTTTATTTTGTGTCAACGTTAACTGTGCGAACGAAACAAAAATTCTTGAACCATGTACTAACTACTACTATTAAATCATTTCTTAATATGTTTAATACGAATTAGATAAAAAATAATTATATCGAGAAATACCATAAGAGGGATAGAGAATGAGAAATAGCTGTTTACACGTGAGACCCAAAAAAGTTCGTAGTCTCTGCAATTAGGACTACCGCTTGATGAAAATCTTTTATAACACTTCATATTGAATGCCACTTAAATTGCCAGCGAGTGGTTGACTCTCAAGGGTCAATAGCTTGCCACATTAGTATGCGACAAGCTATTGACCCGAGCTTAGGAGCAAGCACATAATTTAGTGATTGTACTTTAAAAGCCACCCCTATCGTCAAGCGCTCTACAGCGTTAAATTCAAAAAAGAAAACAAGATATATTATATTGTTATGTTTTTTTTTTTTTTACAATCTTTATTGATCTAATATTTACAAGATTAAATCTATCTAAATTATGTTTTGCATTCAAAATAACAGATAACAAATTAATGTACCATTTGCCCGCGACTTTTCTCGCAGAACTCGTGATGATCGTATCAAATAGGTAATAAAAAATATACGTCAAAAATCGTCAAAATTTTTGTTTATATTTCTTTACAAAATATGCATTTCAAAAAGTTACCAGCACATCCTTTAGTTTCTAACCATAGCGTTTAATGGGAAACATTCAGTAAATCAGTTCCTGATAGTAAGATGATGTTTCAATCAAATCCCTATACATACAGATAAATATTTAATAACACAATATATCATTCAGATACAGACAACACATTAACATGGCCCAAATGTCAACGTGCATTCTGTGTTGCTAGCCGCCAAAGTCTATTTATGATGCGGCGCACGGCCTAGCCGGGCTGTGGGGCTTTGCGAAATCGTGTCCGTGTTACGTAAGCCGGGCGGGGCGGAGGTGCGGTGGAGGGGGGCAGACGCGCGTCACAACCCCCGAGCTGTATGTAGGTCGCGGCCGGGGCGCAGACGACCCCCAGACGCCGCCACTCCGCGCCGCACCTCAATCATGGCAACACTCCGGCCGAAAGTGCGCACGTCAGGAGCGCGTGTGTTGTTTAGACGTTCGTTTTGTTTATGGCATATTTTTTTTAATAACATTGAGTGACCAACAATAAAGTGTAGGATATAAATTTATGAAACATTCTGCACTAAATCTACGTACACGTACTATGTATTTATTTATTTTTTAGTACAATAACAGTAACCACTTTTGCCTTACTTGAGCGAGCGTACTTGAATGTGAATTGTTATAAAATCTATTTTCCTGCAAAAGTGTTATCATAAAGAATCCGGAATAACAACCTTTTAAGTATCGCTTTTTTTATTTTTATTATTATATGATTTTCGAACAGCTGATATTCAAACATTCAACCCCTAAGGACGAAAGCGTTCACGGGGCTTTGATACTGACAAAACAACTCGGAAAACAGGCTCTGAAAGAAAAAACCGAAATTGTAAAACGAAAACGTATACCAGACGAGTAGCGAAAATATACGTGGCAACACAAAGGGATGCGGTAGGAAAGCGATATTTGGCATAACACCGACGAAAGCATCACATCCCCGAAGAAGCGTCGGAAGCGAAGCATCGCTGAAAGGAAAAATCTGGGCGCTCCGTTGAGGTACACCTCGTGAATGCGCGGGGTGGCCAGATTCAGAAGAGCCGCCGCCCCCGACAACGCCCTTCGAGTTGTTTGGGCGGTGCGGGGTTGCCAAGTCGGCCGCATGGCGTCTGACCCAATTAGCGCGTTGGAACAGATATAATCGCCCATTGTTTTTCAATGCGCTCGTGAATAGGAGTATATAATTTTTATCATCTGATTTGTGTATACCGATATACAAAGACGCGGCGGCTCTCATTTATAAATCGCTCAAAAGAAAACCCATTGTCAAATTTTGGGGGAACATTTCGAAATAATATTCAGTAGCCTTTTATTAAATAAAGATTGTTTGTAGTAACAGAAAATGTGTCTACTTAACGCTGGCCACTTTAAAAACCATTCGCTCCTCGTGTAAATACGCGGCAGCTGGCAACACAGCAGGGGTGGCACGTCAATGGCGGGCTGGGGTCAGACGAGAGTGGGTGAGGGGGCGTGCCGACGCTGCGACCTACTTGCGACTAATTCAGAGGCCGTTTTGTGCACAGGGCGCCCTCGCGTTTTCATTATACGTAACGAACCTGGATATTAATGTCAGGTTTATTTACCTTTAAGACTATTCCCTATTTGAATTAATAGTTATATTCGAAGTAGTGTTCGCGCTGTCGACTTTATGTTCTTATAAAATGTTAACTAAATTTTGGACCATCAGCCAAGACATTATCAAGGATGAAAGCGCTTGAGGAATATCAAATTTGAAAAAATAAAATCCCCACGACATAATTAAAGCCTTATTAATTTTTTGTAGCCTTATTAATCATTTGGCCATGAAAAAAAGTATTAGATATTTAATTTTCTATTATTAGACTAGGTTATTAGAATCTTGGAAGATTATAGACAAAATGATTAACAAGCTATCGTCCAATCCGTCTGTGTTTTTGAATTATTTTCTAATTTTATTTTATCTTTTCTGAGATTGTTTTTTGTAGGATGTATATAATTGTCAGAGCTACAATTAACTCCGTTAGACGCTGCATGAAACAACTCAATTGTAACGCCAATAAAATCAAAAAGATTGACAATCATTTCATTTTATGAATTTTGGTGATATTTTTGGTAAAGATCTATAAAAAATTACATTGCTAAAAACGCTTAGTTTTTCTATTCTCTATTCCCAAATTACTATTGAAATGTCCTTTGTATCATTAAAATAAAGAATTTTTTCCGAAAAGCAAAAAGTTCTTAGATTAATTACTGAACTTAAAAGTTTTTTTCATGTCTTCCTCATAAAGTACAACGTTATAAAGAGCACTGCGTGTCGTGTACACGACAGTCGATTTGTTAACATAATTTTAAATATGAATCATTAAATAAAATATTTTTATCCATCGTCGCAAATCACTCAGCACTGAGATGACTAATAACGGCTATTATAACTTTCCTATTAAAATCATCACTATGATTAACCGCGAAATGTATACAAAATCTTACAAGTTGCAATTTCGCCCCGTCAGAAATTTCCCCAGCCCCATCAATCTCCGCACGCAGTATCGCTTTGGGAGTTTTTAAAAATACAATTGACCGCAGAAGTGAATGGAGGACGATAAAATAACCGGCGCAGGCGTGACGCCGCATAGACAAAACATCTCGAGCATCCATTAAGGCGGGACTTGACAGTGCCGTAAACAATGATTTGTGTAGGGCTAATGCGGACATTTAAACGAAGAAAATCCATTTTTAATTAGGATTAACACACACATTTTAATAATCACTCGTGTAGACTAATAGCATTCTTATTATTTTAACCTATAATAATTTAAATGTGTCTTACGATTACGTCTTCGTATCAGAAGTGGTTAAGCTGTAATTTTCTTTAATTCCTCGCGTAAAACGAAAACTACGTCGAAACTTCGGGAAAGATTTTACTACTTTTTAATGAAAGTAAGTGTATAGTGGAGAGTAACGAATATTTATTACAGAAGTATTCAGTTCAGATCGATGGAAATATGTTATGTAATTTTTTTTCCCTCCAAAACTAATGTTTGGTTTTAACATTCAACGCTAACAACGCATTACTCATCAGAGATGAGAATATTCCGATGACGTATGAAGAAACGTCAAAGAAAGTGGTAGGATTATCTATACCTACATGCCGAGCTTGGTCGCCTCAAATTAATATTTTTCCCAACCGACAACCCTGCACCGGCTGTCAATGAACGCGCGTGTGTTTTGACAGCGCACACGAAATGGCGCGGATTCCTCAAACGTTTCGCGCGAATTGTAGGTTATTTAATTAATAGCGGCGTGTTGATTTAGCCCGTTCATTACTGGATAACGCCGCTAGACGTGTTTACAGTGTTGATGCATTCTTGAATGAGCACACTAACGTTTTATCTTGCCTCAATGTAACTTTATAACAACTTTTAAAGTTATTTGCCAGTTATTTTACGAGTAGGCGTGCCGAATGTGTATCAAATATGTGTCACGATTCAGAATGGATGGTATCAAAGTATTTCCAAAAAGTTAAGCACTAAGGAAGCCTTAATATTACAAAATCTGCAAATTTTGAATTTTGAATAGGTGTATAATAAAATTCCTTTATTAAGAATTCTAATAAAAAAAGTCATCTTGTATAACTGTTATACGCGTCTTATTCTGCAGCTAGGTCACAAGCTGACAATTCGAAAGCCTACACGTGTTCGGGCCATGCAAATGACGCGAAACAACAATGACATGAGAAGGTCACTCGATATTTGGCTAACAGATAAGGAGTCGCGACACAGCATTTGCGCATATCTGATACGGTAGACCGAAGCAGTAGAGATGGGTCGTATCGCTTTTTCTGAGTACCGTATCTGAATCAGATTTCGATTTCAAATATCAGATTTCGAAACTATGTGTTTTAATATCTAGATATTTTACGGTCCCGTATCCACCTTGAATTCTAAAAAAAAAAAAAAAAAGGAGAGTATTTAAAAAAAGATTCATTCTATGTACATAATTTTCCTGATATTTAAAACTTAACTTATTTACAATTATGTGTGGGTTAATAATTATTTAGATTCCTCCGGGTTTAAATTCACGTTTACGAACGTAAGCTGTTTGACTTTAATCGTCGAAAGTCTTGTTCGACGATCATTGTACCTATACATAACTAAAGTTATTACCAGTGATACCAACTGTTCAAAAAGAATACTTCTAAATAAATTCGAAAACCCACTAAAATTGACTAAATTCAAAAAACTTACTGAATTTAAAATCACGATTTTTTTTTATACTATTAAGGTAAAATTAAAACATTACCTGATAAAATTAAAAATTTCATTAAAAATAGAAATTGAATTTCTATAAAAATGATTTATTTTAACATCTTATATATCGCTTAATAATTGACTTTAACATATTTTTAAAACACGCAATCATGAGTGACAATATCTTTATAATTTGTGTAAGAAATAATACATTCAGTAAAATTAAAAATAAATACATTCAATTAAATAATAATAATGAATAAAATTTAACTAATAAAAATATTCACAAAAAATTTACCTCCTAAAAAATTTCCATTTATATTTTTCTTACAAAATTTAAAGACATCGTTAATACCGTAATTCGTATTTAAATGCAACCATCCATGCTGATTCAAAATTACTTAACTGCGCGCTTTGTCGCCCGTTACGGCTCAAGGCTAAACAAAACAATAAAAATATACTTAATAATATCGTTGTAGCAATCGTTGATACCATGATTAGTATTTAATTGAAACGGATCTTATTTGTATGGATTTAAGATTCAAAATTACTTAACTTATTCATAATATCTGTTTAAAAATCTGATATTGTGCCTTGCTTGCCGTACTGCTCTAACTAGTGTAATATTTGTATCTCACGCGCTTTGTCGCTCAAAATCTGTTTAAAAATCTGATATCGTGCATTGCTTGCCGTCCCGCTCTAACTAGTGAGTATTTATATCTCACGCGCTTTGTCGCTCGATATCTGATATCGTGCATTGCTTGCCGTCCCGCTCTAACTAGTGAGTATTTATATCTCACGCGCTTTGTCGCTCGATATCTGATATCGTGCATTGCTTGCCGTCCCGCTCTAACTAGTGAGTATTTATATCTCACGCGCTTTGTCGCTCGATATCCGTGCATTGCTTGCCGTCCCGCTCTAACTAGTGAGTATTTGTATCTCACGCGCTTTGTCTCTCGAAATCTGTTTAAAAATCAGATATTGTGGCAAACGCGTATGATATCGCGATTCGTGTCGGTATAGCGAGCGAGCACGGTACATCAGATTTCGGAAATATCAGATATTGTAAAATACATAGATATTGAACGAGCCAGTAAGCGATATTCGGATATTGTACTAATATCTAGTTTTCATATCTGATACGATTTGTATCGCCCACTTCTATTCGCCAGTAATTGTGAGTATTTATGTTTATTATTTTTAATCTAAAAATATCAATCATGTCCTAATCAAACTAACAAAGCTCCTATAAATTATACCTGTGACATGACAAAAACAACTGTTCAAAAGATCTATATATCCAAAATATGTATTATAAACTCAATACATGTTTTTTTATTTCAGATTATTGAGGAAGATTACATTTGTAAATCTTGTAATGAACTCGTTATAAGAAGAATAAACCAGGAATTAACAAGCTGTGATGTTGCTCAAGCTTCAGGATTATCTCAACCAAGTCGAAGAACACAGTTTTTGATAATCCTTCAGAAAAGCAAAGACAGATAAATGCTATTATACAAACAAGTTCACAACATCACATATTCATGTTTCTACATTGTTGTTAATCATTTGCCAGTATAAAACTTGATACTATTTCTCTAGATTATTTCTCTTTTGTATTTTAGATGTAAATTATTATATCTGTTATTAATTGACTGATACTGTAATAATTTTAACCACAAATAAACACATAATAATTTTTTTTTTAAATATATTTTTAGATGAATAATAATTATTGCTTTATTACTTCTTTTGTAGATAGTTTTTTTTTTTGTAGATATCATCATCTGATAGAATATGCCATTCATGCTGGATGAGTTGTAAGAGTGCTGCCACACATATTAGGCATGTTGCTGAAGTTTGTGGTGTTTCTGAAGATAATTTTTTTTTTGTTTCTGAGATTGAATTTTCTGCCTAAATTAAGGAAGAAAAATATAAATGGAAATTTTTTAGGAGGTAAATTTTTTGTGAATATTTTTATTAGTTAAATTTTATTCATATTTTTGGAAAAAAAATAAAAGTACACAAAAAGAAAAATATAATTTAATAGTGCTGTGCTGCTTGGGTGGAAATCAGACCAAGGCTTATGTGCTTTGTGTGTATATTTTAAATTCTTCCGCCCTAAGTTATAATACTGAATGTATTATTTCTTACACAAATTATAAAGATATTGTCACTCATGATTGCGTGTTTTAAAAATATGTTAAAGTCAATTATTAAGCGATATATAAGATGTTAAAATAAATCATTTTTATAAAACTTCAATTTCTATTTTTAATGAAATTTTTAATTTTATCAGGTAATGTTTTAATTTTACCTTAATAGAAAAAAAAATCGTGATTTTAAATTCAGTAAGTTTTTGAATTTAGTCAATTTTAGTGGGTTTTCGAATTTATTTGGAAGTATTCTTTTTGAACAGTTGGTATCACTGGTAATAACTTTAGTTATGTATAGGTACAATGATCGTCGAACAAGACTTTCGACGATTAAAGTCAAACAGCTTACGTTCGTAAACGTGAATTTAAACCCGGAGGAATCTAAATAATTATTAACCCACACATCATTGTAAATAAGTTAAGTTTCAAATATCAGGAAAATTATGTACATAGAATGAATCTTTTTTTAAATACTCTTTTTTTTTTTTTTTAGAATTCAATGTGGATACGGGACCGTAAAATATCTAGATATTAAAATACATAGTTTCGAAATCTGATATTTGAAATCGATATCTGATTCAGATACGGTACTCAGAAAAAGCGATACGACCCATCTCTACTGGCGAATGAGTATGAGTCACTCGCAGAACTGTCAAATGTCAAAAAAATTCATTTACGTCAGCCGTGCGAACTTTATTACGTGCTGCATTAATTATTATTTTATTTTTAATAAATCTATACTACTAATAAGATTGATCTTAATTTTTATACAAATAGTGTTAATTACGTGCTTACTCACTTCTCTAAAACGTAAAATGACGTACAAAACTCAGAAAAAGTTGAATACAGTCAAGTAGGTAGTGTGAAAAATGGAACGTCTATGCAAAGGATTGTTAAGGTGCGTTCAAAACATAGTAATATGTTTACCCTTGAAGTAAAATAAGCGTAAAGAAATATCAAAAAATATTTTTTTCCCGACCTTCTTTTAACATTGTGATTAGTGTAATTACTATAAAATGAAATTAGCTAAATTTTAATATTTATTTCACTTCTATACACAATCAGGTCAAAAATGGGCATTGTTCTTTAAGTAAAGACATTGAAGTTACCAATGAAGCGTTTTCATTTTTTTAAGCCGACACAAAAAGCGTGAGAAGATTCAGCTATATAAAAGAACTGGAAGATTTTTTAATGCGAGATTCTCGGATTATCTGTTTTTGGGAAGGGCTACAAATTTATACGAAAAACTTTAAAATGAGAACGAGAATGGCATAGAATATCCTTACATTTTATAGGATTTCATTTTGTACGCGATTTGGATTGATAATGAAGTAACATAACCGTTGTATGATTTACGTCGAGTGTCAGGCAAATAAATATTATTTGTATTGAAAAGTATGACACTGTTCCCACTAGACCGTTCCGTCACCGACCAACACCGTCGCGTGCCATGCACGGAGCGTCAACAAATGTAGGCGAGAATATTTTGTCGGTGCTGACACGTTCTGTGCATGACACGCGACGTTGCCAAACCGATTGCATACTGGCATCATAGGGGATTTATACGGGCACAGAACGCCGTCGATCCGTTCAGTGGGCATAGTAGGGCGTATCGTGTTGCCCGATACGCTCCCAGCACGGTCATTGTATGATACGGTGTAGTGGGAAGAGACCTTTACTCGATAGTGAGCGATTACCGCTGCCGTCCGCGCTGTTGCACGAATGGGCAGGTCCGTCCCGGGATGTGCCACGACCTCACGTAAGACAGGCGCGAAGTGGAAGTGTTACACATCTGCGTTTTGTCTGGTGGTTGAGGAAGAGCCCACTCTATTAAAAGGTGGCAACATTTGCAACCACACGCGTGTTGCAAATGTTAATGGGCGGCGGTTATCACTCAACATCAGGCGATGAAACGCCATATCGCTTGCCACCTTCTCACATAATTTCAATTCTCTACACCAGTGATTCTCAACCACTGTGCCGCGGCACTTTTGTGTGCCGCCAAATTTCAAAAGTGTGCCGCCAAATTTTGCAAATATATAATAATGTTAATATTATTAAATTATATCATTTAAAAAGAAAAATATTTTTTGGAATTAGCCAACATTAAAACTAAAAAAGATCAAGATTGTTAAATGTAGAAGACGATATGAGAGTAGCATTGTCATTTTTACGACCAAATATAAATGAAATTATCAAAAAAACATCAAGCTCAAATTTCGCATTAAAAATATTTTTATTATTAGCTTGTAATTAATCCCTTAATAAACGTTTAGTTATTATTGTAATATATATTAGTTTATTTCGTATATTTAAAATTTTTGTCATTAACTATTTATGCAGTGTGTTGTAGTAAGTAAATAATTTTTATCTTTTTCTTTGTGTGCCGCCAAATTTTGAAATCGTTTAATATGTGCCGCAACGAAAAAAAGGTTGAGAATCACTGCTCTACACACTGTAAGGGTTTTGTATGGTTGATTATTTCTCTTCTTCAACTATAACTTATGCTAGTTATAGTTTAAGAAAAAGAAAACAATCAACCATTCGAATACTATAAGTGAAATCATAATCAAATGTATGCGGGTTTTTACACCAAGCTCTTAGCCGCTTTGACTGTTCTGTCTCTTTAATCATATATTCTCTTCAATGGAATATTTGTAGCAAATATTCATACTGCGTATTACGTGTTTCTATTGTTAGCACGATACTATCGTCGCATAATCAATGTCAATAGCTCAAAGCCTTGTGGGAAGAACATGCATGGCGTACGTCTTTTGTCCCTAACTGATACATCACAGCACAGTGTCTACAATCAACCTTTGATATTTACTCATCCCACGTGTTACCTGAAATGTTTACTTCATCATTCGATATCTTTATTTGTTTCAGCATTGCGTTCAATGAATTTGTGATTTTGCTATAAGGTTGATATTCTACGATTTTCGTTGACATATCTACCGTCAAAGAGACGAAAATTGATGATTTCTTCCTGAAGACCTTTTACGAGTTTGAGCATGATCGTAAACGCTTTAATGAAAACTTATATTATGAAGGGATAAATATGATTGTTTCTATGTAATGTGTTAGAGAATGTAGTAGATCGGTGTGCATCTGTTTAGTACTATGGCGAATCTTATTTCAGTTTATACTTTGTATCTTTTAAAAGGTGAGTTAATAATGTTTATGATGAAAACAATGAAATGATTAACGAGTAATTTTAAAAAATTTTTGAATGTTAAATATATATATATCATAGAGAAATTGATGTCCTTTTACTAAGTGCTAAAACCAAGGCACGCTAGTAAATAAACAGAAGACTTAACATATTATCTTTGGATGATTTAAGATATCTTAAATTCGCCAAAAAAAATCAAGCAACAAATTATTCACGTACGAGCCTTAGACGGAGACAAAGACAGTAACAAAATAGAGCACCGAAGCGGCCCCCCCCCAAGTTTGGAATCGACTACTTAAACGACCAAGGTCAAGCTTTCGGCCGGACGACCACTTTGCAGGAATATCGACTTTAAAAACATAGCCATAGACGTGATTTCGGCGTATCGATCGTGCCGCGTCTCGTATGTACTGGGGGTAGGAAGACGCATGCGCGTGGCTCGGGCGTGCGCGTTATAGTAATTTCGGTAGTACCGTTGTCGGGCAATCAATGGGTTTCGGCGCTCTATGAATTATGTATGGGCCGTGTACGCTTGTACGAGGCATTGTTTTGAAACACGGTTCAGCTGAGCACCCTAGACTGGGCCGTACGGACCCGACCTCTACGTGCAATTATATTGTTCTATATCCAAGCTATGTCATTAGCTGTGCTATCAATAATTTAAATACCAATTAGGGTATACATGTCTTTGTGAATTTAATCCTAAATGCAGCCGTGATCGAGTAACTTAACTAATTTGGAGTATTGAAATCGAATACTACACAGCTACTCCATACCTCACGTGAACAACTATTGCGAGCACACAGGGAATGAAATAATGCAGATACAAAAAGCGTATTTATCGCGTCATATACATGATCCTTTCCTGTCTACTAAAGAGGAAAGAAAATAGTGACGTAGCGAGAGAAAGGAAAAATTTCGTTAGATCTTAACTCTTTGGCAACACAGGTGTGGCAGACATCGCATCGCTCGATCGGGCTAGTAATAACTGACGCAGAAACGATGGCGGAAGGAACTGTATTGAACCGTACGTAAGTAAGCTGAGGCGGAAAGCCGAAAGGTGTGGTGCGGACGTGTTTAAACGTGTATAATTTTCCATTAAATAAGTCAGCAAAAAGAAAGGACAGTTTACGTGATTTAAGTGATAATCAATGCTTTATAGGAAGAGTTTAAGGGGAAGTCGAGGGCTGAGGCTACATTGTTAGCCTGTGCGGTGATGAGTACCTTTTCCAATTGTCATCATTCATTTCTTTTGTGAGACTTAGACATAATTATCGACGGCCCAATTGTTAATACTCGTAGCAGTTGAGCCTGCCTGTC
This sequence comes from Iphiclides podalirius, assembly GCA_933534255.1. NCBI lineage: Eukaryota > Metazoa > Arthropoda > Insecta > Lepidoptera > Papilionidae > Iphiclides > Iphiclides podalirius. The sequence continues at coordinate 11,727,019 of OW152827.1, read as the reverse complement.
TGTACCAGGGTAGATAGAAGTTAGCAAAAACTTGTGGCTTTTATAGATAAATTAGCGAAAAATACTACACTTAATTTCATATTAAGTGCAAGCTATCGCTAAAAATAAAAAAATATCCAAAAATTATAAAACATTGAGATTTATAGCTTAATAGTTTCTAATATGGTAGACATCCAATATGGGACAGACTAACTGTGATTAGGTGTCACTAAACCTCGAAACCAAGAATTCAATAACGTTGGACTCGTTGAAACGTCACCGAAGAAAGTGGACTCTTCGACCGACTAGAAATCACTTTGCTGCAGATGTGCTGTCATCATAAATACCATTAGTTCGATAACCCAGAAATACTCTACTCCTACTCCGACAAGTTGAACTACGGCTACATTTGTATTATCTATTTTTTTCAATTCCAAAGTAGAGCAGTGATAGTGGAAAAGTAGTGCACAGAAGGCGTGAAGTAGAAGTGTTATACTTCTACCTTTCGGCTGGTGAGTGAAGTGGCCGGGGGATTTATTAAAAGGTGGCAACGCATCTGTAACCTACGAGTGTTGCAAATGTCCATGGGGGCAAAGACATTTCAGGTGAGAATATACCGCAATAGGCCTAGCGAGAAACTGAAATGATCAACTCGGCCGCTATTTGGGCGCCCATTTGTAAAGATAACGCGGTAAAATTCGGAGACATGGATCTCATTGGGATTCGTTCGAATTCAGACTTCTCTAATCCGATTTAGCGTCGTAACCAAGTCAGTAGAAATTATCGACATTGTAGCTGTAATATACTACAATATAATAATTCGTGCTGGTCACTGCTCCAATGAACTGTAACTCGAGATAAGCGGTTACATAAATATGTGGCAATCATTTAATGAGCAAGTCGACATAGTGGTGATGAGAGACATTTTTACAAAATCAAAAATATATTTATTCACATAGACGCTTGCGCGTTCTTATGAAATGTCAAAAATTTTACATAAAAATTAATACGTTACGAAATAATAAGACGTCTGAAATGAGGTTCAATCGATGTATGCACAAACTAGTTTCAGGACCTGTCGGAGGTCCTTGTTCAGGGTGACGAGGCTCGAGCGCAAACTCATCCCACTCACCTTGAGGTCCTTCCCGGAGGAAGGAACCTATCGGGATAGGTTAGAAACTAGGGGTAGCACAACTATTTCTTGATTTTACGCGAATATTATACGGGACAGACTATTCCGTGACCATGAACGCTGGAAAGGGTCCGAAACGTCGGGAATTAACAGTCTAAATTAGATCGAGATAAAAATCCGTAAATTAGTTTCATTTAATAGCGGGAACATACATGTAATAAACGCGAGATCCGCCGTCTTATTATTTCGTGAATATCTCACGAAAGTTTTAATGATTTTATAAATATCAGTTGAAGTCAGTTTCAACCGTTTTAGAGTCTACTACGTATTCAGAATCACGAGCTAGATTTTAAGTACGGTTTTTTTATTAAATTTTTTGAGTACATGGTAATGCTGTAGAGGTATTAAGAACAATTCAAATTAAATTTCAAAAATTGAAAGAACAGTTTTTTAAGGATACGGTAATTCTGTAGAAATTGTAGAGAACGCGTCACGATCAACATCAGGTGAAAAAAAACTGAATATCTATGACAGAATAACGTCAACCGTTTCCGTGCTAACGATAACATTTAATATCGTTTTCCCTGACACAGGAATGCGTGCCGTCCGAAGCGTTAAACTGAACGCGTTCAATGGGCTGGTCATTGTAATTACAACAATGCGTCGCGTGTAAGATATTCGCTATAACAATTGCCGCGCGGAACGTCGCGTGTTATTGTTAGTAACGAAGGAGGCTGTTAGATATAACTGTTTAACGGATTTCATCGTGTTTAATCACTTTTTATGTACTATAAATCATCATACTTGTAGCATGTATCGGGCTGGCTGGCGATATATTGTTTGTGGTCACGATCCTCAGCATTGAGGGAACGGGGAAGAAGGAGAATCACTTTTTGAATTCTTTTTGACTTTTTACGCTTCAACTAATGTAGAACCTGTGGGCTAGACAGAAGCCAAGACCTGCTGGTCTAAACTGAATATTTCAATATATTTGATTGTATTTAGCCCATAGACAACAAACATACACATATCGATCCATATTTAGTGCTAGTATATGTGGTAAATGGCGCCAAGTACTGTTTAAAACGCGAAAAAAAGTAGATAAAATAAGTTGAGATTTTCGTCGGCGTGGCAATCAGCCGTTTAGCTTACAGTAAAATTACAATCTGCTTGTTTTTTTAATCTTAATTTTATCAGTAATAAGTAAGCCTAACGATATTTTGTTCATACCTTTCGTATAACTTTTATTAATTTTTTGATTTTTTTTTAAGCGTGCTGTGTTTGCCTCTTAATTAGATGTACATTAAGTTGTAACATTAATTCATGTTTCATGTAATATTGTTTTTAATGTAACATCTACTGGCAGACCTAATAAATAAATACAGTGTACATCCATACTGGTTTATAAGAATGTGAACGCGCGAAGATTATGTCGCCCAATTAGAGGGTTGGCTGTGGGCCGATTAAAAATTTTCAGATTCGCGCGACGGACTCTTAATCCATTCCGAGGACGGCGTCATTAGGGCTTCCGAGAAGCTGCGGGAGGGGCCGCGTGGCTAATAGCTTACTGGAAACACTCCCCGCTTAAGATGCGTTTCGTTGTCGCGAACGGATTTTTCCTAAAAGATGGCCAAATGGCGACTAGTTAGCTGATACTGATACCGGTGACTTCGTATCGGTTGCTCATTGTATTAACAACTACATACACTGCTTGGGTGATGTTCAAAAGATAACCTACCCTACAGGTTATTACATTGCAGGGTTATGTGGGTTCTTACCCACTAAAACCCTCTCAGTGGCCACCTTTGTCTCGTTTGGAGGGACTCCGGGATCACCTACGGAGCGCAACGCTGCACAGTAAAGAAACACCTATCCTACTCTAACGCACTAACGCTACCTACACGAAATCACTAGCGGTACCTGCACTGACGTAGGTGCTTATACAAATCCCTATTTGATTATATATAAGTTTCCGCGGTATACTAATGGGTGAGGTAGTAGTAAAGCGTACGTTTATTAAAGAGAATTTCGCTTTCGGGAATCGGAACAGTCGAGAGATCTTTTAGCGAAATTCACGCTTAAGACGATGCTCATGTTAGCCACTTGGTGTTCCGACGGACACGACCTAATGGGCCGGGCCCGTGTGTAATTTGCGCATTCATTTAGCATTTCGCTAGCGTCCCTGCGTCTCTAATTGTTGTATGGCAGGGGAGGAATCTTTATTCGCGCCCGTACCTAGGAAAAGATCTCGCGTTTCATAAGACGGGATGTAAGTTTTAAATGGCGACATTGTTGTTGTTTCGTTTTTAAAAAGGTTAAAACGATCAACGGGAGGCAACATTCGCTTTTGATCCTCACCTGATGGTAGATGCCCACATAGGCACGACACCAGAAGTCACTGAAGGTCCTAGAACCGCTCAGGAAGTACCGCTGGCGACATATAATGATGTCTCGAAAGGTTGTGCTCGGTGAAAGTTCCAAATTACTACTTAAAATACTACAAATATCAAAATTAAAAATTTTGCCAATTAAAATTTAAAACCATTTATTGGATTTTATTGCGTTTCACTATCGTCATTCTGCTGTAAAGCGTTCGATATGTAAGGAATTTGAAACAAATTAAACGCGGCAAAATTCTGAAGTAGTAATTAATGTAAACTATTCGAGTGAATAAAAATCATTGGAATATAAGTAAATTTATAACAAAGTAATCACTGAACAGCATTTAAAAGATTTATTAAGAACAGACAAAAATAGTTAATTACTAATTACATTCGAGTCAAAGAGTTAATGTGAATGAAAGATACGCTATTGAATGATACCATCGCTGCCAATGTTTACATTCCACTCAATGACTCCGCGGCGCAGTTGCCAAGGTATCGACTTCAGCGTCGGGGGTCGTGGGTTCGATTCCCAGACGGGACGACTATTTGTGTGACCCACAGATAGTTGTTTCGCATCTGGATGTTAGTCCGCGTGAAATTTATGTTTGTATAACGCCCTTACATCGCAGGATAATGTTATGCTAAAGTAAGGATAATGTTTAAAAAAAAAAAGAATATCGTTCATTGTTTACAAAGAGAAATCTTCTAAGCTACTCTCTAGTTAATTCGTTTTGATGAAGTAAAAAGTTTACCTCCTACTCGTTTTTTTAAACTAATATACTTTCTAAATGAAACTAATTTTACGGATTTATCTCGTTTATTTTTAATTTTAACGAACCCTTTACAGCGTTCATTGTCACGGGACAGACTGAGGCGTTGACTTTCTTTTTATGAACCAAATATTTGAAGGCTCTAAAAAAATCTAGTCTTTTATTATAAAATTAATAAATATCAGTGAGACGTTTCTAACCGAATTTCATAACATCTACAGCAGCCAGTAGCGATCATCGTTAAATATCTCGTACAAAATATCCTGAAGTCATACAAGCATGTCTGTGTGGTTGCCCCAAAATTAATAACTTTGTTAAAATAATATAATATCCAAAGCTAAATAACAGGGTGATTTTCAAATTATTCGTCCAAATTTATTTAAACGTCTGGAATAAAGCGTCATGGCAATAAGTCTGGAATAAAACATTGCACATTAATTTGAAATTTCATATTGGAAAATCAATGAAAAAATATGTCATACATTTATTAAGTATTAAAAATTATTAGATACATTAATGTAATTTTTTTACTATATAAAATCAGCTCACTCAATATCATAACAGCCATAGTATAAGGAACGGGACATTTAACATAACAAAGTATGGTGAATTGGGCCTCAGCGTTAGAGTCAATTAGATCGATATCTCGCCGCAACTGGCCCGAGATGACATTTAACACAGATGCCTCATGGCTGAGAGTGTGACATTTAGTTGGGCTTAGGTAGCTTTGTACTGGTGAAATTCAAATGTTTGTCGTGTTACAATTTAAACGGGGTAGCAGAGTAGTCGTATCACTTACTACTCTGGTGGTAATAGATCATAGCCTATCAATTACAGTACCAAGGGATTTGCGGAAGTGTTACCGTTTTTTTTTTCAATAGAACGGGTGTCAACATGTAATTTTGCGATATATGAATGCGGTTCGCAGTTGTTACGACAAAACATGTTATGTTCATTATTGACACTTATAAAACAATAAATAAAAGACAATAATTACTCTTATATTTTTAATACACTCATCTCATAGTCATATCATTTTAAATGGAGTCGTTACTCTACGAACAGTCTGATTGAGTTTTATTACCTTAAACAATTATGAAGTTACTCACTAACATCTAAAAGCGTTGACCTTTTTTTAGTAAACGGAGCGCCGTGGGTCACCATCGCCAACTAGACGCTAAACGCTTGCGAAAATTCTCCCGCCATTTTACCGAGAACGACTCGAGTTTCGCGTACGTGACACCGAGGGACTAATGGCCGCTAGCGACACCGGCGAATCGGCGACATTATTTTTTTTACGGCTTTGTTTACATCCGCCAGACACCAGTCGGCCGGTACCGTTGTAATATTATTATAACTAGAAGTAGAAACGCCACTCTTGGAAATCACGCGTTTTGCTAACGTTATTCCGACGAGTCATGATTTGAATATTGAAAACCAAACTGGCAAAATTTAAGGCTTTACAGAGACAGTTTGAAAAAAAGAACTTATTTTTACTTTATTTTTATTGTAACGAAATTAAATATGATAAAAATAAATTGTACGTTTTATAATTACTTCCTGTTATAAATTTTACAAAGATATTCATAATACGACATAGATATAGAATGTAATTACTTATATTGTTTTGTGGTGAGCGTGAAATACTTAAACGAGTTTATGGATATTATTGAATGAAGCCGCAAATTATTGTAGATTATATCGACATAATTACACAATTCAACAAAAATAAAACGAATGAATTCCATAATTATTTCTCTTCATCAAGCAGACGTTCTATCGTAGTTTATCGTACTATCTCGCCAATTAATATTTTATTAAAATCTTGACTTTTTGCAATAATAAAATACGGCTGGCTGAAAAAATTTCACTACTATTATTTTGTTCGAATTCTTAATATAAAAATGAACCTCATTTGCTGATCTTGGTTTCCAAATCATCATAAATTAAATTTTACGATTGAATTTAATAGGCCGCCTGTGTTTACTCAAAACATCAATACGTTTCCCGAACTGTTTGCGTTCGTTTGAATTTCCAATGATGTATATCATTATTTTGTTTTAAAAATTCTATGCCAGTGACGAATCTGCTTTCATGAAGACTTTATTCAGTCAGTCAATCAACGGTTGGGAGAGTATTAATATTCGGAATATTGCAACACGTGAGGAAAATATTTTAATTTATTTATTTCCGTCTTTAGTTGGACAATCGCCGAATATTTTGGTCCACGGCCAATGGTCATCAAACGTTGGCCCGTGGTGACGCTGCCAAGAAATATTTGTCCCTGTAATTTAGTTCTATGTAAATATAAGCAGTGAATCATATTCATTAAACTTCATGAGATTGTTTCAAGAGTTTGATTGCTTCACTTTTTTGGACGAACCACTTCCATAAAACAGGTAGCTCGTAGAAGCCGCCCGCCGCCGATATTTCGTCACGATGTTTCACCGCTGAGCACAGGATAAGTCGAGCACATTTAAATTAACAATTTCTGGTCTAAATTGGTGCTGGCAACGGGATTTAAGCTAGGGCTCGAATATAATGAATTAAGCGCGAAGGCCCGGACATTGCGCTATCACGACATAAGCAATAATTAATTTAAAATTTATGATCTTCATGATAATTGTACATAATTAACAAGATAAGCGGAAAATTAGTCGTAAATTTTATTAATGGCGCCATTTACATAAGGCCACTTTTAACGGTCTATCAATGAATTTTTCTTTTAATCAACGCAAGCGTCTCCAGCCAGTAAAATGGACTTGATTGAAATCTACTCTGCATACAGATTGGACACACCGTGTTTTGCATACAACGATTCCAAGAAGAGACCCGCAATAACACCAGTGTTTTTCTGCGATTGCTTCTAATTGTCATTAGAAAAAATCGACGAGCGAAATAATTAGTACGAAAGGTTGAGGTAACTGTTGAAGGTCGCTGGTAGTGGCTGGATGAGGAAAGCCGAAGATCGTGCACGGTGGCGTACCCTTGGGGGGCCCTAAGTCAAGCAGTGGACTGCATTAGGCTGATTGATAGATAGCTAAAGCCTTCTTTATTTTTTTTATTGATAAAAGCAGACGACTGCTGCACACAGAAAAGGAAAAACAATTTCTCGTTCGAACACATCAGTATCTGTCTCGAAGACGCCAGGTATGAAGCCCATACCTGATTTGGACAAGCGCTACATTTTACAAAACTGTACATTGTATAAAACAAAGTCGTCCCGCTGTCTGCCTGTCCCCATATATGCTTAGATCTTTAAAGGATTTTGGTGCGGTTTTCTTTAATAGATAGAGTGATTCATAGGAATAGGAAGGAGTTGGTATGTATAATTCATGCATAATAAAATAGAGAAACACTGATAATTTTAGAGGTTTCGAATGCGATGTCGTAAACAAACATTCAGCATTGCACCCGTGCGAAGTCGGGGCGGGTCGCTAGTTGTAAATAAAAGTTACGTCGATAAAGTTATTACTAAATTTATGTGGTTTAAAGGTTATTTAGTTGAAACTAAGTAGTCTATCGATGCAAATTTTCAATAACCTTGTATTTTTATTAATTTTCATCACTAGAGGGTACTGGTTTTAAGGCAACTGTTTATGGTTGACAGATTAAGTTTAGGTAAGAAACTATGAAAGACATGACCTGCAAAGAGAAGATAGAGACCTTGCCTTTATTAGGAAAGGTTTCCGCTTTCCGACAAGAACGGCAAGGCAGTGACAAATGGCTGCGGAAACGAGGCCTTCAAGGTAAGTTCCTTTATTGGATGTAATCCACTATCTAAATCATTACAATAAAGAATTAAAGAAATACTACACTAAGAGACAATATATAATTAATGTAAAAAAAGAATGAATAATAGATGAATGACGAACGATAAAAAAACTAATACGCTAGCAGCTGCATGTAGCGATGGAATTGTCGCAATGAAAAATGAGCAGTGTTCTTCACTACTGCCACGCAATCGGGAAAATTATTTGGAAATTAGATCATAGATAGAAGATGCCGAAGTTGGCATTTGGAAAATTTGGCTCCGGGCACTTTGTTAGCCGAACCCCGTTGGCATACGTCGGCGGTGATACGGATTTCGGAGAAAAACCGAATATAATTAAGAGAATTGGATGACGGCTGTGTTGTAAAACCGTCGTAAAAGTGGACACCGGTTAGGCCTCGCCGCCGAAGAGCGTAGAAACGTGGAAACCAAGCATTTTGGCCAGCGTCGATTTGTCGGAATTTAACGGAAGGCAATTCGTGAATTGACGACGCGGAGCTAGCATTTTTATACCAACTTTGTTATCCGTGGTTTTTTGTTCTTTAGTGAGGCTAGTTAGATAATATTTTAAATGTTATAATGTTACAAGCGGGCTGGCGGTTCACCTGACGATAAGTGATAACCGCCGATGGACATTTGCAACACAAGTAGGCTTGCAGATATCTATTAATAATGTGTTCCTCGGTTACCTCACTTCCAACGTTCCATCTTTAGAGAGGTGACAAATGCACGTTTGTCAGTGTCACCAAAAATTCACGAGTGCTGGGCAAGTATCCCTTAGTATTTTTTCCTACAGAAATTCTACATAGATTAGCCGAAACCTCTACGCTACTTACACAGAATTTGTCAGCAGGTTACATAAAAACATCCTCATAAATAATTCCGCATAACTTCGTTACGTTACACATGAAAAGTTTTTTTTTTATTTCAACAAGGCGTCCAAAATGGCGGCTGCGTGTTTCTTACGTGTTTGTTCCTTTTAACAAACGGCAAACGTCGCTAAATATGCGCCTGTCGTAAAACCTGGCAACATTGCCGCCAAAATAAAACAGCTAAATTCTCGCCTCGCTAGCGACGAGTTTCATCTCGGGCCGATTAAATAGATCGTGCGTATTTAAGTTTTCGCGAAGCGGTAATTTAATAAAAGTGTAGTGTAAATATGAAATAAAATCATTGACTGATCTTGTCCACTATCTATTACAAATTATATACATATTTTTATTTTTAAATATAATTATTTTACGAATATCATCTGCATTTAATTTTTGGAACAGTTTATGGGAAAAGTTTTCCACATATTCACAGTCACACTGAGATGTTATTATTTTCTGAACTCACAGTAAATTGTAATCTTTTTAAAATTTTTTTGGCTTGACCTATGAAGTGCGAGCTTGCAGTATCTGAATTCTTACGTTATTTATTGTGTGTGCTGTGATTAAATTTTATTAGCGGTTGGTTAATAATTTGTCTTAGAGTCACTATAACTATGAGCTATCTGTTGAACTGCACCTATCCTATCTAAAATATATACGAAAAATCAAACAAGAGTAATGGCGAGAAAGTGTTGTTCCTGAGTGTCTGAGATTTTATTCGGAATCTCACACGTGTCAAGACATTCCGTGATTCATTTTTATTGCTTGGATTTTATTTTGTTTTAATGGCTTCGCACGGTTGACCAATCGTAAATTTCAATTAGGTATTTTATGCGAGTAAAAATAGCGTGAAATATATTCATATGGTGGAGCACGTATGCATTGCATCTTTTGATAGGGTGTGAACATTTTTTCCCAAAATAAATGAACATGATAAAAATATCATTTGGATGCAGCATGTACGTTAAAATGGCGGTATGATCATCATCTATCTTCCTTTTTCTTTTGCTCTTTCATATGTGGTGAGTTTGTCATATCTCCACTTGTTATAGAGTTTGTTACTTTTTCTTTATTCTATTTTATAATTTACTAACGACCCTCCCCGGCTTCGCACGGGTGCAATGTGTTATACATATGAACCTTCCTCTTGAATCACACTATCTATTAAAAAAACCGCATCTTGGATCTTCCATTGTGTAGTTGCAAAGATCTAAGCATACATAGGGACAGACAGACAGCGGGACGACTTTGTTTTATACTATGTAGTGATGCACAGGAAAGAGACGTTTACATTTCAACTGACATTTTACCACAGTCACTCACTTGTTTTGCCTTCCCGAAACCCCTCCACTAACACTTAAACTTTATGGTATGGTATTAGAGTTCAAATTGACTTTTAAGTATTACTACGAATCTTTTGGAGGGAATATAGACAAGTGTTGTTTTTAGACTTTTTCAGGCAATTTTTAAATTTTTTTCTTCAATAAGAATATTCTTCTGATAATAACAAACACAATAAAAAAGTGAAATCGGTCCAGCCGTTCACGCGTGATGGTCTTACCAAGGGCAAAAGGGATTCATTTTTATATAATATATAGGTGTACAGAGAGTATATGAAAGAAATGTTATAACTTTTTTTTTTAATTTGAAAAGTTGCCAAACGAGCGGACGGTTCACCTGATGTTAAGTGAATAACGCCGCCCATAGACATCTGCTACACCCGAGGGTTTGCAGATACGTTGACAACTTTTTTGGAAATTGGGCTCCGGCTACCTCACTCACCAGACGAAACGCGAAAGTATTTGTCATACTTCCACTTTACGCGGGTCTTCTGTGAGGTCGTGGTACTCACCCGGACAGACCTGCCCATTCGTGCAGCAGCCGAGGCTGCTGCGTGGCTCTATCTCCGTTGCAAGATTTAAAAAGATTAGTACAAAGGCCCTGTTTATTTCTTAAGAAATTTCTTCCAGCAGCTTTGCGTTGGATCGACGGCCACCTACAGCCGCTTCTGCTGAAATAGTGTCCCAGCTAAGCTTCAGGAGCTATCGGTCCTAAGGTTGGAAGCGCATCTGCATTGTTTCGCGCGTCTGCACCTGATTGCGAATATTCATGGGCAGTGATAATCGGATGAACCACTCACCCTACTCACATATACACATTAACGCCTCACAAACACTGGCCATTAGGGTAGAATTAATGAACAGATTTACGATTAATATTTATCTTATTGCAATACATTATACTCTTAGGCCAAGTGGGTTTGATTTGTTTAGTACAATTGGGACTTTTCTCATATCTATATAAATAAAATGATAGATATATGACCTTGTGCGCGCATCATACAAAAACTACTGGATACATTTCAATTAATTCTACAGTTTTATTTTCTAATCACTTGGCGTTTATCTAAAAGTGTATACATATTGTGATTAAACGGTGATAGCTCAGTGTGCGGGCAGTCGCCTTCAATTCAATACCACCCGAGTCCGATCTCCGATGACGGCACCAGTGGAATTGTTAATTTTATGTGCCGAATTATCACGTGAGCGGCAAAGGGAAACATCGTGAGGAAACCTGCATACTTTCGAAATAATAATAAAAAAATGTTTGGAAAGCATGTGAAGTTCACCATTTCGTAGTGGGGCCGCGTGGTGGACTATGCCCTAATACCCTCTGTACAGTGGAGTCCTTTGCCCAGAAGTGGGATATGTATAGGCTGACACTTTAATTTACTTTATTTCATTGTGATACCTTCATTTACTGTCAAGTTATTAATTTAAGAAACAATAATGTTTATAAGCACTACGTATTCAGTGATCTGTGTTTTCTTGTAATGGGTAGTGGGAAAGTGTAGTTGTTAATATAATAAACAACGCATACACAGTCACGGGTCTAAGCTAGTTCTCATATAAAACACGAGAACATCACAGTTTTTGTACGTGATTATTGGCAGGGACGGTCGTCGGGTTTCCAGAAGACTTCTCGCCGCCTTTGGTGAGGCCAAACGTACAAAAACAGTCCATACAAGGCAATTTGTTCCAGAGCCCTTAATTGTTTCAACAGCATCGTATACATAAGAAACGTAACGAATTTCTTTCGCAAACAATGTCCACCCATGCATATTTACGACAAGTTGCGAACGGCGGGTAATAAACATTGTATATTTACGTAGAACATTTGTCCAGCTCAACGAAATAACGACGGACAAACAAACATCTATATCATGTTCATATGACATCGCGATAAATATCAGGAGAAAGATAAAGGCTCTCATAGAGACATTCCTACGGCCGACTTTGACATGCATTCTTGTTGAGCGTACCTCGAATAGATCGCGGAGATATTGCGAGAGAAATACATACTGTCATGAATTATATTTTTTCGTGTGCCTGTGGAGCGCCCGTCGATTTGGCGGCGCCGCCAAAATTCCGCATCGCAATCTGGAATACTCCACGTGTCTATACGGGACAAGTATTCCTCCCGATGATTCCCGACAGTCGACCACGACAGTCGGGAATCATCGGGACGTTCTATTTTTCACACGAACTGCTTTTACATACTTCTACATGGAATACGGAGGGAAATCGATATTGACACGTTAGATATTCGAGTGCCGAATTGTCACCTGCTCGGTAAAGGAAAACATCGCAAGGAAACTTGTATATTTTCGTTATATTATAAATTATTTGACAGGAATGTGTCAAGTCTGACAATCCGTTGTGGGGTAGCGCACTATGCCTTAATACCGTGTGTCTAGAATTCCGCCCAGGCGTGGACACGCATACAATATGTTCCGGTAGTATTTATATTGTAAATGAAGACATTTACTTAAACAGATCTTATAAAGAAGTAGAATCGGTAGCGATTCTTGCACGTGAAAAATTCTAAAGTTTCACGTACACTTTTTTTTATGTGACAAGTTGCCAAGCGAACAGGCTGTTGATTTTAAATGAATGCCGCCGCCCATGGACACCTGCTACACCCGAGGGTTGCAGATGCGGTGACAACCTTTTGAAAATTTAACCACCGTTTTAGTTAGTACTTGAGATAAGCTTTAGCGAGAAGGCACATATTTGAAAGACTCCATTAATACTTTAGTACAGAAATCGTAGAGAAATAAGGTAAATAACATACCTATATACGAATAAATTCTTCATGAGCGTGAGGATAGAACGATACATCCATTAGAAATTGATAGGGCACAATATTCTGAGGACCGCGTACATCTTCCGCGAAGTTATACCAATAATAGACACACAAAACGAACGCTTGCAAATGCGTTGTTAAACTTTAAAACAAACTGGGCTCCAGTTATCTCACTCACGAGAAGAAAAGCGAAAGTATAATACTTCCACTGCACGATAGTCTTCTGCGAAGCTGTGGTAATTCCTTGGGAGAGCCTGCCCATTCTTACAACAGCAGCCGTCGCGTAGAACTGCATGGTTAAATTAAGCTAACCAATGCTTTGGTTGCGTTTAACCTTTTATCCGTGGTAGGGCCACGAAACAGCCTTCGCTGTTGCAAGAATGGGCAGGCGCGTCCGGGGAAATACCACGACCTCTCAGAACACCGACGTGAAGTAGAAAGAGAGAAAGAAAGAAGAAACGTTTATTCACAGTCTAATTTAGAGAACTTAGAAAACAATGTAACTACAAAAGTTTAACACTTCGGCGTGTCGTGTGGCGAATGAGATCTGCAACCCTACAGGTGTTGCAAATGTCCATGGGCGGCGGTTATAACTTAACATCAGGTGAACCGCCAGCTCGTTTGCCATTATCTCACATAAAAAAAATTGAACTTTCATCGTCAACAGCATTGAGCCAAAGGGTCTCGTCTTGCCATAGTTAACTCGCGCACCATCTTCGAAACGTCCGCAATTTAAAACAGTAATGGCTTATTGATTAAAAATAAAAGAGCAGATACGCGGGAGAGCGTCGCAGAACAATAGGGAAATTTTTATAAACATCAGAAGATACACGCGACACGCGCTGTGTTCCTGGAACGTCTATCACTACATTAAACCGATAACAAACGCTCAAATACGATAATATAACAAATCTTTATTAACAAAAAAAGTACAGACTTCAAATTCACACATCGTACTATGAATTTCATTACTTTCTAATGCATGCACCCATTCTTGAGTTATGCGCTTCATCATCATCATCATCATCATCATCATTTCAGCCTGTTTGAGTCGACTGCTGAACATAGGCCTCCCCCATAGACTGGCATGAAGTACGATCCTGAGCCACCGGCATCCATCGACTTCCCGCGATGGATGCAGCGTTATGCGCTTACCAACATTCATTTTTATTTATTAAGGTATACCTATGGGACCACAAGAGTGCAGAACCGAATCCAATCGATTTTTTTTTAAATCGTTAACAGCGCGATTTTCAAGGCATTTCCTGCCTCGCACAAACCACTGTGGAACAAGCTGCCACCGGCGGTCTTTCCGAACCGTTACGACCTGGGAACCATTAAGAAGAGAGCATACTCTTTCCTAAAATGCCGGCAACGCATTTGTAAGCCCTCGGGTGTTGCTGGTGTTCATGGGCGGCGGTAATCATTTGTCATCAGGCGCCTTCTGCTCGTTTGCCGATTTTCTCCACATTTAAAAAAAAAGATGCCTCGCCTTAGCAGACCTCATCTCGATGTAATCAATAGCCGAGCGCATTGAGAGCCTAAGTACTTATGTACGTGGTATTGCAGTACCAGTCGCTTATGGGGTTGACCGTATGTGGACTAGTTACGCCCCAGCACGCAACGCGCGTCCACCCAAACATGACGCAACCCACAGGTAATATTCCACGTCTAGACGGCCACGTTCAATATCAATGTCGGACGCCATTAGTTGAAGTAAAGTCAATGTCGGACGCTCGCAACAATCAGGAGTAACTTTAATAGTATCCCATCTTTTTCGATCGTATCTTGATGAGGGCTAAATCTATCTATACATAAAATCTTATATATATAAAAATAAATTGCTGTTCGTTAGTCGCTAAAACTCGAGAACGGATGGACTGATTTGACAAATTTTTGTTTTGAAATATTTGTGGCGGTTCAGGGAAGGTTTAAACGATGACAAATTATGGAAAAATTGCATGGAAAATCGAAATAGCAACAATTTTATTTTCCCATACAAACTGTTCCTAACTGTATAACATTTTATGCTTGCGTTCCGAAAATTATTTTTCATGTGTTCAGATTCACAAATTCCCTGGAAATAATTTATATGGCAAAACAACGTTTGCCGGGTCAGCTAGTATGTTATGAAAATAATGAACGCTCATGTCAAAAGTATTCTGAAATATCACTTATTTAAGAAATAGTAGTCAAGAACGAGATCCTTGTGAAAAACAGAATGGACCAACATTAGTTACCAATGCGTTGTTACAAAATACATTCGCGATATTAACTTTTAGTTCCAATTATGCTTTACCCATAACATACGCAAGTATATGCCGAAATGTATGTAATTCGATTATTGTAATTTATTGAGTTTACGTTATCGTTTTTAACGAGTCGCGATACTTTTAGTTCTCATTTTGCTTTTATTTTAATTAAAATTATACATAGCGTACGCAAATATATACCAAAACGTATTCAATCGATTAATTGCAATTTATTAGATAGCGTTATAAGTTTTTTAAGTCATTTATGGACAAAGATAACGTTAAATTATGATATTGCGCTTCGAACACCTTCATGGCTAAAAGAGAAAACAAATTTTATTATTTTAATTTAAAACTTTTAACTCATACAGAAAACATATTTTACTAGACTCAAAATGTAAAAGTGTAATATTACAAAGACAGTGTTTTGCGAAATTTTTCGGATACAACTTAAAAATTGAAAGTACTAGGGTTGATTCCACCCAAGAGGCGATAACAAAAAAAAGCTTTTATTTATTATATAAATAATATATTTATGCTAATAAGCATATAGAAACCTTTGTATCCGATTAACTGAGATATTAGGACGTCAAACACCGGAAGCCCATCTCGTGATATTTAAATTGCGATTCGATTTAATGACGTCGTCATAACTTCCAAACACAAAACAGAGAATACGACATTTATCAGTTATTCAGCTAGGACTTAAAATAATGGCATTCTCAAATTATGAATTAAACATGTACCTATATACGCTTTACAAATACGTACTGTTTTGCCATTCCGATGCGTGTTTGTTTTTTAAGCTGCGACCATAACAGCGGCAGCGTACTTTAGTCGGAACTCGATTATGTATTCTCAGTAGTGCAGGACGAAAACAAAACCGTTCTTAATAAAAATAATATGATATATTGAAGGGTTCTCCGAACGGCACTGAGGAATGTACGTGGACGATTTGGAGAAAAGGACGGGTTCCTGCCGCCACAACAATAGGAGCGGTCGAAGATAAAGGCGTTTGTTTACGCTTTTTAGGGTCCAATAGCGGGAATCGAGAAATGTGAACCCTTTTAGGGTCAATCTGATCCTATTCCACCTATTTCTATGATTTCTTGGTAAGGGCCGAATTCGTTAATAAAAAATAAAGATTGCTCACATTGAAACTACTCTCTAGCATCCTCTTATTTTTTAATTGGGTTGTTAAATGTCTTTGTTTTTTAATACGTACATTAGTAAAGTAGGCAAAGGCCAACTCTGTATAGAGGGTATTAGGCACAGTCCGCCACGCGACCACAATACGGGTTGGTGGATTTCAAATATCTTAGAAATATTTTCTTTTATTATTTCGAAAATATTGAAGGAAGGTCTCTTAGTATGTTTTCCTTCATCGCTGAGCATGTGATAAGTCAGCACTTTAAATTAAACATTTCATAGGCCGGCATGGGATTTCAACTCAGATTGGCCGAAACGCCTGGCTTTAAAAGCGAGCATCCGGACACACAGTAACGAGAGCAACAGTAACGGGCTCTACGATTTGTACCTGTGACCTATGTGGAACAAAAATCTAGATATTTTCTTATTTCTTTCAGGAATTCAATCGGGAGGTCTCGGTTAACAAAGCAGCCCGGTTCATTGGCGTTAAGGGACACGACTGTGGAGTATCAATATCCGCGGTCGCCACCACAATAATTGATTTTTGGAAATTCCCCGAGTATCTCCGGAGCCCAAGATCCAATTCGAAGGAAATTAACATGGGACCACGTGGCTTTAAAATAAAAAAAAAGCATCATCAAAATCGGCCCACTCAGTCGAAAGTTAAGAAACAAACATAAAAAAAATACAGTCGAATTGAGAACCTCCTCCTTTAAAGTCGGTTAAAAACATTAAAACGGTTAAAAACAGTTCAATATTCTTACTTTAAAAAAAAAATTAAGGCTCAGGCCGAGATCACTGGGTTTATATGCGGGGCCCGTAGCAATTGCTACTCTTGTTTCGTGGTTAATCCGGCGCTGGTACAGCCTGCCGAGTTATAGTCCACGTGATGGCGTCCGCGCAAACAACTCGAGTCCTTCGTTCAGATGGGGACTCAATCCATTACGGAATGCGTGCCAATGGACGGCGTGTCACAGTATTTTGTTGTTCCCTCGTTAGGGCTGCCGGGATTTATATTCTCACTTTAAATGGCTGGGAACAGTTGTTTTTTATTTGGTTAACGGCCGATTCTTAACAAAAGAAACAGGCGTAAGCGGATATTCCACAAAAATCCATTTTAAATGACTAATTGTCGCTGTTTGTAACAATTTATCGTAAAATGACACGGTGTTTAAAGCTTTATTGAATAACTAGCAGTTATCCGCGGCTTCGCCCGCGTGGTCAAAGAAAATTATCAATAAATTGTTTATCATACATGCTATGGTCCTGGTGCATCTTGCATTTATAGTACCAAGTAGTGATATAAATTTATCTATATCCAGATAAATTTATATCATTACTTGTTATTGGTTGGATATTATATTAATATTTCTAAACTGAAAATTTATATCAATCCATGGATGGAATTCTTTAAGAAGGGCCAAAACATTGGCAATTTTAATATGGAGTCATTAAAATTCACATCATAATGGGTCTTCCCATAGGAACGAGATGTTTTAGCGCGGTAAAGTAGCTTATGTCACTCTCCAGCCTCCTAACTATATCCACACACAAAAATCATACAATAACATCGCACAAACACGGATTATCTGCCGATGGTTAATTATTACTTTGATGTTTCATTAACTTTAATGTAATAAAGATTTAGCGAACAGAAAAACTTGTTTGGAGATCTACTTAATGACATGTGGTGACAGCCCTAGCGTTGGGTGATAAATATGTAAGGGCACATTTAAATTTCAATTCCCGCGCTGTATCGTGGTTACTATTGTATTTCGGATTGATGTTTATTTGATGCAAATCGGTTGAGATTTTAATATTTCACGCGTACATGCGTAACTGGCGACGGTGGAGGGGGTCGCAGCCGTAAATCAACGAAAAAAAATGCAACGAGACACTGTGCTCTCTTTTTTTTAAGCGCGTCACGAAAACGGCCCGTTATTACATTATTAGTCAGCGGACAACCATTTCAGCCGAAGAGAACGCTACTGTTTACGAGAATTGCTCCTTTGCGGATACAGAAATTTACTTTTCTTTTTTTTAGGATATCAACGAATAACTCTTGTTCTCAGGAAATACCAAGGACACGATGAGGGAACTCTGTGACGTTTTTGAAGTGTAACGTCTTCGGGCGAGAATTGAGTGAACTCGCATACGACGCGCTTGGCCCTGAAAAACTTAGAAATTTATTGTATCATTCCCATACAGCCATTCGCGGTGCGCGTGGCATGGAATCTGTCCTCCCAAGATCTATCATCGGAACTGGCTGAGACAGAAATAAAACCCCGAGAATTCTCGCCAGCACTATCTGCGACGATCCGCCGACAAATAATTAGTCACAGATCATTAAAGAAAATCGTTAAAACATTAGCGCTCGTTAAAAACCCCAAAAGATAATTCAGGTGGCTGGCTGAATCACCGATCGCGTGTGCCAAAGCAAATTAAAAAAAAAAGTGCGCGCCCACGCCATGTTTGTTTATCTCCGTGTACTCTAACGCCATTATTTTACAAATCAATTAGCACCAATTCTACTGTAACGTTATTAAAGTAGGCATTGTGTTCGTGGCTATGTTTAATGTGATCAGATTTTAAAAGGCAGAGAATGAGTACTTGCATTGCCACAAACGAATGGCACATACATTGCATAAATTGATGCCAATTTGTATAATATAATTGAATGGAAAATATTCTACGCTTACCAGTCGACTGAACGAAGCATTGTGTACCGTTTTGTACTAATATATATTACAAAGATAATAATTCTGTTTGTTTGTTATACGATAAAGATATGCCAAATCTTCGTGGTTTCTGAAAAACGAATTATATGTAGTTTCCATCTGAGTTTCGTCCGTCGTTTTAAGCGTCATTAATATATAAACAATTTAAAGAAACTGTAGTGGGTTAATTGATAATTTCGTCAATTATTTATTAAAATTTCTCTTAGCAACGTCATCAACACCGCATCGCAATCTACGGCTATTCAAATTCGGCCCCCCAAAATACTAGAGTTCTTTCAGTATTACTAAAAAACAATCAAGTTGTAAAAACCATTAAAGGAGACAAAGAAATTAGACTAATTAAGTAAATGCCCCCATTACATGGTTAAGATAAGGTCTCAGCGTCACTTGCTACTTGCACTATATCGCAAATTAAGTCCAAAGGAGGCGCCTACTTGTGGGGTTTTGTTCAGCAGAAGGAACAGGAAGACAACCTTCGCTTGACAAACTAGGAACGCTAAACCCTATAACCTAATTTAAATCGTCAATAGAAGTACGCGGCTGGCATTGCTTATTCCACGAGTGCGCGGTCAAGAAAGTGTTTTCGAAAATCCACCCTTAGTTATTGCAAAAAGTGAGCTGAATCCGACTGAATGCGTGGCAAATTGAACAGAACACCTTAAAATATTATCCAGATAATGGAAAGAATTGAACTTCCCCTTCTTGACATTTATCTAATACTACGCAGGTATATATTTTTGTGTTTGTATATGTGTGTATACTGTATATATGCTATTTATACAAATATTAGTATACATGTATGTTTATATGTATGTAATATTTTATATAAAATCACATTTTTCACTACTTCTCGTGTGGCTTTTTCGCATCTCCTTATTTTCGCTACTTATTTGTCGGTAGACTGGTAGACACTTAACGGTGTTAAGTCCGCCACTGTACGTTTTATGTGCAAACATTTTTTTTTAAATAAATAAATAAACAGTTACTCTGTTAAGGTCGTCGGGGTCAAACGGTCCTTTGCGGGGACGCTTCGCGACGACTCTACGCGTTTGTATTCATTGGCCCGCGGCTGCACGCACGCCCCCCGATTGGGCGCATATGTAAAACCCGTGCCGTATACTGACGTCCGCTTGTTGAGCGCGGCTTAAGCCGCCGCCTGTTTTAGCGCGCTTTTATTAGCTTGATCGGAGTTTGGGTGTGTGTGTGTGTGTGTGTGCATATACAACTTGGCGCTACTACACACATATAGAGGACTAGCTTTTCGCCCGCGGCTTAAATAAATATCAAGATAATTTCAACCCTTTACAACACTTTTTTCCAATTCAAAAATTATATATAGCCTATGTCCTTTCTCAGGCTCTAGACTATCTGTGAACAAAAATTCATTTAAATCGGTTCAGTAGGTTCTTCTTATTTATATTTCTTTTTTATTTAATTACTTGCTTTGATTTTTTTAATTATGGATTTTTTAACGTTTACATTCCTAAAGTTAGAAGTATGTTAATTTTTTTTTCTTAAGGTCGCGGTTATAACACCATGCTGTACACACTTGCTCACGACAAGTATATCAATTTGTAAAGAAGTCTTACGATTAAATTTTTGTCATTTAGGAGATGGTTTTAAATTTCGCACGAATGTTAAGAATTGGTTGACTGTACAATGGTGTTATGATAGTGCCCTCTATCACGATTCGCCTTAAAATACAGTTAATTTAATACGTTCTTTAAACTTTTACTGGAGACAGAGATACCTAACACTTTATTAGGAGCCACATAGCCATTCCATTGTTGTACGAATGGGGTGCTTTGTTCAGGAGTAATAGACTCATAGATGACCGACGTAATTATTCTTCTTCTTCTTCTTTCTTTAATAAATGGCTTCTCTTAAAAGAATTGTGCCAATATCAAGTCAGTCAAGGGAGTGACATTTATACTTATAGATCAGAGAAAATTTTGAGATTATATAGACGTGATTATTAGACTTTGGGTGAATATTATTACTAGCTACCCGCGACTTGTGATCGCGTGTATTATTATTTAGTGACGGAATCGAAATTGAAATATCTTTCAGAAATATCAATCATTCATATTTAAATTGATATTTGAATCGTGAAATTTATCGAAATGGACCTTCGACTAAAATTTAAGAAAAGCCCCATTTTATATCATATAATTTTTATAGAATTCTGCTGACAGACAAAAAAAATAAAAGATTGTCGTTCATGATTAGGAGTCTATACGACTCCTGCAGCACTTTACATTAAAATTTTGCCATTTATCTCACAATCATAGTTGCAACAAACTGAATAATTACGTTGGGGTAAAAGGTTCTGGAAAGTATAAATTAACACATATTTAGTTCTATATACATATGCTAAATACTTCGATAATGTAGATGTAAAAGATAGGACAAGAACATAAAAAAAGTTCAGGTAAAGGCAACACAAAGACGAGACTGTATAATTATTTCTATAATGTATACAATACTTGTGAATAATTTACAGTGTAAATAATTGTTTGCACGATTATACAATGGGGTTATTTTATTGTTTATTACTGCTTCACACCGCTGGCTCATACAAACAGTTTATTTAAGTATATGATAATTTCAATAAATTTCTCGTAGAAAAATATCTACAACAAATCCTTTCTAAAAAAGTTAAATTAGAATCCGGCATGAATCCAGCACGGACCTCACAGATTTTCAAATGTTCTCAGACTCTCTTTCAATCACATCTTTATGGTCTGGTTGCAAACTAAGTAATATTTTAAAAAACACGAAAGATTTATTTGTACTCAGCTTACAAGTGCTCTAGACACTTACTGCTATATACTTAATATACTTGATACCTAATACTTATACGGTGTTTTCGTCTTCGCTACTACAGGGGAAGGTAGACCGCCCATTCTGTGTATTTCTTCTGTCAGTCAAGCGCATAAGTTCATACTCGAATGATTAATTTAATTATCGCTTTAACACTTATTATAGAAAGAGACAAATGCGCTCTGCCAAGTTCGTCCAAGTTCATATGTAGTATAAAGGCCCATTTACACGATGCCATTTTCTTGTACATACAAGAGCAATAATTGAATGCAATAAATTGCGCGCAATAATTTGTTAGACCATTTGTTGTTTAGACCATGCAACTCATTTATTGCTTCAATTTAATTGTATACTACAGGCAAGGAACTTGCACCGTGTAAATGGGCCTTTACTCTCTTCGTTCGCGTCACAATCCAAATAGCTTTCTATCCCGCTTCAACTGCACGTTGGCGCACAATTTCTAAAAACGTTATGAACGCGATTGTTTGTTTATAATATTATATCAAGCGATACTAACGATTTCTGCACGCGATCGTACCTACGTATAACATTCGGTGCCAGCTTCACACTTCTTTGGATGTAAATAATAACAAAATGACAGAAGGAAGAAAAAAAAAACTTGACTTAGGTTATTTCACGCTGTTAAATCATGCTTAGCAAATACGTCGTGTTCATGTAGTACCACAAATGTGACTCCTGCCGTTAGCGAACGAAACCTAATCTCTGGTCCGCGTGTGCGATTCTTAGGATGTATTAATTTCGCCCAGCGGCACCTGCGTCGCGTGGCGCCCGGCCAAGTGATTATAGGTCTTATCGTAAGCCAATAGAGCCGCAATTAGCGCGCTCGTAAATTTGCGAGTGTTGATTTGTGGTCGCAGTTGGGGCTGGACTGTTGCCAAACGCCGGGTTGACAGTGGCCGGTTATAGATCCCGTCCCACAGGTGGGCTTGTCGCTGTCACCACGCTAGTAGCGACACGGGCTTCCCGGCCGCAGCCATTTTTCTCTCGGGAGCAAATTAGAAAAGAAATTTTGTGATTGTAACGCGCCGTAAACGCGTGTTTCGCGGCTCAAAACTTTTAAAGCTTTTACCTAAACATAATTTAAAATGTTTGAAATTTTTGTTTATCTAGCGGACGAGCTCATAATTAATACTCATAGTTTATGACAGTTCCAATGCAAAAATACAAGTCGACTCAATTTTCAGCCAGAAATCCCAGAAAAAGTTTTTGTCTCGATTGGAAAATGTCAGTATATAACCCGTAAATAACAACTTAGAAAATCTGAATGAAAATTGTGTTACGACATAAAGCAAACACGTTTATTATCTGCGGACCGATTTCCCGCGCAAACCGCGCGCAACAAATAGAAGCGCGGACGCGCGGAGCTGCGCAGCGCTGCGCTGCGATGCATAACACAGTCGGACAGCAACACGGCGCGGCCGTTCCGAAATCATCTATTAACATCAAAAGCGACAGTTCGGAATAAACCCGTACAAGAGGGCGCGCTTCAGAAATAGCCGGTGGTCTCTTAGTGCTCCTGCAGAAAATGTCAGGCGGGATTAAGCGTTGCGGGAATAGGCCGCAATAAGAGTAAATCAGGTGTCGCGTTCGCATTTAGCGAGGGGCGGACGGGCCGGTGTCAACGACCCGCGACAATCGCGCGACTTGGGCACCGCGTGCGCTACCGCTTACGTAAGTGCGATATTTTCGAAGCCGAAGGGAGTTTGTCAAACTAGAAATTGTTAATATGATAGGTAGTTTTTGAAATCGGCAAAAATTAAACCCCAATGGAATTATACGGTTAAAGTTTCTCGTATGTGCGATTTTTACAACTATACGATATTGGAGGTTGTATGTGGTGGCGGTTCGGATTGCTTTTAAAATTGTGTTAATTAAATATTTTAGAGTATTCTTAACCTTTTTTTGTTTTTCCTAGATTGCGGCCAGTTTTTGAAACTATTTCATGTTTTACTGACTTGGGCAGTTTTAAAGGCAGATATTGTTTGATTCGTCAAATTAGAATCGGCCAAAGCTGATTATTAGCCTAAGTTATCATGAAAATAACCGAAAAAGAACAAAAAAATTTAAAGCCGAGACATTAGGCAAGCATAGTTAAAATTTATTTTTCAGTTTTCACCTTATCCAAAGTTGTAGATCGTTACCTGAAACAGAAAAAAATATATATTATAAAGTACGAATTATTAAAAACGACGAAATAATTTAACCGATAAAAATGAACATTAGTTTTTCTTAGTGTCATCTTTGTTATATGATGTAATGAAAAATTCATATTTTCAAATTTTTAAAGTACCTTACCTAACCTTATTATAAGTTACGTAATAAATCCTTATACGAAATTTATCAATACGCATTTTTTTTCTTTTTTAAAAACGTTGCCCTCACTTTAGGATAACATTATCCTGTGTTGGGTTTTACAAACATAAATTTCACATGGACAAACACCCATGCGAAACAACTAATCTGTGGGTCGCACAAATAGTTGTCCCGTGTGATAAGAATCGAACCCTCGACCCCCGACGCGGAAGCCAATACATTGTCATCTGCGCCACGGAGTCATCAAATTTAAACACATTTTTGTTGTAGAACATGCAAGACAAGTATTATAAGTATTTACGTAATGCTTTTCATAATTTAACATGTCAGACGCTATTATTTGATAGTCTATCTGTCCAGCATTGCATTTTGATATGAACCGCGCAGGATTTGCGCACTAATTTGATTACTATCAATTATTTACCTTAACCCACTATGGGCACGGACGAAATTCGCTTGAGACAAGGTAATTCGTTTCTTTATCGTAGAATGCAAATAAAAGGCGTTTGCATTCGAATCGTCGATTATTTATTGTACCAAGATACCTCGGAACGGCGCAGACGTCTCATTCGTCAGCTTTTTACAACCTGTTTAATAACTCCTTTGGCGTATCTTTTTGTGTGAAATTTTATTAATGATTTTGAACCAACTTCTTGATAGCTTAGCAGTTTTAACCAACGCCAAGAGTCGCATGTCTTCCTTCGGAATAAACAATATATGGTTCGCATGAATGTTTTTCCTGTGTGGGAATCGAATCCATGATATCCTTGGCGGCAAATGGCTTTCTAAGCCACCGAGTCACAGAGAATCGCATGTATGCATGAAAATTAACAAAAAGGAATTATTTAAAAATAACAACTTTTTGATTTGTGAACAAACTTTTTGATTTGTGTTTGTTTTTTCACTTTTGTGATTAACGTGTAGTTATTAAAGTTATTGACTCATACATATTATGCGTGCATGTTTTAAATGTTTAACACGGCTGTTGAAAATTCACAATTATTAATTTTCACGAGGCGTGGAATTTGTGTAGCGTTTTAAATCTCCACGAGAATCCATGAAATTATTTTATAACTTATAGATTGTTATAGGATATCGTTTTAAACTTGGTAGCACGGTAGCTGATATGTGTATGGGGTCTACAACAAAAAAAAATCTGTAATGCGCACTTCAGCCAAATACTGCAAAGCCATCAAGAGATACCGCGGTTGTTCATGTAAGGTTTTAGATGAATATAGCAATAGTATATCCGGCCTGAGTCTAACTCTGAGAACTTAAAAAGTTAAAAAAATCTCGTATTAATAAATAGTTACCGAGTCTAAGAAATTTGATGAGTTTCCAACATTTGGGGAGTATTTAGACCGTATATTTTTGATAAAAATAAAACCGCATATAAAATTATTGTTCATTTGGATAAATCTTCTACGCTTCTAGACTTAGTCGATAAATAGAATCAGTTTAAGTGTAAGTACGAGGAAGGAAGATCGTTCACGGAGAAAAGAGTTAAGCTTATATATCTCCCACAACTGGGGAAAGGCCTCTTCTGTACAGAGCGTGTTAGGACACAGTATACCACACCACTGACGTGTAGATTTCCGATACCTTTAATATTTTTTTAATATTACGATCACTGAATCAGCATGTGATAAATCAGAATACAATGTTCAATCAACAATTTCATTGCCGCTTTAACTAACATTTTCTATTAACAATCCACTGACCTATCGTGGCTCTTCGGAGTAAAGTACGTCTTGTGAGTTAAGCGGGGCCCACCACTATAAAAGTTGGCAACTTTACTGGCACCCCTCGAGTGGGCATGTGCTTATCCATGGGCAGAGGTGATGATGATAATTTATCACCATCATCATTATCAGCCGCAAGACGTCCATTGTTGAACATAGGCCTCCCCCTTAGAAGGCCACAACGAACGACTCTTTGCCATTTGCATCCACCGGTTGCACGCGGTAACTGAACTCGTTTCTCACATAATAATTATTATTATTTTAATTGGATAATTTAATTTAATTCATTAGAAGCAACACGATGACATTTAATACTTATCTATCTAATGTAGTTGATAGTCAAGCCTGATCATAGTTAGACGAAGACATTTTTAAATATTTGTGAAGATATAATATAAAATAACAAGTTTATAATTCTTCAATTAGAATGCCACTACTTAGAATATTAAAGCTAAAGCTACTAATTAAATGAAATTTAATATTTACATTGGAAATGTCTTATTTAAACATTTTGGTATTGATATATCGAAGGCTTTGTGAAGTCGTTTTTATTTAAATACTAATGATCATCCCCGATAAGAAACGCGTCGAAAATAAATGGTATGTTTTTCATTGTATAAAATTATGCACGTGACAGTTTGACACGAGCCGTTATAAATCAAGTACATAAACTCAGAAATTTCATAGCAGTATTAGGTTACACAGGGATACACAATACTTGACGCGGAAAAGCTGTGACCACTTCTATTTATGGTTCAGATTTCGTTGATTTGCCAAAGCCCGTTTAGAAACTCGATTACCGTGGAAGCGGCATGGATGGACATTCATCTATAATATGACTCTATGTACTGAGAGCTGTCTCTTCTGCAAGACCGGCAAATCCTATTTATAGCCTAAAATTGTCCATAATTCGGTGACCGACCTATCAGCATTGCTTTTGAACAAATAAGCGATAATAATACAATTGAACTAAATACAGATTAATAATGAAAATCAAAATAAAATTAAATAAAACAATAATAAGTTTCAGTTGAATTGACAAGTTATTAGAGAAAAAACGGAAATAATGAACTACCAATAGAACATATTTTTTTTTTATTACTATCATATACTTTCAATTCTATTTTCAATAAAATATGAAAATAGTAAAGATTAAGGCGAAACAAATTTCAAAAATACGATAATAAATAAAAAATATTAATAAATTCAATATAAAATGACAAATTGTAAAAAATATATATGTATCGATCAGTAGGTACAAACACTTAGGGAACTCGATACACTATTCAGGACACACATTGCAGCTGCGTAGCTGAAGAAGTTTGGTCCATTTTACTTGCGGACAATAAGAGTGCCTGTCAAACTTATATAAGACGAGTTCTCATTTATAGCAGAGAACCCTGGTAAGTCGCACATGAGTAAGTCAATGTAATCCCTGTAAGGAACATGAAGATAATGAGACACTACACTGGATGAGATCCTGAGTTAGCCTGGGAGTCCACGACATCGTCGTTTAGCTGCAGGAGCGAGGAGAGAAGAGCACGTCCACGTCGGCAACCGTGGTCTTACAAAAGATCAAGCTAAGTCCGAAAACCCATACACAAATGTTTTGCTAACAGACATCAAGTCTTAGACATGATGTCGCCACGTAAAGGAGGCAGGACCCAAAGAGCCTTGATGAGCAGGAAGAAATAAGTCGACTCTCGTAACTGAACCAAGAATCCAGCCAAATTGTGTGAACGCAATAAAAAGGGGCCCTTTGTAACGGGCTATGTCGTTGGTGGCCCTTTACTAATAAACAGTATGAGCGACATTTCCATATCTCGGATCGGAGGGACCCACGCGACCAGTTCGACGCGCTGGTCGCTATCGCCGGCGAATCTCAACCCGCCGGGCCCGTTAAAATGTGACCCATCAAAAGGCTGTAAAAATTTTATGGCTCGGCACTTACGAATAAAGAATTAAAATGCAAATAAAGCACTCGCCTTAAGTTTCTTTGCCATTAAAAAAAAATAGCAATCGACGAGCTCGCGTTTTTTTTTTATTTTATTGCACGTATCGGTAGCGTTTTAAATATAAAACGCTACCGATACGTGCAAAATCACAGGGGGCATCAGAAGTAGTACGTTTATCCGACTTTGTCTTTCATTGTTTCATTTCGATTGCTACGGAAGTACACGGTTATTAAAAAATCAATTGCTTACTTCCCTTGCTTCCACGAACGCAGGATACTTTGGTTTTTCATTTATTGTATTATCCCCATTTACGATTGATTTAATACATTTTTCTTGAGCATTTATACAAGATCAATCAAAGTATCCCATTACTGTATTGTGTATTATTTCGTTACATCTGTTATATCTTTCGTATATAATTTCATATGTATACTAATGTAAAGTTTTGTTCAAGTTCTCTTTATTTTACAATAGCAGTTTAAATTTTCTATTAATAAATATAATAAACAAAACCCAAATTAACGATAAAAACGAATTAATTTTAATTATTCAAGATTTAATACGATGCAGCCAATCAATGTTGTTAGGCTTCTTTATCTGCCCAAATATAATATGTAACATTCTACAGTCGTTAATATATTCCATCCGTTATATTAATAAAAATGTGGGAAATCACGCAAACTGTATCTACATGAATTCTAATGAACGACTCGCCTATGTCTAAGATGTTTTATAAATGTACTTAACACAAACAGCTATCCGTATCGTGATTTCTAAACATAAATTATTATTCAAAATTATGTAAAGGTAGGAAAGTTTTCCTCCTTTATATTTATATATATATATACATCACGCTACCTATTGTACGTCCACTATGGCCAAAATTGCATATAATCTGGCGTCCACCTGCTTTGGACGTCGTATATATATATATATATATATATATATATATATATATATCATCATCATCATCATTTCAGCCTGTTTGAGTCCACTGCTGAACATAGGCACAGACACAGACTGCCATGAAGCACGATCCTGAGCCACTTGCATCCATCGACTTCCCGCACATTTGCACAGGTCGTCACTCCATCTAGTGGGGGGTCGTCCTACACTGCGATGGCCAGTACGAGGCTGCCACTCGAGAACCTTTCTTCCCCAACGGTTATCGGTTCTACGAGCTATATGGCCGGCCCATCGCCACTTCAGCTTGCTAATCCTATCTGAGCTATGTCGGTTATCTTAGTTCTACTGCGAGTTCTACTGCGGATGTCTTCGTTACGAACTCTATCACGCAGAGAAATACCGAGCATAGCCCGCTCCATAGCTCGCTGAGCGACTTTGAGCTTCCTCATACGGCCAGCAGTGAAAGGACCACGTCTCGGTTCCGTAGGTCATCACTGGCAACACACATTGATTGAAGACTTTAGTCTTCAAACATTGAGGTATATTCGACGAGAATATTTGCCGAAGTTTCCCGAACGCTGCCCATCCGAGTTGGATTCGCCGATTGACCTCTGCGTCGAAGTTGGACTTACCTAGCCGGATATATATATATATATGTATATATTATATATAATATTATAAAGCTTAGATATATATATAAGCTTTATAAGGTTGTGTGAATGTATTTTTTTAAGATCTTTTTGTTGTTTAAAATAAGCTCATTAGGTGTCTGTGAACACAAAAACTAATTTAAATATTTTAATTGCACATCCATTTTATAGCTAGTAATAATAAAACCGCAAAATATAAATTTTTTAATAATTAAAAAGTTTTTATAAGGTTTACATACGTTCCGTGATAAATTTAATATTGAATCCTCCACAGATGTAAAATGTTTTTTTTTCTTTATTCAAGGATTTTTATTTTAAATTAGCTCATTAGGTGACTGTGGACACAAAAACTAATTTAAACATTTTAATTGCGCACCCGTTTTAACGCTAGCAACAATAAAACAGCATGAAAATTGTGTCATTAGCATACTTATTAATATATTAGGGTTTCCCAGTTCTGCAACATGGCAACAGCAAGAAGATAGTAATTTATATATGCATGAGTTGAAACTAGTGGTAGGTATTGAGATTGAAAAGCTAAAATTGCAGATGTCCATGGGCGGCGGTGATCACTTACCATCAGGTGAGCCTCCTGCTCGTTTGCTGCTTTTTTCCCATAAAAAAAAAAAAAAAAAAAAAAAAAAAAAAGTAAAGTAAAAAAAGGATTAGGTGCACAATTCTGTTGTGCGTTTTTATGTTTGTTCCCAGGTTATCTCGGAACTTCGTCGTCTATGAACAGATTTTAAAAATCGTTTTTGCTTTGGTTTCGGTGTGTCTCACCTATGGTCCCATAATTGGATTGTTATGACATTATGGCGGGGTAACAACACTGCGATAGCTCCCGCTGCACGGATAGATTCTGCACGGGGCATAGCTGTTAACGCCCATTCATATATCTTTAGCATCTATAACATTACATACATTACACGCAATGATTAGCTTAGCACAAGTTCGTGCACAGTAAAATTTAGGTATTTATGAATGACTACCGCATTAAAAACACTTTCTGTTTTTTAGGGAATAGAGGCAAATTTGTTTGGCAAACTTTGTTTTTCATTTCATTAAACGATTATACTACCGAGTCTGAGACCTCCTGTGTAAATTTGGGCACTGCTCAAAAAATCTCCCTGTATTTACAACTTATTTCTAATAACAACCAAAATAATAGTGTGCATTATCGCCTTGTCAATGTAGTCAAATCTTGTAAGGATATATTACACACAAACAAAGCTATTTACATGCGTGTATAACATATTTGTATGGAGAGGTCCACGGGTTTTATCGCTAGGTCAAGATATCTAGGGTCAGGTCGTCGCGTGCGTATCTCCAGGTCGTTGAACCCGCCCCCGGGGGTGAGACTTGCATCCAGCGTGGAGAGATAATTTTGCCACAAGTAAAGCACACGACGCAATAAACTGTGCTCGCGATGAAAACTATCCTTATCTTTAAATGATGGTTTCTTAGCTTGTTTAGTATGGGGTTATTTAGAAATATCAAATATTTAAACTAAACAACATCTGAAAAGTTAGTCCACGGCAATTATTCGAATTTGTATTCCACGTCATTATTTATTAAACGACGAATTATTTATTAATATTATGCGAGAATTAAAGTTTTAATTAAATCAACAAAAACGCATTTGCACCAGACACTTATCTCTGTTTACGTTCCCACGTCTCCAATCCTAATGTATTCGGCGGACCTATATCTTTATCTGAACAACGAACACATATATCCTCGTAATACAAAATGGCGCAAAGAAATGGCGCACATATTTGCACCACTATTATATCTATATATTTATAAAAAAACTTGTATACAAGTACATATACATACAAGATCTGTTTAATTATTATTTACACGTCTAACGCCCGGTTTCTGAAACTGACCATCGTAAAAATTTACTAATCGGCTGTCAAATGGATTTTCAAATGTCATTTGAGTTGCCAAAAGGATGGTTTAACCCTTTGAATTGACCAGTAAGATCTTCCTAACGATCAGAATGATCAATTCAAACAGTTGAACCATGAAACCGGGTGTAAATCGACCAAAGGAAGTCCTCAAAATTGTTTACAATATTCGGTCCATAACATTTGTCACAATATGTAAACAATTGTTGATTGAATTAGACTGAAGCAGCATGTTACTCGCTTAAATTAGACAATTCTAATTTATCAATTAGAGCACTGTGCTTCGCCATCACTAAAAGTTTAAACGAGACTTGACTTTATTTATTTTTAATTACCTGTTAATATTTTGTGTTATCTGTTGCAGTCTATTGATATAAATTCTTTTTGCGCCGAAACTACCAAATTTTTTAATGACGGAAATCGCTCAATAAGTTTACGCCAACACATTCCGTGCTCAATGAATTTGTGGCGAAATTTTATTCTTGTGTGTGTGTAGTAGTCTTGTAAAATGTCAGTACAGCACTTTAAGTACGAAGTACTTTGTATTTGTATGTGTACCTCCAGCAAGATGGACAAACTAAAAGGCTTACCACCTTCTTAAGAAAAAACGAAAGGAAGCGAAAAGTTTAGAGGTCTTAAAGCGATCCGGTTGACACACATGTATACAGCAATTTTCGAATGGAACGTCGAAAATTGTATCCGAAAATAAAAACACCTTTTCGCCTTTGTAATCGATTTCGAAATAATTTGCGTGAAATTCTTTGATTGTACGAGCGTGTAAGAGTCGATCATTGAAATGAATAACATTATTATTAAATTATCTAATTTGATGAACGATGCACAGAACATGTAATCTGTTACAGGTTCTTCCATCCGTTCCATACAAAGTATAGAAAAAATAAGTAGGTATCTGTTATCCTTAAGTTATATATTTGAAAATATAAAACTCTAGTTGCTACCCAGACTACAAGAACTGTGTACCTTGTGTACAAAACAAAACCGATCTCTGACAATATGTTTTTTATTTTATTTTGATAAGTAATGTATTTTCGTAGTTCAAGATCCAAAGCCAATCAATTACTAATTGACCTCATGGGAGATAAACCGAACACAATACAAAACCAAAATTCTAGGGTAAAACAAACATGAAAAAAAAAAATACAATCGAATTGAGAATCTCCTTTTTTGAATAATAATTTATATTTAAAAAATAAATATATATACAATATGACCAGACTTGCTTGCCAGTACTTTTCTGGATTGTTCTAAATTTCCTTAATCTTAAGAGAGGCTAAAATACATTAGTACTTGATTAATTCTTGAACTAACAATGACGTTTCAAAGTTGAACAAGTTATGTACCATTCGACATGACTAAGAATTTTAAAGTATAGTAATAATTAAAATACTTTAAAGAACAAATGTATTTGATATCATAATACTAGGAAGTAGCGCGCGAACTGCTATTTATAATAAAATGACAATTCTACAGCAATCGGGTTACAGATTCTTATCCTTTAAACGAGCAATTCTTGTATATATATATATTTAATCGGAATCTCGGAAACGGCTCCAGCGATTTTTATGAAATTTAGTATGTGCATAGATTCGGGGGCGAAAAATCGATCTAGCTAGGTTTCATTTTTAGAAAATGTCCTTCTATCCCTGTTTTCAGGGAATGAAAAATATAATTCGAATATGACGGTAAATTTCGCCGCAAGAAAAAATGTCAAAATAGCTCTGTCGGTAATCGGGCGGCCCCAAAACAGACGGCCGTGGTTTCGCGTCACGATCATTTACACATTTATTTTTTACTTTTTTTTCGATTCCAGATCATTGCCTTCTTTATTTTTAATTTTTTGTCGATTTGTTATTTTGTTATTTTTTTCCCTTTTTTTTAAAGTTCTTTCTATTGTGAAAAACATCAGTTCATATTTTCTTATTATTACGTCGGTAAGATCGAAAAATATTATGCATATTTCATTACTCAGTAATTTGTATCTAAATGTAATTTCCAAAATACACGATTTACCAAAAAAAAAAACAAACCGAGCAAAGCTCCGGTCCTCCGGGTACTTATAAATTATCTACCATTACTATGTATTAAAACAATCATAACAACAATATATATCGAAGGGGACATAACGGAATATGAAAGGTATTGTATCTTTATTCTTTTTCAAAATATTATAATGTATGTAACGTTTTAGCCAGGTTTTTTAATCTTCTAAATTTTATTAATATTTTAACATTTCAGTCATTGAAATTTTTTAGTTTTTTTTATTTACAAAAACCATTGGTCTATCATCCCGTGGAAAGCTGAAGGACGCAATTAATTTTGGTGATGCATTAATTAACACAAATTGGAATCATTTATGATAATTAATTAATATTAATAAAATAAGTCTCGGTCACTCTGTGACTTCCGTCACCGCTTTTTTTTATTTTAAGTGCTGTAAAGATATCCGACGACAATAATAACAGTTATATTTTATAATCTTTCCCGAGATGATTCTAAGGAATAATTCTTTCATTTATTGCGTAATAATTGAAATCGAGAAACAAACTAGGTACTTCCTTTGTACTTCACTCGTGCTAATTTTGTTTTTCGTAACACACCGAACCTACTCCGAATGATTGCATTGAAATAATTAATCAATATATATAAATAAAAGATTTTGACCTAGCTCCAACTTTATTATTGAATAATTCGTATATTTCATTTACTCTAGCAACCTTAATTCAAGTCCCGGTGCCGGCACTAATGAATTTGTTAATTGCAATTTTAAATGCTGACATATTATCAAGTGCTCAGCGGTGAAGGAAATAAGTGAAGGAAAAAATCGTGAGAAAACCTCGTGATTTTCGAAATTATGACAAAGAAATACGTATATCTATAATATCATATCATCGATATACGTATTTATGTGAAATGTGCTAATCTGCAGTGGGATCGCATGGTGGATAAGTTCCTAAGAATATCCATATGCCATAATATCCTATGTACGGAGGGCTTATCCGGCAGTGGGATAAACAGTTACTTGACTTTTATTCATATATTCAGTAGCGCTGTAACTGTCATTAATAAAATATGTTGTACGACCTACTATAAAAACATAGTTTGAAAATCAATGTATTAACGTAAGAAGCAGGAAGCAGCACTGTAAGCCGAGAGTAAAAGCTGTCAACCAAACGACTACACAAATAGCTTACTAGCTTGGCTTGAAAATAAAGCAAACAACCTACACATGTCGCACTAATGGGCGCGACCTCAACCTCACTGCGATTGGCATGTTAGGTGACCTCGCGATGTTTTCCTTCACCGCTGAGCACTTGATAAATCAGCACGCAAAATGACAATATTAACAATGTCATCGGTGCTATACCTTGCACCTAGATTTGAAGTCATGTTGCTCGAATATACTAAATTAGAAGCGTACGCCCGGACACAAATATCACGGCTCCCACAGCGTAAACGATTAGCATATAAATCACAGCCGCAAACATCACTCGTGTACACAATGGTAATGATACATAAATATGGAGGCATGAGCGACAAAGAAAGCTGGGAGACATTTATTCATTCGGACCGAGACGGAATAATTCAAATCGGTGCGTCGGGGGCGCGACGATATGAGCCGTAAGGTCCTCGCGATAAGCTTTAGGCGGCGCGGCTCGGATTAGCGTTTGAATACAAAGCGTTGCGCCATCGGCGATGCATGTATGCACCGTGCAGCCGCATCCTGCCCCCATCAGTATTCGGGCAAGGCACCCGGACACGGCGGTCCGCCTCCGACGCGACGCTATCTAGGAGCCCTCGAAGCATTGAATATAAATTACACGAAATTATTGCGCGGCCACACAATAATCCCGCGCCGCTCTCGACGCGCGTCGCCATTTTGAAATTCGAGCGCGGGCGGGAGCGTTCTGAAACGCGGTGCGGCGACCCCGTGACCGCGCGCACATATTAATGCGCCGACCGCCCACGGTCACGTATTAGCCGGCCGAGTTTGATCACCAAGCGGCGAGGTAAGCGTTAACGCGCAAAGGGGGCTCCGCGATTCGGCCGCATGTAGCGGTGCTGCCAGACCCGCCTCAGATGGGCTCTCGGCGTCGCAGACACGTTTATTGTTTTCGATTTACACTTTTTTCGTATTTACGATTCGAGCCGAGGTCGCAAAGCATCCGTTTCGAATATCGTTTCATTTTACGACCGCGTGTGTAGGCTAAGTTACTAAATATGTCTGGTCATACATATTAAAGTTGAACGCTCTTTCATTGCTTGCTACTGAATATGTAATCAACAAAATAGTCAGTCAGTTTGTAATCAGTCTCTTTATTATTTGTAGACACATTTTTGCAAAAGTTTTAGATCGGTTCGGTACCTATGTTCACAGATATTTTAATCTGTATTATTATATTTTTTAGGATGTTATGTTATGTCCTAATAATACACATTCGAAATAATAATAAACAATTCTAATTGCGTTTACGTTTATATAACCTAATCATCGATAAGATACAAGAGACATTAGATAAGCAGGCGGCTGTTCCGATATCTTTGCCCTTTATCAAAAATCTTCCTTTCGTGCTATTTCACGTTTTATATCCGTCTATATGTCTTACAAATAATTCCACAAAAGAAAACGACACATTAGAAACTAGATGCTAGCGCAGTGGATGAGAGCTATGCGCAACTGATACTTGCACGAGCGGCCTTGAAAAAATCAAGCCACAATTTAAAAGTCAAATATACGGTTGCGATATGCAGCCTATTGGTTCGGTATCTAATAGATATGCAGATGTATGCGCGCGAAACAACAGCGCTAAATGGCGGCGGACGGCGGCCATGTCGTGACGTCATACGCGCCGACTGCATCGCCCTCAACCTTTCACGTTAGAGGCAGGAATACATAGTACACGCTAATTTATTTATAACGTTTGTTATTACTATTATTAATATATACGAACAAACGGTTATATACTATACCAACAGTTTAAACACGAGTGCATTGACAGCTTAGTTAATTAATAAAGGTAAAACGAGACTGAACTGTCGATTGTCAGGTGCATCGCAGAAGTCGACCTCCACATATTGCAGCAACATCCGGGCCAACTTACAACGCGATAGAAGTAAGTTCAGTTATCCGATATCGCCTTTAGGTAAAAAGTGAACAATATTTTGACTGATAAACAACTAGATTCTGCGAAAAAAGTCTGAACCGTGTTGTAACTACGTGCGACTTGAATAATCGACACCTATCGATAAGTTGTCTTGGTACTCTCTGGCGGCATGAGTAGCTTAGCTAGCCAGTGTTGCCTTATCGCAAATGAAGCAATCGGGCTGTCGATATTGTTCGACTGTTGCCGAGCGCGCGCGATTATATTATGGTATTTTCGTTATTGAGTGAACGCCGCGGCCGGGGCGAGCCGGCGACCAAGGTCAACTTTACAACTGGGCCGCAACGCCACCATTGATTTCACTAGTGACGCAACCGAGACGCACCGGTGTCGGGCCGACATGCACTGTCCGCGCCTTTGTTATGTATAAGGGCCGCTCTTCACTGCAGGATATAATATTCATTACGTCCCGAGATATAAATTGCGTGTAACGATTGGCCTACGCAGATTGTATATCATTTTAATCGCTTCATCACATGTGTGGGTCAACGCGGGTGAATAGTATTTTAAATGCCATTTTTCCATAATTCAAGGGAAGCTCTTTAATTAATTAGTTGTATTCAGTTAAAGGCGAGCGGTTAGGTCGCCTGAGGTCACGTGATCAAATGTTAGTGGTGCGCAAGCCTTCTATTTTCTCCGACAAAGGTCTCGCTTCGGACTAAATATTGATGAAATGTGCCTAATGTTAGAACGTCCGACCATGTTTCAGTACATTTTGAGAAAATTACAAGTTATACTTCTGGAAAACTGGTAAGGAATAATATGTAAATAATTTCTGCTATTAATAATAGTTTTAGTAATAATAGTATTTTAACAATGTTCATCGCCAAAAGTCAAAATATAAAGCTGATGATAATGAATTATTAATTCGACGCTATGGCATTGCATTCTGTAGATGCGGGCAGCCGTCGACCCGTCCGCGAGTAGACAACAAAATGGCGCTGTACAAGTCGGAAGCATCAAACATCACTGCCTGCATACTGACTCATATAGAGTAGGGCGTAATTGCTTCAGTAGTGTACAACTGTACACTGTTCTCTCTGGCACTGCGGCGTTGTTATCTGTCTTAAAAATATGGATGTCTTTCGTCCAGGATGACGTCGTTACACTTCAGTGTTTCGGAGTATTTTTGTTTAAAAAAATTGCCCTCACTTTAGGATAACATTATCCTGTGATGTAAGGACGTTTTACAAACATAAATTTCACATGGACCAACACCCATATGCGAAACAACTATCTGTGGGTCTGACAAATAGTTGTCCCGTGTGGGAATCGAACCCCGACGCCGAAGTCAGTACTTTGGCCACTGTGCCACGGAGTCATCAAGTTCACTTCTATTAAATCACGCCCTTTTATGGTTTGGTAAGATTCTAATTTCTATAAAAATAATAAAAGTAAAATATTAATTGCCTGAAAAATATTAAATTATAATTGAGGATGTCAATCAAATATTTTATGAACTATTGGTTTCTTAAAAGGAGATGAATCACAAATAGAAAACTAATAATAATTGTGTGCGTAGTTTAGGAAAAATCGAATCACTTTCTAAATATTTTAAATATTCTAAAATTACCAATTAAATCGACCATCGTTACCTGTAACAAAAAGTATATATTATTAACATTTGTCAATTATATAATCGTTTTAATTACAAGGCTTAAACAAAAAAGCTTTAAAAAAAAGAAATGTAGATTATAATTATTAGGAAATAAAAATTGCTAATATCTCAAGGCGATCGTGCCAAATGGCGTCGTATTGTCTTTATCTGCATTCGCATGTGTCAGCGCAGAGTGTATGCTATAAACTGCGCAGTCAGAATATACATCAACGCCAAAACGCACCTACGCGTTCAGAAATTCCGTTACGATTTAAAACATCCGTTATTTGTAGTCGACGCGTAAACAATATTTTTCAAATTAAATAATAAATAAGAGGAAAGAAAAAAAAGATAAATTCCGAAATGTTAACGCGCGACTCGACTCGCACTGCCAAAGGCAACGGTCCAGATCTGTCAAAAGGCGACCGAGAATAATGGCCGCTTATTTTCGGCGGGAACAAATAGGGTTGCCATTTGTCAGGATTCCGCGCGACACGGCCAGGTGTTTTATAACGGTAATGGATTAAGAACATAGGTATATGCAGAATCATAACTGGACATTTCGAGTGAACTTTTTTTCCAGTTATAATAAAATGACAGAAGCTATTCGTGTGATTTTCGCAAGCATAGCACTATCCATCGCTTTGTATTGCGCGTATATAGCGCTCTCTCTCCCTATGTGATATTTTTCTTCTCCCTCAATTAACGAAATAGACCAAAATTTCACTCCCAATTATCCTCCAATTATCGAATCGCTGCCTAAGACGTTCCATATTTACTTCAAATATGCACTATCGGTGTTAGATCTTGTACAGTGCATGTAAAGATATCTCACGGTATTTAGAGATTGACGTGGCCTTATCCGTGTCATCTAACGAAGTAAATGGAATTCCTTGTTACCAGTAATTGGATGTCCGGTTTTCTCGCTAACATACGGAACACGACGGCGCGCCGCGACTGTCGCGTCACTACTTTTGTCACGATGCTACCATGCCGTCGTTTTGCCGAGTAGTTGTCTAATTAGATTGCACCATAATCGACTTCAAAAAAGGAGGAGTTTTCTCAATTCGACCGTATATATTTTTATTTTTTTTAATGTATTTTCGCGGATAACTTCGTCGTTTATGAGCCGATTTTGATGATTCTTTTTTTGTCGGAAAAGAGATATCCCAAGGGTAGTACCATAATAAGGAAACCCGGATCTGACGATGGCATCCCAGAAAAATCGAGGGCAATCATTTTATGTTATATTATATTGTATTAACAATGTTTTTAATTTTCTGATTGGTCGGTTTTTTTTTGTTAAAAATTATACCTACTTGTATGTATTACGCTTTTATTTTTATTGGCCTATTGGCTTCTCCGTCGGTGGTCCTTAGTTCGAACTCCATAGACAATAAGTATTTGTGTAAATAACGGACAATCATTCCGGATCTGGTCGATTGTTCCCCGAGAAGGTTTGCACAATGGAAAGGTGTAAAAAATCTAGTCAACACCATTAATAAAATGATACGCATGTTTCGACCGCACCTAGGTGGAATAAAGGCAAGATACTGAAAAAATATACTGTTATTTATACATAGCCAAGATCCTCATGTTTGTCCTCTAACTCGACTACTTCTGTAAACGATATTAAAACCTAGGATATTGGAACCTAGTGCATAAATAACTTCATTACGAAATTATCACCAAATTCATGATGCTTAAGCTTTAAGGTATATAAAGTTTTCGTTTAAAAAACGAAATATGCATACAGGAAGCATTTATATTTATACAAAAAAACAGAAATTTTTACATAACAAGGGTAAAGGTTTTTATTTTAAACTATATTACTAGTGAGTAATAAAGATAATATATTATTATATTGTGCTGAAAACTAAACTAAAACAAAAATAAAATAACTTTAATACGTAGCATTAAATCACCTAACGAAAAATTTTGATAGCGTGGCTTTTTCAGAAATAATATCTTAACCACAAAAAAAAAACTATAATAATAGGTAAGCAAAGTAAAATGAGAAAAAAAACTACCAAAACCAGTTTCATATTCGCCAATTGTGTACCAAACAGGTATAGATGTTGAAAGTTTTTTTTTAATGGCATTTGAACAATAGAGCGGTTGGTCGGATACGAAATTCCATTTTCGTAATTCGAATTCCGCTATTTAACGACCATTAAAAATTGTTTCTAAATTTTTTAAGATTAGCCAACATTAAAGTTACGTGTCTTTATGTTAAAGACGTTACTAAAGGTAGGCAGGGTACTGAAGTAATATATGTGTATAAAGTAAGTATAGAAACGTCTCCAAAGGTCGTTGGTACCGTAGCTTTCACAGAAGGTCCTTAGCAGTGATTTCGCCCGTGCGTAGTTGTTTGCCAGCTCCGTAAGGGTGCCCTGGAGGTACACACGCAGTGTTTGCAGTTCTGCTCACCCCTTTTAATGGATGCATCTATGCACCCCAACCACTCGAGGCGTGGGGTGCGTAAGGCGAAGTAATTACTGCCGACCTGTTTCAAAACTTTAAAATAATGAGGATCTGAAGAGCGCTTCATAGTTTTCTTACCGACTCCAAGGTTCTTCATTCTCTTTCAAAATTCCAAACACTAGTGACGTCTTAGGTTGTTATAATAAAATTTTAAGAATTCATCGCCGCCAAAATGCAATTTATAGGCGAAAGAGTTATTAACTCATGCGTTCATAACCAGATTAAATTATTGTATCTATTTGACACGCAATCGGTATAGTTTTCGATACCATAATAATATGATACCATAATAATATAATAAGGTGGCAATGTCGTGTGTTGTTTCTACGTAAATAAATGGTTTTCAGCTCGAGAACAACGAAAACGGCAAGAGGAAAATTCTCGAATTTTATTAGCCAATAAACATTGAGCGAAATAACAGCAAATGTCGCGCTATAGCACGCAGTGGGCAGGCCAAAATTATCGTCAGAATTAAGTCGTAAACTTGTCCAAAGGCGTATTATCATAAAGAATGCCTTTTTTAAAAGTCGCACGAGAAGCCTTAAGAGGAATTGCGAAGCGTTGACACTGTTAAAAATATATGAAGCGAATAATAAAGTAAGGAGGTTCGTTGCGCCGCGCGCGCCGTTTTCAAGCAGCATGCGCTGTACAACAAAGGGTCGACCTTGAGGTCAGCCTCTATTGCTCCTTCAAATTGTACAAGTTAGCGACGATAATGCAATTTTACTCCGAGGCACATTCACCTCTGGCTTAAGCGCGGCGTGTAAGGATTACTACTCTTAAAAGACCGCCGCTCTAGCAATGAACATAAAAAACTATACGTTATCTGTGCTGATCAGTGCTTCGAAATTTAAACGCACTATCGTCGAACAGATGCCATGTTCGTAATATGACACGCGGCAATTTAGATTTTATGGAAAAAAACCCGGGCTTAGCTTACTTTATATTGACTTTATTGATTAATCAAACGTTAAGGTTATTTATTATTCCCTTAGTTCATAATTGAAAAAATTGCTTCGATAATAAATATCCTTGAAAACAAGATTAGCCGCCAAGGACCTAAGATAATGTAAGCCTTGTCGTATATTGTTATTATCTCAGGAAATCGATTGATAGTGGATATCTTTACATAAAACTGTCTTGCGGATGTAGCATACATAATTGTTTTTAAT
Source organism: Iphiclides podalirius (assembly GCA_933534255.1). NCBI lineage: Eukaryota > Metazoa > Arthropoda > Insecta > Lepidoptera > Papilionidae > Iphiclides > Iphiclides podalirius. The sequence goes on along the minus strand of OW152827.1, from coordinate 11,685,072 downwards.
ATTTAGTTTCGAACAAATTACATTATCAGATAGCGGTCGACATCTATAAATAAAATTAAAAACAGTAAACACTGTTAATGATATATTATTTAGCAACACGAGCTTTGCGCGATTAACGTACGTGTAATGATCGTGAAATCAGCATATTTACAATCTTTGTTTAAGTCAAATGTTTGGAGCAGTTTTTTATCGCAACAAATTGTTTCGTAACATTCATTACAACCTTGTCAATGGCAGACAGTAAACGTCACATTTTACTAGCATTGTTAAGACCATTTCAACTCACACCCACGTACGAACATAAACTCCATAGATATGAGTCCTGTCGTTCACGTATCGTGGTGTTGCCATCTATTAAGACATAAAGTCGGTACGTTGAACCTCGGAGCTTGGATTGTAATCTCTACGTGTGCTTATTTAATAAAATTCCGTGTTCCGAGTAAATTATTCTTGAACGGTCAGTGTTGTCTAGAGCGGGACATCGATGTGTCTTCAATTTGCTCGTAACAAGCACGTTATGTTTTCTATTGCAATACTATGTAAGTGTTCGGTATATTTCATGTACAATTGAAGAATCTCTCGGTTCCGTTTGCACAACATTGTGTTAAGGTCACGTTTCAGAGTCGCGATAAGAGCACGCCGAGCAATAACAAAGTCGTACCATTTATTGAATGAAACGTTTTCGACCGATTCAATAGAATTAACTCGATATTAACTAGTGAAGTTTCATGCGATGAAATAGGTAAAACGATGTTATAGCTAATGAATTGCATTTAATTTAATATAGACAACATTACGATACAAAAAAAATTATATGTGTACTTATTTATGCACCTAAGAGTTTATAGTTCTTTAGCAAAGAAAACAAAAGAAAAATAACAATTTATTACTTATTTCCTTTTCGTTTGTGAAAAAGACGCGCCAAAATAAGTATAACTTTAAAAGTATCTAAATATTCTTTTTAAAAAACTTGTCGGTCCATTCAATATGCGATTATGAAAATCTGGAGAGTATTGGGAAGTAGAGAGAGGGTAAAAAAAAAGAGATTGGAAGAGATTCCAAAACATAGAGAGAGGGATAAACAGTCGGTACAAATATCGCGGAGAGTAGAGATGCAGGCCGTGACCGCAGCCGCATCCATACGAACAGGCGATTACAAAGGCGTATAACGTTTGTTAAAACTCGTAAAACAAGGCTGCCCGCCACGCCTTTGTTCGTGTTTAACGATCCGATAATACATGCATATTAGACGCTGCTCCATCTAATAGGGATGTCGAAAGTGAAAAAATATATCGATATATCAATATTTATAAAAATATCAATATCGAAGAGAAAATATGATATGTCGGATATAGTCCTAAAAACCTTTCTCCAAAAAAAGGTATGTCGAGTATTAAATATTTGACACTTACGGACTCTGTGCCAGATTCTAATTTGAAAAAGAAATATATCGTTTTTGACAAGATCTTCGATGAATATTATGAATGAATATTATGTATTGTTATATCGGATCCAAATATATCAGCTGAAAATATCGATATATAGAATCAAAAATATTGAATATCATTTAAGTTTTCGACATCCCTACCATCCAGTTCGCGCCGCGGAGTGTACGCGCATAGACGTACTGTACATCAAGATGGATTCCGCTCCAAGAAGTTAATACGGATACTTGCACACCATCTTTGTCACAATATACACCACCATACACTTTACACGAGTTCAATGTTGACTTACGTACATTTAATTTACCGGCAGAGTTTGAGAAACCGTACTGCACTAGGGCATTTGCCGCCAAAACTTTCCCAACTAGTTCTCTACCATCAACGTGATCACAGATGAAGAAAACGACACAGAAATTACAGATGTAATAAAAAGTAGAGCCCTTTAATATTTTATCTGTACGCTTAAAATGGGTAAACGTTCAATACAATATATTGAAGTAGAACAATGGATATTAAAAAATACTTTTGAATATCACTCCATATTTTCTTGAATACAAAAAAAAAACATTTAATTGCTGGCAACATAAAAAATTCGCTCCATACTGTTGTAATACATACGAACGTTTTCTTTAATGCAGATAATTTATGAATATGACATTCGGGGTCGTTCGCACTCCGCTTTTTGTTCTGTGGATAAAAATAAATGCATGCATCGCTAATTATCCTTCGTTACCCTTCGTCGGGGATAAGTCAGCATTTAAATACACGAAATTGAAACGATTAAACGGATCGTGTTGCGGACAATTATGGCACTTAGTTATTCTTGATTAAAATGAAATAAAGGAGGTGAACGACTTTATAATTGTGCACTTTATTTTTCACATTATTCATATTTTTGTGGCAAAGATCGACAGTATTAAAGGAATATTTAAGCTTATGAAGCATTATTAATTCCTACGATGTTTAGCCAGGTGTTTACAAATTAGCAATCTAGACTTACAAAGGTTACTTTAATAATCCCTACTTCCTTACTTATATTATAAAGGCGAAAGTTTGTATGTATGGATGGATGTTTGTTACAGTTTCATGCAAATACTACTGAATAGATTTTAATGAAACTTTACAATAATATAGCTTATACATCAGAATAAGACATGGGCTATATTTTTTATACATATTTTATGTATATCTGTGTTTCTGTCTGAATGTTACTACATACCTACTAGTAGTACTACCTACAGCCTATTCTACACAGACGTAATCACGGGCAGCGGCTAGTTATCAATATTATAAATGTGAATGTAAGTTTGTTACGCTTTCACGCCAAAACAACTCAACCGATTATCATGAAACATTGCACACATATTTTTAGGGGTTTAAAAAAGGATATATATAGGATTATTTTTATACTGAATCTGAATTACTTAAGGGCTTTTACGCGGAGCCGACGAGCAATAGACTCCTTTACGATTTTCCTTGATAATATTTCTGGGACATAACCAACCTAATTACATTTATAATATCAGCGATTTAGAGGTGTTCTTCTTTCCATTCCTTAATTATTATATACTTTTGCTACAGTCTAATAAATTAATATGATTTACGAGAATAAACTTTAGAAAACATGCGCTCTGAACATGCAAGGCAAGCCGATGGTTTTAGTTTGGATTAGGAATTGATATACATTCATCATATTCAAATTTAAATATCCATATTGTTCATTCATTCCGTACATGGAAGAAAACGACACTTTCACATTGGATTCAGAATTCTGACCGTGTCGCACTTTAGCGGAAGCTTTGTATTGCCAAGAAATTTTATCTTTCGATGATAAGTAAAAAATACAAATGCACCTTCTTATTGGTGATTTTTTTGGTCCCAGTGTTAGGAATAACTCTGTGAAATTTTATCGGACATAGAGGATGGCAGCTTTAGTTTTTCGAGCTTTTTATTTAATTTTATTATCATTAAGCCCGATACCAGGCTCACAGAAAGCCGTGGGAGCTTTATATAGACCTTAGGGCTCGCTAAAAACTTTATTGTATTCCAAAAATCTCAAGGAAGGCAGAATGTGATGCAACTAAATATTATTAATTAAATAAATAATTATATAATTATTCACCAACTTTATGTTGGAACTTCTTGGTTGAAAAACGTTTTAAAGAAACCAAAACTAATAAACGCGTATAAAAAAGGTCTCAAATTCGTGCATGCCCGGTGCATTCGTCATTATGACAGCACATACACCTTAATAAAGTAATGGAGTAAGGAATCTATCGTATTCAACTTTCTTTTCATTACGGCCAGTCAGTGCTTGACTACAATTCCTTTTTTTCAACCGATTACAAAGAGGAAGGAGTTTCGTAATTCGGTTGTAAATATTTTTGTTTCTTACTTTAGAACTCTATCATATAATTAAAAGCATTTTAAGGAGAGTTTATTGACTTTGTTATAGAATTTATTACACTGTCTACTCCCCAAAAAAGAGGTAAGCGAAAAGAGCGATGGCGACATTATGACGATGGTCAATCTGAGCTGGTATTGCTTCATCATAATTTCATGCTATCGTCTCAATTATAGTCCGGAGTCAACATTTCCATCACTCCACGAACACAGGAAACAGATTTTATGCATAAGCGAACACTCAAATCTATTCCTCTCAACACCCACAATTTTAGCTACTTCCGCCGTTCGAAGAATGAATAAAAAAAAAAACAATAACGGACGGACAATAAAACACAAATGATCAGACAGTTATTTTCTTCTGGAAGTTTCTAGAAATATTCGAACGCCAAGCGAGCGTTTGTTCAGTCACATTCGTTTGTTTTTCTCAAAGCGGCAGCTGCGATCGACGAAGCACGTGGAAGCCTGCGAGGGGCGAACGGGGCCCGACCGGGACCAAACGCGAGGTCGACGTCCCGCCAGCTGACGAGTGAGCGCCGCCCCCGGCCAACGAACCCACGGGGTACCATAGCGTCTACTATCTAGCGCGCGCCGCATCTCCGTCGGCCGCTGCCGCCCTGGTAATTTGGAAATTATCCCGCTCCATGCTGAATATTTTTAATCAGAATACATTTTTGTATAATGAAACCATTTACTCGTTGACGTTTTAAAACGACAATTTGATAAAAATAAAAATGTAAAAAAAATAGTTAAAAAATATTAATACCATTGGTAAATAATGTTAGCATGCAAATGTAGCATTTAAAATGCGCTAAATAAAAGAGTTCTTTGCTTCCTGTGACTTTATGTTTTATTCTTATGTCTTAGTCTTATTTTATCTAGGCACTTAAAGCGTAATGGCTTGAGTCTAAACTCTAAAATACAATGAAATCCATTTCTGCTCTTTTTAATCAACATAGAAATCTTAAAAACCTCCACGCGAGTTGAGTAATAACAGCCGCAGTCTATTCGGATTCTTTTTTCAAGGCGAGTCGTTTTGTTTTGATATAACAATTAAGTGGCTATCGCGTTGCTAACCGGCCGATCAAGGTCGTTACCCCGGGCCACAACATAATGCCTCGCCGCGTACCCTTTACGGGCGATGCGAATTTTTCGAAAATTAAAAAAGAGAACGTTTGTGTAAATAAGAAGCAGAAGATTTCGTGCACAAACAACTCATATCCACACGCTACGCCGGGTGTGCTCCGCATCTCGAACTTAAAAGAACGCAGGTGCTAGAGAGAGACGGAGCAACAAGGTCACCGGTCAGTCGCCCGTCAGACAGCGGGGCGTGCGGGAGGGTGGTGCGGGTGCGCGCGCGCAGACGACACAACGACATGGCGGCTGGCGGGTGACGTCACGGCGAAGCCTCCGATGCGTAAGAGCGCTGGTGCACACGCGTTGCAAGTACAGAATGTAACGCGTGAACAATTAAACAACACACGCAAGCGGCGGCCATTGTATCCGGCCACTCGTCGGACCGCCGAGTAACGTTTTTTTTTGTTGCCGCAATTTATTACGCCGCGTCTTTATTCCGCCGTGGCGTCGACGCCAAAGTATGGAGATATTTTTGTTACGAAACTAGCTGTCAATAAAAAGGAAAGCTACTCAAACAAAACACAGGCTAACCGAATGTTTAGTCAATTACTTATTTTACCATTTAAGAAAGGTTGAAGGTACTAGATTTTTATAATACTCCAAAAATTGAACATACTTTGTCCAAAACCCGTGACCAGTAGGAGCCGCCAGTGGCATAGCGTGTAGCGACTCCGGCCCATTTCTTCCGCTAGGCTATTTGTGCATTTCGGGGAGGGCGGTTTGTCAACGCGCCAAAATGTATTGTATAATTAGACAGTTGTCAAATTCCCGCGCTCTCCACCAGCAATGTATTCGCTTGATTGAGTTACGCAATAAAAGCCGGGTATTTTTAATCGACACGTAAAACTATATTGCGGCGTGCGCTGCGAAAATGGTACAACGTGGCACCGCGATATTGCTATTTCGCTGGCTGATAGGTCGTGTGTGTTTACTGAATTGACATAAATAAGTATACATGTTTTTTTTTCTTTCTAAAAAGCATTTTTAAAACGAACTCTGTTTTCACCAGGGCGTTAATTACTAGTTTCATTAAACTGCAAATTGACTAGTACTTGCGCATCACTTGTAAAATTTTACATTGAAATGAGTCAGGTTCAGTCGTGAGCTAACAAAATAAATGAATGATGCAGTTACGGTGTAAGGGCCACGCAGTAGCCTCGGCCGTTGCACGAATGGGCAGGCTCATCCGGGTAAATACCACGACCTCACAGAAGACCAGCGTAAAAGTGGAAGTATGACAAATACTTTCGCGTTTCGTCTGGTGAGTGAGGTAGCCGGAGCCCAATTTTCAAAAGGTTGTCAACGCATCCGTAACCCTCGGGTGTGGCAGATGTCCATGGGCGGCGGTATTCACTTAACATCAGGTGAACCGTCTGCTCGTTTGACAACTTATCGCATAAAAAAAAAGTTAGATTATTGTAATAGTTTGTGATCAGAGATCGTGGCGTGGGTCGTGATACTGATAATATTACGCATTTCTAAGATACTCGACTGGGGATACAAAAACTTGGAAGCAAATAAATTATTAAATATTTGTTGATAAGTATAGCAAATGGATAAAAAAACTTACCGAAATTGTGTCAAAAAAGGGTTCGCAGATGTCCATATTTTTCCCATAATATAGAGCGGGAAGGTTATCGGATAAAAAATTAAGGTTAGCAAGTTAACAGCTATCTGAACCGAGATAAGTAAAGTAGTGTGAACTACTGTGATCATTTAGTAATGTAACAAGTCCATTTTTTACTAACGAAAAACAAAAGCCAGTTCAAATATCTTGCTCTGTATTCATTTTATAATTGATTTCAGGAGTTCCCTAAGTAACTTAGTTGATTTTGTGCTAAATTTGTTTTGTTCGAAACTTGGAAAAGAAAATGTATTTAAACCGGACCGGGTGATTTCTGATTTCATTGATATTGTTGGTTCTGCAATGAACTGGTATAAATTATTAAAAAGATGGTTGCGTGGAAGGATTCACCCCGAATTTACACTTAAATTATTATAATCACTCCTATTATAATTAACTCAATTCACTAGCTCGAAGCAACTCAAGACAACGGTGTTACGTCTATCACTTCAAAACGTCAATTTCCCGCAGCCGACAACCGAACAGACTTTTAAATTCTTAAGGTGTCGCCACCGTAAACCAATAGAAATACTTTAGATCAGTTTTGCCTAGTAAAATATTACTAACCCATTTGTGTATGCTAACAGGTAGATTGCCAGTATCGAGTTCGTATTAAAATTACAGTACATCACAAAAACATCGTACACAAAACAAAAAGAGATCTGATATTTACCAACTGCTGTCGAAATCTACAGGCTTCTCGCATTCTAATGGCGTTTTCGGCGTTTCTAAATGACGTAAATCAGCTTTCAATGACATTGACCCGGGGGAAGCGGGAGATAATTGTTCGGGGGTGTCGGGGGTCGATACGGATGGCCCACACCCCCGAAACCAGAATAGGGGCGGAACGGGGCCCCGACAATAATTTTACCACAGCACGTCGGTGTCGAAATAAACATAGTGATGTGCAGACGAGAATTGAAGAACCTGGGAACCTTCAAGAAGAGAGCACACTCTTTCCTAAAAGGCCGGCAACGCATTTGTAAGCCCTCTGATATTGCAGGTGTCCATGGGCGGCGGTGATGGTGATCACTTACCTATCAGGTGAGCCTCCTTCTTGTTTGCCGCTTTTTCCAATGAAAAAATACCTACATATATTTATGTATAGCTAGCGACACGCCCCGCCTTTGCACGGGTGCAATGCGCATATAAACCTTCCTCTTGAATCTCTCTACCTATTGCTGAAGACTGCATTAAAATCCGCTTCGTATTTTAAAAGATCTTAGCGTACAAACAACGGGAGCGATTTTGTTTTACACTATGTACCTAATAAAGACAAGTGTCCTTTCTTTATCTATTTGCTAATACGAGTGTATTTGAAATCTATTTTTATTTTTAAAAGATTTCCAAAACAAAATCTCGCCACTATTTAATGTCAATTTACGTGGAACATTAATAAATGATAGTTTATAACAAAAATTATTACTTTGTTTTATATATGAAATCAATTATGAGTTATTTCAGCTAGGGTTGTCATTAACGGCGGTAGGGCCACGCTGCAGCCTCGGCTGTTGCACGAATGGGCAGGCCCGTCCGGGTAAGTACCACGACCTCACAGAAGACCAGCGTAAAGTGGCAGTATGACAAATACTTTCGCGTTTCGTCTGGTGAGTGAGGTAGCCGGAGCCCAATTTTCAAAAGGTTGTCAACGCATCCGTAACCCTCGGGTGTGGCAGATGTCCATGGGCGGCGGTATTCACTTAACATCAGGAGAACCGTCTGCTCGTTTGACAAATTTTCGCATAAAATAAATAAAAATAATAAGCAATGTAAATACAAAAACTAATTATTTATTGTACTACATTTTAATATTAAAAAACAAATAAAAACTATGTTATAAAAATGACAGTCTCCTGAAGAGGAAGAAAGGTAAAGATATAGTACCTGGAGGACCAAGCTTTGTTCGGTTTGTTTTCTTTTTGGTAAATTGTATTTTTTTTGGTGGTTCTTTTTGGCATGTATTTTGGAAGTTACATTTAGATACAAATAACTGAGTAATGAAATATACATTATATTTTTCGATCTTACCGACGTAATAATAAGAAAATATGCACTGGTGTTTTTCACAGGGGTGAAAGCCCCCATATTGCGTCACATTTTTAACTGACTTCAAAAAAGGAGGTTTTCAATTCGACTGTGTTTTTTTATGTTTGTTACCTCAGAACTATCGACTGAGGGAAGCGTTTTTGGTGATTCTCTTTTTATTGGTGAGCTGGTGCTTCCCATATTAATTTTAATCGGTTATTGGATCTTGAGCTCCGGAAATACTTCATCCTTCCTCCTGAAAATCAATTATAAAATGAACACAGGCGAGATATTTGAAGCCTAACGTAAAACAAAAGTTACGTTAGCATGTAGATGTCCGACTGCTGGGCAAAGGCCTCCCCTGTACAGAGGGTTTCAGGGCGTAGTCCACCACTTCGATATATCGTGAATAATCCTTCGTGAAATATTTCTCCATGGGATTTTCACATTTTTTTGAGATATTCAAGTTAGAGGTTAATATCAGAAAATATATGTGCACTTCAGTTTTGTCTTTTAATTTATCTGTAGCCGTTATATAATAACATCCGTTTCAAAAAATAATATTCATTTTTCTCATTCGTAGGGAGCCCGATAAAAATAGAAAACGGGGTGGCGTCACAGCGCATTTAATGTCCTCCTCCCATGAATTGCCCACGCGTTATTAGCAGCTCGCGAATAGGGTTTCGTTCACACAAAAAAACCGGCCAAGTGCGAGTGGGGCTCGCGTTCGAAAGGTTCCGTACGTATCTATAAAAACAGCAAAAAATCCATGTCTATTGTATGGGAGCCAGACTTAAATATTTTTTTACTCGGTTTTTTAGTATTTGTTGTTATAGTGTCAACAGAAATACATCATCTGTTAAAATTTCAATTGTCTAACTATCACGGTTCATGCGGTACAGCCTGGTAACAGGCGGAGTCTTAGTAATAGGGTCCCGTTATACCCTTTGGGTACGGAACCCTAATAACCGCCTCTCCATTCGCTCAATAATTTGTATATATCTATACAAACGTTCTATTTTTAAAAAGATAGGCAGAGCGTCAAGCGTGTCGTTGAATTGTTTGCGTTGGTACTAAGCTGTTTATAAGAGATGTCATTTGTGTATTTGACATAAGAAATTTTTTTTATTATAAAAGATAAATATACAGTACTTACATACATCACAGAAAATCGCATATATAATATACGAGAATGATTATTTTAGTATGATGGGAAAATATTTGTAATGCCTTTTGTATGGCCTTTGAAAATTATAAATAACTAGCGGGTCGGGCCGACGTTGTCCTGTACACACGACTTAAATCGGATAACTTAAAAAAGAATTAAAATAATTGTGAATCTAAACCATTCTCGAATCGACCTGAACACACACAAGAGATTTTTTGCCTTAGTTTGCGAGTTAGCAACAAAGGCGCACTATCTGATAACGTTGCTATTAATAATTTTGGAATAAAACCGATTAAGTTTGCGATACGTGTATCACTAAGTGTAGTATGGCACACTAAACGACTTTTGATTGTTCCTCAAATTCTTCACTCGTACAATTAAATTAAGGTAATTTTAGTCAAGTCCCGAATAACGCCTTTGATTGTTACACATAGATAAAAATAAGGAATATGGTTAATATCAAATTTGTCACGAATGATTTCTTTTTTGTTTGAACATATACAATGAACGATATTTTCGGTCTCTTGGCATTGGCTCCCCTATAAAGATGTCCTTTGCCATTTATAAGAAAGAAAGTTATTTTAAGGTTCTTGTTGACTTTGTTTGTCATTTCCAAGTTTTTGGACGACAGAAAAAGTATACTTACGTTAAAATTAAATTTATTATTGAAATGTTTCAAAACAATTTACCCTAAAATTTACATTAATCTATATTCCAATTTTGTCTTTTTTATTGTAGATTGAAATATAGGATATGGCTGACCGACGGTATAAGTTACATGCGGTTATTATCTCTAATATATAAAACACGACACGAGAATGTCACGGTGTTTGTAATTTGAACTCCTCCGAAACGGCTCGACCGATTTTCGTGAAATTTTGTGTGCATATCGGCCAGGATGGAGAATCGGACAACATCTATTTTTCATCCCCCTAAATGTTAAGGGTGGCAACTCAACATTTGAAAAGCCATTTGACAGCTGATTAGTTGACTTCTACGATGATCGGTGTTTCAGAAACCGGGCGTAAATCTGTAAAGTTAGATATATATAACTTTACATTTATAACAGATTTACGCAATGAACGTTCATATGAACAGTTATTTCACATATCGAAAGTTGATGTATGCAGGTGGCTCAGGATCGTGCTTCGTGGCGTGGCTGTCTTTGCGGGAGGTCTATCTTCAGCAGTGGACTCTAACGGACTGAAATTATGATGATGATTTGACATGTTCAAGTTGTTTGTGGTAACACTTACCCTGGAGATTGTGCTTAATTTATAAGATTAACGGCCGGTTTCAATATTTGATCTACAGATGGATTGTTACTAGCCATAGAATTTTGAAGTTAGTATTATGGAGCTAATTTCAAATACCTATCGCTAGTAAACAAATCTATTTGTAGATAGAATATTTAATAGTTTTTCTTTTTAAGTAATAAATGTATACTATAATATATAATAAATGTAAAAAATATATAAATTGAATACTTTAACATAAAGTTTTAGTGGAGCCTTGACTCCCAAACTAGGTAATCCTGTATTTCAGGAGTCAATGCCATCCCCTAATTAATATACACTTTTGTGGCAATAAATATAATGAAATGTTGTAATTAATGATTACAGACACTTGTGGCATTGATGACAATAACCCATGGGAATTCCCAGAATGAGTTGATCACTCCCAAGTTATTTCTAAAAAAAAAAAAAAACAGTTGTATAATACATATTTTAATTTTTATAAAAAAATGACGAAAAAGGGGAGGTCTCCGCTAGAGAAACGTCATTACGAAATGGTGGTAGATTAAAACAAATATGACTATCGATAGATAAATGCAAGTTTCTTATGTCGATAATGATTTTGATTTTATGATTATGGACACATACACTTTCTTGGGTTGCAAATGTTGGCAACCTTTAAACGGTGGGCCACGGGGCTTTTTGCTCTTCGCGCCGGTCGTCTGTGAGACTGACCATTGTTAATCAGCAGAAGCGCGACTCTACCACAGTGATTTCTTATAATTTAAAAAACCGGCCGGTTGTTGTTATAGCGGCAACAGAAATACTTCATCTGTGAAAATTACAACTGTCTTGCTATCACGGTTAATACGATACAGCCTGGTGACAGACTGACAAACAGACAAACAGAGTCTTAGTCTTCAGAGTCAGCGGAGTCTTAGTAATAGGATCCCGTTTTACCCATCGGGGTACGGAACCCTAAAATTACACTACAAAGCGCAGTGGTCTCGAGCAAGTTTCCCAAATTTTACGAAGTGTGTTCGCGCAGTCCACACTAGCGCAAGTCGCGAAAAACATCGCATAGTCGTATGAGCGAGTTGGCACGCTTTCTACGATAAACAATATTGGCAAGAGCATCATCTCGCAATCTAATTGCTGTCAAGGTGAGATTCCTACGCACTAATCGTGACCTTTCGTTGTGAATGGATTGAGGTAGTCGCTATTTATCTGAAACATTTCGGCGCGTCCTATTCTCAGTTGTAATGTCATCGTTGAAAGTACATTCCCACTACGTATGTGAATATATTTTAGCGGTAATAATCCCCGCTCGTTTTTATAGTCACACTTTAAAAATCTCCTTTTTTTTCTGCGAAAAATAACGCTCATTCCGCGAAGTACGAGCCACTAAAACTAAAAGCACTCTGGCCTGCTTGTCGCCCGCGAGAGGCCATAAAAAATCGTACCTATAAAAGCGCGGTGACTGTTGCTACGCGGCCATATAATCCGATCAAGAAAGGAGGCGTACAGCAGGCGTGTAGTCCGCCCGTGCAGTCGCTGCACACCACATTGGCAGGTTAGTGTTCCCACGACGTAAAAATATTATACGACTGCAACGAATAGGCATGCATCGTCGTCCAAGTTAAGCAGACCGCTGTACGATTCAAAATGGCTGCCTAATGTTAGGTAAACGTACGTGTGTTATGGAACATTCGATTCGCACACGATTTGAATGCTTCCATCCAATTGCACTGTCAGCATAATAAACAGTTTATTTTAAGCTTTAATGTTAAATTATGCAAATGGTTTTTTTGATCTTGTCCTAGGTATATGAATGCTTGAAGTATTGTTAACCTAACTATAGAATCTTAGCGGGTTGCAAAATACAGTGACTTTTTTAGTTAATATACCTTGTCACTCAATCAAGTTTCAATAGGTGTCAGTGCAATATGTACGGACTTTTTATTTTGTATAGGAAAAAATTCAGTTTAGTTATGATAAATTTTCAGATGTGTTACTTTTAAGGAATTTAAGCGCTCATACGTCCCTTAGTATCTGCTTACTACATCACACACCACACCACATGTAGTGCTGCATATGCACGTGTAATAAATCATTCATCCACGAATCATCAACCCACGAGGCGGAAGATTGACTTTTCCTATTGTTTGTTGTTTTACAAAAAACTATGGCGATATAAAACAAAAGAAAAATAAATCAATTTAAAGGAAAAGAATTGTACGCCCTACTACCATTTATTTCTATTTGACATTTACTTTCGAGGCACTCACTTATAGGCACAGGTTATAAACATTCTGCCAATGCGAAATACGACGTTCGGAATTCAAACGCCGCGAGAGCCGTAAATAATCGCAAGTCGTGATTTTAGTGCCAATGATCCGTTTATTAAAAACGCTCGGGCTAACACAATCGTTATCGCGAGTAACATTGACCAAGTCGGAAGGTGAGGCCGAAGCGCGTGGATTGGCGGAGGCGGCAGGCACGGCGGTTATGCAACCGCCCGCTCTCCTGCACCCGCGAGATGGCGTTGTACAGCGAGCAAAGTGAAAGAGGTTTCAATGGGATAAATTGCGAGCGGAATTTAGAACGTTCCGCGGTAATTGGGACTTTTACAATGCGCTATTTATTAACGTATCTCGAAACTAAAAAGGGTGGTTTAGTGTTATTATATACTATACCTATATTGTAATAACTTATCTTGTTTACTGGCAATATTACTATGCAACGTCTTTCAATCATCGATTGTAATTACAACCTACGAACTGCGGCCCACGTGTTTCGCTAACGTGGGTTTGTTCGAGTTCGAAACGAAAGAACTGATAACTCTATTCTTCTCTTTAGTTTGCACAAGCACTCATTCAAAGCTGCATGATTACTCACAAAAATTTCCTTAGAGACAAAAGTTGGGGCGACGACCTTACCAAGGTTGTGAGGTGTTGCAGCTGGCGCTAATACGTAGTTTGCGGATGTCAACGCTTAGTAATCTTTTTCATAGCTTCACAGATAAATTATTAAGAAAAGTCACTACGAATAGATTTAATTAATAATACAATAATTGAATGTTTATTCAAAAAACCTCGGCACCAACATCGTTTACATACATGGCTCTGTCCAGGTTATTAAAGAAAATATTTCTAACCTTTATAAATTCTTAACTTCCTGGAAATAAAGTAAAGCAAAAGTAAGTTTTTATATATATATACATATATATATTTGCATTGGCAGACTTCACATTAGTTCGATTTTTTTATTATAATTTCATTTAAGTGGCGGAAACTTCATATTTTCGAAATATCTTTTCGAAAATAAAAAATAAATATTCCATAACATAATATTTCGTTATTACGCACGTTTTCCCACGGCGTTTTCCTTCACCGCTGAGCACGTGATAATTCACCACTTAAAATTGTTTTAACGATTTCATTGGCACCGGCAACGGGAATTGAACTCGGTTTGCTCGAGTATATTGAATTAATTAATAAAAACCGGCCAAGTCGAGTCGCACTCACGCACGAAGAGTTCCTTACCATTAACTATGAAAACGGCAAAAAAATCATGTCTGTTGTATGGGAGCCCTACTAAAATATATTATATTCTACTTTTTAGTATTTGTTGTTACAGTAGCAAACAAAAATACATCATCTGTGAAAATTTCAACTATCACGGTTCATGTGATAGAGCCTAGTGACAGACGTACAAACAGCGGGCTCTTAGTAAAAGGGTCCCGTTTTACGTTTGGGTACGGAACCCTAAAAACGAACACTCAGTCACTCATTTATCACGATACGAACTCGTAATCAACCCAGCCGTACAAAACCAATTAATATGAATTGAAAACTTTTAAGAACTCAAAACTGGAACACTTAAGCGTGGTAGGGCCACGCAACAGTTTTCGCTTCCATAACTTCTATACGGTTTTTGGAAATGTCTATGGGCGGAGGTTATCATCTAATATCAGGTGAACCGCCTGCTCGCTTGCCATCTTCTTACATAAAAAAATGTAAAAAAGCAAATCTGTATTAGGTTACTAGCGAACTGGACAGGCGTTGTCCTGTGCACGCGACTTAAATTGGACAACTTGGTAATAAAAAAAATGTAGTGGACCGAATTGTGAATCTAAACCATTCTCGAATCGACCCGAAGACACACAAAAAAATTTATTAAAATCGGTCCAGTCGTTTAGTTCAGTGACAAACACACGAACAGAAGAATTATATACATGTATAAGAGATATGCCGTTTTAATATTTAATAAAGTGGACGTAAAAAATACGCAAAGTGGCGGGTGCCTACTATTCCATTATCGAGATTATCCAGAGGAAAATCGAGGCATAAACGTTACCGAAAGTCGCGGCAAATTTTTTATATTTATGCCGCCATATTTCACGGGGATTCGGAGACTGGCGCCGTAGACCGGAAGCGCGTTCTGGCGCCGACATTTATCTGCATAAAACCAATGACCGGAAGTGATCGTGTGGCGCTCGATTTCTTTTAAACGTGTGAGGTGTTAGACAATTATTAGCCAGTTAGATAACCGACGTGACACCTGGCACAGTTGGGAAAGTTGTTCTCCTGTTGACGTTTACCATTGTGACCGTTATGTGGCAGAGGTGGGATGATTTGGATTTTATTAACGCTAGACGCTAGACGCGTGGAAAGCTTTCGACAAATTAATCCTAACAACTCGTCAAAATGTTAGATGACTATATCTAAAGGTTATCGGTACTCTGTTTTCTGTCTTTTTGTCATTTATCTACACAATTGCAGTCTTCTTTAAGACTAAGCTTAAGCTCATCAACTTGGCCTCGGTAGATGTCTATTAACTATTTGCTATTTCCTGTAAGACATTCACGATCCCTATTCACAAAATAGGAAGGATTCACTCACGGATCTTGGCGGAATGCTCATACTTTTCTGTACATTTTAATAATGATGAAGGTCTCCGGATGGACATTAATTCGTATAGCGAAAAGTGTGGAAACTTTTTAAGAATTATTGCTCGGATGGAGGAGAATAATAACTATGACATTTAGCATAGACATTGTTTATTGTTATTGTAATGAGAAGTGCGCAAAGCATAAAAATATGTATACTAGCGGACCCGACAGACGTTCACCTGTTCAAAAAATGTTTGAATAGGTTTGTGAATCTAAACCATTTTCGAATCCTCTCCGTGTCTCCAGTCAAGCCGTCCATACAACAGCTGAATGTGATGTCTGAACAGTTTGTAGATCAGATGTTCTACTCATAAGAAACACTTCTATCTGTTTCCAAAGTTGTAGCCACAAACGCAATAAATAAATATTTTAGGACACATTTTTACAGAACGTTCTCTAGTCCCAAACTAAGCAACAACGCTTGTACTATGGGTAATAGATAACTCATAAACATACTTTTCTTTAGTAAATAAATACATATATAAACACCCAGACAATAGAGAAACACTACGTTCACACACAAGTTTCCCAGTAGTGGGGCGAACCAACACCCTCTGGCGCAAGAGACATGCACCCACTACGCCATTCGGGTCGTCAATAACGAATGCATTGTTTATGTGACGACTGTTCATAAGTTTTGAATGCAAAGTAGTGAATGCTTAAAACCCTTTTCCATTATAACTAACAAACAAACAACATCTGAAAGTTTACGATCGTTTCTATTGCTACTAATAAACGTTTCGCTACTGAATGCGACCAAAGACCTTGCGTTATTGTAACGAAGCGGCACGCGGAGGGCATGTTAAGTTTTTGTAATCAGTTACAGCTTGAAGCGTTTTCATTAACGAAGTTGTTAACGTTCACTGAACTCTGCGTCTTTTATTTTTTTAATGTGAAATTAATACTTATCTAAAAAATTTTACGCCACACTTGAAATTTACGAATGACAGTTATTTTACACAACTCATTAGATCATTGAAGATGTTTACAGTTATACCGTTAAAGTACTTAGTATTTTTAAGTAGTCATTGTCCAACGTTAACGTTATTATTGCATTAGTTTTGCTGTGACGGCTGTATTGGTTTGGATGAAATTTCGAATTCCGCGCGGTATCTTACGCCGGATAACACTATTTGTTTCGTTCTAACCTACTTAATTAAAAAATAAATAAAGTTCGGTCATCTCATGTTCTCTGTAACTGCATATTTATCGTTATATCCGATCGTTGTTGTGTTTGTTCTATGATTCCCATTTAGTCGTTAAGACTTGGCTTGTTCGGACAGAGCTTGTAGGTAATACTTCGAGAATCTTCCTTCGTCTTTTGTTCAGCGGGTGTTTTATAAATCCCCCGACGGCGTTAAGCCCCAAAACGGCATTATCGTCGGGCGAACGATAAATTTGTTTTCGCGGCGCGTCACCCGATAAAGAGGGCTCCCTCCGCACGCGGCAGACACAACAGAGCGATACGTAACGCGCATAGTTGTTTATGAACTATCGCGCAACTGCGATATAAGCCTTATTACAAAGCGTTAAATGTCGTTTCCGAACAGCGCCGCGGAATGCGGCCGTAATTTATCAGTCACGGGGCCACATAAACATCTCGCGATTCAACACTCAGAAAGCGACTTGTCAGTTTCAACGCGTTCAAGTTTTGTAATGAATTTTGAGCGTGTGATGATTACCCGACTGCGCCAGAAGGAGGGTTATGTTTTTCGAGAGTATGTATGTGTGTTTAATTGTTTGGCACGCTCTGCAGCCTGAACGGCTTGATGGATTTTAGCTAGAGAGGTGTCGTTAGATTCGTATTTACTGTGAGAGTGACACTGGGTATGTCAGGAAAAATTACACAGAAACCCAGTCCGGTTTTTTACTTTTGTAAATTATATTCTACTTGTTTTCGGTACATCATTCGAGTAGTCTACGCGGGTTAGGTTCCCACAGCGGCGAGAACCTTTTCGTCCTATTTTCTACCAACTTTAATATTTCATCTTAGGTGTAGAGATTAGCACTATAAAAATTTTAATTTCGTTCTTCGTAGTAAAACGATATTCGAATTTGTTTGTATGCTGTAAAGGATATAACAATGGATGCCCCAAGCATTATTTGAAATGCGAAAAATAATAGAGATAAAAGACGTTGAGATTTTCGTCAGTGAGGCAATTGGCCGTTTAGCTTAGTGGTTGAGGCGTCCGGGCACGAATTAGAAAGACCTATGCGAAATATATTTTGATATACCTAAAGACGTCGTAAAAGGCGTCAACTGATAAAGGGATAAAGATATAAAGAACGCCCGTTATGGTTGGAACAAGCTAAGCGTTTTATGGACATTTCACGAAAAAAGAAGTTGTTCTATTCAGAGTATTGAATGAAGAAACCGGATGCCTTTGGCTGTCTGCATTGTTTGGTTCGTCAAGGCGACAAGACAACCATCTTCATATGGGACAGGTGTTCATGGGCCACTATGGTTGTCACCATACAGCATAAGCAATTGTTCGTAACATAGTTAATGATATTCCCTGATTTGGTTTTAAATTGAAATCTATATGAAAATTAAAAAAAAATTGAAAATTAAATTGAATCAACTGCGAACGATGTTATTAAAAATATAATTTTGAATCATGTTTTACTGTAGTAAAATTTGTTACCTACATACATTTACTGTTCTCGAGTTTTTTTTGTTCCAACCTTCAATTTATAACAAGAACAATGTTATATAATGATATTTATTGTACTTCTTTATTGACTGAAATGTTTTTAGTAGCGTCCGTTAAATAGTATAGTAGTACTGACCGTTTAATTCATTTTGTTGATAAACATGAAGAATCATAATAATAATTCAATGTATATACGATAATGTGGCAGACCTTCGTAAGTACACCGTGTCAAAAACAACAGATAAAACTGAGATAAATAAAAAGCTGTCGAGTTATCGCCACAGAAGTTGTTTAGTAGGTGTTTTTTTTTTTTGATTTTATTTACTCAATGAACGGTCAGTGTGCTTTTGCATTAATTAACAACCAAATGAATGAAGAACATCAAAATGTCTTCGAGTTAAAGAGTTTAGATGATGTGAATCGTATGTAAATCAGAATGATCTTTTTAATGATCAAAATTATCAATTCAAGAGTTTAACCATCCTTTTGTCAACTCAAATTACATTTGAAAAGCCATTTGACAGCTGATTAGTTAATTTCTACGATGATCAGTGTTTCACAAACCGGGCGTAAATGTGATGAATCGTGGAATATTGGATTTTTCAATTCACTTAAACTGAAATTACTGTCATTGATAATAACTAGTACAGTACTCTAGATGCTTCATAGCTTTGGCTAAGAATGTTTTAACATTCTTTGACTGAAACGTGGGTACTCAATGCGAACCGTATAAATAATACTGTGGCATAATTTTTCTGTATAGGGCCACTCAGCAGCTTCTACTGTTGCAAGAATGGGCAGGCTCATCTGGGGTAGCACCACGGCCTCATAGTAGACCGGCGTGAAGTGTAAGTATTTATACTTTCGCGTTTCGTATATGTGTGATAATGGGGGCACCATTTTTAAAAGGTTGCCAAAGCATCTACAAACTCATACGGCGGTAGGGCCACGCAGCAGCCTCGGCTGTTGCACGAATGGGCAGACTCGTCCGGGTAAGTACCACGACCACACAGAAGACCGGCGTAAAGTGGAAGTATAATACTTTCGCGTTTCGTCTGATGAGTGAGGTGGCCGGAGGCCAATTTTCAAAAGGTTGTCAACGCATCTGCAACCCTCGGTTGTAGATGTCTATGGGCGGCGATATTCACTTAACATCAGGTGAACCAACTGCTCGCTTGACAATTTTTCACATTAAAAAAACCCTAAGGTGTAGCAGACGTCTATGAGGCGGTATCTAATTAACAGCACGTGAACATCCTGCATAATTTCCAAGTAATTGTTAGGTAAAATTGCGATCAAGAACTGGATAAAGCTCTCCCAGCGGAAACGCATAGGGTTATCTCCGCGGGCTGGGGGTCCCGTTGAGGCCTTTGTGGCGGGTCGTGATAAAAAATTGATACGTCCGGCGAATTAAGAGCGCTATGAGGAACATGGTACGGCCGTGCAAGCCTTCTCTATTGCACGAATGGGCAGGGCCGTCCGAGTGAGTACCACGACCTCACAGAAGACCGGCGTGAAGAAGAAGTGTTACACTTCTGCGTGCGTTTCGTCTGGTGAGTGAGGTAGCCGTGGCCCACTTTATTAACTGGCAACGCATCTGCAACCCAATGGGTGTTGCAAATGTGATGATGGGCGGAGGTTGTCACTTAACGTCAGGAGAATCGCCAGCTCGTTTGCCGCCATCTCTCAGAAAAAAATGAACCACGGAAGCCAAACAAAAACGTTCACGACAGTTCCAATTGTGTGGACTACGAAAGCAAGTGTACAAGATCTAACAAATTATTTTATTTGTTACTATCCTTTTAATTTCCAATTCACTTGTCTTAGTCTTTAGTGCGTGATCATTCGGTATTTTCGCTTAAGTTCAACTGACATACTCAACATTGATCATTTTTAGATTTGTAAGCGATGAATACGCAAAAAGCTTTATAGGTAACCTAGTAGAAACTTTTCCGTTACTATAATTTTAAATTAGACTTTATTTGAAGGAGGGTTATGTTTTTCGAGAGTATGTATGTGTGTTTAATTGTTTGGCACGCTCTGCAGCCTGAACCGGCTTGATGGATTTTAGCTAGAGAGGTGTCGTTAGATTCGTATTTACTGTGAGAGTGACACTGGGTATGTCAGGAAAAATTACACAGAAACCCAGTCCGGTTTTTTACTTTTGTAAATTATATTCTACTTGTTTTCGGTACATCATTCGAGTAGTCTACGCGGGTTAGGTTCCCACAGCGGCGAGAACCTTTTCGTCCTATTTTCTACCAACTTTAATATTTCATCTTAGGTGTAGAGATTAGCACTATAAAAATTTTCCAAACAAAAACGTTCACGACAGTTCCAATTGTGTGGACTACGAAAGCAAGTGTACAAGATCTAACAAATTATTTTATTTGTTACTATCCTTTTAATTTCCAATTCACTTGTCTTAGTCTTTAGTGCGTGATCATTCGGTATTTTCGCTTAAGTTCAACTGACATACTCAACATTGATCATTTTTAGATTTGTAAGCGATGAATACGCAAAAAGCTTTATAGGTAACCTAGTAGAAACTTTTCCGTTACTATAATTTTAAATTAGACTTTATTTGAAGTACTTATATGCTTCACAGAATAACACTGAATCAAACATTTAGACCAGAGAGGAAAATATTATTTAAATATTCTTTTTTAAACTTCTAGAATACAAAAGTATGTAGCAAATGATGTTTTAATAAAGATGACAAATGTCCAACTGTTTGAAACTTTACTCCAATAGACGCTTGCGCGTTCTTATGAAACGTCAAAGTTTACATAAATAATTAATACACAAGTTCGTACTGTGCCTTGCCACCGTTGTCTGTGCTTACTTCACAAAATTAGGTTCACTTAAACATCAAATAATTAAACTTCTTCTTATAAACCCTTCATATTTACCCTTACCCTTTTTACAGCTATAAATTATGGACCCAAGATATAGGTCAATATAGGTACCGTTATCTTTGCCTTCCTTCCGCACAGTAGATAGTTTGTACTTTAATATTAAATGTAGCAAAATTATAATTAGGTATATTATATTTTTAATAAAACCGGTAGTGACTTACAATATCGGCATCATTTGCAAAGCTACGAGGCAAATATGCGTGACCCACAAATAGTTGGTGTAACCTTAAATCATCACTTATTTACGGTGGGAACGGTAAGGTAACGTAATGAGCACTTATTTATGGCAAGTGCGATTCGAGCGTGAGAGATATATCTGTTACGCCGGGAAACATTGCCACGCGTTCGTTTTTCGAGGACAAGTGTTTTTTTTTAATTCATTATAGATTTACACTTGTTTCTTTCGTTTAGGATAAATTAATTAAGAATTTTTTTATTATGTATATGTATTCTACGAATTTTCTTCCAAATTTAAATAAGGCTAAGTGGTCATGAAACGTAACAACTTTTAGAATGCGTGAAATGACATAGTGATGAAATATTTTTTTTTCCAAAGTACAAGTGATACACTGAACAAGTGATTTTAGAAAAATCTTGAAGGTGCGGTACATGGTATAACCGAGTTGGTTCATGCTTTCTGAATGTTTGTTATCTGATAAATTCAAGAATACATTTTTATATATCAAACCATTTATACTTAACGAGATAGACAGAGAGAAAATGCGTAATGGCTGGTTGACACGTTGCGAGCAGCTAACCTGACAAGGGGCACCTTTATTGTGTATTTGCATTAGCTGAGCTCGCATGCGCTGTCCAGATTCGAATTGAAATGCCTTCTGTCTACCACGCAGTGCCAACGAAAATAAATAGTTTAGGTTTTCTTTAATTTTCATAAATATAACGGGAAATTCCAATTGGATTACAATAAGCATTTTAAACTTAGTTAAGAATATCAATCGCCTGTATCCAAACTTAAGATACAGACAAAAGACAGGGATTAAGTCTTTATTACTCCCACGGACTGCAGTAATAGCGAAGTGTAAACAACTCCTCGAGCGTAATGTTTCATAAATCGTATTAGAACGGTGGCATTTGCGGCTTGCCTGATAAAACCGAATTCTTAGATAAAATTATTAAAATTTTGCACGGTTACGACGATTTTCAATTGGATTAAACATCTCTTCGAAGAGATTATAGTTTAATGGCTCGCTCAAATTATCGATCACGCGTTTCGGTATCGCGCAATCTTGAAACGGGTTTCCAATCGAGCGAAGGCATGCCGAAGCCCGAAAGAACTAAGACTAGGGACCGACCTGTTTCCTTTTGAGGGGCGCGTGCGCGTTCGCGTGGTCGCGCGCGGCCAGCTCGTCGAGCAGCGCGGCGCACTTGTCGCGCTCGGCCTCCTCGTCCGCTACGAGCAGGAAGCGGCGCCAGCGCGCCGAATCGAAGCCCCAGTGGCAGGTGCGGTGCTCGGTGGCGTGCGAGTGGCACACGAAGCGGCGCGGCCCGTAGAGCGCGCGGCACTCGGCGCACTGCACGAGCCCGCTGTGGGGCGCGCACACGCCGCGCGCGCCGCCGAAGCACTCGTGGTAGACGCGGAAGCCGGGCAGGGGGCGGCCGCGGCCGGCCGCCGCCGCCGCCGGCGAGTGCAGCAGCGCCGCGCACAGCCGCTCCGCGTCCGTCTGCGTGATGAGCCCGCACGAGGGCGCCGAGCGCGGCAGCACGCCCGTCGACTTCAGCTCGTGCAGCTGCTCGGGCGTGCAGCGCGAGCAGTAGATCTGCAGCTCGTCGCACACGCGGTTTATCTGCTCGAGGCTGAAGTCCGTGAGCACCGAGGTGAGGATCTGCGGCAGGCAGAGGCGCCGCTCGCCGCCCACGCTGAAGCACGAGATGGGCTCGCCCTCGAGGAGCGTCTCGCCGCGCTCGCCCAGCACCGGGTCGGCGGCGAGCAGGATGGGCGGCGCGGCGGGCGCGGGCGGCGGCGGCGGCGCCCGGGCCGGCTGCTGCGGCGCCGCCGCGCGCCCCCGCCCCGGCCCCTGCAGGCTGCGCGGCGCGCTCGCCTGGTACGTCTTCAGCACGGAGCTGATGTGCGGCGTCACTACGTCCATGCTCGCTCGTGGCCGCTCGCGCCCTAGCGCGCGCTCGGCCGCGCGACTCGCTCCGCCCGCGGCGCGGACATGTCTGCCTGTGCCGCCGCCCGCCACGGGCGCCGCGACGGCCCGGCCGAGCCGCTCCGCGCCGGCGTGCCCGCCCCCGACCGTTCGGTGCTACGCGTACGCGGCCGGCCGCCTCTCCTCACATAACTGTCGGCGGGCCCCGGTCGCGAGAGCCGCCGGGCGCGCACTTCACTTCCTTCCCTCGTTCGCGGCGTGTCCGAGCGATCCGGTCGCAGCGTGGCCGTGGGGCCGTATGCCGTATATGCGTGTGGCGCGCTCGGTGCGGTGCGCGGCGAACGGGCGGCTGCGACGGGCCGTGTGTTCCGGCGACTGGCCGCACTCGAAGCGGCAGACGGATGGCTCGGCTACTGGAGAGTCTAGCCGGCGCCCCGCGCCGCGCGCGGCCCCCGCGCCGAGTCACGTGACCGACCTTCCCGTCAAAATATCCAGAATGGCGGCGCGAGCCGAGGCCCGCTCGACTCAAAGACTAAAACGCCGCAAATACGGACGTACCTACCTAAACATTTACATATATTAAGCTAACAAAAAATCACACTTAAAAACATAAGAAATATTTCTGAGTGTCTTTTTTTACAATTTATAATTAAATATATATAATATAAAATTTATGTACTAAATGAAGTCTGTGTTATTTTCCCTTTTTCCTGAAAAACATAACTCTAAAATATGCTTAAAATTTTTTATGAAAAGTTAAATAAAAAATTACCCTTTCGATATGAAACAGCTTTATTCATTTAAAATTATGTTGTAAGAATATACTTTTCTTTTAGTTGAGGAATTGGTATTTAATTTTCTTTAAACCATAGAAACAGAAGTATTCTAAACTATTGAATCTATGTATTTTATGTTGAATGTTTCAATTTGTATACACAAGTTCAAAACAAGGTAAAATAGGTTACGGTGTTAGTTTAACTTCCAAGTTAAATATTTCCTCTGAGAGACACTGAAACTCATCCATGTAATACTTTCTATCGACGAAATATCTACTTAATTTTATCTTTGTAATCGCGACACGCGCGGGGAGTCAAGGGGCGCGGGGTGGAAGAGTTGCGGGATGCGGGAAGGGGGGCAGCTGCGTCTAGTGCGACCGTTCGCTCATAGCTCCATGAAAACTGCTTTTATCACTAACGCTTACTTATTCGAAAATAGCCTCTATGATTATGGGTATTAGACCCTTTTTGGAATAACTGTGTATATGTCTACAAATATTGCGATATTGTAATCATTCGATTAACAACTTTGCTACGTTGCGTTAAAGTCTGTTTACAGTGAACCGCTTATTACAAAGCATTTGGAATACGGTGGCACACAGACATCGTGTACTTGATACTTCATTGTACAATACTCGAGCAGAGCAATAGTTACGTCACACGGTCAAGTAAACGCAAAAGGAAAAGTTTCTACGGAGAATCGAAGCTCTCATGCTTTGTAAACTAAACGAGGTAGATACCTAGCTAATTTTCACAGAGTGTAGGTACTAATTTGCAAAATAGACATTAGACTATGAGTTGACTAGAATTGAGGGGTTTGACGAACACGAGATCGTAAATAAAATGTTTCAGTCATTAGAATAGTCTTTAATAGTTTTTAAAGTAAAGACCGCTAAAAACTTTTCGAGAAATGCATGTTAAAAGTCCGAACTCGAATATGTTTTCAATTATGCAATTGTAAACAGAAAGATTTTGATTGTACTTCTGTTGTGTTTACCCTTAAGAGAATAATACACGTAAGATGTTTCAAATTTTTCGCTTGTATAGGAAAGTGACTGACAATTCTATTGAAACATTCCTTTACGCACATACATTCATATTTTTCGTACATAGCTATAGACTTACGGAACATTTGTGTCTAAAATAAACTGACCATACGTCCCGTTTTGAACGGGACTGTCCCTTTTCTCGGACAGCTGTCCCTTTGTCCCCGAACAAATCTTCGGGACGCAAAATTGTTCCGTTTTCCGAAACCACGCGAAATTTTAAAACCTCGCTCGTCAGACATGATCATGAGCAGCACGAAACCGCGATTGGTTATCGGTTACCTAGTAACGCGGTGAGGAGGAGAGGGAAGGGGGCATTTGTTTCTTTCAATAGGCTAGCCACGCGTATGTATTCTGACTTCTTTATGTTTTTGTGTAATGTTCGCTAAATAGTTTGTAGATAATTAGAAGTTTTCAATTTTTTCCTACAGTTATGCCGAAATCCAAGTGTTAATTTAATGTCAACCTACAAACAAAATACCCATTTATTGAGCAAATTAACACTCCTTCGGATGTCAGATGCGAAAAGTGTCACACAGTTTAGTGTTTCCCATAGTGGGGTTGGTGAAATTTGAACATCTCAAGTTCTGAAGGCGATGCTGATAACAAAGGTCAACATAAAAGAAAAGTGTCAAATTTTATTCTTATTTAAAATCGTCACCTTCTTTATTAAAACAAATTTGTTCCTCTGAGAAATATAAAACGATATTTAAAAACATACTAATTTAACATTCACTATTTTTTATTAAAACATACAATGTTTTAATAAAAAATAGTGAACTAATAACAATGAATAAAAAATAATAACAATGAATGCAGTTAGTAACTAAAAAAATAATCAAAACTATAAAAATTATAAATTATAAAAAAAAGAAAATATAATAAGTGACTTCGTAGACTTCAAAATAGGGGAGGTTCTCAACTCGACTGTATTTTTTTATGTTTGTTACCTCATAACTTTCTACTGAATGAACCGGTTTTGATGATTCCTTTTTTTATTTGAAAGCTGGTGCTTCCCACGTGGTCCCATATTAATTTCATTGGTATTGGATCTTGGGCTCCGGAGGTACGTAAGGGACTGCCTGAAAATCAATTATAAAATGAATACAGAGAGAGATACTTGAAGTCGGTTTTGTTTTTCGTTACTAAAAAAATGGACTTGTTACAAGTAAGAAATCTGAAAAATGAACGTTATGGTTGGTGTACGGTATGAAAAGTACAATCACGGGCGTGACCAGGTTTTAATATAGAAATAAAACGGCAGAAATGTACGTACCGTACAAAGAAATAACACTAAGTAATATAAAAAAATACACACATTTCGATTTATGATTCACTCTTTGTCATAAAATCCATTCAGCTTGTTTGAGGAATTGATAATTTAAAAATGCATGAATGACATACTGGGTATTGTCAGATTTTGCATATTTCGAGGGGTGTTTGAACCCCCAAAACCCCCCTCGGCTACGCTCATGGATCACCTCCCAAGATAACATAGAAACTTTGAAACCCTTAATTTAATAGACTTGGTAGAGATAGAGCTGCACCGGCTAGGCGTTTGAAAATTTACACATTTGACTCGATCAATTTAACTGTGTTCTATTAGCTATTTCTAAGGAGTGGACGCTACTGTGAAAACGACGAAGTGATTACCGACATTCCTTGGCATTAATATAAGACCCGATAGAGGCTAAGTGTCTTGTCAATGTTTCAGAGTGTTCGACTCTCATTCATCTCACTTACATGACACAAACACAAAATCACAAGTACATCTGTTTTACAGCGGACGTTTGTGAGGGTGTAGTTTTTTGTTTTTAACCGACTTCCAAAAAGGAGGAGGTTTCTCAATTCGACCGTATATATTTTTTTTATGTGTTCGCGGATAACTTCGTCGTTTATGAACCGATTTTGATGATTCTTTTTTGTCGGAAAGAAGATATCCCAATGGTGGTACCATGATAAAGAACCCCGGATCTGATGATGACATCCCAGAGAAATCGGGGGCCATCATTAAATGTTACAATTATTAACAATGTTTTTAATTTTCTGATTGAAGTCAGTTTTTTTTTGTTAAAAATTATACTTGTTGTAAAATTATAACTGATGTTACGCTTTCAGTCCTTAGACTATTCAAGCGCCATCGAACGCAGAACCGGTGGGCTAGCCAGAACCCACGGGTTTGAGGCCCTCCTCGGTGGGTAGGGGCGCGCATGTATTCATGCGTGCGTTCATTATGACACTGTGGCCTACGGGCCATCTAGGTTCAGTGCGGACCGTGACCCAGATGGCCGTTCACTGTGCTTGGTTAATCGGTGGCTAGGGGCAGTGAGAAACGCGGGTGTATCTAGTTTACGCGTTGTGTTGGTTTCACCGTGCTCGAAGGCAAGGACGAACTATGGTGTTTGTTGATGCACTAACTGAGAGAGTTTAGTGTTATAAGGCGGGACCTACGACGGTATTTCAGGATGTAGCACTCGTATTATCCCGGTACAGCAGTATGAACCGGCAAACATGCCAGCACAGATAAAGCTCCAAAACGTTTATATTAAGTTGATATGAAATTGTAACATTGCTTGTGTTTCACAGCCTATTTACAGCCGTTGCGTTCTGTAATTGCAATTGATAACAGTTTCCGTGTCAAAACCGTTTATCATATTTTAAAATGTAAAAAAACACATAGAAAATCAGTGAAGTTTATTTAAAATGCTGTACTGAAATCCTTTACAATAATAAAAATAGGAAAACTTGGTAATTATTTTTGATTTTATTAAAATTTGTAGAAAAAAGTACGAAAAGCTTTTCGCCCCTGTGGGCATCGAATCCACGTGGTCGGGATTCGCGCCCTGGGTTTAATCAATAAAAATTTAAATTTCTAAAAAGCAATGACGACATCTCTCGCTCGAATTATCGTTTGAAAACGATATTCGAAACTGTTTGTATGCTGAAGAGGATATACTCGTAACAATGGATGCGCTAAGCATTGCTTCAAATGTGATCTATATAATATGCACAGTAGGTAAGAAGTGATACAAGTTTTTTTTCGGCGGCATGAAAAATTCTGTTGCGATATATTAAATTTTTTTAATTTAAGCACGATTCAACAGGTAGCCAATTTTGTCTGTGTGTTTTCTAACATATGGGAATTTCTAACACAGAAGATACGCATTCAACTTTGGCTGCCTTCACTAGTTTACAGTGACGCATGCGTGGAACTACGAGCATGTTGTCATTTACGGTTTGCTTGAGACTCTGTAGCCCATCAAATTTTTACCCGCTGCAGCTTTTTACTGTGAAGGATGATGCCGACTACACTATTAATGATGTTTTATTTCTTTTAATGTGAAAAGTTGTCAAGCGAGCAGGCGGTGTTAATATCATCAGCATACGTTACTTACATATGTTGATGATCCTATATCGGATTGTTTACAAATATCAATAACATCAATAATAAAAATGTTGGACCAAGATGTGACCCCTAGGGTACACCAGATTTCACTGGAACAAAAGCCGCACAGACGACTTTTATTAAAACGGCCTGCCTTCGATGACACAAATAAAAGATAAGCAGCGAAGCAAGTCTCCATGTATTTAGTCTCTGTAACTTCCTAATTAATACCATGTGATTTACCTTATCAAACGCTTTTGAAAAGTCACATTACATCAATTTAACGACCAGTATCCATTGCTGATGTAATTTTATGAATAAATTCGCATTAATGCATTTGATTCACTATGGCATAAATTTACGAACAGAGAAGATATACCATCAGGACCAACACGCGAGTAAATATTAATTTTCTTTAAATATTATCTCACAACTACAAAAGTTATTGCAAGAGACCTAATGGCAACATTACGAAAACAGCGTTCAAATCTGTAATGCATATTGTACATACATTATAAATCTGGATCTTAGGAAATTTATGTTCACTGAGAATAATATACATATTTATATATGTGCGTGTTTATGTTAAAATTCAACTTTTTATCACACTCTTTAACTGTACCATTGGGCCACGCACCAGTCTTCGCTGTTGCACGAATAGGCAGGTTAGCACCATGGTCTCACAGAAGACTAGCGTAAAGTAGAAGCGTTATACTTCTGCTTTTCTTCTGATGAGTCAGGTCAGCTGGGGCCCACTTTATTAAAAGGTGGCAATGGATTTGCAGCCCAACGGGTGTTGAAACTAAGACCGCTGTCTGTCTGTCTTTCACCATGCTGTATCTCATGAACCGTGATAGCCCAAATTTGGTAGAGTTGCTGTCGCATGATAACATAGTATTACAGTTGAAATTTTCACAGATGATGTATGTCTGTTGCCGCTATAACAACAAATATTATAAAAACAGAATAAAAAATATTTTAGGTGAAGGCCTCATTCAACAGACAAGGCAATAATTTTTTTTTTATGTCGTTTTATAAATTATGGTACTGAACCCTTTGTGTCCAAGTCCGACTTGCAGTTGGCCGGTTTTTTATAAAGTAACTTTTATATATTTATGAAAAATTGGAATATATTTTTAGGTTTTGACAATCAATTTTCCAAGAATCGATTCAAAATTATTATCTATGGTAATGGCATATTGAAATATTGACTTTTCCTCTGCTGCCCTGAGATAATGGATTGGTTAATGTCAAACAATCGCGTAAATTGTATCCACGTAAATTAGATTTTTTGTTAGCCACTTATTAAAGCAAGAAGTAGATTTTTTGTTAACACATCCCTCCTACTGCAAGTCTGCAACTTTTATATTATCGATACTTAGCGTTGCCTGTCTCCTTGAAATTGTTGAGTAAGTGAATGGTGTTATTTATTCATTTTCTTATTTTATTTTGTATTACAATTATTAAGAAGTTAACGATGAAATCGGTAAACAACTTCCAATTTTTCTTCAGAGTTTGATGGATCCTTGGGGAGGCGTTGTTATTAGCGTGTCTGTAGCATCGGAGTTTGAAGATAATTTTAAGCCTGCTTCGGGATTTGAGAAGTTATCTGACTCTGCCGAGTATATCGCTTTATTGGGTAAGTATGTCTATTGTTTCATGTTTTATATCTCTATGTATGTCTCTATGCTGAGACGTCAAAGGTTATCAGACATGAGTTCATAGGCAAAGCGAATTTCAGTTTCAATTAATAGTTTGTTCTGTGAGTATGTGTACATTGTTGCGTTTAAAAAATACAAATAAAATCGGTGAAAATTTGGAACAGCAAAATAATGTTTAGATATAAACATATACTATACCGAATTTATTCATAATATCTGTGATTTAAGGATTAATAATATTATAATTTTTCGTTACTTACAGAAAGAAAACTGAAAGCAGTTCGCTCAAAAAACAAAGTGGTTGAGAACTTGGCTGCCTACAGGGCTGATTGTATTGACCGTTTGATGAGAGACGGTTGTGACTTAGACCCTGTCATTGGAGACACTGAATCTGAGAAACTTCTTCAGGATTAAATTCTTGTTTTTTAAGAGCACCTTGTAAGTAAAAATGGCATCTTCATGTAGCATTGATTTATCTGGATCCACCTACTGTGTTGTGTCAGGCGCTTCACAGGGCATCGGCAGAGCAATTGCAGTTGAGGTGTCAAAACTTTTAGGCCCTAAATCCCTCATGTTGTTGTTGGCACGTAATGCAGTTGAATTAGCAAAAACAGCATCTCTGTGCAAGTCTAACAATGTCAATGTCATCTTCAATTCAATTGATTTGGGAAAGGCCTCTGAGAAAGAGATGAATGATGTTCTAAGAAAATCCTTAGATGGTTATGACGTAACAGATTTTGCTACCTGCCTAATTTTCCACAATGTGGGCTCCCTTGGTAATTTATCCATTAAAACTTCACAAATGGAAAATTGTGAGGAGCTAGGGCAATATTTTGATCTAAATGTGTTTAAAGTTATTTCGTTGAATACACAGTTTCTTAAGATTTTTGAAGCTGTTGAGGATAGAATTGTCATTGTTAACATAACTTCTCTGTGTGCCATCAAGCCAATGAGTGGTATGGCTTACTATTGTAGTGGTAAAGCAGCTAGGGAAATGTATTTTAAAGTGCTCTCAGAAGAGAAGAAACATGTTCGTGTGTTGAATTATTCTCCAGGCCCTGTTGAGACAGCCATGATTGATTATGTAATAAAGGAGGCTGTGAATGACAATCTTAAGGATGTTTTTAATACTTTCAAAAACCAAGGCACATTGTTAAAGCCAGAAATGACAGCTAAAAAATGTATGAAAGTTTTGCAAGCTGGCAAGTTTACCCCTGGTGAACATGTTGACTATTTTGATGATGAATGAACTGTTATTTAATTACAATAATGTTATTTAATTATGTAAACTATGTATGCTTAACTTGCAAAATTTCGCAATCATATCTCTTATGGCCTTGGTGTTGGTGTTGTCTTTAAGAATTATATTGTATGATGTGGCTATTCATTGTGCAATAACTATGTATGTGTTATTAAGATATTTGTGTAATTTTACATTCCTACTAACATTCTTTAAGCTCTAAATTCTAATCTTTATAATAAACATCGTAAAGTTGTCTATGAATGCAATTCATATTAACAATAAATGTTTGCTTCATTGAATTTGTGTTTTTAATGACCCTACTCTTTGTTTCTAGAATAATATGAGTTACATTCATATATTGTCACAGCTATTTTTTTGTTTTGCTATCTATTCAACCCTCACCTTATGATAATACCTTATCTGCAAGGGCTTTCGCATTTTGTTTGTTATGAATAATAATTATAGTTATAAAATTTACTTTGTTAACTATCTTTTTGATATTAAATAAGTATAAACAGTAAAGCTGCTACTTCAATATTCTTGAACCAATGTCTCCTTTTAAATAGTGATGAATATTTATAATTTTGACTAAAAAAATATCAAAAAGTAGTATATGTACATCTCTGATCATACTAAATAACTTAGAATCACAAGAGCATGCAGTTATTTTTTTCACAAACCTTAAAATTCACTGACATGGCACCAACACAGTATGTAGACATTAATTGCAATTTTTTTTATTTTTCTAATAGAACTGAATTATTAAAAACATGCCTGGAAGCGAGAAACTTCATTTTTAAACTTTAAAACATAATCCAATATTGTATTTGTAGTCATGCATAATAATTTCCAACAAGTTACTGTTGCTTAAAATTTTAATAAAATTCTTATGGCATATACATATTTCAAAGATACAATTAATATGTTTAAGGAAAAAATCCCGATAAACAATGTACATGCATATACAGATGACACATGTGAATGTTTAATATGTCTGAAGAGTAATTATTATGTAACAATATTTTATTTTTGAGGTGACAAGGTTCAATTTAAATAATTTCACTATGTTAATGAAGCAATTAAGGTTTGATGATAATAAGTTCAGACTACTGATTGTTTTACCTTAGAAAGTTAAATAAAAGTTTATTTTTCATATGAGAAGGAGGCAAAAGAGGTGGCAGTTCAACTGATGTTAAGCGATAACTGCCGCCTATTGACATTTGCAACACCCTTAGAGTTGCAGCTGTTTTTGCCACCTTTTAGTGGACCTTGGCTACCCCACTCACTAGATGAAACGCAGAAGTATTAGATATATTGTAAGTCTAAAGATGTGTACTTCTTACATAAAATACAAAATAGTGCCTTCTCACCAGAGCCCAAAAATTATTAAGTACAAAAATATGATCAATAGGAACAATAATTCATAAAAATATTGTTTGCTTTTTCCTTCATTATATATCTCATTGTGTACATTTTGTGGATTAAGAAAAATAAGTTTTCTTATGTTGTGATGTATTTATGTTTTTATTTCATAATTTTGCCCTTAGTCCTGAAGACTATATCGACTCAGTGCCCACAGAAATCTCACTTGTAATTACCTGAGTGCAGTTTATTATGATGCCTCTGTGGCGCATTTGTCAAGGCATTGGCTTCGGTGCCGCGGGTCGTGGGTTCGATGACCACACGAGACAACCATTTGTGTGACCCGCAGATGATTGTTTCAGATCTGGGTGTTTGTCCACATGAAATTTATGTATGCAGTATCCTTACGATACATGATAATTTTATCCTACAGTAAGGAGAATATTTAATAAAAAAGATTATATTTCAATATCAACCAATCAAAGGAAGACTCAAGCGGAACGGCTGTGACTCACTTTCGTAGTTGCGAATTCGGTGGCTGGAGTTATTGCCGCCTCACGCTGTCCACTCGAACAGGGGCGGGATGACTGCCGGCCGCAAGAGCCTCTTCATCTTCCTGATGAACCTCGCGTGGCGGTGCCGGTACAGCATGCCGCTGCTGCTCAGCGGCACGGTGGCGGTGCTGGGCCACGCGTGGATGTTCCAAATACGAGTGCACACCATGCACAGGCTTCACGAGAACGAGGTAAGTGGTACGCCGCGTCCATTTTGAACCGCCGAAGGTGTCTTGTTATAGTGGACACCACGATTACGCGAACGTAGTGCGGGGACGGTCTGAAGCAGTACATTTTGAACCGAAGGTCTCTTGTTAGAGTGGACACCACGATCAGGGGAACTTAGTGCGGGGACGGTCTGAAGTAGACCATTTTGAACCGAAGTTGTCTTGTTAGAGTGGACAGCTTGATTTGGCGAGTGGGGACGGTCTGCAGCACGATGGACTGACGACTTAGAAAGGGCTGCTCAGGACTAGCCCAGGACCGGGATAGTTGGAGCATTTTTGTGCGATGCTTTCATTCAGCAGTGCACGATTGACTTATGCTGTTGTTGTTGACGGTAGACCGGACCATGGTGGTCGACCCCGTCCAGCTTGGCAATCTACTCTTAGCTCAGGTGTGTTCGCAACCGCATCCCATATAGCACGACCGCCTGCGAGAACTGTTGCCTTTGCTGGAACTAACTGCGTTGCTTCAACTGTGGTTCCGGTTAGTCCGGGTAAGTACCACGACCTCACAGAGGACCGGCGTAAAGTGGAAGTATATAATACTTTCGCGTTTCGTCTGGTGAGTGAGGTGGCCGGAGCCCAATTTTCAACAGGTTGTCAACGCATCTGCAACCCTCGGGCGTAGCGGATGTCCATGGGCGGCGGTATTCACTTAACATCAGGTGAAGCGTCTGCTCGCTTGGCAACTTTTCACATAGAAGGGCCACGCAACAGTCTTCGCTTTCGCCAGGGACGGGCGGGTCCGTCCGGGCAAGTACCGTGACCGGCGTGGAGTGGTGGTGAGTGATGGTGAGTGAGGTAGCCGGGGCTCGCTTTACTAATGGCTGCAACGCATCTGCAACCCTACGGGTGTTGCAAATGTCCATGGGTGGCGGTTATCATTTAGCATCGGGTGAACCGCCAGCTCGCTTACCACCTTCTAACGTTAAAACTTCTTGAAGGTTCCCAGGTCGTAACGGTACCTGATTAAATTATTTTTTTAGGGTTCCGTACCCAAAGGGTAAAACGGGACCATATTATTAAGACTCCGCTGTCTGTCTGTGTGTCTGTCAGTTAGTCCAGACAGTTGAAATTTTCACAGATGATGTATTTCTGTTGCCGCTCGACATGATTAGACATGATTTTTTTTTGCCGTTTTTATAGAAACCCTTCGTGCGCCTTAGTCGCCGTTTTTGAATTGTTATATTATTTACAGTACAGCTTTATAAATCTTAGATTCACGGTCAACGCATCCGAAGTTTGCCCTTAGTTTTGGGTCCCTAGATTTCCTTCGAGTCCTGAGCAAGCTCCAAGTCTGTTTCTCACTTCCATTTCAGCTCGCATACTACGACGACGACGATGACCAGGAAGAGGACGAGGGATCTTGGGATACGGAGTCCAACGACTCCTGGGAGACCATAGTGGAGGAGGTGGCATACGGCTGATGACTATAGCCACCGCACGTCAAGTAGTATTAGGTTCGAATAGTCGCTTATTTCATTCTACGGTAACGTGCCAAACGTAAGAAGTACTGTCGCGTACGAAACGTATCTATGTTTTTCGGGTAATGTAATTCTTTTAAACTGTTACGTTCGAAACCATTTTGAGGATTTTAACGCGTTCCGGTCCGTTTTATAAATGGACTTCACGTTACTTTTTAAATTCGATGACGGCGTGATTTCGAATACAGGATTCACGGCAAGGATGGGAACCTTATAAAATTTTAATTTCATTTAGGAAATAACATATTTGAAATGTGTTTTTTTTTTGTAAATAAATGGTCGAAAACTTGCGGCAATACGCGGTCCAAAACGGCGCTTTCTGGGCGAATTAATTGGAAACATGTGCGCGCACTCGATACGTCAAAAAAAACTGCATACATGCGAGCGAAGAAGCGGGCAAAAAGCTATCTAATATATAAAGTTCTCGTGTCACGGTGTTTGTAATTGAACTCCTCCGAAACGTCTCGACCGATTTTCGTGAAATTTTGTGTGCATATCGGCCAGGGGACAACATCTGTTTTTCATCCTCCTAAATGTTAAGGGTGGTCCACCCCAAAAATTTTTGCTACCCTACAAATAATTTATATGGCTAAACAACGTTTGCCGGATCAGCTCGTTAATATATAAATGTCAGTTACGCCATACTATATAAAAGTGGTAATATGCCTTCAAGCCATACCATATAAAAGTAGTTACCATTAAGTTGAAGGCATATTACCGCCTTCAACTTGGTTTCCTATGAACTTTTTTTTCCATTTTAATGCCTTAGAGGAAAATAAAGTACCAATGTATCTGTTTACGAGATATAAAAAAAATTACTTAGACAGAAATTAGAGTCGGTGTGTCAACGTCGACAGGTTGACATTTTGTTTGCAACTGTTGTGTGTGTAGCTGATACGGGACACCTCCGAAACGCCAAAAAAACTGCATAGCGAGGGCTATATGAATAACAAGTTGTTTTTGTACATTTTCATATTAGCCATAGAAAACAAATTTTACTCATTTTCGTTAGAGTTTATTTCACGTCAACACTATTTAATTTAATTACTTAGAGGATTTGTAGAGTTGGCACGTATAAGGCTTGCGTGAAATCACAGACGTGTATTAGTCAATTAGTAACAGATATTTAATATAAAATGGGTATTAAACTACTAAAAAGACTCAATTTAACACAATGTCAATACACGCAGTTGTACCATTTATTTTTCTGTGCAGTGGGATAACACGATATGTTTACTCGTGTATTTTTTGTTACCTAACTTTAAGTTGTATGAAAATAATTATTAGATATTATATAAGACAATTACGGTGTCAAATATTTAAGTTGAATGGTTATATTATGATTTGGGCTGTGTTAGAAATAAAAAGGAAGCATATAAAAAGCAGCGTGTTTTATTTATAATATTATGGGTAAATTACGATTCGGTCGCTTTAGCCGTGCAAGGCTGTTGGAGTTGGAGAGTTCCTATTATAAAACATAGATGGCGCTTATTCAGCATCAATTTTAATATATTATCTATGATCGTTTTATATGCGCTCAAGGTATTAGGCACCTAATTGGGAGCTTATGTATTATGTCTCAAGACAAAAACATTTTTAGAAACGATTGAATGTGTATTTGTCCCTTAGGATCGATGAATTATCGAGTTAAAGGCAGAATACAGACTGGTTTGTACTGTCAAAGATGGATCGATAGATAGTGATGAAGATATAATTTAAATTAACTTTTTTATAATTATGGAAATCTCGTAGAAGATTTAAAATATTCTCAAGTATAACGCTTTCAACTGCTCGAAAATTAGAAATAGGAGTACGGTTTGCGGGCCTAGTTTCGTGTAGGTCGCCAGGAAACCGGACCACAGCTTGAGGGCCCCCTCGTTCCTGATAGTGGTCACCAGAACTCTAAACTGGCCAGTGCGCGCCGCAGCGTTCTGTACTCTGCGATAAAACATGTCTGTTTATTTATTAAAAATACAAAAATTAATATCGACTACAAAATTAATATCGACTACAAAATTAACGCGCGGTTTCTGAAACGTTGATCATCGTAAATGTTAACAGATCAGCTGTCAAATGGCTTTTCAAATTTCATTTCAGTTGCTAAAAGGATGGTTAAACTCTGAATTGATCATTCCGATCATTAAGAAGATCATTATGATCATTTCAGCGGAAGTAAAGTAGACACCCACTTTTGAATGAATCTGGTAATTTAACCCAATATTTGTGAAACCATAGTCCCACACAAAAATTCAAGCAATTTAATTTAATGTAAAATTTATAACGGTATTAAGGTTAATATAGGGGCGAAGAAATATTTTTGCCTTTGACCTTTCTTTACTTACGTAATGTTGAATAGTAATGTTCATTTTTAAATAAATGCGTTTACTCACTGGTATAGGTAGGTGTAAAATATAAAAATCTATGACATATTTCAAACCTCATGTGTATAATTTTTAGGCTAAAGTTATGAGTAATGAATTGAAGTTAGTTTCTATAGGTTTTCAGGCGGTTTATTGGTTTTCTCCAGTGTCAAATTAAAATAGGAAAATAATTAAGTGGGTTGGTTAAAATATTATGTCAATTTAATTTAAGGCTGTACCTGTCATTTTGAATTTTTGCTTAATTAGCCACAACGGGAAAAGGTAATCATTTTGCTGTACATCTCTTTCATCATTCGTTGATATGGCCCCTTTATAATTTACCTGGTTTTGACTATGTCGACTGGCAAATAGATGCATGTTGTGCAGAGGCCAGCTATCATGGCCGCCGCGAAGTGCACCTTGATTCCATCGTTGTGGCGCTCCAGTAGTTTCTCACGAGCCTGGAGCGAGAAAAGTTATTAAAAAGAATCCTATTCTATTAGAAAAGTTGGTAAGAGCAATCTGTTAAGCACCCGGTGTTAAGTGATCTTCGTCACCCATGAATATCTACAACTCAGGTAGGTTACAGATGCGTTGCCACTTTCCAACCTGTAAAAATGGGCCCGAATAACTCACTCACCAGACGAAATGCGAAAGTATAATACTTCTACCTCACGCCGTTCTTCTACGAGGCTGTGGTACTTTCATGGTACTTTCATGGCCCTACCACATCTGTGGATAGGATAGATTATCTAATCTATAGACTTTAACTATAATATTTTAGTTGTTTGTTTAATTGGTTTTAACTTTTGCGCTTCGTTTATTAAAAGATGGCAACGAATCTGCAACCCTACAGGGGTTGCAGATGCAGATTTCAACGGGCGGCGGTTATCCCTTAACATCATTTTAACTGCCAGCTCGGTTGCCACCTTCGGACAGTTAAAAAAAAACAAAAATACTATAAACACTTGTCAACAAGTGTGGCTAAATGAAACTATGTTGCGGATTTATCGCTACCTGGGCATATGTGCCCAACTGGACAGCGTTGACAATCATCGAACGCATCGCTGAGGTCTGCACGCCGCGGAAAAGCGTGAAGAACCCTTCCTCTCGAGTGATCCTGACGAAAATAGAACAGAAATGTAAAAAAAAGGAACTAAGCATGATTTAACTTGAGGATTAAAATCATGCACGTCAGATTCCTTTCGCTAGAAATATATAGGTAGGGATAGCTAGTAACTGAACACCTTTCGTCTTTTTTAGAGCTTACCTCTATTCTAATTTTTTTAATATTTTTATACTTATTTAAAATTGTATATATTGTACAATGTATAAAATTAGAGTTGGGCGATTTGTGGGGGCTTAATTTAACCAGTGGTGTTTAAAAAGGTATGATGATAAGCAGGTACCAGTGAGGTAGCCGCGGCCCACTTTATTTAATACTAGCAACGCATTTGCAACCCTACGTGTGTTGCGAATGTCCATGAGCGGCCGTTATCACTTAACATCAGGTGAACCTCCAGATCGATTGCCATTTTCTTTCATAAAAAAGGTAAACGCTCAGTATCATCGAAGATAATCACCTAGAAGGGGTCGGCATGACATGTGAATCAAATCGAATTGTGAATCAATAAGTTAAAATAATTGGTTTTGGCTAGGTTTTACCTACTCTACTTACCTTAGTCTCTTACCGAGTAGGTACTATATCGTATTAGTCCGCGACAGAAATCATTCCGAAAACTTTGGCACTACCACGATTTAATAAATACAAAGCGATGTCACGTCTCATCGCAAACACACAGCCGAAAAAAGAAGATTCTAGCGGCTCTACGTTGGGTGCTGTCAAATGGAAATAATAACCGACCACTGCCCAACTTTCTGGAGGGGAATTCTTCCAGGATCATCTCGGTGAATGGGACTCCGGGATATCCTAAGGTACGCAACGGGACTGAGCTTGTCACAAGATGCTTTGAGACTTACCTGGCTATAGCGTTGAACACGTTCCTGTAGTTCCTCCTCAGATCGGCAGGAAGCCGTCCATCTGCCGTCATCCGAACCAGCGCCACTTCAGCGGGGTTCCCGATAATGGCAGCCATGCCACCAGACACGGAGGCGATGCCGAGTTTCGTTGGGAAGCTCGGCGGACCGACAGAGCTGCAATCACACTCGTTTTGGAATCCTACTGACGCTCATCTCTTCTCTCTCGAGCTATTCTCGCTGGTTTGTGGCTACTGTATCGTGTTTCAAAATTATTGGAGGGCGAAATGAAGGTTTTCGATCACATGTGAGGCATTTAGTTGGTTTATAATCTAAGTGTGCTTCGATAACGTAGATATCGATCTCGTGAGTCGACTGTGGTAGAGACACATCATTCATTCGGGGAAGAATGTTGTCAACTTATCTGCATTGTGGATATTTATAAACGGCGGTAATCACATTACATCAGTAGAGCCGGCTGCTCCCTTACCAACTAAAAGATCTTGCGTTTCTCTGTAATAGAATGTACCCTAATTTTCCTTCTTATCTCTTATCCTTTAAACGAGCAATTCTTGTATATATATATGAATGAATGAAATTTAGTACGTTCGTAGATGCGGAGGCGAAAAATCGATCTAGCTAGGTTTCATTTTTAGAACATGTCCTTTTATCCCTGTTTTCAGGGAATGAAAAATATCATTTGAATATGACGGTAAATTTCGCCGCAAAAAAAAATATTATAACAGCTGGGTCGTAATCGGGCGGCCCCAAAACAGCCGGGGTTCGGGACGATCAATTACATACTTATTTTTTTTATTTTTTTTTCTATGCCAGATCATTTTCTTTATTTTTTTATTTCCAAAATACATGATTTACCAAAAAAAAAAATCGAACAAAACTACTTGATATTACAAAGGTACT
This sequence comes from Iphiclides podalirius, assembly GCA_933534255.1. Lineage (NCBI taxonomy): Eukaryota > Metazoa > Arthropoda > Insecta > Lepidoptera > Papilionidae > Iphiclides > Iphiclides podalirius. The sequence goes on along the minus strand of OW152827.1, from coordinate 11,644,405 downwards.
TGATATTTATGCGATAATTATATCGATTCTTTGCTCGGGAGTTATGGGCACAGGTATGGTCATACTTTCTCATATTATATTGTAGTAGGTAGATAACCAGAGTGTATAATTAGAGTTTGATAGTAAAATTTAATTGTGCATGTAAACTGTAGTAGACCTCAGCAGCTTTTGGCTAGTGGCCTGACTCGACTGTCGGAAGTGCGACTCGACACCAGACAAGCGTTTGAAGCTTAACCAGTCTCTTATAACCTTTTCCTCTTTTATTGCATTTCGTCGTAGAGTAAGGTATCATCAGACCCCGCCCAAGCTTGGCAGTACCTGTGACACGTCTGTAGAGCCGCTCGCTCATCATTCATTCGCCATTATTTTGGGATTAAGGAATGCAAGAGACACTCGCGACTGAACGTAAGCCTCCCCCAAATTGCGCCAACTAGCCCGGTCCTCGCAGTCCGCACTGGACGGAAATAGGCTGATATTGTATTGTACTCGCGACTACCTCTTGCGATTGTCCATAAGGGTGTTGAAGAAGCCCAGACGGCTGGTTGTGTAGGTCGCCTGCCGGCACAGAGCCGCGGACAGCCCTGCGTAGAGGCCTAGCACTCCCTCCTTGGCCACTATTCGCTCCGCCACCACGAACGTGGACAGCTTGACCTTGGGCGCCAGAAGTTGCATACGGGTCTTGAGCAGGTCTGCCGGCTGGACCACGGCCACTGCCATCATGCTGAGGACACGTTTATTCAGAAGCATCGTCCACTACTCAGTCGAGGGCCGCATTATCACGTATATACATAAATCTTTTGTGGTAGAGAAGGAGCGCAATGCGATGGACTTTTGTAATTTCCCCCCAAAAGTGGGTTTGATTATAAGCCACTGGCAACATGCTGAGGAGTGAGTACACAGCGCGTTTGTTCATCCACGAGCATCCTTCTACTACTTAATCGAGGGCCGCAATATCATACAGATATAAATCTTTTGTGTTAGATGGAAGGAGAATGCGAAGACCTTTTTTCCTTTCCGCCCCAAAATAGGTCTATCAAATTATAAATGGTATCCTTTTGTGTTGCTGTGTTATTTACGATTCAAAGCGAAAATATACTGTACTCGGTGCAAGATATACGGTTACTGAATTTCTTAGATAATAAACTAGTTTTATATTTTATACTTACCCGCTAGCGCCTCCAAGAACAAAATTCGCCAGCCTAGGAACAGTATTGGGCGGCAGCGCTTGTTTGTCTGCCATGTTTTAAAACTGAGGATTTTCAAGGAATCAATTGAAACGTATTTTTTGTGTACTGCACATTATCTGAATGTTCAATTCAACTCATTTTTATGATAAATTAGATTTTATACAGCGCAATTGTAGATTTTATAAAATTTTGTAGTGTTTAGTACATGTTGACGTAACATTTCGTTCTATCAGAATTGACGTTTTTGCTTGTATGACATGCCTATTATTGTTACGATTGATACAAGCCGAGAATAATCTATTATTGTCTGCATATTGTGTATGTAAATAAAAATCTTTGGCAATCTTTAATCGTATTCTTAAAAGTGGTGGGCAGTTGTAAACACTATGATCAAACAGAATTATCGTAATTTTGGGCTATTGACCTGTGATAGCTCTGTGTCCAGGAGCACACTTTTAACGCTTTTAATTCAATATACTCGAGTAACCCGAATTCAAATCCCTGTTGCAGCACCATTGAAATTGTTAATTTATTTAATTTCGATACTGATTTAACACAACTGTTACATTTGTTTAATATAAATTATATAGACTGCTCTAGAAAGCAATTATAGTCAATTGCTTTCTAGAGCCCACGCAAATATCTTACAAGCAACCGAAGAGTTTTCAACTTATTAACTCATAAAAATTAAATGTTTGTCGAACTTTGCTATATTGAATATCTATCCACTTTTGTTGTATTTTCAGTAATTTCTTAGCTTCGAAACCCTTGCAGCGTTGAAAATTTGCGTGTATACATGTATGTATATAACATACTTGCATTAAAATAAGACAAACGTTTAAAATATTAAGAGCATATATTTCTGTAAAATATCAATACATTTGTATACATCTAAAATATTATTCACCACTCCCAGACCTCCGTGACGTCCTGTTCCACTTGAAAATGTCGCCTAAAACAAATTGCCAAGTAAAATTTTCGATACTCATTTACCATAAAACAATATAAAAAATACTTATTAATTAATATTATTGCTAGCAATAGATCCTCATAAAGAACAATGTAATAATCCGATATCTAGAACACGACGAACTTTCCACAGCCAGAATAAGTAAAGGAAAAGTTAAGCCTATAAGACATGTCTGATTGCAGAACAAAGCCCACGTCTATACTGAGTAAAGTAAATGTAATTCTTGCATGTTGTAACGACCTTTTAATAATGATTAATCACAATAAAGGTCGTCCAAGTATTTTACAAAACCTAAAAATATTAACCACAGTACGTTATTAACCTATGAAATTGCCGTTCTTCAATACTGGTCATTTCAAATAAAAATATTTGATTGGCTTTAAACTCTACATTATATTTATATACACCATCAATAAATACCCATTGCGTTGGCATCGATTGAATCGGTGATTACTTTGAATAACAGAAATTCAAAAGTTTAAAAAATACTTTAACTTATTTCATACAAAACTGCAATTTCATATGGAAAGACCTAATATATAATTATACTCTTACTAAAAAACCGGCCAAGTGCGAGTCGGCCTCGCGCACCTAGGGTTCCGTACCATTATCTATAAAAACTCCAAAAACATATTTTTTGTGTGCGAGCCCCACTTAAGTATTTTTTACTCCGTTTTTTAGTATTTGTCGTTATAGCGGTCATACAGAAATACATCGTCTGTGAAAATTTCAACTGTCTAACTATCACGGTTCATGAGATACAGCCTGTTGACAAACTGACAGGCAGACAGCGAAGTCTTAGTTATAGGGTCCCGTTTGACCCTTCGGGTACGGAGCCCTAAAAACGTGAAAATCGGGTGGTTACCTGCGTGGTGGAGGCGTCAGGGGGGAGGCGGGTGGGGTCCGTGACCGTCCGGTCGCCTGGCGGCGGGACACCTCGCCCAGCAGGCAGAGGCAAGAGCGAGACAGGCGCTGGTTGAAGTTCTGCGAGGGCATAATGTGAACGTGGTACACGTGGCCACGCGACATTCTCCGCTGTTGCACGAATGGGCAGGTCCCTCCGGAAGTAATTTCATTTAGCTCACAGAAGACCGGCGTGAAGTGGAAGTGGTAAGCTTCTGCGTTACGTCTGGAAAGGTGGCCGGGGCCCACTTCGTTTAAAGGTGGCAACGCATCTGCAACTCTAGAGGCGTTGCAAATGTCAATGGGCGGTTGGCACTTAAAATCATGTGAACTGACAGCTTGCTTGCTACCTGACATAAAAAACCATGCTCTTTAAGAACCGTCAATGACATCGAAACAACGAAGCGTTTTTAACCGTTGTTGGACGCGAGTATTTTCTGATGGAAGCCAAGTCCACCCGCATATTTGAAGCGCAAGCGTCTATTTGAATAAAGATATTTTTAATTTCAATAAAGGTCTAGAGCACATCTTATTTTAACATTGCCCTTATTTTAGGACAACATTGTCCTGGGTTGTAAGAACATTTTAAATACATTTACTGTGGTAGGTCTACGCAACAGTGTTCGCTGTTGCACAAATGGGCAGGTCCGTCCGGGTTAGTACCACGACCTTACAGAAGACGGGCGTAAAGTAGAAGTGTTGCACTTCTGCGTTTCATCTGGTGAGTTTCATCCGGGGCCCACATTATTAAGAGGTGGCAACGCATCTACAACCCTGCGCGTGTTGCAAATGTCCATGGGCGGCGGTTATGACTGAACATCAGGTGAACCGCCAGCTCGTTTGCCACTTTCTCAAATAAAAAGAAAACCTTACATTTCATAGGGACAAACACGCAGATCCGAAGCGATTGTCCGAGGGTTACAGAAATAACTGCGCCGCGTGGAGAAGAATAAGAAATATCGCTGGCGACGGCTGTTTCCACGACTAGGTTGGGCGTGGCAACAAGTTTCGTGACAAATACACAGACTGCCAACCGTCGAAGTAGGAGCGACGATATTTCGCAGTTCGACACATTCTACGGTGGTTAAATTCTGCAGCAACAACCAACAACAACCATTCAACCGAACAACTCTTCAGGGTCTACTTTGGAGGAGCGAAGCATCGTGCAGTTACCGGTAGACAGGAGCCCCTCATCTCGCGTAGATCGATCTTACGGAATAGCTCGCAGAGTAATAGCTCGTGCAGGCTGGGCGTGCGAGCGCCGAATATCTGCTCAATGATGTCCACCACCTGATGGACAAACCAAGATCCTTCGTATAACAAAACTGATTCTCTAATTGTTATTATTCTGAGAAACAGAGTTGGTATACTCTATGTTTAACACGCTTAAAACTTTTATGTGAAAATTATTAATTTTACTGACAATCCAAAAACATTTATCGCGGGCAGTGTTCCGAGGGATTGTTTACATTGATCCCGGCGCTGAATTTCACCATCGGACATCGCGCCAAGACCAGAAGTTTCATCCACGTCACTTCGATGTCCAGCGTTCCACAACAGCGCGAGTTTCAAGGCACTTCCCGCCTCGCACAACCACTTTGTGGAACCAGCTGCCTCCGGCGGTCTTTCCGAACCGTCACGGACTGGGAACCTTCAAGGAAAGAGCATATACTTTCGAGAACTAAAAATTAATACGTTCGTAAGTTACCACCGGTTCGGAAAGCAGTTTCTGTTGACAAGAGACCGGCAAGAAACTCAACAGTTGCTCTTTTTTTAAAACGATTCGGTTACAATATAATAGCACACGTATATGTCTTATTTTAAGCTTGCGTGAGTATCAACAGTATTAACTCCACACATTGGCGTCGTAAAGATATTCCGCAGTGGTATAATATGCCTTAGCCATAAGTTCACTTATAATTTTGCGTTTAAGTTGATCAACAGGTAGACTTAATGTCGACTGTTGCGGATGTTCGTGGGCTGTTCTCGACTCACGTGGGGGTAATCGTGGGCGAGGTCCGCCAGCATGGCCATGTTGGTGTCCGCGGCGGCGCACATCTCGAAGAGCACGTGGCCCAGGGACAGGGTCTCCGCGTGCTCCGGCCCGCTGACCAGCAGCAGGGGGCACCGCGGCAGCGCACCGATCAGGGTGTTCTCCAGGCCGCATATCCTGCCAGGGGACTTTCAACTTTACCGCTTCGTGATTAAAACGCTTTTAATTAAAACGAATCGTCGGTCGGGGTTAGGCGTCGGGAGCTGGGAGGATCCAAGTTGGTTGCTAAGGAAGCCCAGACTCTTGTACCTCGTCGACCGTAAACTTCGTTACGGTTGTTAGTTTGGTGGAGGCGTAGACTATAATAGATCGTATAGGTCGCGAAGCGGACTGTTTGGGCAATAATGGAAGTTGCGGCTAGGCTGTGGTCTCAATAGTATATATAGTGTTGCCATTAAGACAACTTATTTGCGGATATAATCATCGGAGTATAAGCACTTTATTGTCTTTCCATCGTAGCACTTACTTTATGTCTCTGTCATTTTCAATCTTTTTTTTTTTTTTTATGCGAAAAGTTGTCAAACGAGCAGACGGTTCACCTGATGTTAAGTGAATACCGCCGCCCATGGACATCTGCCACACCCGAGGGTTACAGATGCGTTGACAACCTTTTGAAAATTGGGCTCCGGCTACCTCACTCACCAGACGAAACGCGAAAGTATTTGTCATACTTCCACTTTACGCTGGTCTTCTGTGAGGTCGTGGTACTAACCCGGACGGGCCTGCCCAGTCGTGCAACAGCCGAGGCTGCTGCGTGGTCCTACCACCGTTGAAAATAAATATATCTTATATATAAAAATGGATTGCTGTTCGTTAGTCTCGCTAAAAGTCGAGAACGGCTGGACCGATTTGGCTAATTTTGGTGTTGACATATTTGTGGCAGTCCAGGGAAGTTTTAAACGATGAAAAATTTAAGGAAAATCGAAATAGCAACAATTTTATTTTCCCATACTAACTGTAAGTACCTATCAATCTGTCAACTATGTCTTTGGCGTTCCGATTCGTCTAGAATTAATTTATATGGCAAAACAACATTTGACGAGTCAGCTAGTTATCTTATATATTTATCTTCCTTGAAAATAAATATATACAGTGTTTTAGCAGCGGGCACAGAATATCTCAAATTCTTAGTAGCCTTCATCTGAACAAGAATCAAATTAAACCAAATAAATGACCATTTTTGCGCGACAAAAAGTTTTGCTATTGATTAATTGTATTTTGAAGAATCGCTTCAGTAGAGGAGACATAAAATGTTTTACCGCGCGACGCCATTTTGGATGACCACGTTGCCGGAGTGCAGGTGCCGGAATGGCGGGAACCCCTTCTCCTTGAGGAACAGCAGACCTTCCAAAATCTGGCGGCCGAATGTGGCAACCTGCCACGCGGGAAGTCCTGTGCCGCTCTGGTTGTATTTCTTCGAGTACTCCTCGTGCCAAGTGCTCTGTGGTACAATATTGTTAATTCTATACACTTTCATCGCTTGTTAAATAAAACTGTTGTGATATTTAAAGACATTTATTCAGTCACCTAATTAATTATACAAAACTTAAATATTAAAATTACAAAAATATTATACAGCGTGTCTTTACAATCACGACAATAAATGAACACACATATAGGGGATAACTTTTTAAAATTGTATTAAACATTAACATGGGTTGAATGAATTTAAAAGAGACAAAACATACTGTTAGAAGGAGAGGCTTGTAATACGACGCTGTGGCGCGAGTTGTATAGTTGTATATGTTACAAATTTTGTTTCTTTTTTACTTAATTAGTTTGTTTGAAAATTATTTTTTTTAATCATGGATTTTGTTTAACGTTAATATTTTTTTATGATTATTAACAAGTAGCGTTAGACGTGTGTTCATTTAACGTCGCGATGGTAACGACACGCTGTATAATTAAAACACAGAAAAAAAATAGAGTTAACATAAAAAAAAAGAAAAATATTACAAAAAAGAAAAAAATGTGTTAAAACAGTTATAATAATATTGTGCCTAATATATTTTTTTTTCTATTCTAGAGGCCAAACTTGTTATTGTGAAAATGTTAAGCGAGCTGGCGTTTCACTCGATGTCAAGTGAATACCGCCACCCATGGACATTTATAATACCTGAGGATTTGAAGATGCGTTGTCGATCTTTATATAAGGTAGTTTGTAGGGCCACGCAACAGCCTTCGATGTTGCACGAACGGATAGGTACCACGGTCCACGACCTCACTGAAGACCGGCGTGAAAAGAAAGAGTTATACTTAGGCGTTTCGTCTGGTGATAATATCTGAAAAGTGCCTTCTATATAAAAAAATAAAGGATAGAGACAGATCCCAGATGATTAAAAACACAGATTTATACTGTTCACTTGAACACCTCTTTCGATTAATAAAAACAGGCCAAGTGCGAGTGGGACTCGCGCACGAATCGTTCCGCGCCATTATCTATAAAAATGACAAATATATATGTGTCAAATATGTCTGTTTATGGGATCCCCATTGTTTTTTATTATTTGTTGTTATAGCGGCAACAAAAACACATCGTCTGTGAAAATTTTAATTGTCTAACTGTCACGGTTCATGAGATACATGCTAGTGACAGACGGACAGACAGACAGATGAAGAAACACACAGAGGAGTCTTAGTAATAGGGTCCCATTTACCCTCTGGTTAAGGACACACAACATTACTGACAACATAAATATTACTACATCATTTCCAAGTCTTAAACAACAGTAGACCTTATATATCAAGTCCTTCAAGCTGCCGCGGGGGTTGAAAGGCAGTATGGTAAGAGCGTGCCCGCTGCAGAGCTGCAACTCCAACACTGGGTAGATGTAGGGATGATGCAGTGCACGGAACAGCTCGACAAGCAGCTCCCGGGAACGTTCGCTGGGCTCGATTGGGCACTTGCTCGTCAAGGGCACCTGAGTGGGGAATAAAAATGTACAGTCAAAGTTTCTATGTTTATGGAATTTTCCAAATTGTTATGATCGTTATCTGCGTATGGTTCAAAAATATTCAATATTTCGGACAATATACATGACATGGTAGGGGCACATTATGAGAAGGGATGAAGTTCACGTGACTAGAATAGTAGAATATGAATGTGGTTGGAGGGTGCATAGCTATAACTTCCAAATGTTTGTGAAAGAGGTCAGTATTGAGAGGACGGCTGATAGAGGTAAGTGGAAGGAAAGGAAGGGTTGTGCCGACCTCACATAGTGGGAAATGCGCAGGGGAAAGAAGAAAAATAAATTTATGAAATTAAGTATTTGAAGGTTTCTTACCAACGACATCAATCTATCGGCCTTGATGGATTTGTCGTGAATTGCGAACCAGTGCTTGTACGGACGCGAACCTATTGCCCCCAATTGCGACTTAAGGTCGTACCTGAAAAATATGCCTTCACACTGATATCCATTTTCTTCTTAAGACGCCAGTTATAGCATGTATTAAATTAGTAAAAGGCAGGTCCGGATTTAGGGGAGGGCAACCGGGGTTACGGACCCGGGGCCTCCACAAAAGCGGGGCCCCCACAATAGACTTCGGAAAAAAAAAATTCAAATTCAGACTAGTAAATACTAGTGAACAACTTTTCCTTTCATATTTTTTTTCGCGTTTTACCTCTACCTACAGTACTTTGTACAAACATGATTACATTAAATATTAACAGAAAGCAATGGAAAATAATTTGAGGCCAAGGGGCCTCAACTCCTTTGTTGCCCCGGGACCTCTAAATCTGGCCCTGATAGGAGTATAAAAGTTTGCGTAAATTTAACAAATTTGAGATTTAATGAGCTGCTCCTTTTTCTGAATCATTAAAAACTTAAAAGAAAGCGCCTTACCTAGAAGTCTGTGATAGATACTCGGTGCAGATAGCTAAGGCAACTGAGCTCTCAAAAGACCTCTCCCCAGTCCTGTTTGTAAAAAAATCCATTGATGGCTCATTTTTCTTATTTTTTGTGCAACGTATGTTTGTCATCACAAATAGCATCCGAAATTGTAACGTAAGAGTTCGATTCATACTTAGAATAGAATAGAATAAGAAAAACTTTATTGGTCGTACACAAACACCGTTTACAAAAATAAAAAAAGAGAACAAAATAACAAATTTACATATAAATACAAGTAATAATTTTCATAATATTATTACTTACGTAATGTTCATGAACCGATGCCATATACGTTTGTAAAACGTCTTTATGTAAATCGTACACTAAGGCCAATATTAAAAAAAAAAACTAAGAAAATATTGATAAAATACGAATTTGGCTGTTTTATAGTCTTCAAAATAGCCAAATTGCTTACTTTGGTGAGGATGCTGGTTCAGAAGGCGATGACTTGCCGGAGCTGCTGGCCATAAGGGATTTGTTGAAAAGCAGCTTGGCCAGAGAGTCGATCTTCTGTGCTACAAGCGGCGTCCGGTCCGTATTCTCCTCTGCAAGTTGCAAAGAACATCAACGCGCTAAATCGGGAGTATTTAAAAATACTAGTAGTATCCCATTGTTCGAAATACATTATTAAATTTAATATTATTTCTCTCCGATTTATTCGGTAAATTTGACATATTAAGATATGGTCGCGCCTAAGAAATATACGAAAACAAATTATTTACTGAAGTTTGCTATTAAATAACGTCAGGGCAACGAAAAACTACTTCCTAAATAAAAATTTATATGACGGTAGGTGTTAATTAAACAATTTGTTCGAACGTTATCCATCTTGTACTTTTCAATTCAGACTTACCGAAGCAGCGCCGTCGAGCAACACCTAATTTTGTACTATAACGATCTTTTATACAATATAAGTTTTTCAAAGTTTCAATTTGTTTGAACTTTCAATATGTCCCTATGAGACAAGATATGTTGCGTCAATAATTGCTCTGTGTTGTATTTTGTATTAACTGATGTTTTTGCTTTCAGTCCCGAGACTATTAAAGCATCATCTGATCCAGAACCGGTGAGCTGGCCAGAACCCACGGGTTTTGGCCCTCCGCTGTGGGTGGGGCCGCGCATGTGCTCATGCGTGCGTTTAACTATGGTGTGTCATCTAAGGGTCATCGAGGTCGCGGCTCGGACCGGACGGATGAGGTTTCCCCTCAAAAACTGAAATTCTTCAGCACGTGCTTCGTAAACGATCACGTACCTTCGCTCTCCTCGCGGTCGGTGGAAACGGAGCGCATCTTGAAGGCGTTGCGTTTGTTCGCCGCGGCGATCGACTCTGGGTTCAGCTCGGCCGCCGACTGCGCGCGTCTGCAGGGGCGACGCTGCTTCTTCTTGTAACTGGACCTCGAGCGCTCCTGGTAGAAGCGGTCGTGGCCCGTGGTCTCGGACTCCCGTTGCTGTTCGCTGTTCGCCTTCAGGTGCTGGTAGAGGTTGAACATTCTGCGCCTCGGAACTAGACCTAGACCATACACTGTTCACTGCACTGGTAGGACGACACTTAGAATCTCTTCCCTCGCCGTCACCGTTCCAACGTTACCGGTCAGCGGACAGCGTTGTAACAGAACGTCCGTAGAGGCTAATTGAAGACCCGCAAGTCGCGGTATTAGCGGCGCGCCGATCGGAGCGGCGCAGGCCACGCGTTACTCGATACACAACAAACGTGTGTGGCAGACGAGATGGGATTAACGAATTATGCCGCTCGATGTTCTTTTTTTATGTAAGAAGATGGCAAGCGGGCTGGCAATTCACCTGATGTACCGCCAATAGAGATTGGCAACACCCGCAGGATTGCAAATGCGTTGCCACCTTTAATACGGACGAAGGTTGCCAGTGAGGTAACAACAGGCGAAACGGGTAAATATAACACTTCCCGTTCTGTTGGGTCGTAATATTCCACCGGACGGACCTCTTCACTGTTGCGTGGCCCTGTCCTCGATGTCCTAGACGTCCGCAGTTGTTGATTTCTTGCCTGCCCTTTTAGGTAGGTGGTGTAGGTCTAGAATGTAGGTGTGGATAAATCGGTAGGTTAAATTAAATTATAACGATGGAGTCGACGCACGCTGCAGCGATTAAATAAGTATTAGGACAATAACATTTATATAAAAAAAGGGTGCGTGTACTTATGTACACGCGTTAGTTATACCTCTTCGGCGTAACAAGATAAAAATCTTTTCAAAAATTTTACCTTTCGCCTTATTCTACGTTTGTAGAAAAACGACACTAACGAAAAAAAATGGATTTAATACATTGGAAGTTTTATTATAACGTATTATCTAGTTAAATAAAGTTTATTTAAATATCACAATATAAAAATATCGTGAATACAGATCTCTAGCTTCAGGGTGTCGGTTTTTCAAGACGGTGTGCGCGCGCATCGGAAAAATTTACTCTCATCATTTTTCCCTAACGCGCCAAAATAAGTATAACTTCAAAAACATTTGTCGAAGATGTCTTTTTCCACCATAATTCGCAACTGAAGTCTTCTGAAAGTGTCTTCAATTTCTGAAGGTTGCCGAACAGCAGAACAGCTGATTGTACCTCCCTGAACAGCAACCAAATCGGATCGTACTATTTTGTTGAATCATACACTACTATTTGGTTACCAGGGCCGTGATAGCTCAGTGTCCGGGCGCTCGCCTTTAATTTTTAACTTTAAGTGCTGACTTAACACGTGCTCCGCGGTGAAGGAAAACATCGTGAGGAAACCTGCATATTTTCGAAATAATAACAAAAAAAATTCGAAGATATGTGAAGTCCGCCAATCCGCAGCAGTGGGGCCGCGTGGTGGACTATGTCCTGATACCCTCTGTACAGAGGAGGCCTTTGCCCAGCAGTCGGACATGTATAGGCTGTTACTTTAATATTTAGTTACCAAGAATATTACACCACCAGCATATATTCTGTTTCAACATCCGCGTAGCAATACAAGTGTATAAAACGTTATGAATTAGAATGTAAATTAAAAGAAAGTGCAAGAAACAATTGCATATAATTTACTAGTGTAATTTACTAGAGTAAGTAACCCAAGGAAAATTTAATACAACTCGATTCGACACCTCACTCAGCTGTTAATCGCTGAATAGTAGGGGACCACACTACCACTATCTAGGGTACAATAGTCACTTCCATATAAGAACGTCGCGCTATAATTTCGGTCGACTAATAGAATTAGACGCAAAGCGATTTGTTTAAACCTACTTGAAGGACATAATTTCATATATACCTACTAACGCATATAATCAAAACAACTGTTTTACAGGTGATCAGTAATTTGTAACCATTTTCGAAATTCAGAAATCCTCTACATTTAAAGATAATGGTAGTCTCTACAAAGTATAAAACATAATAGTTCCCGATGACAAATGCTAAAAAAAATGTAGATAAAAGACGTTAAGATTTTCGTCGGTGTGGCAATCAGCCGTTTAGCTTAGTAGCTAAAGCGTCAGGCCGCGAATGCCGAAGACGCCCACAGCGGCGACTTCGTACTTTTTCTACAAGTTTTAATCAAGTTTAATCTTAAGTGCAGAGATGAGCACTATAAAAAACTTTAAATTACGTATCTGATTTTGATGCTGTTTTCAGCATTATACAGTGATATAGTGTAAACAGTGATCCAAGCGGAAGGTTGATATGTAGTAGACATGCATAGTATAGTTGAGAAACCGAAAAATCTTTGAATCTTTGTGGAAACTGGCTAAGAAATTTCCTATATGCATAAATAATAAATAAAAAAAAGGATGATAAACGCATTGACAGGTCGAGACGACAATTTCGTTATTATTACTAAACGAAAACGGAAAGGAAGCGGACGCTGAATGGGAGCAGATAATTTAATCATTAATAATTTTATCGCACGGCAATCGCCCTAAAATTCTACTCTGTCTAGGCTTCTTATAGATATTACGTTCGCATGTTTTTCGGTAAAAATCTTTGAAGTATTTTCAGGTTAGATTGTAGGAAGTTTTCTATGGTACTGCTACAAATTCGGGTGCTTCGCAAAATGATACTTTCAAGTTAAAACCATTAAAACCTCAAATGTGCACATTTATGCAAGCGTTTTTAATATGTATTACTCAAGAAATTGGATCGTCTTTGGTTTTTATCCGAGATCGTGTTTGGCAATTATAAATAACATATGGATCGTGAATTATATGTGTAATGGCATGTTATTATATATGTTCGACATATGTCGCAGTCATAAGGCTTCCATACGTCTAGATCTATATAGACACAGTATAAGTACACCTTGAAATAAAAAAATAAAGGGCAGCGCGTAAATCGTTTATAGAATCAGAGGCGCGTCGCTTGCCGGTAATGCGATTATGGCAACATCGGAACTATAACATAACATAGGTATGTGTGTACGGGTTAGAAAGACTTGTAAAAATAATTTTCTTGGTGGGAAACTTGAATGATATACTAAAAACGCAGTCTTTCCATATCTTTGCATTTTGTTAAAGTCATTGTGGGGTATCGCTATTATATATTATATAAATGCTCATGCTAAACAACATAATCCTTTGAAATTTTAGTAATAGTAAGATTAAAATAAATTCCGCTCGTTTGGATGTAAATGTTACCGAATAAAACTCAAATATGTGAACAAACGATTTTTATTAACATTCTCACGCTAATATTAGTCACAAATAAAAAATAAATAGCCACTATAAAAATATAGATTTATCAAATTCGTAACTATATTATATCACATGGAGCATGTCTCCTTTCTCGATGGAATTGTATAAGTATTGAAAAGTTGCAAGTATTTTAAATACAATGTCCATGTGAAATGGCGCGAAAAACAACAAAATCCGATGGCACCTCACCACAGATAAAACAAACCACAATGTCTGAAAATGCAATCTAATGCGAACTAATAATTTAATATCTCGTAAATACAAAAAAATAAGAGACTACAACATGTGTAACGGCAGCGACATTAATTTTATTTATTCATTTTAATACATGTCCTGAAAATAATAAAATTGATTTAATTTCTTGCTTAATTTATAAAAAAAGTTTAGAACGGTGTCTTTTAGACACTACGTCTTTGAGCGTGTTTAGTTTTTTTCGCTAAATGTTACGACGACCTCAAATTATTACCACAAAACTCCAGCTATTTTTATTAAGCAATCACACCGATTAATTGTAGCGTAAAGAAAAAGTTGTAAATGTAATAAAAAAAAATAATGTGCAGAGAAATATTTGAATTCCTTGTTTTATAGTTGTTAAAAATCTAGCACCAATATATTAAAGTAATATTTAAAAACAAATTTTAAGCCTGATCGCAGCAAAAGTTGAGAGGTATGCTATACTTTAAATTTAACTGAGCGCACAGAATCCTGACCAACCAAAGTACAGATCAAAGCCTCAATCGATAAATATTGCTTATTCAAAGCATTAGAATTCCACATTTACTGCCATTCCATCAATAGCTAATTATCAAAGGTTGTATGTTCCTTCTACAGAACATGAAAATAATATTTTTATTTAAAAAAATGCATACCACTCCTTCGCAATACGATCCGAAAACAAACATGTATGGAATTTATCACAAACTCTACAAATGATATTTTTTTTACATTTAATGCATTGTACGAGAAGTTATTAATGTAATCATACAATATTAAAGATACATAAATTAAATGATAAAATTTTTAAATATATAAAAAATTAATCATAATACACTTTTATTAATTTGTATCTAAATTTCTACTTTATTACATTATTAATTGTCATCCGTAATATTGTGTAGTTGCATAAGCACTGAAAAAAGCAAGCAAATAAAAACGGAAACCAAAAATGATCGTACTTATCTTCTTGTTGGCAACACAATATGGCTACATATAAAAGGAACTATCAAAAAACAATGGTTCGTAACAAAATTCATTGTTAAGTCGAAAATGTTCATTTTCGCTTTCGATTAAATCGAAAATAATTAAAATATAATTATATATAAATATATAAGAATCTACTTAAAAAACTGGATAACGTAGTTGTCTATGGTACCGTTAAATAGCAACACTCTCGCATACAAGACTTCATATTCGCGTATTCTAAATGCACGTAACGAGTAATTAATTACAGTTCGATACGTGTCGTGTATGGGTTACAAATAACACTATCAGTATCTGTTCTTGTCATATAAAAATACATATAAACATTGTATATGGTACAGAGTGGAATGTCGCCCGATCGATAGACAAAAGTTACAAAATATCTCAAACACACACCGTAGTAACAATCGATTTACTACTCGATTTGAAGGTCACAATTCCGTCGAATTTCGAGGACGAGGATGAAGAGGATCCTGACCGTGGCAGGCGAGGCGTGTTGCGTTCACGACGAGCGACATTCGACCCTATTACGAAGGCACTAGGGTTCAGGCGAGTCTCTGGTAGGCGGCGTTGAATTGCTCGAGGACTATGAAGGTGAGGACGGTGTGAGGTCCCAGGCGGGCGTAGTAGGGCAGGAAGCCTTTCCACAGCGAGAACAGGCCCTCGTTGCGAAGGAGCGTCGTCACGACCTCCAACTGACCTTGGCCCTTCGCCGCGTTCTGGATCCTGCGAGCACCGAACACGGGGAACCATTAGTGTGTACACCGTGTGCAACGACAGATCGAGTACATCAACATACGACAAATTAATGCTAAGGACAAAATGGCCGATGCCAATTTAAAAGGTCTACAAGTACAGCCAAAACGCAATTGGAAGTGTTTTCAACACAATAATTGACTAAAAACACTATAAAAATATTAAACAATGAATAATAATGAATACTACATAATGTACTACAATAATACTAAATACTACATCAGAAAATTATTATTATTACACATTTTACTAAATAGGATAGTGTTTTTTTTCTTTAAACAGTGAAACTATTCATTACATCATATAGAGTTTAAATATACTCCAAAATAGAAAGAACTATGCACAAAGAAATAATAAAAAGTATTGTGTATGAACAAAATGTCTTACATGACCGAGTTGCATTGGATTAAAAATAGTATGCGTTATTTCTGCAACAATTCTCATTATTTCCGTCTGTTTAATATTACCAAAATCATTTATTTAGATCAATTGCGATTACTAAATATTACATTAAAAGCCCCGTTACAAATGATCATTTGATTGATGATCGATGATTTCATCATTTAATTATAAACGATACTTTGCTAATACTGACAGGTTAAACACTCTACCACTTGTCTATGGTTCGACCATAATTATTCAATATGTAATAACTTGTTGCAAATGTTACATATTTTAAAAGAGTCGTGATAGCTCATCGTCCGAGAGCGCTTGCTTCCAATTAAATATTCTCGAGCAACCTGAGTTCGATCTTGGGTGCCGACAAGAATAAAATTGTTAATTATTAGCGCTGTCTGATCATGTTATTAGCGATGAAGACAAGCGTCGTGATGTCTGTATGTTTTCGAAAATAATAGCAAAAAAATATATTTCGCGGTTATGTGAAGTCCGCTAATCCGTAGTGGGGTCGCGTAGTGGTTGCCCAGCAGTGGGATATATATAGGCCGTTACTTTATTATGCCACAAATTGTGATACCACTTCTCAAGGCATATTTGTAAGAATGGAGGATTTTATCTAATGTGATTAAATAAGAGCTGCATCCTAGGAAAAAAAAACTCATTAGTTGTCTAAATTAATAAATAAGTTAAAAACGAAACAAGATTGTCTACAGTTTTTACTTTTTTTATTTTCTTGATAAATTAACTTCAGTTAATAAATGCTATGCTAAAAATCGTAAATGAAATCAAGTTTACAGATAATCAATATAAAAAAAGACATTTCCAATTCTAATAAACGTAAATAAGGTACTCTCACTTGTATTAAGTTATCAAAAGAATTGGCAAAGTATCAACTTTGTGTCTTATCGTTTAGGATTTTATTAACAATAATATTATTTTACTTTAAATTTTTGTACAAATTTTTGATAATGAAAAATAATTTGTTAAATAAATTATCAGTTACAAATAAAGAGATTCTCCGAAACCTAGCAACGGAATAAAGCCAAACTATTTTTACATTTACTATTTTTTTCTTCAATAATCAAAAAAAATTATGGGAATTGTATATTTCCATCACATAATTAATTCAGAAACCCAATACTAAGAGTATCGGTTATCCGTTTTCTCACCAATTTAACTATTTTTAAACCTTTTATAATACAACGAAGAATACTGCTACAAACAAGTAAATTATATCCCTCCCACAATTTTCGCAACGACACAGTCTGAGCTTTTAAAATGTCGTTCCATCGGCCACACAAATGACTTCCATCGGAACATTACTAGCGTTAAATCTGTTGATGTATCCGATACAGTTTAATTATTGTGTGGGCCGTTGTATACTCAACAGTAAACGCGTTTACAACAATTTCATTTTGCATTCATCACCGCTCCACCTCGTCACATTTAATTGTCAATTTACGTGTTCACGGACAAACACCGTTCGTCAGCGCACAAGCATAGTAATAAAGTGATATCGTAAACTCGCAAGGGACCGTGTCGAAACCCACAAGTTTCGCTGGGCTCGAAGTAGACGCAAGAGAGACGAGAACGCTTTATACGTAAAAAATAAGACGAATTACGTCATTTTTACCCATTCTACTAAAGCAGCATTAGTCTACCCGTGGTGCTCCTGGAAGCGGTGAACGGTATGTAACGGTTTAAACGCGTCCTACAATTTATCGCATTTTAGACTGTTATGAAAATCATCTCGCAGCATTCTCAATATCGGCGGTAATTCTATCATAACGGTTGAACCAATGAAATTATTTTCCACTGTATTCATAAAACATTACGTACTTCAATTTATAAAAAACGGCATCGAACATTTCTTAGCAAATAACACATTATAGTATAAAAGACTATGAACTAAACATTGAGTTGTTTGCCACATGACCTTAAGTTTTGAGGCTTTAAGCTATAAAGTATAGATAAACAATTATATAATAAAAAGTATTGCGTGCAGACGTCTTATTCTATATAATCACTTTTGTCATCGAAAACAGTTTTCTAAACGAATATACGTAGGGAAGAATGTCCCTTGGTTAGTTAATAATTAATCAACAATGCCCGATAGCGAATAATAATTTTAAACCACCCAATACAAAGTTCATTTTCGTGAGAGATTTAAATGAACTTGCACACACCGACCGTTTCTCGAATCCCTCGTTTCGATTTTAATCTAAAACGATTACAAAATACAGGGATCTTATCGAGCTAAGTTCCGGACTGTTTTAGAACGTGCTGCTGGTGTATTGGAGCATCGAACCATGCGACATTCGACCCTGTGCCGTACGCGATACGGTCTATTTGACGGATCTCAGGTAGGCGGCGTTCAACTGCTCGAGGAATATGAAAACGAGCACGGTGTGCGGGCCGAGGCGGGCGTAGTAGGGCAGGAAGCCCTTCCAGAGGGACAAGACCCCCTCGGAGCGAAGGAGGTTCGTCACGACGGCCACCTGGCTTTGGCCCTGGGCCGCGTTTTGGATTCTGCAACGGTTGAGCTCAAGAAAGACTGGAGAAAGCACGATCTCACGGCTCCAGGTTGACTAGTTGGTTTACCGTAGGCGCATTGTGCACACCAAATGGCATTGGGAATTTTTTTAATCGATATTAATTATAAGTTGGAGCTTCTTTCGCGTACCCGTTAGCCAGTCGAGTCTATGATCTTAACTTTAAGTCGTGAAAAAATTTCCCATGGCTTAAAAAGACCGTTAGCAATTTACTGTTGTACCCTGACTTCGGAAAAAATGGTTAGAGGCCGAAATTGACTGTCGATTGCCCCAAATAGACACCAAAGACCGTTCGGCACTTTCACATGTATTTCTATTCTCCACCCATGGACACTTGCAACACCCGTAGGGTTGCAGCTTCTTTGCCACCTTTTAATCATGTGACCTCTCTCCTTTTAGTTAATACTCAAATAAACTTTACTTTCTGAAAGTCGACGACGGCCTTTATGTGAATCAGGCATTAACAGAGTCATTAAAAAGACAAATTGGGAGTTGAGGGTTAAAAGCCGGGTTTCGCTCTTTAAGCATTCCTTTAAAAGAAGGTAATACACAGATGCGATTCAATACAAATTGAACTTCACTCTGAACCGAAGCGCAACACCTGTTTCTGAATTCAGCCCATGACAGTCAACTCGCAGTCAATTCTGTACACGCATCACGCATTCGTACCAAGCGATGGATACATACTTGGTCTTGATGATGTCCACTGGCATGGAGGCGATCGTGGTCACCAAACCGGAGGCCATCGACGCGCAGAAGTGGAGGAACACACCATCAGGCACGTAAGTGACGAACATTTCGCGGGCCTGGGGATAGACGCTCGTGTTACTTACACAACACACGGATGGATAACACAATGTCCAACAGACATAAATTAATGAAACGAAGACTCGACCGCATAAAGTACCAGCTATTCCTCTATTTTTTTTTCTCATCACACCATATAGAATAACTCTATACCAATCCTAAGAGGATTCTAATGACACATCATATGTTGTTAAAAGGCTCAGGTCGTAGTGAGCTAGAGAATTAGACAGATACACAAATATATTACATACATGCATACATACATTCGAAAAACATTACTACTCCGTTCAGCAGTCGGGTAAGAAGTCCACGTTGTCAATATCAAATAGAGACCATTTTCTCAACTGTGCGACAATATGTGCGAGAGAGAAAGTGGTCTGAGCCAAAGCGTGAACGAGAGAGCAATAAATATAATGATAATACTCCCGCTCCCCACAGCCTGTATATAAAGGTAGAATGACTAGTTTTTTTAATGTGAGAATGTTAATGTTAAGTGACAACCGCCGCCCGCCCATTCGCGCCACAGTTGTATAGTCCTACCACAGTAAAGCGACGCGGGAAAAGCTGTTAGCTCCAGAAGCGACAGCTCGCGCAGGCGGTCGTGCTGTAAGAGATTGCGAACATACCTGAGAGTAGGTGCCGAGCTGGGCGGCGTTGACCACCATAGCACGGACCACCGTCGGCGTGGCACCACGCCACAGTTTCAGCACGCCCTCCTCCTTTATGATCCTGCCGAGAGAAGATCAATTCTGAACATTACCGAACTTTTTCTGGTTAGTCTATGGGCACGGTATAACACACGCACTGTTTCATTGATCATGTAGCGTTCGTGTAAATTAAAGAAATAGCCGTTAAGACTGTTTGAGGTATAAGGGTTTTTTTTTTGTTAACGGCGTAATCAATGGAACATGTATTGTTAAATGACACTGCTCTGTTATAACACATTCAATTTTTAAATTACTTCTCTAGCCTTCATGTTCATCATCCTCCTAACCTAAACCCACTGTACCAGTTGTAAGTGGTTTTTGGCTATGTTTTTTACGGCCGCCTGCCTGACGTCAACCCTCCTTGGGAAACAAACACCCAGATCCGGAACAGTTAGCTGTGAGTCACACAAACATTTGTCTCGTGTGGGAATCAAACCCACGACCCCTGACACCGAAGCCAGTAGCTTAGCAACGTAGTCATCTGTTGCCTTCCTGTTATTAGATAAATTCTTGGTGTAAACTCTATAAATGCATCCGTGTGTTATATATAGCGAAAAGGAACTCAATATGAATATCCGAAAAGTATTAAATTAAATTTGTGAAAAACTATTTTTTTTGCGTTTCCTCTGACGAGTTAGGTGATTTTCAAAGGTTACCAACCTTGCAGTGCACTTGTAAACCGTTGTGGGTATTATCCATAGACGGCGGTAATCACTTAACATCTAGTGAACCCTACTAGTCTATATTTCACAAAGAAGGACTCTTTCGATTCGAACGGTATTCTTCCTGGAAGCTATTCAATATTGCAATGATCACACAAGAACTAAGAGCTATTCGTGAAATGTATTCCGCCAGAGACCCACCTCATGAGTGCGTCCGCCACGTTCTTGTAGTTCCTGCGCTGCTCCTTGGGCAGTCGGCCGTCTGCCGTCATCCTGATGAGGGCCACCTCCGCCGGCGTGCCCACGAACGAGCCGATGGCGCCCGCCGCGATGCCCAGCACCGCCTTCATTCCGAAGTTGGGAGTGGCGCCACCGTGCGACCTGGAAGCGATGCGCGCGCAATGGAACAATGGAGCAGTTATCATAATCATCATCCGACGACTCCGTGTCGCAATCGCCAAGGTATTGGCTACTGCGTTTGGGTTCGTGGGTTCTATTACCACACGGGACAACTATTTGTGCGACCCGCAGATATTTGTTTCGAATCTTCATGTTGTGGTGTTTGTGCATTTATGTTTGTAAAACGTCCTTATAACGCAGGATAATGTTATCCTAAAGTGAGGACAGTGTTTTATTAAAAAAAAATCAACATTTCATCCTGCGTCCACTGCTGTGCATAGGCCAACCCCGCAGACTAGCTCGCTCTCCACTGCGATGGCCAGGCTGCCACTCAAGAACCTTTTTACCCCATCGATTATACGGTTATACTATTGCACTATGCTACACGCATTGTACCTCTTTTTTTTTAATTTATCTCTTTTCTTTTTACTTTTCTTCACTAGAGATGGGCCGATATCGACTTGGCTGAGTAGCCGCGTGTACAACAAGTTGCCGCTAAAATGTTTGACTGGTCGGCAATGACGATAATTGGTTTTGGAACATAGCCAGGCTGATGTTTATGTTCTGAAAAGTTTTATTTACATTTCTCTATTTGCTGAATGCCACCGCAATGTTATATCGAAACAAATAATTAACAAGACGAGCTCACGTGTGAAAATGAGTAGGTGTTGTCGATATTCGTGGATAGCGGTGATCAGTTAACATCACGTGAACCGCCAACTCACTCGCCAGCAGCCCTTTTTACATAATTAAAACGTGGTGTTGGAATATTAGTTAAAAAAAAACAGTTTTGTAAGAGCATGGAGCGAATTAATTAATTCATTGAATTAAATTACTATTCTCTTAAATTATTATATATTCATATGTATTCTTCACCAATGCCAAAAAATATTGTTTTTTCATTTTAATAGAGCACAAGGAAAGAAGACATTCCTACCTACCATTTCGACGAAGTTCAGTCTCAAACCGGACAAAGTAATCAACTAGTTGTCATGAACCGCCTACGCGGTAATGGTATTTATTTTCCTGTCATATACAAACGCAGCGGTGCACACTAAATGCACATAAAAAGCCTGGCAAGTACACTATATTATACAAGCGACCCGCCCCGCTTCGCACGGATAACGGACCTGAAATGTCTACATTTTTTTTCTATCCGCGCGGCATAACTTTTATTTCAATAATCGTCACATTTCAGCATGAAGTATACACCTAGATCTTCAGTACTTTTTTAGTTAAACGGCTTCAGACCGGCAAAAAATAAGGCAATAGAGAGGGGGGAGGCTATTCGCACAACTTATCTTAAGAAAAATCTATTGATTCGACCGCTTAAAAACATAGGATCACCCGCTGGGGTTTATGTGAAGTTTGTCCGAAAATATGCAGTCCATACGAAACAAACATACACACATTTATAACATATATAATTCGATATATGCGCTTGTGTATGTGGACTGAACTCATAAACGGCTAGACTGATTTTGATGAATTTTTTTGTGCGTGTTCCGGTGAATTCGAGAATGGTTTACTTTCACAATTCGGTACACTACAAAATGTTTTTTTAATTTATTTATAAGTTGTTGTCGGATTTAAGACGAACGTTTTTTGGACGATTTGGATAGTAAATAAGAATCAAATCGAGCAAGCGGCACTCGAATTGTAAGCGGTTGCACAAACCAAGAGGCCGCCAGTTGACACGGTATTTTTTAATAAATCGATCCGCCGCCCGTTCGGGGCCGTCGGAATATTTCACCTTATCATTGCCACACAATGGCGTTATCACTGAGCGGACAAACAAAGATCACGGTGTCAAGAGATGACGGCCGCTATAACTCATGCGGCGACGCTAACGAAGCCTCATCGGCCAAACGTAATTTACGACCATCAATCGCACTCACGACTCCAATACACACTCGCTTTACGAATTACGTCCACGGCCGTCCAGGTGATAAGCCGCTGGATAAATCAAACTGAGAGGAGCTAATGCATCGCGATAATTCTAATGAAGAAGCCGAGAGTTTGGCGTCTCTTCGTGCGCTCAAATTTTTCACAACGTCTTGTGATTTAGAAAGCTCATTTCAATGCGATTCGTATTCTGCAGTGTCTGACGTTGTCGGTGGTGGCTTATCGTTTTTCTGGTAAAACTAGCTGGTTGAAAATTGCCATCAGAGAATACGTTTACGTACGTCGTTATTAGCTCACCCGCACGTATCAGTGGAGTTGTATCGTGTGCCAGATGGTGTTGGTTCGATCCCCAGTAAAGGAAAAATATCAGGTCTTCATATATGTATGATATGCATACATTTACAAAATAGAACTATGTCTAGGTATGTTTGTTAGTTACCTAGTACCCATAGTACAAGCTTCGGTTGGGACTACACAACGTTTAGTCACCTTTTTGTAAACCTTGTTTATTTTGTTGGTTATAAATACATAAATAGCACAAATATCGAACGCAATACCTCAGCGGCAGTGACAGTGATAACTCTTAGTAGTTCCAAAGGAAATGGTTTAACGTCTTACAATGAAATGAGCAAAAAGCCATTGGGTAACGCAGATTAAGCTTCCCTTAACGACAGTCGGCAGTATTGCATTACTTGTTGGCGAA
Source organism: Iphiclides podalirius (assembly GCA_933534255.1). Classification (NCBI taxonomy): domain Eukaryota; kingdom Metazoa; phylum Arthropoda; class Insecta; order Lepidoptera; family Papilionidae; genus Iphiclides; species Iphiclides podalirius. Next base: position 11,620,624 of record OW152827.1, on the reverse strand, counting down.
TCGGTGTGACGGTAGATTTTCAGAACGTAGGAACGATTCCCGCGTAAGATTATTATATACTTAAATGTTTTCATTATCTATATATTTTTGTTATCTAGTCCCGAACATTGCAACGCTTGTGTTAGAGGTATATGGGTAAAGAAATAAGATGAAACGGGCTTTTTCAAATATTATCTTCGATCATATAGTTGGAAAGTCAAATACAGTTTTGTTAGCACAGAACTTATGCTTTTACCCAGTGGTTGATTTTGTTGATTGGTCCAAATCCGATTTTTTTCTCAATGACAGTCCGATTCTTTTCGCAATAGCAGTTGAGATATTTGATAGTAATTTGCAATTAGAAGAATCGGGGGTTTTCTTTTATAATATTAGATACGGGATAAACTAGACTATAGGGATAAGGTAATTATTATATTACAACGAGTATGATGGTGACAACAGGTTGTGATTGATAACATCGAAATAATTTTGTATCATTTGAACTTTATCTCATTTCATACAAATATTGTAAGGTTGTAAGATCTCTTGAATATAGGATAATATATATCTATAATAGACATTTCTAAAGCAAATTCTAAAAATGTGACATTCTCTTGATTATGATATCCGTTCTTTAAATTATTACCTTTCGTAATAAGATACATACGTATTTGTATTTCGCCGATCGTGATACCAAGAATATAAATAATAAATACCATAATTTCGATTTCTTTGACCGATATACATATAATGCGATATACCGACGACAACGGTATCACGGTAACTAATCTACAATGGGAGACGTGAGACCGTTTTCTATATTGGAGACTTATTACTTCTTATCACGCATTGTTGTGACTTGGCCACTACATTGGCAAGTCTGTAAAGAATGCACGTGTTGATGTACTAATGTGGCACTAAACGAAACTTATCGTGACCACACTTTTCGATCGTATTTAGCTTAGGGATAGTGCAATCAGGGACCCTAAGTACACTATCAAATCTGAAAACTTCTACTATATAGGATGATGATTTCAAGTTGTTTTTTTTGCAAAATCTTTCTATACAGAGGCCAGAATGTCTTCGGCGCGACACCGACATACGAATAGTGAATGTCACTAAAATTCTCAGCTTATCCCCTGAGAGATTAAGACCTTCTGAAGAAGAACTAATCAGCTATCTAATGGCTTTACAAATGTTATTTGAGTTGCCAAAATTACTGTTAAACTCTCTGAATTGATCAGAATGATGTTCTTAATGATCAGAATGGGTATACTACATAGGTCCCTTGATGATGGATCGTCAGGATTATCGGCGTATGATAAAAAATGTGTTATTTGTGGTAATTGGGTTGTTACATAACAGTTATAACGGGCCTTCACGACCGAATTGCGATACCCGACTTTCCTTGTCTGTTTCAATATACCAGATTACTACACTTTGAAAAGTAAATACTTTATAAATTAAAAATTGCCTACGGCAGGTTGACTTATTTAGGGACGGAGCCCGAATTAATATCGGGTAGAAAAATCAAATTTTAATGTAACATTTTATAGGCCACCATAACAGGCGTATAAATACGCAAATATAATATAATACAAAGAGTATCATAACAGATTAAGGTTCCTAAATGTTTATCTCGTTATATTTAGGGATAGTCTCTTAAGTATGGCTTTGCGCTTTATAGGTGCATAACTGAGGGCTCGCGAAGGTTCTATGTAACAGCGTATAAATGTCCCACTGCTGGGCAAAGGCCCCTGTAAAGAGGGTATTAGGGCATAGTCCACTATGCGACCCCACTGCGGATTGGCGGACTTCCGTTATGTTCGAAATATTTATTTTGGTATTAAATCGAAAATTGCAGGTTTCCTCGCGGTGTTTTCCTTCACAAAATTAATAACTTCGTTGGTGCTGACAACAGGGATCGAACTCAGGTTGCTCGAGTAAACTGAATTAAAGACGAGCGCTCGGACACTGAGCTATCACGGATAATTATCAGATTCTATGTGATATTTGTAATTTCTGTGAGCTAGCAAATCCATCGAAGACACAGATAAAAAAATCCAAATCCAAATCATTTATTCATCGAAATAAGAAATATACATTTCATTTATCGATAGTCATATTTAAATCTAACACCGTTTCGTAATGAGGTTCCTCTAACGGAGAAGAAACAGGCGAAAGAAACTCCGTAGGTATCCTCTTTTTTGTCATTTTTTTTTACTCAACAAATACATAGTTATACAGTGTATATTTTTTAGAAACAGCTTAGGAGCGATCATCTCATTCCCAGGGGTTATTATCGTTAATGTATTCATTTATATTATAATAACCCTTTTTAAAAAGTTTTTCTTTAATAAATTTCTTAAACCTGTTAATAGATAGGCTTTGCACATTAACTAGGATTTTGTTGTAGAAGCGTAGGTATACACCGTCCCATGAACGAGTTACTGACTCTATGGAGTCTAGTAACTGGCGTTACAAGCTTGTGTTTGTTCCTAGTGTTTACATAATGCACATCAGTATTCTTATTAAAATTATTAATGTTTCTATGTACATACATTACACCAAACAACTACTACTATTACAACAAACGGTACGGTACGCAAAAACGGGTTCGAAAGCCTGGGACACGCGCCTCATTAGAAGCGGGCGACTCGTCAACCGAATTAGCACTTGTTACGAGGTCGAATACGACGCTTAATCGTGACGCGTCGATACAACATTATTACGAAACAATGTATAATCTGCACAGATAACGTATTCTACGGATATCGGAACGCCGTTGCGGCACGTACGCTTACGAATGTCGAGAATAGGGTAATTATTAACTTTACATCAACCTTTTTATATTATCTACACACAATAAGTGTCTATGATTCGCTTTGTCATCAACATATTTCACTAATTCAAGACCGTTATTGTGTCTAATGTCTGTTTCTAATCAGAAACAACTGTATTAAGAATTAATGTCTCTCTATGGATGAGAAATTTGAGAGCCGCGCAACAGTATGCTAGAACGCGCCGGCCCGTCCATGGAAGTATCACGGCCTCACAGGAGACCGGCGTGAAATGGAACTGTGATAACTTCTGCGTTTCTTCTGTTGGGTGAGGTAGCCGTTGTACACTTTACTAAAAGATGGCGATGCATCTGCAACCCCTTTTTACTTCTTTTTTTTGTTTTCGGGGGGGAAATCTACTTATCGGGGTGTCATGTGGGGTTCGTACCCACTAAAAACCCCTCGAAGGCGTTGTAGGAATAGGAGTATACGTAGAACTTCCAAGATACGTCTAGTCTAGTGCATTCCATAGTATTTTCTATTTTTCTGTGCGGAGCTCACATCTGGTGGCCGAAAAGTCGAGATATGAGCAAAATAAGTGCTTTTGAAATGTGAAGCTGAAGGGGAATGCTTAAGATACCATGGACAGCCATGAGGACAAACACGTCAGTTTTCCAAGAGCTCCACATCAAAAAACGACTTAAGTACTACTCTCCATGCCGAGAACGTCAGCCAAGCTTTAAATGCATGAGTTGGAGAAGCAGATGAATGAGGACAGGTGCAGGGGAAGCGCTTCGGGGGCCGAATTCCAACAAAACAGAGTAAAAGTATTGTAGCGGCAACAGGAGAAACTCTACAACGATATATTGAACTGGCGCTGACAGAAGCAAATAGAGACAAATCATATGTGGTCACGATCCTCATTAGTGAGGGGAAGACAAAGAAGAAGCAGAAGAACGAGTAAAATTCAAAAAGTTTCTAACAGTCACTTATTCGGTCTCTGTCTCCAAGTCAACCTGTCATTAAATTTTTAATTTAAAAGTTATACAACCGCTCAAACGCCACGCAGCACGCAGCACCCTCGGCTGTTGCACGAATGGGCAGGTCCGTCCGGGTAAGTACCAGGACCTCTCAATACTTTCGCGTTCCGTCTGGTGAGTGAGGTAGCCGGAGCCCAATTTTCAAAAGGTTGTCAACGCATCTGTAACCGTCGGGTGTGGCAGATGTCCACGGGCGGCGGTATTCACTTAACATCAGGTGAACCGTCTGCTCGTTTGACAACTTTTCGCAAAAAAAATAATTAGTTACTTTTCAGTTTAACAATCTGGTACATAGAGACAGATAACGACGATTGGCAATCAACCGTTATAAATGTTACGCAACAAGCGACAACACATAGAATAGCACGTTTTTTCATATCAAACGCTGATAATCCTGACGATCCATCGTCAAAGGACATAATCTGTATCATCGTGGCTTAATAAGCGTATCGGGAAAATTGCAAAACTGTCCTCGTATCTAAAGTGGATGAACACGATATTGAAACAGGCCATTACGTTCACGCGAAGAAATCGACGTCGAGATAATGTGAGCGATCGCAATTTTTAATTCGTACACATCTCATTATTCTCAAGACGCTTTCTCAAAATGAAATTACATCACTAGTGACCGTGTTATCTGTATTAAAAAAAAACTCCGCACTATGGGAAAAGATCGTTAAACGTCAAAAAATATTTCACAAATTAGAGATGAATATGAAATAAAGTCCCCCCCGCCTCAAGACTACTATACGGATCAAACACGTAACATGCTTAGCAACCAACCGGTTGAATCTCAAAGCGTTCTGGAAATCGTGCAGTAAATATATATTTTTAAACTGTCCCAAATAGAAAAAGTTGAAGTTATAGACCAAACATTAAAATTTTGTAGATAGAAATGGACGGAGTGTTTCGCCGCTGCGCGAATAGAACCCACGTTTCCTGGGCGCGAATCCGGAAGACGTTGGCGCGTATTTTTCCTACAAATTTTAAAGAAAACGTAGATAGCTAACCTGTGTCGTCATGCCACGCTGTGCACGCGTGCAATGAGAACGCAAGACGATAAGTAAATTAATAAAAAAACCAGATAAGCCTCCTTCGAATACCATCGACAAACTGTATTCCGTTAATCAATCGCATCTATCCAAGACAATCTATTATGTGATATCATTTTATGTGAAAAGTTGTCAAGCGAGCAGACGGTTCACCTGATGTTAAGTGTATGTAAAGTGATATGTTTACTATTGGATGTTATATCGTTATATAATATTTTTACTAACAAAACACAAGACTTACTAAATTTCTCACTCGCTTTAATCGATTTTCCTATTCGATTTCGTATTGTTTCTTCCCAGGTGTATGGTCGATTTCAAGATCCAATACAAACGAATTAATATAGGACGCGTGAGCTAAACCTAGCCCAATGCAAAAAGGGTTTCCAAAATCGATTCATAAACTACGAAATCAAACAACCGAATTGAAAACCTCCTTTTTTAAGTCGGTTAAAAAGCCAAACAATTATCTAGCGTGGAATAACATATTACACGTGTAATTTTAATACAGTTATTGCATTTTCTCTAACCACTAACCCTCAATGCAACTACATCGTTTAAAAAGTACTTCTTCAACACCTTAGCTTGCCCGAGTAAGGTGTGCGCAACATTTAAAAACTAATCTCGCAGAGCGACATCATACCGGTATCGACAGGAGGGTACGAGTATTACTCGCTTCCATTGATTTATTGACTTATTCTTTATGCACACACATGAATGTACAAAGGCGGAATTAATGCCATCAGCATTATCTCAGTCAACCTTGGGGTGGTCTAGAAAAGTTTAGGTAGGTGCATTTATAAAAAATCGAAGGGTAAAACTGTAGCCTATTACTAAGACTCCGCTGTCTGTCTGTCTGTCCGTCTGTCGCCAGGCTATATCTCATGAACCGTGATATTTACACAGATCATGTATTTCCTTCGCCGCTATAATAACAAATACCAAAAAACAGATACAGCAGATTTGATCTTTTTGCCGTTTTTATAGGTTGTGGTACGGAACCCTTCGTGTGCAACCCTACTCGCACTTGGCAAGTTTTAAACCATACCGCGTTAAGACTTTCACGTCGTTTCAATTCAATCTATTTTAAATGGATCCGGATTTAATGAACTTCGTCGTCCTTATGATTAGGGTGGGCGTCTTCAATAAGGGTGTGAAAGGCTTTTACCGAGCTTTACTGTTTACGCAAGAGAAGTTCTGCTGCACCAAAATGAAGAGTATCCGACGTTGATAGACCATATGGAGTACTATCCCCGATTCGTCTGAGAGGCTGATATCTTATCGCGTGATGCGAAATTGATGGGGATTACGGAACAACGCTATTTAAGGCCCATTTACACGATGCCATTTTCTTGTACATACAAGAGCAATAATTGAATGCAATAAGTTGCCCGCAATAATTGACCATCAAGAATTGTAAGCAACAGTTTACACGCAGATATAGTAAAAAAAAATGAATGCGATTATTGTATGCAAGTCTTGACAGGAAATAATTGCAAAGGTCTTTTGTTTACACCAATGCAATTATGTTTAGGCGATTATTGCTTTCAAGTTTTGACTTGTCTAAACACATGCTTGTATGTGCGTGTACAATTTATTGGCGTGTTGCTTCAAGTATTGCACGTATTTGCGTTGACAAATTTTTCATGCAAGTGTTGAACGTTTTACAAAGGGCTGTTTTTTTAAAAAAATGGCTCAATAATAAGTGTTCAAGTTAGATTATGCCGATTAAATACATTTCATTGAGATTTATTTATTATGATCCATATATTATTATTCATATTTTTATCCAACTTTTTTTACGACCTTTTCTCAATATTTCTATCCTCAAAAGAACAGCAATGATTAAATACCCTCACTCATTGCACAAATTTTTGCCAAGGAAGAGAGAATGCAATTGAATACAAGAATTGCTTAAGAAATTATTGTGTGTGCTGTTTACACCAAGGAAAGTTTTGAAACAAAACTTGAAGCAAGTCTTGTTCAACAGTCAAGAATGTTATGTGCTGTTTAGACAATGCAACTCATTTATTGCTTCAATTTAATTGTATAAAACAGGCAAGAAACTTGCACCGTGTAAATGGGCCTTAAATCAACAAGTGCAATGCACGTTGCAAGCTATTAATAGCCTGCGGTCGAAATTTAACATATTGTTTTAGGGTTCCCTACCCAAAGGGTAAAGCGGGACCCCATTACTAAGACTCCGCTGTCTGTCAGTCCGTCTGTAACCAAACTGTATCTCATGAACCGTAATAGATAGACGGTTGAAATTAAGATGATTTATTACTGTTGCCGCTGTAACAACAAATAGGTAGTAAAAGATAGCACTTAGCCTATTTTTCTATGAAGATAGTTCAACTTATGTAAGTCGCCGATAGACTAGAGATAGATAGATAGACTAGATAATTATAATTGACTCTGTGGTAGTTCCCCGAAAGAGCCTGCCCATCCGTGCAACAACGGAATCTACTGCCAGACACCGAAATTAAGAAACTTTTTTTTCCAAATCCTCCACGTGATATTTTCCCGCGCAAACCAGTCAAATAGTAGCGCTCCACAGATTATCTATACAGATATCTAAAATTGGAGTGTCTGTTTGTAATATTAAAATAACCGCTTTTTATTAAATGCATATGGATGTATACACGGTACATATACTAAAATAACATTTTTTATTTAATTAATTTTTGTCTGTCTGTCTGTCTGTTTGTTCCGACAAATCTCTGTAACGGTTGAACCGATTTGGACGGGACTTTCACTGGCATATAGCTGATGTAATAAGGAGTAATTTAGGCTACTTTTATTTTAGTTTTTTTTTTATTTTAAATTCCACGCGGACGAAGTCGCGGGCACAGCTAGTGCGGTATATAACATGCATACGGTTTATTTTAAAATACAGTATATCGCGAATCACAAAATCTTAGCCCCCTCATTCTATAAAAGGTATACCATAAAAGATATTTATATCTTTAATGTAAACTTTACATTTAATTAGTCTGCCAATGTACAGGTCACGTTAGTACCGGTGGTAGAGTTTTTTGATTATCAATAAGTAAGTGAATGCTTCTATATTGAATAAAGATATTTGACTTTGACTTTGAGTAGGATCTGCTGTTGCCTTAATGACCCAGGGAACTAACAAGATCTTGACGGCGAAATGTAATTGCTAAGCTACATAAAGTCAGCGTGATTAACCATAGTCGTAACTCTATTTTAAGCCTACAACGGTGAAGCCTAAAATTTGGGTTATGTCTTTGATTTGTATGTATATATCCATCATTATATATGTATCCCCCATAACTGCTAAAAATCTTAATAATTATTATTAGCATCATTTACAATATAATGAGTGACAGTAAGATGAAAGACTGTACTCACTGCTTGTAGGAATCAAACAGCCATGTGTACACTCCGAGGCGTGTGGTCGTGTATGTGGCCTGTCTAAGTAGGCCCGCAGAGAGGCCAGTGTAGAGGGCCATGAACCCCTCCTTCGCGACGATCTCCCCAGCCACCGTGAACGAGGAGCGTCCCTTGGCACCGAGCTGCATCCTCGTCTTGATCAGGTCGAGCGGCTGCACCACGCATGTCGCCGCCATGCTATTTACGAAATGCCCGTTTAATAACCATCCTTGTTAGTGTGACAACTGATTAAACCAGATGAAGATATCGACCAATAAAAAAGTCATGGTGAACTTTATACCCACACGACTACTTTAGAAATAAAAATAACAGGATGAAGGGGGGTATCTTAATTATATTTAGTCTTAAATTTAAATTTAAAATAAATGAAATAAGTCTATAAAAATAATTTTACAATGTGTTGTGTTCACATATATATAAGAAATTATTATCTTAATTTATTGTTATATCTGCCTTAGTATCACGTATAAAAAGTTACTAATAAATCATAACTTTTATAAAGGTAGAAGACAGATGGTGCATATTACATTATTATATAGTGAAACAGAAATAATGCAATATTGTTATTTTTACGTGGACACTGCAAGGCAGAAAATGTGGAACAAAGCCAATGCTTGAGAACTAGAATAGATTATATCTAAGAATGCAGATATTTTGTGTTCCTGTTTATTTTGTAAAATAATTTCATTATATTTTGAAAACTGCAGTTTGCAGGTACATTATCATTATTTTTTGTTACCAGGCCATAAAACCTCTATTAAAAAAAATATTATTTTCAATCTGCTACATTTTAGATCACTAATATTCTTCTTTGAAGATCAATTTAAAATATAATTTCTACTAAAAATATACAAAATTTAAATGGTATGACTAGTCCGATTTCATTGTCATTAATTGGCATAAGGCATAAGGAGTATAACTGAATATTGACACAATAAATGACATGAGGAAAGACTTAATATTAACCAGATTAAACTTTTGTTTTTGATAGTCAGTCTCAATAGCATACAAAGGAGAATATGAACTAATTCTGTAACTTTTATAGCTATTTTGGAGAATATTCATGGTTGAAAGTTCCTAGCCAGCCAAATTTGGTAAAAAAAGGATAAATTATTATAAATTGTCACATTAATTTACTTTTCTGTACTTATCATTTTGGAAGATGGAACCAATAGTAAGGAAGAATGATATACATAATTATGTACTTATTATATTACTTTCTAATCACAAAAACAAAGTTTATTACATAATTGAAACGTATATGGTCATAAAATGAACCGTAAAAAATATGAAATGTATTGATTTCAAAGAGCTTAAATATTGGCGACAAATATTTTTTAAATATTTATAAAAATTTATAATAGCTTTTAACTCTGAAAATACTGATGCAAAAACTGATCTCTTCGAATGAAGTCACCTAATATTCTCCATAACGACTTTCAAAGCACCAAAGGACGTTTTAAAATATAAAATTTGTACCCAGCGAGTCCACCAAACAGAAATTTCAGTGAATTTGGGATGTAACGCTCCTTAGGAGGTTCACTAGCTTTAGCCATTTTGAACACACAAAACTTTTTGCACTGCTAACTGAAAGTAAAAAAATGGTTGAGTATGCTAGCCAGAATTTTGCAACATTTGATAGAATGCGATCGTCTTGTCTTGACTGGCCTAAGTTCAAAAAGTGACAACTAATTTTGACAACGAAATAACTTTTTTATCTACTGCCGACCTTTCACATTAAGAGTTTAATATAGTGTTACCAGTTTTAGGTAATATTTTTCTAAGGTACGCGTTACAATTTTTAACTCGATTCGATTTGGGCACCAACGGACGACCAAATCATTAATTAGTTGATCACTGTTTGTTTTGTTAAAAGGACTCCCATACCACATTCTTTTTATTACCAAGGGGCACAGTTTTTATAAACATTAAAATAAATAGCGTTTCAAATAATGAATGCTATTTTACACCGCGTTGAAAAGTTTCGCCGAGATGGAATCGTACATTTTCATCGATTATAATGTTTTTTTTCCTCGATATATCGAGGCCGATGATATTATTACAATAAATAAAACTCTATTATAATATTAAATAAAACTCGTTTTCCATAAACTATTTTTATCCCGTTTTCATTTTGATTTTTAATTTATGACCCGATTGTCTGTCCCGTGACCATGAACGCTTGGAAGGGTTCAAAATGCCGGGTGTTAAAAATTTTATTTATTTATTTATTTAAACTTTCTGCACAAACATTTGTGTACAAAGGCGGACTTAATGCCGTCAGCATTATCTCCCAGTCAACCTTGGGGTGGTCCAGAAAAGTTAGGGTAGGTGCATTTAAAACAAATTTACAACAACAGAAAAAAAATAAAGCAATCAAAATATTTTCAAATATGTACATTACATATGAAATCTACCAACAAAATACTACACTAATAATATCTGATAAAACTATACAATACCATACATATATTTATAATAAAGTAAACATATCAATGCACGATACATACACACATACATAATATAAAATATACATACTTATATTTTATACAGGGTGTTACAGAAAGATGTTGTAACATTTAAAGCCGTGTATATATATCAGACTTTGAATGAAATGGCATAATTTTAAAATACGAATCTAAGCATTTTTTGACGACAAAAATTAAAAAATTAATTAACTGTAACAACCCTGATTGTAGAAGTCACTGACCGCGCATCGGTGTTATCACTCCAAACTCACACACGCATACATCTGATCGCCCGACTTATTCCCCTCTCCCTCCACTCCCCGTTATGTCATTACCCCACCTCGGTAACCTTGACCCCACCCGTCGCTAAACTGCCATGACGACCGCATCGCGCTGCAATTCGCGGCGATGCTTAATAATAAAATCTAATTGACTTTTCTTTTGATTCCTGAATAAGTATTCACTATCGGGAAATTAAAGTAAGACACTGTTTTTATTACTTTTATTATTCTAAGTACATGTCCGCGTCGGACATAAAAACAATTTTTACATGGCATTATTAATAGTATCCTATAGACGGTCAAACATATCCACGATTTTAACAATCACTTATAACTAATTACTATTGAAATTTTGGAATAAACATTAAAGGCTTTACAATGACATTTTGAAAGGTAACAAATCCTACAACGCCGATGAGTTTATTCAACACGACATCTATGATACATAATCGGATAACAATAACAAGAATATTTTTTAATTAAGATCAGTGTAAGGTATAAAATGATGTTTATTAAATACCTAGACTTTCTAATGAGATCAGCGTTTACTGAGTCAACCGCACACCCGTGCTTATCGGTTTCAGTTAGATAGCGGGCCACTATTATTTCACTGTAATAGCATGTCAGAACATAGACATTGTCACAACTTAAAACACACCGAAGTCCGAATAAAAATTCCCATAAAACCGGAGCGCTTCTTCATTTGCAAACAAACGACGCGTTCACGGTCAGGCGCTTCGGGCAATCGCTCATTCCAGCTCCTTTTTGTTAACTCAATGATCATCAGATCTAAATTTATTTCAGCATTCTTGCTTGCTGTTCACTTGTTTCGGCTTGTGGCAAATGCTTGTGGTGCAGTTGGTGTGCGTCAAATAGTACGCGCATACGTCCGAACTCCAGAACATCTTTGCAGAAATAATTCGTAGGTAGAAGCGACAGTTGCGTCAAAAGTTGGTGTACTCGTAGTAAAGTTCAAAATAAATCGATGGTAGTTCTATCCGCAGCACTGAATAATATCATGTAGTAATTACTGAGCATATGACTATGTCTGTGACAACTTTTATCAATAATAAATCGATAATTAAAAAATAAAAATCATTAAATAGACTTCATGCCTAAATGGCTGGAGAGTAACTGATTCGACAATTTAAATAACACAAAGAAAGCGACTTATTTACCTACCAAAGCGGCTTATGTAGTTAAACACATAAGCAACGTTTGTGCAGGACTACTTTGCCGCGCCGACAATAAGGTTACCATGTCTACTGATTAAAATATTAGGACGGGGGTTTAATAGGCAATAAAGTAATAAACTTTTTTTTTTTCGGTTTCTTTTAATAGTATTTTACCATTGACTACTACAAGAACTAATCAAATAACACTTTAAGAAACTAATTGACCTTCTTTAAAATATCACAAAATTCAAACATAACCGTTTCGACTATTTAATCGCCTTACCTAATTTAGAAACTTTTGGACTCATTTGCAAGTATTTTATAAGTTATTTTTTATTTGTATTGTTTTAACCATTCCATTTCACTACTTCAATCAAGGCGACACACAACGCTGGAAAATAAAAAACCTTAATTTGATTATTTACAAATCCATGAGACAGTATGAAAATTTCTAATAAAAATACTAAAGTAATACTAGCTTGCAATTTAAGTATCAATTTTTCTAATTTTCTAACTCAAAGTAAAGACTAAGGAAGATCGGGATATTCCGCGAGAATCGGTACATCTGGTAACTGTACTTGAAACGAGCGCGGTAAGTACAAAGGTGGTCTTTGTTAACTGTTACACGCGCCGACAATCCACCTAACTTAGATTGATGAAAGTGACATAAAGGTCATTCAAAACACGTGTAATTGGTTCGAAGTATCACAACTGATAGTTTTGGATCTATGAAATTCTATTTTTATACTTTTATTTCTGAAGAATTTGTATACACTTATTGTGAATTAATACATGGAATTTTATACTGAAGCTAATAAATAAATTTTCAAAATATTCATTTTAAATAAGACCTGTAACATTTAGTTCACTTCTTGATTTATATTGGTTTGTAATTTTATTTTTCTTAAAAAAATTCCCTTAATTTAGGATAAAATTATCCTGTGTTGATATCCGTATCCCTATAGCCGTGATAGCTCAGTATCCGGGCACTCGCCTTTAATTCAATACACTCGAGCAACCTGAGTTCAATCCCCGGTGCCGGCACCAATGAGGTTTTAACTTTAAGTGCTGACTTATCACGTGCTCCGCGGTGAAGGAAAACATCGTGAGGAAACCTGCATATTTTCGAAATAATAACAAAAAAAATATTTCGAAGATATCTGAAGTCCGCCAATCCGCAGTGGGGCCCTTATACCCTCTGTATAGAGGCCTTTGCCCAGCAGTGGGATATGTATAGGCTGTTACTTTACTTTTTATCCTATGTTGTAAGGACATTTTACAAACATAAATTTCACGCAGACAAACACCCAGATGCGAAAGAAATATCTGTGGGCCACATAAATAGTTGTCCCGTGTGGGAATCGACCCCAAGACGCCTGACGCCGAAGCCTTGTCAACTGCGCCACGTAGTCATTGAATTGTGAAACGAGTATTTTAAATCATATTTTCATTTTTGCTCACAAAAATAACAGCTACGATTTGTTTATAAAACCTACCAGTCGTCTGATCGAATGTCGTGGTTGTAACATGTAACCGTTACTTTACTATGCATAATATTTTTTGTATTAAAGGCTTCCTGCTCTAAAATAGTAGAATAAAGTATTGATTTGGTAAGACAATAATTATAAAAATCAATGAGACAAGACATTTATTATGTTTTAAAATTTTAGTCTACCTAATAATACAAAAAATTTAAAAATATGACAATAATATTAAATATACGGCTTCCTTCCATGAATTTATGCTAGCCAATGATCTTCAAAAAAGAAAGTCTATTTATGTAAGTACTAGAAATTTGGTCATAAACTAAAGTTAGTGTTTGGTTGATCGATTTCAGATAAAGATTACTTATAATATCATTGTCACAATAATTGTAATACATACAGTCTATGCTGTTGATAAAAATGCTCTTTTTATCAACAGCATAGACTATTTTATAAGTACATATTGAATGAAATCATTATCTTTTCATTAATCTATTTATATTATTATACCTTTACTAGCAACCCGCCCCGGCTTCGCACGGGTGCAATGTATTATACATAATTATAACCTTCCTCTTGAATCACTCTAGCTAGTAAAAAAAAACCGCGTCGAGATCCATTACGTAGTTTTAAAGATCTAAGCATACATAGGGACAGACAGACAGCGAGACGACTTTGTTTTATACTATGTAGTGATAGTGATTGATGGAATTCATTATTTTTTCATTAATCTATTCATATTATTATACTATAATCATAAACCTTCCTCTTGAATCACTCTATGTATTAAAAAAACCGCATCGAGATCCGTTGTGTAGTTTTAAAGATCTAAGCATACATAGGGACAGACGGACAGCGGGACCACCTTGTTTTATACTATGTAGTGATTACTGTATTTCGAATTTCATTTCGTATGATATTTCGAAGATTAATCAATCGAGCATTTTAAAACCCAAAACACTTTATAGAAAGAAAAACCCAATACATTAGTAAATTTTGACGACAGATCATTTTATAATTTAAATTTTTATCAATTTGGTTGTCCAGGTTTTTCGAATTGTTGAATTTAGATAATTTTTTTGATGTCACGGATATCAAAAAATACGGTCAAATTAAATAAAAATTATTGAATTAAAAATGTATTCACTCTTAATTTGTCTAATACAAATAGGCACAACACGTACTATTACCATTGTTAATTAAATAACTGATAACCGTAAATAGTCATAAGTCAATCTACAAGATGGCACTGTTTCATATTTAATAATTTTGGGCAAAAAAAAAATACGAAAAAATTTATACAAATTGACTTTACTATGTTCAATACAAATAAGTATTTAGACATAAAAATTAAAAAAAAATAATAATTGTGGACTATATTTTTAAATAATTTGTAATTTTTTTTTGTTTTAAATGAAAGTATGGAGGTTCGCGCCAATATTTTTAATTGAACAATTAAAAGTTTTTGCGGAAAGTATTAAATAAATTAGCGTTCTTAACGCGACGCGTTGAGTCGATGTGAAAGACATCGACTCTCGGGCTCCGAGCTTGTTCGGTTGGTGGCAGCACGTGTAGTTATTTATCGCGCGCATTAACAAAAATTAAAAAAACTCTGCAAAGAAATCATGAACTTTTTCTTTATTATGCGGAACCAAACAAATACCATTAACTTGATATTAGATGGATACCTTATTAAATGTCAATAAAAATTTTAGTCCATAATAACAGCTTAAACTTAATTTTCGGTACCTATTAAATTAATTGCATTAATTATTATTCAGTGTACAAAGCATTCTGAAAAAAGTAAAAAAAAGTAATTTCATGGATCCATAAGCATAACTATCATTTTATAGTTAGTTATGATTCTTCGATCTAATTACACGTGTTTTGAATGACCTTCTATTCAAATCCATCAGTCCACGTGGATGGTCGGCGTCAAACAAAGAACGCCTTTGTATTTACCGCACTCCCTAGAACTAGTGTTACCAGATGTACCGATCCGCGTGGAATATCCCGATATTCTGATGTTCGGTCATCCCGAATTTTTATAGACCTTAGTCTGTACTTTGTGCTACAATTTTGATAGGAAAAATAAACAAAACTGTAAGCTGCCATCACGTGAAAATAATTTTGCTCTGAAATTTTCACATTTTCTCATGAAGTTAGTAGTCTGCATAATAGTTAAAATAACTTAAGCTTAAAATAATACTTGAAAATGAGCCAAAAGCTCTAAATAGTAGATTATTTTGTGGTATTTTAAAGAAGGTCAACTAGATTCTAAATGTTTTGTTTGATTTTTGTCTACTACAAATGAAAAATATCAATGGTAAAATACCATTAAAAGAATACCTGACCTTCCAGCAATAGTTAAATGTTGATTCACAAAAAGTTTTTGTTATAGCTATGCTGATTTGAAAATTAAATAGCCAATTATTTTCTCCCGTCCTGTAATATTACTCAGTAGACATGGTAACATTATTATGCGAGCGGCGAAATAGTCCTCAACAAACGTTTCTTATGTACTTAACGACATAAGCAGCCGAATGCCGCTTAGGTAGTCCAATACATAAAATATGCCGTCGCTTCGTTTGTGTTATTTAAACTTTTAATTAAATCACAATCAGTTACTTTTTAGACATTACGGTGTGAAGACAAGTTCGTGATTTTTATTTTTTATTCTCGATTAGTTATTGATGACAGAAATGCATATGCTAAGAAATTGCTTAATAATATTCGGTGTTGCGGAGAGAAATGCCGTCGATTTACCTTGAAACTACATTATTGGTTTTTTTCGATGACAGGCAGTCTTTGACGCCATAAGTATTAAGAAGAAACGCCAAAAGACAGCTAGCAAGAATGCTGAAATAAATTTAGAACAGCTGCCAGTTGTGTTAAAAAGGAGTTGGTAGGATCGGCCCTCGTCTGCATCCGCGCCCTATATGCGTCGTCCCCTTAACCCTTGACCTTGGTGTGTTTTAAGTTAGTGACAATGACTATCCCAAGTGCTGAAGTGCTATAACAGTGAAAGAATATTATCGCGTAATGGAACCGACCGACACCGATAAGCACGAGTTTTCTTAGTAAACGCTGATCTCATTGGAATGTCTAGGTATAGGTTATTTATTTAAAATAAAGATTTTATTTTTTTAACTTTATAATTACATTGAACTTACTTAATTCGAAATTTATTTTTGTCATTATTATGTATTATGTATCCGCTATAACATGATAATGTATCTCACTGATGTTGTGTTGAATAAATTTATCGGCGTTGTAAGATTTGTGAGTAAGTGTAACCTTCTAAAATGTTTGTACCTTCCACTGCAAGCAATTTAATGTTTAATTCAAAATCTCAATACTAAAAAATTATAAGTTACAGTGGACATTGTGAATATGTTTGACCAACTATAGGATTCTATCATTAATTCCATGTAAAAAATGTTTTGAAAAATAAACGTAGTAAAAATAGTGTGTTTGTGTTTTATTTCCTTATAATGAATACCTATCTTTAATCAAAAGAAAAGTCAATAACATATTAAGTAGGGCTCATGGACTACCAGTATAGCTATTTCGTGTCTATCTGTTGTGATAAAATCCGATAAATTTAAATAAATTTTTATGATAAGCACGTTGTTTCATAGCATCGCCAGGACCTGCAGCGCGATGCGGTCGTTGTCAGTTTGGTTGGCGAGGGGCGGGCGGAGGGGACCGATAAACTTGAGGAGCGGGAAGTGGGGTAATGACGTAACGAGGAGTGGAGGGAGA
This sequence comes from Iphiclides podalirius, assembly GCA_933534255.1. Taxonomy (NCBI): domain Eukaryota; kingdom Metazoa; phylum Arthropoda; class Insecta; order Lepidoptera; family Papilionidae; genus Iphiclides; species Iphiclides podalirius. Next base: position 11,603,183 of record OW152827.1, on the reverse strand, counting down.
GGGGAATAAGTCGGGTGGGGCGATCAGATGTATGCGTGTGTGAGTTTGGAGTGATAACACCGATGGGCGGTCAGTGACTTCTACAATCAGGGTTGTTACAGTTAATTAATTTTTTAATTTTTGTCGTCAAAAAATGCTTAGATTCGTATTTTAAAATTATGCCATTTCATTCAAAGTCTGATATATATACACGGCTTTAAATGTTACAACATCTTTCTGTAACACCCTGTATATAAATAAATATAATATATAAGATGGAAGTCTTAGAGGCAGCGAACAAAGAAAGACGAGTGCATGAAACCAGTACGATGAGAAGGACATTGGAGAAGATGGTTATGTGTCGAACGAAGATTTTTATGATGGATTGTACTAAGATATTGAAAATGAGGCGATAAATAAGATGGAGTATAAGAAGAATTTAAAAAAGAATAAAGAGTGGTTAGTGCTCTTAAGGAGCGGCGTTGGCGAATGGGTAACCACTGAAATTGGGAACGATAGTGAGACACATGGTCATACTTACGAAGATTGAAAATTAATCGAATGCAGTTATTCAGAAGACGGTCTAGTTTGTTGAGGTGATCTGCATTCAGGTCAAAGTAGCACACGTCGCCATAGTCGTTTAAAGGAAGGATTAAGGACTGCACGAGCTTAGCTTTAGTTTTAGATGGTAAAAAATGTTTAAGTCTGTGTAGGCAACGTAGAACACTTGTGACCCTCTGACTGACACTGGCGATTTGGTCTTTCCAGCTCAGGGTCATATCGATAAGCAAACCAAGGTTTTTCACATTCTGGCTAATGGGGATCGTAGAGTTGTTGAATATTATTGGTGGAAGATTGCCTGAATGTACTTGATTTATAATACGACAACTCCCTACAAGAGTTGCCTGACATTTCGAAGGATTGACAGTCAATCCGAATCTGTCAGACCACTTTTTTATAGTATCTAGGTCTCGGTTGATGTTATTGATCACAACGGATAAGCTGTCACAGGTTGCATGAGCATACAGTTGTAAATCGTCAGCATAAAGATGGTACGCACACTGAAGATGAAGAGTAATAAGATTTATGAAAACAGAGAATAAAAGAGGAGATAGAATTCCGCCTTGAGGAACACCAGTCGTCAAATTAAGCCAGTTTGATGACAAATCACCGACATTAATTGTCTGTCGAAGATAGAATGTGAACCATTCCAGCACTTCATCAGAAACCATAATGTGGGAAAGGATGGCTAAAAGAATGTCGTGACTGACGGTAAACGCCTTTACGTTTGAAAAGTTAATTAAGATCATGACTGTGATTTTGGTATTATCCATGGCTGCCCTTATATCGCCAGTCACTTTTAGCAGTGCGGTGGTGGTACTATGTCCTGGCCTAAATCCAGATTACAGTGGACTAATAAGGTTATTAGTAAAAACAAAATCAGAAAGTTGTTTAAGGACGCAAGGACTCAAGTACCTTGGAAAGGAAGGGCAGGATACAAATTGGTCTATAATGGGCAGGAAGTGAAGGATTTGGGCACTTTGGAAGTGGTGTTTGAATTAAAAAAAACTTATTATATAAGTAAGATAAGAGTATTGAATTATTTTTAAAAAAAACGGCTTAACCGATTTGAGTGAATTTTTCATTAATGCATTGTAGTAAGCTTCACTTAACATTTAGTGTTATATTTATTTAAATCGGTTCATAAATAGAAAGTAATATCAACTTAAATAACCACATTGAATATTTGGAAATTGGATGAAACTATAGTTAGCTACATATTATGGTCTGTAAAATGATGATGATTGTAAGTTTTTTATAAAGCTAAAAAATCGGCCAAGTGCGAGTGAACTCGCGCACGAAGAGTTCCGTAGGTAATTTTTAAGCACGATATAAATGTTGTTAGTTTTTCGCCCGCATGTATTAGCGGGCGAAAAACTAGTCACTAATAAAAGACGACACACATGGTTTTACCAAGACCCAGCACCGACGCTTTCTCTAATAATGTGTTAAGGCCCATTTACACGATACCATTTTCTTGTACATACAAGAGCAATAATTGAATGCAATAAATTGCGCGCAATAATTGTTAAGACCATTTGTTGTTTAGACCATGCAACTCATTTATTGCTTCAATTTAATTGTATACAACAGGCAAGAAACTGGCACCGTGTAAATGGGCCTTTAGTGTCAATATTAAAGCTTCCACGATACATGAAAGAAAGCGCATGTCATTGGCATCCTTAAGCCAAATAACTGCGTCGAATTTTCTACCCTTCAATCTTCATTCCACCATCGAGCAAATTTAAATACGCATTAGCTTAGAACTCCATCACCATCAACACACATCGCAAAAACACGCCAGGTGTTGATTTTAATCACCATTAATTAATTATTTTAATAAAACGATAGTTTTGAGCGTGATTTCGATCACATTGATTGTGAGTGAAAGGACACGATTTTTTTTATTATAGTTTTACTTAGACCCACGCCATGATTAACAACGTCGGTTGCATAGAAGATCTGCGGACGCTTTGCCAACTTTCTCAGTTTGCCTACCTTTCGATGAGTTAGTACAATCATTCCCCTTTTGGGTAATTTTTCTTGTATTCATACTAGTAGTTACCATGCTGCCAACTTTCTCAGTTTGTCACCTTTTAAAATTTTTCATGTTAATAACTTCATTTTGCCAACAAATGAATTATTATAATTGCTAAAAGGTGTCTCATATCGCCAACCTTTTCTACAATCGATAACAAAATCAGTTTCACTTTGGTATTGTCTCTTTTAATAATTAAGACGTCAGACCTCTATTTTCTAACTGAATAATAAAAAACCGATAATTTTCTCTAATTATTTTGTTTTATTCTAAATTCCGTATTTTTTATATAACGTGTGAATACTCTTTTGTTACTGAATGGCTATGATTTGTATTTACGACCCAATGAATGAATAAATACCACCAGAAAAATAATAATATAGCATTTTTTACCTAGGCCTCATGGGCCTATTAAGCATTGGAGTACCTGCAGGACCGACCGACCGTTTTTTTTTTTGGTAAATCGTGTATTTTGGAAATAAAAAATAATATAACAAATATAAAGAAAGCAATGATCTGGTATAGAAAAAAAGCAAAAAAAAAAATAAGTGTGTAAATGATGGTGACACGTACCGCAGTCTTCTGTTTTGGGGCCGCCCGATTATAACATTTTTGTTTTCGGCGAAATTTACCGTCATATTCATATGATATTTTTCATTCCCTGGCGATCCACAAACCAGAACAGGGATAAAAGGACATTTTCTAAAAATGAAACCTAGGTAGATCGAGTTTTCACCTCTATATATATATATATACAAAAATTGCTCGTTTGAAGGTATAAGATATCATTTAATGGTAAGTGTGAGTATGAGATTACAATGTTCAGGGTGGAGGTAATGGCAGAAGGAGCATATTGTATTGTAAATTGTAATACATCTAAATTCAAACAATTCTATGATTGATCATCATCATCATCATTTCAGCCTGTTTGAGTCCAATGTCGAACATAGGCCTCCCCCACAGACTGCCACGAAGCACGATCCTGAGCCACCTGCATCCATCGACTTCCCGCACATTTGCACAGGTCTTCACTCCATCTATGATTGATACTAGTGAGAAAACAGTTTGATAATCGACGAAGGTACATAGGGAATAAATATAAATGAGTCATATGCGCCATATATTTTTATTGTTGAGGAAAGACAATTTCCATCAAAATGACTAAAACATTATCCTAGGTATAATAGGTATTCTACATTACATAAAATTATACAATATATTAATAAGAGATCCTGTTGATTTTTATGTAAATGTAAGTATGCAAAAATACGAACAAGAGATGATTGTTGCCACTTTACGATCTTTATATCGCTTAAAAAAATTCCTTATTTTTTAAAACAAAAAATTTGCTTGTCCAAACGCTGATATTACCCATTATCGATTATGCAGATGTGTGCTACCCGGACTTGTCCGAAGATGTTTTAAACCAACTGGATCGTCTCGTTAATAATTGTAACAGGTACATTTTCGGTCTACGAAAGTATGATCATATATCCCAGTATCGCTCTCAGCTCAATTGGCTCACAATTCGACAAAGACGGCATTACAGAATTCTGTTTATGCTTTTCACCATCTTAAACAAGCGGTCTTCCCCTACTTATCTCAAAAATAAGTTTATTTATCTCTCTGCATCTTATAATACGATACTTCTTTCAACTTATAACAATAAACTTTGTACGCCAACGTATTTAACCGGGTTCTGTGGAAATTCCTTCACTATCTAAAGCTACACATCTCTGGAACTTCTTACCCGATAACATAAGAAATGCAACAAATATCACCACTTTCAAAAGACTGGTTAGTGAACATCTGTTGACCATCAATTAGATTAGTCTACCATTAATTTGATCCTTGCCATTATAAGATGTAGAAGTACCTTTTCTTTCTATTTTTTCTATTATATATAAACATATATTTTTATCTATACCTTAGTATAATCTAAAATGTTAGTTTTTTTTATACAGGATGAATTTTAGGCGAAGTACATGCTTTGACATAATGTGAATTGAGCATTTCATAATTCAAAAAATATATTAATGTTTTATTTTGCCAAGAAATAACCAGAAATATATCAATTCAAACATTGTTTGAATCTGTTTTATCCCGTTAAGAGTGGTCACCCTATTGATAAGCGGTTTAGTAATTATGCGTTCAGCGAAAAGTTTTAGTGCTCGTCAATAGTATTATTGTATTGAGGCAGGAATTTATTAAGGTTTCCATAATGTTTGAAAAAATTAAAAATAGCATTTGAAAAAAAAAATCAGATCACAAGTACGTACCAGATTCAGATTAAGAATCAAATTCTGCATATGCTCTGTTAATATGCCCGTCGTCTATAAAATCATCCTGTATATTCCTTATATTTATAATTATGTATCATAATTTATTTTCTTTTTTATTATATTTTTGTAATTTTTACATCCCTTGCTGCGCCAAACATAAACTTTCACTACATCCTGGGTGGACTGGTGGAGAATGCCTTTGGACATTAAGTCCGCCCTTTGTTACCTTTGTTTTCTTAAGGTAAGCAATAAAGCATAAATAAATTATGGTTACTTTGGTTAAGATTTTTTATAATTTGGTTAAGATTTGACCTCTTCATAACATACGTACATATCATGAATAAATAATCACATATCTTCAAATATTATGTTGAGTTTTATGTTTGTTAATCTAATATTAAACTATAATTCTTAGAAATAAAGTGTTTGTTTTGGCATCTCACGACATCACGGGAACGGGATATTAAAAATTTTGAAATTAGACCATTACGAGAAAATTGGAGCACTAAGCGATATTTTAACGCTTCATAAAATAAAAACAACGCATCACGAAATCATCGCTTCGAATGGATTATAGAATATACACGACACTGTCATCAGTTTTATAACTTTGTCAAATTGCAATTTATACGCTTTGTAATCGGCGAGTTGTCTTTCGGTTAAAACCCAATATTTAGTTTCCGTCTTTCATTCGCCAGAAGAAATGTGGCAACCACAGGCGATATTTTGAACTTACACAATAAAAACAACGCCTTGTAAAAAGTTAAATGCAAAAACATCCTGGTAACTATAAATAGCCAGATTATATGGGGGCGCCAAAAACTAAATTAGCAGTAACACACTGTTCCACGCTCATAATGTACTTGCGAAATTCAGTGTACAGTTTCATGTACTCCGTTGAAAAGGGCACATCGTTCAGGGAAGTCATTGCCTCGCATAGTTTGGGGAATGCAGTCGACATTGTCATCAGGCATAGACCCTTGTCATATTTAAGTATGTATTCTTTGTAATCGGCAAGTTGTGTTTCGGTTAAAACACAATCTTTAGTTTTCGTCTTCCATTCACCAGAGCAAATGTAGCACCCACAGACTCTGCCGAATAACCTGAATGATAAGTAGTTTTTCTGGTAGGGTGTAAGTTGTTTGTCTAAGTAATGACCCCTGAAATAAATGAATATAGTTAATAATCAAGTACAGGCTGTCATAATACCAAATGAGCACAACATTGGGATTTTATATTAAAAAAAAAATAACTGGTTTCACCGCTGTAAAACTGATCCTGAGAAAAATTATTTAACATTCCATTTTTGGATGATCTGTTAATTAATCTCCAATAGGATCAGTTATGAGATATTAACAGTTCACAAAACATTTTTTTTCCCACTTAAGACAAAGAGCCTTATCGGACAGCCGTTTAATTATACTCACATGTGGGAAACGGTCAACTCAGATCCTTTTTTGATTGGCTGCAATGCCATCAGCACAGCTCTATTATTGAGGTGCATGATGAGGGCATTGGGCGTGCAGGAGTTTCGCAGCTTACCGATGAACGGGTACCAACCGTGGTTCGGTATCGACTGCGTGAGCGTCAGATCAACCTTCTTGTTCCACAAGGTGAGTGTGACCTCCGTGGGCACTGCGAATAACGTGAGGTACATCAAAATCCTAGCGAGCGCCCTCTTAGCGAGCGCCCTCTCGCGGACCGGCCGGGGAAAATACGATGGCAGCCCCTCGAGGGTGTGAATTACGGATGCACAGGTGAAACATGACAAGAACATGGACCCATACACAAAGACGTGATCCTCTTCGTAATTTAGGATGCTCAGCTTGTTGCCGACGTCGAACATTTCCGTCGCAGTGCTGCGGAGCCTCCGCTTCTTGCCTATGCATTGCGCCTCCTCGATCACCTCCTTCCACGTGTCGCACAGCCCAACGAATTTCAGCGCACCCCTAAACGTCAGTTTGCCCATAGGGCTGTAAATAGATGCCTTGCTAAACTCCATGATTTGACACTCGATGGAGTGGTACTCCCTCATGCAGGTCTGCTTGCAGCGCTCGCCGCAGAAGAGTACGAAACAACAGCCGTCGCACGGTATCAGGTTGAACGACATGTTGTGGCAGTAATGGCACGCGTGTACAATATTGGTTTCGTCGTTGCATGCGACGAATGAGGTCTCCACGGCCAAGACTGTCCCGATCTTTATGTCATTCGCCGCTGTTATCTTTGGCACACCGTCCGTCACGACAACGTCGACATCGGCGCTAGCACAAGGCACCTCGGCGTTGCGGTTCCCTATTTGAAAGAATTTCGAACAGATCCCTAGGAGGTTATCTATAATGACCTTCGCCGAGGTGATATATTGAGATGCCAACTGCTTCCTGTTATTTAACTTTTCGACAATATCTGGCGGGCAACCGAGCCGGAAACACGTATCGATGTCGACTAAACATTCGATATAATACTCGTTTTTGTACAGAACTGCAGATCTGTTGCTGTATGCTAATAGCATGGATCTTGATTTGTTCGGGGCGTACATTAATGCTCTATTGTACAGTTCCACTGCTTTCTTCCCATTTCCTGCTTTAAACGCTTCGTTCCCTATGTTGCGATATTCATTGGACTTCACTTCAGATTTTTTTTCACTTTTCATTTGTGGTAAGTTATTATTTAGTATTTTGTAAGCGGCCATTACGACGTCTGAATAATCGTCACTTTTCATTGCATCATAGATTTCTCCAAGAAGACCTCGTTCTCTTAAGAACCTGTCTAATCCTACCGGTGTTGTATACATTATGACCTAAAACCAACAATAGGTCTGGTCTCATTAGGGATCAAAAATAGAGCTTAGACCATAAAAAACTTAAAAACAGAATAGTTATTATGAACCCGAACAAACATTTGTTAAGATTTTCAAGCTTGTAAGTCCTTTAACAAGCAAAAAAAGTGTTATTTTTCTAAGTAATAAGTAACAATGCGAAATTTTAATAGTCCAACCATAATATTAAAATAATATTCTTTAAAATGATCTATCAGATTTCGTATTTTATTTTGAAAAATTTCTCAGGTGAGTAAGCAGTTCAAGTTAACTGCCCGTGGACATTTGCAATACCTGAAGGCCTATGAATGCATTGCCTTTCTTTTAAAAAGTCGGTCCCGGCTTGATTACTCAACAGACGGAACGCGAAAACGCCCGAACGTGAAGTATTCAGAGAGGCTGTGGTACTTCCACAGATGAGCCAGCCCATTCAAGCATATTCCATGAAACAAAATTAAAAAAAAAAAAATGTCCACTATATCAATGCATATTGACTGAACAATAGTTGATATCATTGCACAACTCCTATGTTGGCGTTTTATTTAAAACTTTACTTGTTATATTCCTTTTAGTAATAACTATGTGGTAAATTATCACTTAAGATTGCGATTAACCATTTCCTTGGTGCAATTGAGAGTATTAATTTAAAATCAAAAAGCTAATCATTATGGGGGTTGAGAAATTCAATCAAAAAAAAAATGAAGTGAGTCATTAACATTACATACAACAGGAAGATTTAAAGTGAAAAGTGGATAATCATTAACACTAAATTATTTTTTTATCTATGAGAATAAATATTTCTTAGTAACAATTAATTTGTTTAAAAAATTCATGATGTTTCTGATGTTCTGGAAATTGGTATAGATATATATTGGTATTGGAAAAAATTCAGTTATCTGTACCATGACCTGCTGTAATGTTTATAATAAAAATAATAAAAAAAAACAAAAAATATGAATAAGGCTTTATTTAAAAGTTGTCAATGATTATACATTGTCCATATTATTTTTCCATCTTTCATAGATAATTTTTTTTTAACAATAATAAACATTTATTCATCTGTCCAATTAAAGAAGGGTAGCTATCAGCTTAGAGTATATGTTGTTATAATGAAATTAAATATAAAAAAAGTATGTAATTTAAATTAAAAATATTCGGCTTTGATTTAGTATACGGTAGCACAATTTTCGTTATAATTTTAATTTTAACCTTTTAGACTTCAATGGTCTATTTACTTATCTAGTAAATAGACCATTGAAGTAAATACTAGTAGAATTTTCTGCGGAAAACTTATAGTTTTCAAGAAATTAATTTTTAATTTTTATAGGTTAACTACTAGGAATCATAGAGAATATTATTGTTTCAGCTTACGGCTCAAGAGATTTACATAATAACATTCTAAATCATTAGAAAGAGAATGGTTATATTCCTTTTTAATATGTTATTTCAGACCAAAAAATTAATATTGGCTGTTAACGGTGAATCTTTGCCTATAAAAAAAGAGAACACTGAAAAAGAAAATATAACAGAGGTAAATTTCTTTCAATGGTTAAATTCAAGTCGGTAGCGGAGCTATGATTGTATATAGCCATAGTAACATTTGCATATTATTTTAGAATAGTTTTTTTATATATTTCAAAAACTATATATTTCCGCACCCTCCCTCCCCCTTTACAGGGGGCTTCACCACTTCTCCTCTCCCCTCACTCCCCAAGCGTACTACCGTACTAAAGCAACACCAAATATTGTACTCACATACATAACACATAACATAATTTATGCATTCATTGTATTTGGACCGGAATGATCGCTTACCACAAAATGATAGGCTTACTCAGCTGACACCTCGCCTATACATTAAATATTTAATAAAATGCATTTAATAAGATTGTTGTCACGATTGTAAGTGAATATTATTCTAAATACAAATACAACATATATTAAACGCTATAACTATTGACAATATAATACAAAATTATAACTTTAAACTTACCACACAAAATATATTATATCAATTTATAATAACAATCAATAATGCAGGCAAAATACTGTAAACAAAGCAGATTACTTGATAGAATTATATTACTGGGTCTGGCCATAAAATAGACTATTATTATTTCAGTTTTATTTGGTTAAAATATGGCTTATGGCACTAGTTAAATTAAAGCTTAACATTCATAACATAAATATAATTTAAAAATATTATGATTAGTATAAGTATCGAATTTAGTATCGAATCGATACTATCGATAATTGTATTGTCAGTTTGTCACTGTCAGTTAAGGACTTACGGATGTCGAAAAAATATCCATATATCGATATTTTTTTTAGTATATCGATATTTTTGGCCGGTATATTTTGATCCCATATATCGATATAAAAATTAAATATCGAAATCGAATCAAAAATTATATTTTTATTCAAACTGATTGCAAGCCGTAAAAACGGAAAAAAACTGTTGTCTATGACTCGTATTGTCACGGATGCCTAGGTAGTGATTACATTCTCTTTGGCGGATGCAGTTTTGCATTTTGTATTATAACTATGGTATTTATACTACAATTTCATGCTTCGTGCATTATACTATCCATATCTAAAGTACAACATGGTATAGAGGTGTTCCAAGTCATTAATATGGAACTACACGTTAAGCTCATTTATAAATAGCATGCAAAATATTAATGGCATGAACTAAAGTTACTTTAATTTAATATAATACTACCTACACCATTTGTAAATTAGATGTCTGTGGTAAACTGACTGATGAAAGATAGTTATATACGAATAGGTATAATAGCGGCTTCTGATAAAATTTGTGAAAGCTTTCTGTAAAAATGGTTGTGTTTTGCACTTTCAGCATAAGACAAATGTGCTGTATACTCTTCTCATATGCTGCCAGTAACTCCCTGTAAAAGGCTCGCCACTAAGCTTGTTGAGAAGTGAATTTTCGGCTAAATAAAGCGATTCGCCATTGACTTTCCCCTGCGGGCATGGCCGAACATAGGTACTAGATGCGTTTGTCAAATTCCAAGAGTTGCGTTAACAACTGTAGGTGAAAAAGTTGCATATTGCGCTACTAGCTTTTCGCCCGCGGCTCCTTCCGCATGTACTATATTTTATATAGTGCTTAAAAAGTACCTATGGACCCCTCGCGCGCGAGTACGACTCGCACTTGACCGATTTTTTTTAATGTATGTTCACCGATTACTCGAAGACGCTTGAACCGATTTGGAAAATTCTGTTTTTTTCAAAGGTTGTACTTCCTTCGTGATCCCATTTAAATTTTATAGAAATCGGTCAAGTGGTTGTTGAAATGATTTAAATAAAACTAACACTAAATGTTAAGTAAAGTTTACTGCAACGCATTATTGAAAGGTGCACTCAAATCGGTTAAGCCGTTTCTGAGATTAGCGCGCACGAACGCACAGATAAACAGACAAGAAATTTAATACTGATAAAGCCTCCCAATAATAATTTTTCTCAAATATCTTCCATGTACAGACAACAATCGGTTACATTTTTATTATATGTATAGATGGGTTGGGTAATGGTCTTCATCATCAGCCTGTAGGCGTCCACTGTTGTACATAGGCCTGCTCTAGGGATTTGCACTTCAATCGGTTTGAAGCGGCCTGTATTTAGCGAATTCCCGCGACTTTGGACAGGTCGTCGGTCCATCTCGCGGGTGGCCACCCCACACTGCGTTTTCCAACACACGGTCTCCACTCGATAACTTTGCCATTTTAGCTTGTAGACCCACTTGGCTAGTGTTCATAGTTGTCTCATAATAAGACGAATTTATTATTTCCTAAACTAAGATAAGGAAATAAACATAATCCATAGATGTCATTTCATTGAGTTATGACGCTCTTAAAGATGGTAACATAAGTGGGAATTTTACTGAGTTAATTCTTACCGAGAATGTGTTAATAAGATTAAATTCCAAGGATGAAACTAATATTGAAGAATTGATAAACTTGGAAGAGGAGACAATTAATGTCTGTTAAAATCAAAATTATAAACTGTACAATATTTTTTTTTTACACAACTGATGTTTTTGCGTTCAATCCCGAGACTATAAAAGCTTCATCTGACATTAACTATCCCCCGCCGAGATTCAAGCTAGGCGCCTCGTGCGCCAAGCCACCTCAAGCCCGTCGAAACTGTAAAGGCCCCTAAGGCCAACAGTGGCTCATCCAGCCAAAAAAAAAAAAAAAACTAACTATCCTTTTGTACTATCTTTTACATCATACCTACAGTTTGTTATTGTTTATTTGGATGCTATAACCGCCGAGCTAACGAGCCACGTTGTGTTACGTACATTTTTTGTTTAAAAAATACGGAACTTCATAGCAGACTGTAAATCGAACCCTAACTGTCATATTTGTAATTTTTTTACACAAAAGAGTAGGGATGGGTTGGTAAAAAAATAAATCTTTGTTTATCGTATCGACATTTTAAAAAGTATCGGTAATTATCAAGCGAAATATATCGATATATCGATTGCTATATTATTCATACACATTTATTTAGAAACCATTCAAAATTCGTAAAAAAGATGAAAAAAATACCTAATTAAAAAGATTTTTTAAACTTAACGATGTGCGAGGAACGCGCAAAATGTATCTAGTACCTTTAGTAGCGAAGTGAATTCGATAGTCTAATAAAAATATCAAATATCGGTATATCGCGATAAAAATATCGACAGTACATATCGATAATCGTTGGAAAAAATATCGGTATTTTTAGTCCATGCCTAAAAAACAGTCAAAAAAAAGAGAATGTAATCACTACGTTTAAACGTTTGGTCAAAACTAAAAAACATGTGAAAAATCTTGTTTTGATGATCGTTATTTTTCAGTAAAAGTATAATTTTTGAATTTATGTCATAGATAAAACAAATATACTGAACTATGATATTATGATTTATACGCAGACGTTCGTGTTGCATCATAAAGTGATAGTTTATTTAGGGTTCTTTAACGATTATTATGGTAAATATTCCGAACAGTACGTCTCGTTTTTCAAGCTAGAAAAAAATTTTAATCGATAGAGAAATGTTAATAATTAGATATTACATACGTGAAAACCAAGGCAAACACTTACTTTTAATAAAAAATAAATAAATTTAAAACTTGTTATTTTCACTAAATAAATCCGCCATTTTGTGTTTGACAACATGTATAAATTTAAGAATTCACTCACTTTTCCAAATTATAACCTTCGCATTATTAAAAAAAGAGTCTTTAAAAATACTAAAAGTACTGTTACACTAAAGTTTTCTGGCTAAGGCGGGAGCTTTGCTCCCGCCTTAACCTTCTAACCTAACCTAACCAGTCTGGCGAAACTAGGAACAAAAAATTTTTCTATGGACTTAAAACTTAATTTTGCACCGCGTATTTTGAATGTAAATGCTTATTTCATTGTAAATTTAAAATTGTTTAGAGTAAACTTTCTCACGAAAACTAGTGACAGGTGATCAGAGTTGTACATTTAATTCAAAATGCCAAAAAGACGGTTTATTACCAGTGAAATTGGTGAAAATCGAGCAAGTCATTCGAACCTTGAAAAAAGGATGTTTATGGCGAGATTTCCCTTAGATGAAGCCCATGTAAGCACTTAATTATGATACTTTGCAGCCATATGTAAGTGGAGCACGCTAAGAACAAATAAAATTAACATTTATCTCATTTAAATTGATAATTGAGTGTGCTAGTGATGTACTGCAACTGTAATATCCACATATCGATAACTACGTTAATGTTTATCATTGAAAAAAAAAAAATGTTGCGTGCAAGAGTAGGGGCACAAAGTTTTACATATTTGAATGGTGTGCCTACATAAATGAGCAAGGATCGGAATAGATGAATTTTGCAGGATTTTGAAACATAATCTCTGTAATATTGATACGTCATATAATTAATTTCGTGCGCTGAGTATGTAAAATAGTTTTTATTATATTTTTATGTTTCAATTATTTCCAGACTCGTGTACAGCAGGACAACAGCTGTTGGCTGAAGAATCAAGAGACAAGAAAAAAATTTCATTTCAGTAATAAAATTTTATTTGAATTATCAGAAACCGTTTTTTATCTTATTTCGGGTCCGCATTTAAGTCCAATCTTGTATTAGTACCAAATATCTCCTCATCAACATTGGACATAAATACGGACTCGATACTTACCTAAAATTAATTAAAAAAAATGTTTAGTGGAAACCTCGCTTTCTACCTAGTATATTTTATCGATATCGATAAGAAGCTAAGCTAGCTTGGTTAAGCACTATTTGTCTCGTTACGTTGGTACTCCTGTTGTTTGACATCTTTATGGTATTTTTGTGGTATGGTTGGTATTGGAGTGCCGCGTAAACTGATATTTTTGGCTAGTATGGAAGTCCCGTCTCTTAAACGTAGTGATTACATTCTCTTTGTAACCTATCCGAGTCGGATCGCTCTGTGTCGGATCTGTGACTCATTTTGAACCTAATATTCGAGACATTAAGTGTTTATGGTACACTTAATGTCTCGAATATTAGGGTCACAAATTTTAAATATTAGAAATTGTTAATAATACATGTTCATGAAGTAGAAACTTGTGTTTTTGTGATATATCCGTCTTCTTACAACGTAAAAAGTGAGAACGTAAGTTTTTAACTTAAAATAATAGTCTATAATGAATAATGGACGCACAGTAATGACGGATTTCAGTTGTATGAAATTTAAAAACTTTGTTAATTTTTTTCTCATAATCTAGTGGTTTTCATTGATTATAACTTATATAATATTTAATTATTAACATTTCTCTATCGATAAAATTTTTTTTCTAGCTTGAAAAACGAGACGTACTATTCGGAATATTAGCCAAAATATTTATGAATGTGAAAGATGTCCCAAAGACGACAAAATAGGAGCGTTGAACCTGAAGATCTTACAGAACTAGAAAGTGCTATTAAGGAATGTGTTCGATATATTTTTTACCGCGAAGGCAGTAAAATTCCTATTAAAAGAGCAAAAATTTTGAAACATCTTGAAACAGTTTGTGAAACTGCGTCCAATAAAGTGAACACTGTTTTATTAGAAGCAAATAAACTTTTGAAAATGGTTTGTTCCTGTCTATATTCTTACTATTCTGTGCATATAAATAAAATAATCACATTCACAATCATAATTTCTATTACTGTAGGTGTATGGCTACAAATTAATACAGTTGAAAGGAAAGGATGGTATCCAGTATATGGTAGTACTTGATGAAGAATGCCAGTCTCTACCATCAAATGTTGTAGATTCTCAACAACGTCGGTTACTGGTTGCTGCCCTAACCCACATATACATGTCTGGAGGCCCAGTTAAAGAAGGTTAAATTGCATATGTTGTCATCATTGTAAGTAATAAGTTAGTCAAGTGTCAACAGGAGCCAATAAACCTAATTCCTCATTGGCAGATGACATGTGGAAATTTCTTGCTGAGGCAGATTTGTTAAAAGAAAATGATTATGCTGGTCGTAAATCTTTTATTACAACAATGACAAAGCAGATGTATTTGCTGTACACAAAGGTAAATAGTTACATACCAAATACTTGATTTTTTTTTGTTAATAAGTAGACCAAAAAGAGATTGTTCTGGAAACTGCATCTATATATGTTAATGCTTATGTTTAGATGTATTAATAAACATTGTGCTTTTTTCATTTATCAGCTAATGTTTGACTACTATTCCAAGCAGATAAATAAGCAGTTTAATGAGTTCCTCTCGCAACATTCAATGACTTGTGGTAAATGCAGTATCTCAATAAAAGCCTTTTTTTTGCTTTCCTTTGCAAGTCACCACAATGATTTTTACTCACATAACTTTTCGTTAACATAGTTTTTTTTCTTTGCCACAACAAGACTGCTCATGGTTATCTTAATGGTAAATTTACTATTGTAGGTGGTGCCTGATGTCATGTACAAGATCATAATTTAAATAAATGTATCAGCTGCAAAACTTATACAAAATTACGAACTGACATATTTTTATTGTATATCAATATTAATTCAATTTTTCTGAAAGACAATGCAATAATAATTCAAAAGGTGACATTTAAATTTGAAATATAAAATACACTTAAGTAGTGTCCATCAACCACTGTTCATCCAAATAGATCCATTCAATCCATCTAAATAGATGCAGAGGACACTTACTTCCTCTGCATCTATTTAGATGGATTATTCTTCTCAACCGTTAAACTTGTGGATAGTATGGTACCATGAGTTAATAAAGTCAAATACCTAGGTGTTGTTCTCGACTCTAAGCTCAACTTCAGTCAGCATGTGACTCGGGCCTTCGTACTGGGTCGCCTTTAACCTCTAATAAAACGTCAAAAATGTCCGTTTGGAACAAGGTGACTTTATACATATAAGGCAGTAGTTTGCCCTATAATGACGTACGCGAGTCCCGTTTCGCGCACATCGCTCCTAGGCACCGGCTTCGGGTCATCCAGATTCGATTTATGCGCAGAGCTACGAGATCACTGTGGTTTATGCGCAACATCGACTTACATGTAGAATTAGAGGTCACGTCCCTACTTAAACCGCTAGTCATAAGAGCCGTCGCCCATAGACCTCGAGCGCTAGGTACGTTTCCCACTTTAATGATAGAAGCTTTGAGCTGGAGTTTCTTCCGTCAATTCTCCCAGCGCCAACACTTTCCGAGTGATAGCTCTAGAAATCCTCCTAGCCAGACTACACTTACCGATCGACTCGAGGTCCGGCCCTCGGGTACCCTCGAATCGGAATGTTGAACGGGTATTGAGTAACAGTCCGAGGTCCCTTCTCGGGGGCCCTTGAGCCTAGTTACTCCATGGATCGTCCACCAAAGCGCCCTAAGAGCTTGGCGCCACCCCCAAACCGGTATTAATAATAAGACCGAGGCCCTCGCGAGAGCAAGCTGGGTCGACCATAATCGAGGTTCAGGCTAGGCGCCCTCAGCACCCTGCCACCTCCAGCCTGGTGGATCTGGTAAAGCCTCCCAATGCCAAGTGGTTGATCCAGACAAAGAAAATGGTTTATTCTCAAATCTTCATTGAAAATTGTTATATCCTTACTAATATTATAAAGGTGAAAGTTTGTATGTATGGATGGATGTTTGTTACTCTTACACGCAAATACTGCTGAATGGATTTTAATGAGACTTTACAATTATATAGCTTATATATCAGAATAAGACAGGCTATAATTTATATACATATTTTTAAGAATATCTGTCTTTCGGTCGGAAATTTACGCCTTCATCCTATTCTACGCAGACGTAGTCGCGGGCAGCAGCTAGTGTATAATAAATTAAATAATTCAATCTGCAATTTACAATTTCAAAAGGTTGGAGACGGTGAATTGGCCAGAAATGTTTTTGAATGGGGACAAGGGCAAATGAGGAAGTGCCTAAAATGTTTCTACTGAAGAAAATGGCTGAGGTATAAAGAAATACATAAGGTATTCTATGCAAAATTGTTTTTTTCACTATTGGCTAAACAAAAGCTACTTTGAATTTCAGGCTTTCGACAAGAACCCTAATTACTGGTGTGAACAGTACAAAGAAGCAACGGAAGCCAACTAACATTTTATAAATAAACACTGTTACATATCTTAAATTTGAGTTTTGCCTAATTTTTTTCCATACTATTTTGTTTACTAATCTGTCTTGGTACCAGGTTGGTAAACAAAAATGTAGCAGCATTCATTATTGTCATTTGTTACGCAGGCACTGTTAGTAGTACATTTTCCACCCTAAATGCTATCCTAACGGTAAAGATAGTTCGCCTTAGGATAGTTAGCGTTACGGTAGCTAAGTAACAATTATTCATAGGCCTTCCACTAGATGTAATGGCGACCTGTACACTCGTATAAGTATAGCTTGTTGTTCCATACGTTTCTACAACAACTTGAAATACATGAACTTGTATATCAATGAGAAAATTGTTTTATCAGTTGATTTGCGTACATGCAGTAAATACCTATTTGAGTTTGATGTTTAATGATACTGTGAATGTTTTTTCTCGCTTTATCGTAATTGATGACGCACAGTTCAGTTGGTGATAGTGCTATTTTTAGCAATTAAAGTCTTATCATTGTTGACTCATTTTCTCTTTTGGAGGTTTCGTTATCGTTTCGTTCCGTAAGACCCGACAAAACAAATCATGCTAGTTGCACACGATTGGAACTTTATTCTAGAATTAATTTAGCATTTTTTATTTCACACAGACATTTCAGTTTTAAATCTGTGAAATAGTGTAATTTAATACTTATGGTGTATGAAATTTACTTCGGGCATGTATACTAAAACTGTTAGAGACAGAATAAAGATGACACATGTGCCATGGAAATGTCCATACTGCGTGGCGTATCAAAATTGTTTCGTTTTACGTTATAATCAAATATAGAAAATTCTTGTGTCACTGTTTTAGTGTTTATACTCCTCCCAAACGGCTTGACCGATTTTGATTAAATTTTATGTGTATTCAGTAGGTATGAGATAGGTTTTCTTTTAATTTTTTTTTGTTTTTCGCAAATTATGCCAAAACAACGTTTGCCGGTTCAGCTAGTATAGAATATATAAGTGACAGGCAGGGTCTGTTAGCTTCTTGAATCTTGGATACTTTTCGTCCAGGTCTGGCATCTGCATTATAACTTTCAGCGTGTCTTATAACCCGGCGAACTCTTTGGGAAGGGATATGACAGTGTCTGTTAGGATCTTGAAACTTGGATACTTTTCGTCCAGGTCTGGCATCTGCATTATGACTTTCAGCGTGTCGTATAACCCAGTGAATACTTTGGGAAGGAAATGACAGTATCTGTTAGGATCTTGAAACTTGGATACTTTTCGTCCAGGTCTGGCATCTGCATTATGACTTTCAGCGTGTCGTATAACCCAGCGAATACTTTGGGTAGGTAATGACAGTATCTGTTAGGAACTTGAAACTTCGATACTTTTCGTCCAGGTCTGGCATCTGCATTATAACTTTCAGCGTGTCTTATAACCCGGTTAACTCTTTGGGAAGGGATATGACAGTGTCTGTTAGGATCTTGAAACTTGGATACTTTTCGTCCAGGTCTGGCATCTGCATTATGACTTTCAGCGTGTCGTATAACCCAGCGAATACTTTGGGAAGGAAATGACAGTATCTGTTAGGAACTTGAAACTTCGATACTTTTCGTCCAGGTCTGGCATCTGCATTATGACTTTCAGCGTGTCGTATAGCCCAGCGAATACTTTGGGTAGGTAATGACAGTATCTGTTAGGATCTTGAAACTTGGATACTTTTCGTCCAGGTCTGGCGTCTGCATTATGACTTTCAGCGTGTCGTATAACCCAGCGAATACTTTGGGAAGGAAATGACAGTATCTGTTAGGAACTTGAAACTTCGATACTTTTCGTCCAGGTCTGGCATCTGCATTATGACTTTCAGCGTGTCGTATAGCCCAGCGAATACTTTGGGTAGGTAATGACAGTATCTGTTAGGATCTTGAAACTTGGATACTTTTCGTCCAGGTCTGGCGTCTGCATTATGACTTTCAGCGTGTCGTATAACCCAGCGAATACTTTGGGAAGGAAATGACAGTATCTGTTAGGAACTTGAAACTTCGATACTTTTCGTCCAGGTCTGGCATCTGCATTATGACTTTCAGCGTGTCGTATAGCCCAGCGAATACTTTGGGTAGGTAATGACAGTATCTGTTAGGATCTTGAAACTTGGATACTTTTCGTCCAGGTCTGGCGTCTGCATTATGACTTTCAGCGTGTCGTATAACCCGGCGAACACGAAGTCTACCCAGGTCAACAAGCCAGGCTAACTATTAAAGCTAAGTGTTCATAATACAATTGTTAATTATATATTTACATATATAATTGTTGATTAGATCTTAAACGAGGGATGGTGTTCGCCAACTTCGATCAACAACGATCTTAAACGTAGTCATTACATTATCTTTGGTGTTAGCGTCGCTGCTGAAACGCTTAGACCTTTCAAAATCAAAAATATATTTGACGCTTGCGCGTTCTTATCAACCGTCAAATTTTACATCAAAAATTATGTTAGGTTCGTAATGTACCACAGGTTCAGAATGCAGTTTCTGTTGAGAAGAGACCGGCAAGAAACTTAACAGTTGCTCTTTTTCAAAAGTATCAGTTTACAATATTAACATACAGGTATAATAGTCTTATGCTAGCCTTCGTGAGTGTCTTTTATCAACAGTATTAATTCCACAGATTGGCGTCGTCGAGATATTCTGTAATGGTATAATATGCGTTAACCATAAATTGACTTTTAGTTTTACGTTTAAATTAATCAAGTGGCTGACTTAATATCGACTGTGAGATTTTATTATACATGCTCACACTTTGCCCCATGAATGTACCCCACCTATTTACTCTTTGTAGACGAAACAATGGCTTATTTCTAGTGTTTATTTTATGTCTGTCACTATTAGGTAATAATTAAGGTTATGACGTATATACAAAATATTACAATAAATGTATTGATAAGTAACAGTGAGTATATTAAGATCATTAATATATACTAAAAATAATAATGGGTCCAAGATTGATCCTTGTGGGACACCCATTTTATCAGGGACCCAACAAAATTAACATTTATAGATACTTTTTGAATTCTATTACTAAGATAAGAGACAATGAGGTTGAGGGCGATGCCACGAATGCCTTATTAATCTAGCTCTAGCTTTGTCAAGTTATCGTAGAAATATTTTAGGGATTTGAATAAGGTTACTTTCATGCACCCACGCCCGCCTTCTGAAACACTGATCATCGTAGCAGGCCCGAATTTAGGGGAGGGTGTGCGCCGTTGGTTGACTAATAAAACTACATATGACACGTCCAAGTATACAAAGTGACTCTATGGACACGTCTGTTTATTGCCAGCGTTGACTGGGGACTGCCTTGCTACACGTCACTTTACATAATTATACATAAATTTAGGCACAGTAGAGACTTCGGTAAAAAAAATTTTACTTTTACCTGCACTACTTAGTACAAGCATGATAACATTCAATGATAACTCAATTATAATATTCAAACAGAAAAAATCAATCATAACATTCAAGCAGAAATTAATAGAAAATAGTTTGCGGCCAAGGGGCCTCCAGACCTTTAAATCTGGCTGACAAATGGCTTTTCAAATGTCATTTGACTTGCCAAAAGGATGGTTAAACTCTCTAAATTGATCAGGCCTACTCCTGACAAATTCGAGTTCTGAATCGATCGAATTGGACTCGAATTCATGGAAGTTCGTACCACGCACAGTCGAGTATTGGCTCTAATCGGAACTAACTGAGATCGAATTATTTTTCGAAAAAAAATTAAACAATTGAAATTTTATCCAAGAGAGATGTTAACGTAAACATGTAACATTAATCGTTGACGTAATAGGCCGGATACTGTTAACGAATTCGATAACGCACGATCTTGTTTCTAGTTTTGATTCGGTTCGGGAGTAAGCTTTTCAAATCGAGTTCGAATCAAGAGCGAGTTCTAATGGACAACAAAAACAAATTGGAATCGAACTTGGGGAGTAAGACGGTATAGAGACAGACGAAGATACATGTATCTTCACAATACACATACTATAATGTCGGTATTTATATGTATCAATGCGCACAACAGGCACGATTGATCACCAGATGTAGAGAGCGGTTAAACCATTAGTGTCTGACATAACCTACTGACTCAGAGAAATTACTGAACGAACTATTATATAGACTGGCTCCTAGCATCATTCACATTCGCTGATCCATTCTTTTGTAAAACTTGACAGCGTTTGGTTGAATAGTACTAAGAGTGACCGAAGATTTCCATCTTTTCAGTGGTAGCAAATAACAAATTATTTCTGAACTTCTCTCATATATGATCATCTCAATGTAAGATGAAATATATTTATAAATATAATAATAAAAGTGTGTGTGTACTTATTTATGCACGTGTTAAAATAATAATAATAATAAAGGTTTATTTAAACAAATAATAGAGAACAAAAAGTTATACTTCTTTCGCGTAACAAGACAAAAATCTTTTCAAAAATTTTATCTTTCGCCTTATTCTCCGTTTGTAAAAAGAAAGGTATATAATACATTAAAAGTTTTAGCTGTCTGTTACTCCACTGTCTGTCAAAACTTTCGCAGCTTCTGACGTTGCACGGATGGTCAGGTTCATCCGGGGGAGAAACACGGCCTCACAGAAGATCAGCGTGAAGTGGAAGTAGTAGCTGGTGCTCACCTTTTTGCATTGCCGTTTTTGGATTGAAACGCTTACTCACTTGCCACTCTTCAAATGAGTAAAGCGCGATTTTTTAATGCTATATGGGAGCCCCACTTGAATATTTTTTTTATCTTGTTTTTTATTGTTTGCGACTTATTAATCGAACTTATTAATCTGTTACATGTATGTTTGATATCGTGCGATTAAAAGACGTAGTATGATATGGAGAAAAATCAAAACAGATAAATCAATCCATTGCATTTTTATTGATACGATTCATATGAGTAAACAAGTAGAATATAATTTAAAAAACTATAAAAACCGACTGCGTTTCTGCGTAATTTGATATACTCAGTGTAACTCTCTCAGTAAATACTAATCTAACGACACCTCTCCTCTCAAGGCTAAAATCCATCAAGCCGTTGAGTCTGTAGAGAGTGCCAAATAATTATACATACATACATATTTACAACCTCTCGAAAAACAACTCTCCTTCTGGCGCAGTCGGGTAATGAACTAAGTTATGTTATTGTTTCCTAACAATACGAAGATTTAAAATAATCAATTCAATTACATTCGAAATAAAAAGGTACTCTCTGTGTGGCCGAACCCCAATCTGTCTAGACGTCAGAAACCAAGGTTCCACATATCATCATCTAATAATATATCATTTAATAATATATCTTTTATTGATAAATACTTATTTACATAATTAATACCATTCGATACCGACACGCGACGTTCATTATCTTATTAGTGATTCTCGATAGCAAACATATATAAAATAAAAAAAATCGATAATATTATTGCAAAATATGCACAGATTATAAAAGAATAAGATAGAATTTATTTATTTTTTACTCTACAGAAATATGTAAACAAACAAATGAACTTGAAGTAACCCATATCTAATTTAAAAGCAACAAATTCTTCCGCTACTCCATTACGTAATGAAGTGATATAAGCTTAAAAAGACAACATCACTTACAAAACAAAAAAAAGAATAATAGAATACTTTATTTATTGCGGTGTAAGAACATTTATAGACCAAATTATTAGATTTTAAGTTATTTTTTAAAGTACCCACGATTGATATAGCAAGTGAGAGCATTACAAAAAATATTAATTTTTATTTAAACCACTAACATGTAAGTGGTGAATTTTTTAATCCAATTTACCGTAACGGTCTATTCATTGTAAGGTTTAGGAGCTTACCATTGAGGCATCTACTTATTCTAAAAGCGGAAGGGAATAGTTACCATAGACAGCTAAATTGGATTGATATGCCAGCAATGCCAGATGCCTCTACTCACAATGATGGAAGTGTGGAAGTATTTGACGGAAGTAATGTTCGTTTCAACGTTATCCTATTGAGTAATGTAAAATAAAGTCTAAGTCCGCTGAAACGTTAGGGCGACTACGACAGCCCAAATTTTACATAGCGTCAAACGTTAGGGCGACTATGGCAGCCCAACCACTTTGTTAACTTTAAAAGTAATTTTCTCCATAGAATTGTCGTAGTGGTTCAATATCGCTAAAAAAGATGGTTCCTGATTAAAAAACGCGTCTTTTGGTGGGTAGAACATAATAAACGGCGACAGCTACCCTTAAAAAAAATTGTTTACAAAAACTGTTCGAAGTTATTTCAAGTGGTTGTGGGGTCCGCATTTACAATGTAAGTATTGATTTATTTATAAACGCAGTGTATTAGTATTATACATTGAAATAATCCTCATGAATATTTCTTTCATGATTACATCAAATTATATGAATCCAAAGTCTAAAAGAATATTATTTCGGGTGATAAAATGAACACTTAAAAATCTACCATTGTGCCGGTTTTCATAATTAAAATTGTCTTATATATTATATATTGTAGTAAAATATTCCTAGTAATTGTAAAAAAAGTTCATTATTAACATTTAAAAACACTCAAAACGAAAAGATTGTTACGCAAACAGTTATTATTTTACGTTTTTAAAATTGTCTTCCGCAGGTTTATTGTATGGGCTGATGACGTCACACGAACGTCACGAAAAAGTATCAAAATAAGGTTACATACAAACAGTGAACATGAGAGTATTTTCGTATTATCGCGTTTTTTTATTTGGTTTGGTACATTCGTTTTATTTATTTTATTATAGGGTATTTTTGTTTAATCTTTTTCTAGGTCTGAAGTCTATGCCAAATACGAACCTTCTTTCACCATGCACTAATGTTTAAAAATAAAATCACTTAGGTCATTCCAAACTGTCAAGACGGATCTTTGATTTTTAAGACGTCATCCTCCTAATTTTGTAGGTAAAGTACGAAAAATTTTTCGCTGCTGTGGCAATCGAACCCACGTTTTCAGCATCGAGGCCTGACGCTTTAGCCACTAAGCTAAACGGCTCATTGCCACATCGACTAAAATCTTAAGAGATTAGCACTATAAAAAATTAAATTTCTAAAAAGCAGTGACGACGTCTCTCTCTCGAATTATCGATGTAAAACGATTTTCTAAACTGTTTGTATGCTGGAAAGGATATAACAATGGATGCACCAAGCATTGCTTTTATTTAACAACTAGGCGTTCGGTGAGGCTCCACCTTTATGTTGTCGATGTTCCACGCATAAGAACAAAGCGATTCGCTTCGTTATTCATCATCCATTCCATTGGATCCATTCCATAAAACGTGCCGGCGTCCGTCTTTTCGTCCGATTACAACGGAGTCTCTAAGGCAGGAGTGAATACCTAGGTTATAGCTGAGCTAGCTAAAATTAGGGATGGGCAAGTATTAAAAATATATCGATATATATCGTATCGGCGTTAAAAAAATATCGATAATTATCGAGCGAAAAATATCGATGTAACAAAATATTATTTTCAAGTACTACTATTATTTTCAAAAAATTCAAATTCATAAAATTAAAAATCTGACAAGTATGGTCATATGGACTCAAAACAGCTTTATGACAATGTTACCCGACATAAAGACGAAGAATCTGAACTTTAAGTTTAATTTTATTTTTTTAATTATATTTTTATTTAGAATTTAACTTTTAAAAAACATTGGTTTCTTTGCTAATGGTGGTTTCTTTGTTATTTTTGTTCTTTATCGTTTCACCATCATCATCATCGTCAGCCCGTTCAGCCCACTGCTGGGCATAGGCTTCCTCCCTCTTGCGCCATTCTTCCCTGTCTTGAGCATTTCGCATCTATGTTTTTCCTGCGATCGCTTTGATATCGTCGACCCATCGGGCAGGTGGTCTGCCGACACCACGCCTTCCTTCTCGAGGTGTCCATTCGGTTATCGTTTTAGTCCACCTGCTATCACTATCCGTTCACCTACGTCACAGACCTTCGTCCTACGATGGATTTCGGTATTGCGGATGCGATCTCTTAACCTGATGCTTAGAATGGAACGTTCCATAGCTCGCTGTGCGACTCGCATTCTGTGCACTGTATCTTTTGTGAGCTTCCATGTCTTTATCGTTTAATCAAGAAAATTCTTATTTTTAGGTTTTATCACGACAGCAAAAAATACACTAGATTTTTAGAATTTTCTCGTTCTCTTTTGGTTGAAATCAGTAGTTTTATCCTCGAAAAGCAGTAGATTCGTCAAATGAAATCTGGTCACGCTGATACATTCATTACATAGACATACATTTACATCCTCTCTGCACCGTGACGCGAAGTGCACAGCAGAGTACTTTGGATTTTTGGATATAGGGAAAGAAGCGAAGTGGACGCGTTGTTGTGTGTTTTGAACTGAAGTATTATTAGAGCAGTTTTTCAGAAGCGCTGGTAATTAAATGTAACTATTTTTAAGACAGTAATTTAAATAATTGTATATTTAAATTCACGCGAGACGCTAATTACGTCTTTTTCTTCATCAGACCAAACTTAAACACATTTTGACATCTAATCGAATTTCCCTTTATTTAACTTTTAATTATACTCTAATCAAAGCTTTAACCCACTAGTCTCTAATATTATAAAATTAAGATTTGCTTTCATGTTTTATTTTTGGATATGATTACTAATTTTGTTAATAAAAGTAGTAATAAAAGATTGATGTAAGTCGTATCGAAAATAATCGCCCAGGTGTCCTCTGGAAAATTTACCAAAATATTTATTTAATCTCAGTCTCATAGAAGACAAATTTGTATTTTATAATGTTTCTATGATGTTTATAACAGAACAATGGAAAAGACAGTGTTCTACTATTTTAACCTAAAAGCTCTGGGCGAGGGGGTTCGGTTGTTGCTAGCCTATGGAGGTGAAGAATTTGAAGATCACCGTGTTAGTCAGGAAGATTGGCCAGAATTGAAACCAAGTGAGTATTCTGGTTCTATTTATAATAAACATTTTCTTGAAGTCTTTTAAACATGCTGTACTGATTTCTTAAACTTCCATAAAGTTAGAAAGAAAGTGTATATTTCATAAATATCTTATTTGTAATTGTTTTGTGTTATCATTTTAGTCAAAGAAATTGTTGCATAGCAACTGTGTTTATTTCTGTCTGAGTAATAATGAAATGAAAACATATTTCTTAATAAGGTTTTTATAATGATAACAGTATCACAATCAATTGACATACATTAAAGATATCATTGCACAATATAATATCTAATACATGGGCAGACATTTCTATATTAGTTCTGAATTCTAATGTATGTTTTTTTATGTTCTACTCGTAATTCCTTCATGTATGGACCCAATTAAAAATATTTTTAGCATTGGGTTCAATTTAGCTTCCATGTGTCCTACATTAATTTTATTGATATTTTAACTTGGACTCCGGAGATGCATCAGGGGAGTCCTCAAAATCAAATAAAAGTGCATAGTAAGTCCGATACTTGAAGTCAGGTTTATTTGAGTTACATTTTCTTTATGTAACATGTAAATATTGCATAGGAAATAATTATTTCTTTTAGTCATTTGATTTCTTAACAGAATTATGAATGACATTTGCAACACCAGTAGGGTTGCTGAGGCATTACTGCCTTCTAATAAACTGGAGCCTGGCTACTTCACTCACCAGATTATACGCAGGAGTACATTTTCGCTTCACGCCGGCCTTCTGTGTGGTCATGGTCATGGTAAACCCGGATGGACCTGCCCATTCGTGCAACAGCCAAAGCTGTTGTGTGGCCCTGATACAACTTTGGATTGTTAATTCCACATGCCATTATGATAGGAAGTGCTTTGAATTTATCTCGAATAAATTTTATTACAATTGCTTTACAAACAAGACCTGATAATGTATCACGGTATATGTGTCTTAATAATTAATGGCATTCGAAATTAAGCAACCCATTACGACAACAGGTTTCGTATTAAAAAAAAAAAACAGTTGTAAATTTTAAACAGGGTAACAATAATAATATGTAGTTAGTAGTACCTTTACATATTCCAATGTATTTCAGATCTGCATACTGTAAAAATATGTATGGTACGCGAAAATAATAAATATATCAATATGTCTTTGTATCAATATTTTTTCTAAGTAAGAAATGTATCTTTGCGCGTTTGACTACCATATAATTATAGCTATTTTTTTATAGCTAATTCAGAAACAGTGTACTTTTTATAGCATACCCGTTTTGTATGCTACATTATACAGTTTGGATTTTGTAACCGTAAAGCTAATCCGCGCCCCGTTTAGTGCTCGTAATATTCAACTGAATAAGTGACCTTGATCAACAGTTCATTCTGAAAATTCAAGTCAATGGTACACAATAATAAGTACGGGTGAAAATCAAATCGATACAAGTTTATTGAGGCGCTTCGACTTATATGTAAATTGTTCTGATCTTATATTTATTGCTGCTTTCTAACATTTGGATCTGGAGGACCTCTGGAGGTTTGTTTTTTTTTTGGTAAATCGTGTATTTTCGAAATTACATTTAAATACAAATTACTGAAATGAAATATGCATAATATTTGTCGATCTTACCGACGTAATAATAAGAAAATATGAACGGGTGTTTTTCACAAAAGAAAGAACTAAAAAAAAAGGGAAAAAATAACAAAATCATCTAGATGGACCAAAAACAAAGAAAGCAATGATCTGGAATCGAAAAAAAGTAAAAACTGTGGTAAAAACTTACGGTGGTAAGGCCACGCAGCAGCCTCGGCTGTTGCACGAATGGGTAGGCTCGTCCGGGTAAGTACCACGACCTCACAGAAGACCGTCGTAAAGTGGAAGTATAATACTTTCGCGTTTCGTCTGGTGAGTGAGGTGGCCGGAGCCCAATTTTCCAAAAGTTGTCAACGCGACTGGAACCCTCGGGTGTAGCAAATGTCCATGGGCGGCGGTATTCACTCCAATTGGCAACTTTCCACATTAAAAAAAAGAAAACCATAATTTCAATTACAGGTAGTCATAGCATTCACAATAGTACTTGTCGTACTCATAGCTTATTTGTTTCTAGCTAATCTAAAACAGAAGAACATAACACGGACGCTAGTAAGAAGTTATCCTTCTTTTGCGTAACAAAAGAAAAATAATTAAAATTTTTATCTCCACTGCCAGTACTCTTCGTTTGTGAATAAGTCATTAAATTAATGCAACTGATAAATTGTTCATCGTTGTCTTGGTAATACCGTCGTCATCATGTTGCTTTTTGTGGGTCAGACAGTGGTTTAGACAGACAGACAGAAGACAGAAAACAGGTAAAACATTAAAAATAATATGTATAGAAAACAAGAACAAAAAAAATTGTATGTGATATAATGAGTATGTACGGAACCCTCGGTGTACTTGACCGGTTTTTATTTAATCATGTGATAAATAAACGGCACTATTATATCGCATTGTAGTGACGTTTTCAGTAATATTCTGAAATGACAAATCGTCCTAGCGACGGCTCAACGAGGGGACGTTGTTAGTAAGTTGAAATAGAGGCGTAGGTGTGTAGAATTGCGTTAACCGACCATAGGCCGCCTCTATTAATTTTTAACCGACTTCAAAAAAGGAGGAGGTTTCTCAATTCGACCGTATGTATATATTTTATTTGTGTTCGCGGATAACTTCTTCGTTTATGAACCGATTTTGATGATTATTGTTGGAAAGGAGATATCGCAAGGGTGGTACCATGATAAGGAAAGGCTCTGACGATGACATCCCAGAGAAATCGAGGGCAATCCTCAAATGTTATAGGTTTTGATTATGTTTTTTAGTCTCCGGTTTGAAGTCGGTTTTTATTTTGTTAAAAATTATTATATCGTACCATTGCCAACCTAAATCCTAATATCAGCCTTGTTTAATTGTTGGAGACCGTCATTGCAAACACACCACAGTGACATTGTTTGATAGAGACTATTTGAAAGATTACGACAATGTGTAAATTGTGTAAGTAAGAACATCACTGACAAAAACCGTGTTCGAGTGTGATCGTCTAAGATAAAACTAAATTCCATGGACCTCCGATTTCACATTTGTACGGCCGGAACGGTGAAAGTATTGAACGACCAGTGATAGTTGTTCTCACTTAATATGCTCGACAAACTCGTACGCACCATTTGAGTCGAACACTTTTAGAAGAGGAAAAGTAACCATAATGTCTTACGCTTGTATATTTCAAGAAACATCTAGTAGTGCAAAATTAATTCATGCGCATTGAAATACACAGAATTCCTTGGTGCATGCCACTGAACTTTGAGTCTGTAATCTCACATCACATTTGCTACGTGACCATCGTTGGCCATTTAACTATGCCCATGTAAGGACATGCTGGGGTTGAGAAGATGACGTTAAACCTTGTCCGCAGAGACCCCATTTGGGCAGCTGCCAATGCTCGATATGGGCGGCAAGAGGTATGCGCAGAGTGGCGCCATATGCCGTTACCTCGGCCACAAGTACGGCCTCGCCGGCGCCAATTTAGAGGAGGACCTGCTCATCGACCAGAGCTACGACTTCGTGAACGACATCCGTGTTAGTAAGTGCTGAATGAAAGCGGAGAGTGAACGATTGCAAACAGAGATTTACAAGGAGAGTTATAATTCCCCTTAGTGCCCAATTCTATTGTGCATTCATGAAAATCTATATGATTTATTTCCTCCCTACATGATATAACTTCTGCAGTTGCACATGTGGGTAGTCCGGCCTGAGAAAATACCAGTTAAAGACCAAAGCAGAATTAAACTTATAGTAGCAGTAAGAAGTCGCGCATTTGTCACACCATCTAATCTTACTAATGCCCTTGTGCGGGCGTAATGATTTCCCTTTAATTGAGGAGAAAGTCCTCTTTAGATGGAGAAAAAATTCCATTTCAGAGGCCGCGACGGTGTGGTACGAAGCGGATGAGGCGGCGAAAGCGAAGAAGCAAGAGGACTTCGCTAAGAACCAGTATCCCTTCCTGCTGAATAAACTCGACGAGCTGATTAAGCAGAACAACGGACATCTCGCCCTGGGAAAGGTATTTCATGAAATTTCGAGCTTCTTGTAGTCATCAAAGAGATTGAGGTATAGTATAAGAACTGGACTAGGAAATAGATGACATCTAGATGACCATAGAAGACATCCGTGAGATTTCTGTCGATTCTGGAAATAGGAATTCTGCGCTGTTGAGAATGTCACTGAGTATTATATACTTGTGGTTCTTGCTCTACGAATGTAAGACCGGCTCAAATGCATGCCCTTGAGTTTGACCGATCCAAACTGCCAAATTACATTTCAATGCCGTAATGTAGATTGGCCCAATCAAACGTAATTTATTGTCATCCGGTATTCCGTGTAGATTTGCCATGTACATTTTCAGATGACCTCAACCCAATTCTATAGCTGCGGATCTGTGGACAGTGCGAATTTCAGACCAGCGTAGGGATAGAAGCCTTTTTTTCAGATCTCGAGGATCGCTTTCCGTTTCAGCTCACGTGGGCCGATTTCGCTTTCACCGGCATGTTCGACTACTTGAAGACGATGCTGCAAATGCCCGACTTGGAGGAGAAGTATCCAAGCTTCAGGGAACTCAAAGACAACGTCCTTTCCCTGCCCAAGGTCAAGGAGTTCTGCGCCAACACGCCGAAGCCAGTGCTCAATATCTGAGCGAAGACTGCGGGTTTTACCCTCGTCGTGCCTTAGCGATTTGTCAAACATAAACTCTACACGAATACGAAAAGTTATGCGAAGGGTCACCATAAGAGTATTATAACCGGTATACGGGAAATTAGAATTTCCACACTACACGAGTCCCTTCGTGCCTATTATTCTTTGAGAGACTTCCCACGTATTTTTAAAAATGGGAACGCATGTATAAACCGTACAAATTATACGAACGCACAATGTAAAGCGCAAGCACGTGTATCGTGATGCATTTTAAGATTGCTGGTTTTTCAATTCAAATTAAATATCTTTACATATTGCTATGAATGCATTTTTATTTCTGGGCCTTGTCTATGATTTTGTCACAAGAATTAAACATCGATTGCATTTGGTGTTTGATTTGCTAGCGCAAACTTCTGGCTCAAACCCCGTCCATTGCAGAATAGCCGAACCGAGCAGAAACTGCCTCACGAAACAAACTCCTCAAGCGACATGTAGCGGCCGTAACAATAAGTCTTAAACTTTATTATTGAACATATTTTGCTATAGTCGAGCATATGGGCTTCTTGACATCACTACATACTACATAGTATAAAACAAAGTCGTCCCGCTGTCTGTCTGTCCATATGCTATGCTAAGACTTTTAAAACTACGCAACGGATACTGATCCGTTTTTTTTTACTACATACGAGTGATTCAAGAGGAAAATTTATATGTTTACGACATTGGACCCGTGCGAAACCGGGGTTGGTCGCTAGTTTAATATAAAACTCAAGCCGTTTTCGATGGTTAGTGCAGCTGCAAGGAGAATTAAAACTCGGCCTCTGGTGGATTCCTATTTTAACGCTAACTGTAGCGGAGAAAGGATTGAATTGAATTGCGAATCACGTGATTTTATTAAAGACATTTTCTTAGGGCTAGAGACCTAGTATGCGAGGTTGTTACGTCACAGGTAATAACATATTCCGCAATAAAAGGCACATTAAGTCGTTACAAAAAAAAACCTTATAGTACATTCTACGTCTCAGAGCTCAAATGGATACTCGGTGTAAATTTATTATATTAACTAATTATAAAGTTAATCTCGGCTAAAGGGCGCGTTAAAAAAGCGTGTCTTCGCAGCGATCTTATCCTTCTCTCTGAAAAAATCAATACAGTTCAAATAATAGTGGTTATGGACTAATCAGAAGGGTGAAAAAAACAAACGGTAAACTTTTAGTCTATATGTATTTATAAAACATAACCATACGAAGCTTAGTGACGCATGTAAAATACAAAAAAAGTATATTTTATTTAAAAAATAATATATATAAAGTTAAACATTTAGTCTAGTAGTCAGGTTTGGGTGCGGCGTCTAAGTACGCCTTCACTTTGGGCAGGGAGGTGACCGTGTCCCTTAGCTTCTTGAAGCTGGGATACTTTTCTTCCATGTCATGTGTCTGCGTCATCGATTTCAGCGAGTCGTACATCCCGGCGAAGAGGAAGTCTGCCCAGGTCAACTGTTAAAGGTTAGGTTAGTTAGGTTAGTTTTTTTTAATGTGAAAGTTGCCAAGCGAGCCGACGGTTCACCTGATGTTAAGTGAATACCGTCGCCCATGGACATCCGCTACACCCGAGGGTTGCAGATGCGTTGAAAACCTTTTGCAAATTGGGCTCCGGCCACCTCACTCACCAGACGAAACGCGAAAGTATTATACTTCCACTTTACGCCGGTCTTCTGCGAGGTCGTGGTACTTACCTGGACGAGCCTGCCCATTCGTGCAACAGGTGAGGCTGCTGCGTGGCCTACCGCCGTAAAGTAACAAAACATTGCTGCCTACCCACAAAGCGGCGGGGGATCCATAAAAGATTTTTCCCACGTAAAAAAACAAAACAACGTCAAAATCCCTGGAAGTATTGTAGCTATCTACTCGTATATTATTACAATCACAATTTGATGACTCCGTGGCGCAGTTACTAACGTATTGGCTTCGGCGTCAGGGGTTGTGGGTTCTATCCCCACACGGGATAACTATTGGTGTGACCAACAGATAGATGTCTCGCATCTGGGTGTTTGTCCACTTGAAATTTGTTTGTATAACGTCCCTACAACACGCACGTTTTTCTTTAAAAAAAAATGAATGGCCAATGATATCTCTGGATGAACAGTGATCTTTGAAATCTGTTCCAAAAAGATATTTATAGAAGAATAAACGTATGCCATGCGATGATAGTGATAGCTTCACGTCCGTCTGGAGATATGAAGCTATATTATGGTAAAGTTTCATTAAACCATAGATCAGAATAAGACATTGGCTATAATTTATGTACACATTTTATGTATGTCTGGCTTCCTGCCTGAATGTTACGCCTTCAGCCTATTCTACGCAGACGTAGTCGCGGGCAGCAGCTAGTATAATATAATGGTACGGAACGCTTCGTGCGCGAGTCCGACTCGCACTTGGCCGGTTTTTTATATCTACGGGAAAACGTTTATCGGAGCAGGATCATCCTAAGTCAATGTAATGTGAAGTTATTTATTTCAACGTAGGTTTACCTTTCCTGCTGCCAAGTACCCGTTGTTCTCCTTGATTATTTGATCCAGTTTGGACAGCACGATCGGGTAGAGGTTCTTTGAGAAGTCTTCGTGCTTGGCCGCTTTTATCTTCTCGTCTTGTTCATAGTGCGCCGAGGCCGCCTCTGGAATTGGTTACTACGCTACTATGTCCTGTTCATAAATCTGTTGTCGATAAAAAGAAATATGCAGAAAATACTTAGCAGCCGAGTTCAGTTTCGTATTAGCAGTGACTGGTCCAATAATTGATAGTGTAATACTTTTTTAAGTCTTGGTCAGTAGCATTTAATAATTAGAGGTAGGAGAACGCAAGAACTTAACATAATGTACATATTTAAATTATACTCAAGAAAAAATCTCAAAAAGTTCGATAAAGACACGCGCACACTATCTAAAATAAAATAAATAAAGCCGATTAAACCAACATGGTTCCGGTTATGGGCTCTAGCAAACACGATAAGTTTTTTATCATGTCTAATAAATCCATAATCAGACCAAATGACATCATCGTTTCAGGCTGTAACAATCCACTACTTGACATAGCTTAGGTATATAGCAACAGCAATTCTGAATATCTGGTGACTTGCGTCTTGCTGTGTTAGTGGTGTAATGTCTAAGGTCGTATCACTCACTAAGGCGAATGTCAGTGTAGAAGTCCATGTTCTGATCGATGACCAAGTCCTCTTCGATGTCCGCACCGGCCAGCCCGTACTTGCGGCCGAGGTAGCGGCAGATGGCCACGCACTGGGCGTATTGCTTCCCATCAATCTCCAGCACTGGCAGCTGTCCGAACGGCGTTTCTACAAGAGAAAAAAAAGAGTTCCCTAAGTACCTCCGGAGCCCAAGATCCAATAACAATGAAATTAATTTGGGACCACGTGGGAAGCAATTTGAAAAATAAAACAAGAATCATCAAAGTCGATTCCCTTAGTCAAGAGTTCTGAGGTAACAAACATAAAACCTCCTCCCCCTTTTGAAGTCGGTCGAAAATTCACGCCGATCGTTCCTCCAGTTTTACTTCTTTTAAATACAAATACGTTTTTACATTCGAACAGATGGATTTAGGAAAAGGTAAGTTTTGACAGGCGCCAACTCTTTCAAAATATATCAATATCCACAATTTATAAATCGTTTATCTTGTTTTCAAAAGGTGTAGAACCAAGTGGAAATAAATATTACTAAAGAGCTTTAGGGAGAAGTTTTAAATGGTGCAGTTTTATTTTAAGAATTTAGAGGTACATTAAAAATAAATGACATTTTATGTCTACTAATTAACTCCTGGGAGCTATGAGTGGATATTCATTAGCGTCGGTTGCTTTATATCTTAATGCTGTGTGTTACGAACTCGGTTTCAATGCGGGCCAATCATCCTTGGTCACTCGTATGTCTTCGAACTCCTGACCGCCATAAGCCAACAGCATCCGGATGCCTTCGCCGAGCCCCTTTACGTTGAAGTAGGTGAGTGTCACCTTCGGCATTGTTCTGCAAGGGGAACTCAATAAGCCATCTTTTCCCAAAATTAAATCGCATGGTATTTTGGTTGTAATTAATGTTTTTATGACTCAACTTATGTGTTCCTTCTTTGATTTAAACCATTACGCAACGACAATAGGTTGTTGGTTGAAGAATTCAAATAAATGTAAAAACACACCATCTAAGCTTAGCCGTTAACCTATGTCGCACCAAAGATTAACTTTTATGAGAGTAGTTTCGGTTTACTCTCTGAATTTAATTATTCTGAACTTAGAAATTGGATCACAGTATTCGTAATAACATACGCAGGGCCGGATTAAGAGGTCTGGAGGCCTTGGGGCAACTAAGGGGTGGAGGCCCCTTGGCCCCAAATTATTTTCCAAATAAAATGGACACATTTTTTCAGTCGAGTTTTCAAAAAAATAATTTATTGTGAAACCATGTATAGATTCTTTTCTTATTTAACGAACTTATAAATATAATCTGTCTAGTTGCTGTAGCCCCGGTTGTTAATCCGGCCCTGTACATACGTACATATTATATGTATATTTACATTCATTATATGTTTATATACATTACACAATATAATATTTGAACCTTCATTTTAATTTGTTTACCTGTAATCTGCAGAATATTTTATTATTACAAATTTGAATTATTTACGTTTTATTCGTGCAATTAAAAAAATAGCCTTATTTTTTTTCTAAAGCTTTGCAATTTATGTGTACCCTTCAGATTAAGTATGTGTATTTGTGAATATAAAAATAATCCACGTTTAGGTCTATAATCTAAATATATCAATCCGTTATAATGCTACATCAGTATTCTATCTATACTGTTCATTTGGTTATTGGCGATAGGTATTTGACATTATCTCAATAATACTTACGTCAAAATTCTATCTCCAGTAACGAAATCTACAAATAGATGGAATATGGAAACCGGTCTTTAGCCATTAAAACATTACGATGAAAAAAATTGGACAAAAGAAAACTACGAGTTTGACTCATTCACATTGATAGTTATTTAAACATGCACATGATATCAATAAAATATTTAAATATACACTGCCAACACAGACTAAAACAATCAAACACTCACATTGCTTAGAAGTTTGAAAATTCCAAAACACTCACGAACGGAGCGACACAGCTATTGGTATGAATTGGAGGGACAGAATGAAATCGAATTGAATGTATTACAGTATTACGTTGGTCCGTAGCCGGCGCGACGGTGCCTACTGCTATTGGTCCGTTCGCCGTTCGCAAACAACGCCAGCCTGTCCTTGACAAGTTTTATTAACACAGAGTAGGCGTCTCGCGCGACGCAGACACGTTTTTGTGCTCTGTTTTGTGAAGTAACCTGCCGAAGTGGAAACTTGTCAAGGTTTTTAACAATTATGGAAACGTATATCTCAAAGTTCACGTTTAACAATTCTAATTTAGTGCGAAACTTTTTGACATTTTTGAGGTTACAGTTTTGGCGCGTTTGGAAAAATTATGAGAGTAATTATTGTCTTTACGCTAGCCCTCGAGCCCTCGAGCCCTCGAGCTAAGTCACCCGGCCACTTCAAGCCCGGTGGATATGTAAATACAGTGGTGGATCTAGCCAAAAAAAACCTGATCTTTTTATTACTCGTTGATAACCTTGATGTCACAGCGATCATGTCATATTTGCACACCCTTTAATATGAGTAGAATAGAATATAATATTTTTATGGGAGAAGATGGCAAGCTAGATGGCGGTTCACCTGATGTTAACCGTAACCGCTGGCCATTGAAATTTGCAACACATGGGTTGCAGATGCTGCCACCTTATAATAAAGTGGGCCCCTGCTACCTCACTTATAACACACGAAACGCAGAAGTATCTGTAGTATAAAATATCATTGCTTTTCAATAAATTGTAAACTACTTTCTGTAGTAACTATAGTTATACATTAATTTACTAGGTAACAATTAGTTAACACCCAATCAAGTACCTACATTTCGAAAATAAATTATTGTTATTTGGATGTCCGACTTCTCCGGTCGGATCGGTGCATTCATGTACCTAATAGTAGGATCTGCTGC